>WOXC01005065.1:90000-719305 GCA_011680675.1 Gymnobelideus leadbeateri
CTTTCCAACTTTGTAATTATGAGAGGTAAAACTGATTGAATATGGGATATGTAAGGAGTGAGAAAAAGGAAAGAGATGAAGCTTTAAGTTTTCAATTCTCAGTGATGAGGAGATTGTGGTTCAGCAACTAACAGAACTATTCAACTTCTGGAGACAGACTTAGACACTTTTTAGAGAAGGATATGTTAACAAGGCAAATGATGAGATTGGTTATAGCTATGTTGAGTTTGAAGTGCCATCAAGGTGTCTAGATGGAGCTGTCCAGTAGGCAGGTGGGAACATCAAACTTTCTTTCAAGGAGAGCTTGTATCTGGGTAAATATAGAGTTATCTTTTCCACATTACAACTTTGCCAATGGTTTTGATACAGCATGGGATAGAATAAGAAGTTAAATGGGAATTTGGAGGGACTTTTGTGGAAGCTGTAGATAACACACAAAGGCCAGTAGACAACATAGAAAAAGTACTTTTATTTAAGCTTGATATACACATAGCCTATGACCAAATAGTTAACCTGAATTTTACAATCAGGTACTGTAAATGCACCATAAAAGAAAAAAAAATTCAGACTTCATCTCTGGTATGAAGAGAGGGTCAAAACATTTTACATGCATTTTCCAGATCACCAGATCATCATTTTCCAGATCCAGATCATACAGAAACCATAGGAATGGGTGAGTGAGCCAAGGGAGAAAGGCCAGAGATGAAAGATGACTAAAGATAGAACAACAATAGGAGATACTTGGACGTAGGGAACAGGAGACAGAAGATGAGTCAGCAAAAAGTTAGAAACAATGGTGAAGGAAAGTATGGAGTGAACATTAAAAAATGTTTTGCAATAAGATCCAAAGATCATAGGAGCACAGCTTTAGAATGGAAAGAAACCTTGGGCATCATCTAGTCCCATCCCCTCATTTTACAGGTGAAGAAACTGAGGCCACAAGATATTAAGTAACTTACCCAACATGGGCAGTCATCCTGAGATGCAAGATTTTAACTTAGTCCAGTTCTCTTTGCACAATAACACCCAGAGAGAGCCACCAAAGTAATCAGTGTTGTTAAATACACTAGTGAGGTCAAGAACGACCAATAGTGAGAACAGTCCACTGGGTTGAGCAATCAGAAGGTCACTAGTAATTTAGATGTAAAGGAACTGTGCTTTGTCCTTGCATACCTTTGATTGTAATACTAATACTGTAGTATTACTGTATTCCTATACAGTAAGATCTGGTTTATCCAGCATTTTATCAACTGACAATCTCTATTAAGCCTCTGTTATTAACTTTAATATTTTGTTAACCAGAACATTCCATTTACCGGTCATGCCACATAACCAAAAGGTGACTATAACACCTATCATTATGGAATCTGGCATACTTTTAAAGATATTAGCTCACCAACTCCTTCAACACAACAAAGATGTGAAGTGAAAGCAGAACACATTGATGTAATTTGCTCAAGGTCATATAGAGAGTCACTGACAAGAAGGGACAAAGTGGTCATGGCTATGCATTCCCAAGTGATTGTGTCAACTGTGTGACCAGGATTCATCTCCTGCTTATGTGTACTTGAACATAAGTATGGTTCATATGTTTGTGTATTGTCATACTGGTGACTGTTCCTCAGAAGTCTGGTTCAAAAGGAGGATACATTTTTACAAATCAACAGAGCATGAGATAAGTTTTCACCTAAATGCATGAATACCACTCTTCTTTCTTCCCTATGTGGTTATAGACTGATAGACCTAAAATTGGAATTTATCTGAATTTGACTACTTCAAATTCCCCACTTTTCAGATAAGGAAACTGAGGCTCAGGAATATTAGAAGAGTTGCCTAAGGTCACTCAGATAGAAAGGATAGGAAGTAGAATTAGAAATTCAGTCTTTTGATTGGAATTCCAGTGCTTTTTCTTCTCAAATTATGTGAAAGTTCCATCACTGAATTAGAGAAAATTAAATCTAAAAATAATCTTAGAGATCGGGTTCTTCAACCCCTGATTTTATATATGGGGAAACTGAGACCAAGAATCATTAAATGGCTTGTAGTCTCCTAATTGGTCTCTATCTCTCAGACTTTTCTCCTTTCCTATCTGTTATCTACAAAGCTGCCAAAATTATATTCCACAATTGACCTCTCAGACTTCTTTGTTAAAGCATATGTCTTGCCAAGTCATACTCTTATTCAAGTAGCTTTCGCATCAAAGTTTTAGTACTAAGATAAAATACAGACTTCTCTGATTGGTGTTAAAAGCCCTTAAAAATCTGTCTTCAACCTATCTTTTTTCTACTAACTTCCTATTAATCCCCCTCATGCACCCTGTGTTCTAGTCAGATTGATCTCTTTGCTGTTCTCTGGGCACAACATTCCACCTCTCATTCCCCAGATCTCTGTACAAGCTTTTCCCTGTGCCAGAAATACTCTTCATTTTCACCTGTTCCACATGAAATGAATGATTTTATTAAAAAGCATTTATTAAGTATTTACTAAGTGTCAAACCCCAGGGATACAAATATCGGACTGAAAACAGTCCTTGATATTTTAACAAATCTGGTTGTCCCAAGATGTTTAGACATTGTGCCTTCTCTCCCTCTAGCAGGAAGCTTCACTTAGCTATAGACTAAGGTAAGTGAATAGATAAGTTTCAGCCTTGATAGAGCCTAGCCATGTAAAGAAGGGTTTGACAGGCAGAGTCAAGATGGCAGAGTAGAAACAGTTCATCCAAGCCACTCTGCCCCCAGATTCCCCCCCAAACTATGTAAAAGGGGACTCTGAACAACTTCTGGAGCCCCAGCACCCACAGAACAACACAGAGAAGCTAACATCCCACTGAGGACAGCCCAGCAGCCCTGCAGGAAGGACCAGAGCAGTGCCCTGGGAGCTGGCAGCGCGCAGTGCACAGAGCGTGGGGAGCCGAGCCGAGCAGAGCCCAGGTAGCTGTGAGCCGAGGTTTTAGTCCCAGGGCGGCAGGGCCAGCAGCCGGCTGGAGGAACCCCAGAACACCGGCAGCTGTGGCAACTCCAGAATTATCAACATGGACATGCCTAGGACAAAGTGAGAGGTTAGTGCCCTATGGACTTTGGGACCAGTATTTGGGGAATGCGTTGGCTTCCTCCCCTGGGGGCTAGAAGCTGCTGAGGAGACACACAATTTTGTAGTTTTCAGAGGCAGCTCCAGCTCCTGGCCTGTGAACTGTAGGGAGATCCAGCGATCAATCTTAGGGGGTAATCGCTCTTGCTTTAAACTCCCTGGATCTGGATTGTGATCTAGGGTGGAAGTCGTGGGTGGGTTTATAGCTTGCCAGAAACAGAAGTTGCCCTCCCACACGTTCAGGACAAAAATTCCCCTATCCTGTCAGCAAAGCCATAGTGTGGCAAAAAGCCCAAAAGTCAAGTAATTAAGTGGCAACATGCCAAGGCAAAGGAAACAGAAAAATGCAACCCTAGTCTCCTATTTTGGGGGTATAGAGTGGGAGAAGGACTGTGAGGTCAGAAGTCCTGCTCCAAAAGCCCCAGGGGAAAACATGAGCGGGTTGCAGGCCATAGAGCACCTTAAGAAGGACTTTAAAAATCAAATAAGAGAAGTGGAGGAAAGAGAAATGAGAAGGATGCAGGAAAAGTATGAAATGAGGGTCAACAGCCTGACTGAGGAAAACAACACCTTAAAAAATAGACTAACTCAAATGGCAAAGGAGGCCCAAAAGGGCAATGAGGAGAAGAATGCCTTAAAAAGTCGAATTTGCCAGATGGAAAAAGAATCTCAAAAGTTCACTGAGGAGATTCATTCCTTCAGAGTTAGACTGGAGCAAATGGAAGCTAATGACTTTATGAGAAATCAAGATGCTGTTAAGCAGATCCAAACATGAAAGAGTAGAAGGCAATGTGAAATATCTCATGGGAAAAACCACTGACCTGGGAAATAGATCCAGGAGAGACAATTTAATAATTATTGGACTACCTGAAAGCCATGATCAAAGAAAGAACCCAGAAATCACGCTTCAAGAAATTCTCAAGGAAAATTGCCCCGATGTTTTAGATCCAGAGGGCAAAATAGAGGTTGAAAGAATCCACAGATCACCTCCTGGAAAAGATCCAAAAAGAAAACTCCCAGGAATATTATAGCTAGGTTCCAGAATCCCCAGATCAAGGAGAAAATACTACAAGCAGCCAGGAAGAAACAATTTCAATATTGTGGAAACACAATCAGAATAGCATAGGACCTGGCAGCTTTTACAGTGAGGGATCGAAGGGCATGGAATGCAATATTCCAGAGGGCAAAAGAACTGGGAATGTACCCAAGGGTCACCTACCCAGCAAAACTGAGTATATTGTTTCAGGGGAAAATATGGTCCTTCAGTGGAATAGAGGACTTTCAAGCATTCTTGAGGAAAAAACCAGAGTTGAATAGAAAATTTGACATCCAGACACAAGAAGCAAGAGATGCCTGAGAAGGTAATCAGGGAAAAGAAATCAAAAGGAACTTATCAAAGTTGAACTATTTACATTCCTATATGGAAAAACAATAACTGTGATTGATGATATCTTTCTCACTATGAAAATAATGGAAGAAGGGTGTGTGGTCATATGAATACATATGTGAATGTGTGTGTATATGATTACAGTTATATATGGATAGAGGGCATAGGTTGAATTTGTTGGGAAGGGAGAATACTCAAGGGATAAAATTATGAGGTGAGAGAGGAAAGTGGCAAGAGGAGATGGGGAGAGACAGGGTAGGGTAAACTATCTCATGTAGAAGAAACAAGGGGAAGTGGTTGCAAGGGAGGGGAAGAATAGGAAGGCAAAAAGGCAAAACCACATTCTCATTGAATTTGGTTCAGGGAGAGAATGACATACATACTAAATGGGATATCTCAACCTACAGCAGAATAGGGGGAAGGGGGATGAGAGGTGGGATGATGGATGGGAGGGCATCCTTGGGGGGAGGGGAGGTTGGAAGTACCCACTATAGAAGAGGCACAGGATCATGTAGGGAATGGACCAGGTGGGGGGTGGGATGAGTGGGAGGGAATTATAAGCAGCCTTGTACAATATATCTACTATGATAATGTTTTGCATAGCTAGACATGTACAACATATACTGAATTACTTATCTCCCAAGAGGGAATGGGTGACAAGGGAGGAAGGAAATGGATCTGAAATTCGAGGTCTTAATATTAAATGTTTCAAATATATATAAATATTATTATTAATACCCCCTTGCTTGTAATTGGGAGATAAGATGTGCAGGCATTGGGACACAAAGATTCACCTTCCTCTAATGGAAAAGTCGAAGCGGGTATGGGAGAAGGTATGGGAGAGAGCAGATTGGAGGAAGTGATATCTTGTGGGACTGCTAATCTGGGAGGGTGGGTAGGGGAAAAACGGGGGGGGGGGGAATGATTGTAACTCAAAATTTGGTGGAAATGAATGATGTAAAACAGAAGTTAATAAAGCATTTTTTAAAAGAAGGGTTTGACTCATTTTCTTACACTTTTTGGTTCCTTATACCCTTGTACCCCAGAAGAAAACAAAATATTTAAAGCTTAGTTGTAGTTAACATCTAAAGCATCCCAAAAAAGATGGCATGGGGGGCGGAGCCAAGATGGCGGAGTAGAAACAGCTCGTCCAAGCCTCTCTGCCCCCAGATTCTCCACAAACTATGTAAAAAAGGACTCTGAAAAACTTCTGGAGCCCCAGCACCCACAAAACGACACAGAGAAGCTAACCTCCCGCTGAGGACAGCCCAGCACCCTGCAGGAAGGACCAGCGCAATGGTCTGGGAGCCGGCAGCGAGCAGAGCGCAGGAGCCGAGCCGAGCCGAGCCCAGGTCCGCGTGAGCCGAGGTTTTAGCCCCAGGGCGGCAGGGCCAGCAGCCGGCTGGAGGAACCCCAGAACACCAGGAACTGTGGAGATTCCAGAATTATCAACATAGACTTGCCTAGGACAAAGTAAGAGGTTAGTGTCCTATGGACTTTGGGACCTGTATTTGGGGAATGCGTCAGCTCCCTCCCCTGGGGGCTAGAAGCCGCTGAGGAGACACGCCATTTTGTAGTTTTCAGAGGCATTTCCAGCTCCCAGCCTACAAATCGTGGGGAGATCCAGCGATCAGTCTTGGGGGTAATCGCTCTTGCTTTAACCTCCCTGGATCTGGATTGTGATCTAGGGTGGAAGTTGTGGGTGGGTTTACAGCTTGCCAGAAACAGAAGTTGCCCCCCACACGTTCGGGACGAAAATTCCTCTAGCTGGCCTTAAAGCCATAGTGTGGCAACAAGCCCAAAAGTCAAGCAATTAAGTGGCAACATGCCAAGGCAAAGGAAACAGAAAAATGCAACCCTAGACTCCTATTTTGGGGGAATAGAGCGGGAAAAGGACTGTGAGGTCAGAAATCCTGCTCCAAAAGCCCCAGGGGAAAACATGAGTGGGTTGCAGGCCATAGAGGACCTTAAGAAGGACTTTAAAAATCAAATAAGAGAAGTGGAGGAAAAATTAGAAAGAGAAATGAGAAGGATGCAGGAAAAGTATGAAATGAGGGTCAACAGCCTGACTGAGGAAAACAACACCTTAAAAAATAGACTAACTCAAATGGCAAAGGAGGCCCAAAAGGGCAATGAGGAGAAGAATGCCTTAAAAGTCGAATTTGCCAGATGGAAAAAGAATCTCAAAAGTTCACTGAGGAGATTCATTCCTTCAGAGTTAGACTGGAGCAAATGGAAGCTAGTGACTTTATGAGAAATCAAGATGCTGTTAAGCAGATCCAAACAAATGAAAGATTAGAAGGCAATGTGAAATATCTCATGGGAAAAACCACTGACCTGGAAAAGAGATCCAGGAGAGACAATTTAAAAATTATTGGACTACCTGAAAGCCATGATCAAAGAAAGAACCTAGAAATCACCCTTCAAGAAATTCTCAAGGAAAACTGCCCTGATGTTTTAGATCCAGAGGGCAAAATAGAGGTTGAAAGAATCCACAGATCACCTCCTGAAAAAGATCCAAAAAGAAAACTCCCAGGAATATTATAGCCAGGTTCCAGAATCCCCAGATCAAGGAGAAAATACTACAAGCAGCCAGGAAGAAACAATTTCAATATTATGGAAACACAATCAGAATAGCCCAGGACCTGGCAGCTTCTACAATGAGGGCTAGAAGGGCATGGAATATGATACTCCAGAGGGCAAAAGAGCTGGGACTGAACCCAAGGGTCACTTACCCAGCAAAACTAAGTATTTTGTTTCAGGGGAAAATATGGTCATTCAGTGGAATAGAGGACTTTCAAGCATTCTTGAGGAAAAAACCAGAGTTGAATAGAAAATTTGACATCCAGACGCAAAAAGTAAGAGATGCCTGAAAAGGTAATCAGGGAAAAGAAATCAAAAGGAACTTATCAAAGTTGAACTATTTACATTCCTATATGGAAAAGCAATATCTGTGACTGATGATAGCTTTCTCACTATGAAAATAATGGAAGAAGGCGGTGTGGTCATACAAATACATATGTGAATGTGTGTGTATATGGTTACAGTTATATATGGATAGAGGGCATAGGTTGATTTTGTTGGGAAGGGAGAGTACTCAAGGGATGAAATTATGAGGTGAGAGAGGAAAGTGGCAATAGGAGATGGGGAGAGACATGGTAGGGTAAACTATCTCATGTAGGGGAAGTGGGTGCAAAGGAGGGGGAGAATAAGGAAGGCTAAAAAGGCAAAACCACATTCACATTGAATTTGGTTCAGGGAGAAAATGACATACATACTAAATGGGATATCTCAACCTGCAGCAGGATAGGGGAAGGGGGATGAGAGGAGGGATGATGGATGGGAGGGCATCCTTGGGGGGAGGGGAGGTTGGAAGTACCCACTATAGAAGAGGGACAGGATCATGTAGGGAATGGACCAGGTAGGGGGTGGGATGAGTGGGAGGGAATTATAAGCAGCCTTGTACAATATATCTTCTATGATAATGTTTTGCATAGCTAGACATGTACAACATATACTGAATTGCTTATCTCCCAAGAAGGAATGGGTGACAAGGGAGGAAGGAAATGGATCTGAAATTAGAGGTCGTAACATTAAATGTTTCAAATATATATAAATACTATTAGTAATACTCTTTCGCTTGTAATAGGGAGATAAGATGTGCAGGCATTGGGACACAAAGATTCACCTTCCTCTAATGGAAAAGTCGATGGGGGTGTGGGAGAAGGTATGGGAGAGAGCAGATTGGAGGAAGCGATATCTTGTGGGACTGCTATTCTGGGAGGTTGGGTAGGGGAATAATGGGGGGAAAATGATTGTAACTCAAAATCTGGCGGAAATGAATGATGTAAAACAGAAGTTAATAAAGTATTTGTTTAAAAAAAAAAAGATGGCATGGTAGTTAATAGAAAGGTATAATATTAAGGTATGGAACAGCTATTTATATCCTGCTCTCACAAGCATACATTAACAAAGACTTCATACAAATACAGTAATAACTACTTTCCCAAGAGTTTGAGACTTAAAAACATTATAACATGAAGTATTTGATAGTAATATTGAGTAGACGTTTTACATTTCACCTTATTTTACAGTGTCCAAATAATTCCCTCTAAGTTCATTGGTAACTCATCCTCATCTTACATGGGCAAGGTGGCTAGAGTATCAGGCTCTGACTTCCAGATAGGGAGGCCTCAACTTGGACTGCATCTGCTTTTAGACAATACCCAAGGCAGTGGATCCATTTATTCTCTCCCTTCCCACTGTCTCTCTTCCCCCTGTCCCCCCACAGCTGTCCTAGTTACTCAGAGGGGAAAACAAGAAGCAGTGTATGGGAGTAAAAAAGACAAATTTAGTTTCCATATGAAGAAAAACTTCCTAATAATGAGAACTGTCAAAAATGGAATAGGAAATCTCATCCTAATCATTAAAAGCTTACAAGTACAGTCAAGGTGCTAAGATATGGTTGAAGCAATTGTTTGTTCATTAGTTACAGGTTGAACTAGAAAAATATTTGAGGTTGTTTCCAACTCTTAGATGCTTTGGTTCTGTTGTATCATGTTCCAAATATTTTTTGTTTCATACATGGTTTATATTTAAGCAGAATGAAAGCTCATGGAGAGCAGAGACTGTTTTGTTTACACTGTTATATCATATGCATCTAGCACAGTGCCTGCCACATTGTTTAATAAAATGCTTGATAGATGTTATGGGAATGGAAATTTAAGATCTTCCCTGCCCCTAGGCCCTTTGATAGGCTTAAGTGCACCTGGAATCTGTGGCAGGAGGCTTGTTTTTCAGGAGATACTTTGTGATTGGGCAGTGGGTCAAGAGGGTTGTGACAGTCTCTGAGCCAGGAGAAGGCTATATAAACCCTGATGTGAGGTTTTGTTTGGGGGCTCACTTTGAGAAGTGTTGTGTGATTTGACCAGAGGAGACTTTAGGCTGCCATTGAGCCCCCTGGCTTTGAAAGCCCAGATGTTGATGCTTCCCTCTCTGCTGACTAGGTATGGATGTAATGGTTGGACAATTAGAGGCCTGTCTGCTGATTTGTTTGTCTGTAGTTTTTTGTCTGCTTGTAACCTCTGTATTCTCTGAAGTTCAGGGTGCTGACCTTTCCCCTGGAACTAGGTAAATGATATGTTTGATTGATTAAATTGTTAAACAATTTTGAGTTGCTTTCCTTTAGAAAAGAACCTGTATTAGCAATCACCCTAGGGATGCTGGGGTCCTTGCTGCAACAAATGTATATATGAATGAATGAGTGAACTAATGCAATAAGCTCTGATCTATTTTACTAATAATCAAACTAATTCTTAGGAATGTAAGAGAACAGATTTTTTTAACAGCTGGAAAGAGTGTTAAAGACTGTCTAGTCAAATCCATTTTCTCTTTTACCATATGAGGGAGGGGGAGGGAATAAGTATTTATATAGTGCCTCCTGTATGTCAGAACCTGTGCTAAGTGCTATTTAACAAATATCCCATTTGATCATATCCATATGGGTTAACTAAACCCTAAAATGCCTATGTCACTTGGATAAGGTCAGACAGATTGTGAGTATCAGCTTATGTCCTAGAACTCAAGTTTCTTGACTTCTACTCCAGTGCTTTCTTCATCAGATCCTGCTGTCTAGATTCCCTATAAATTCCATCTTTAATTTCTGAATCCATTTAATCAGTAAAACCTTCAAGTCATACTTAATATTAATTAAATAGCAAGATGAAGTCATCATAGATGAGGTCCTGGAGCATGACCAATTCAGAAGTAATGAGACCAGGCTCGGTAGAATTGAGCTGGGCTGGGCTCGGCTGGGCATGTGGAGTGGATGGGGGACAGCAGGCTGTCCATTGCTAAGCAGAGAAGTGACCATATGAGGGTACAAAGGAATTGCTGTAAGGAGTCTTAGTTAAAAGTTATGGTAAAAGTGTGAGGAGAGGACAAGCTTAGGCAAGAAATAATCAGAACTGGTTGTTTGCATTCAAGAAAGTCTGGGAGTTAGAACTGGAGATGGGGACTGAGTTGACAAACAGTGATCCACAGCTAATCAAAGGTGAAGGTGCCCATGGGACATGGAAGGAAATACTGCAAAGAGGCCAACACCAACCTCTCAGTCCCTCAGGTTTGCAAGCTAGGTGTCATCTTGGACTCCCCACTATCTCTCAACCTCCATATCCAAGTCTTTGCCAAGGTCTGTCAGATTTTGCCTTTGCAACATTTCTCCTACACCCCCTCTCCTCTCCTCTGACGCTGCCACCACCTTAATGAGCACCTTCACTAATCAGTTAAGTGACTCTAATTTAGTGACTTAAAACTCAGATCCAATCATATCATCCCCCTACCCAATAATCTACAGTGACTCCCTATGGTCTCCAGGATCAAATACCAAATAATGTTTTGCATTCAAAGCCCTTCATAACCTGTCCCCTTCTACCTTTCCAGTCTTCTTATGCCTTACTCCCCTAACACATAGTCTTTGATCCAGTGACATGGGCCTCCTGGCTATTCCACAAATAAGACCTTCCATTTCTCAGCTCTGGACATTTTCTCTGGCCATCCCTTATTGCTGAAACATTCTTTGTCCTCCATTCTAGTACTGACCTTCATGGTTTCCTTCAAGTCCCAATTCAAATCTCACTTTTTTCCAGGAAGCCTCCCCAGTCCCTTTTACTTCCTGTGCCTTTCTTCTCTCAATCACCTCCAATTTCTCTTGTATAGACCTTGCTTTGTATATATTTGTCTGCCCACTAAATTATAAGCAACTTGAGGGCCAAGGCTGTCTTTTATCTGTTTCCCAAGTGCTGAGCACAGTGCCTGGCACATAGGAGATGGTTAATAACTATTGGTGATGATAAACTCTGATAAGTGGGGTTGTCCTTTGAGAATTACCAGATTGGGCACCATTACTATCTTTGTATTCTTTTCAATTTTCTTAGGTATCAAGAGGAAGTGCTGCATGCCTAGGATGATAGAAGGATTTTAAGGGTGCCAATTAAGATATCTGATGGACTTGAGTGTTGAGTGTTCCGGATTCACTGTTGTTGGCACATCTGGGGTGTGTGAATGATTTGTGAATGAAGCCCCAAAGGTAACAAGTGTAGAGGAAAATTAACCTCCCCCTTCCCTGCCCAAAACAGCTAGTTTCTAAATGTCAAATGATATTTATAGAAAGTAGAGGAAGTAAATATCCCCTCAATTGACTGTGTCCTTAAATTGACAGGGAAGATAAGATGATCATATTTTAAGCAATATTTTCTGTTTAGGTGTTTCTTTAATGGTTTTGTATTGCAAACTTAAAAATAGAAGGGCCTATGCCTGTGCTCATGCTGGCTGGGATATTTTGAACTTGATTTCTGAGGTTGCTGACAGCTTCTGAAAGATTTAGCAACTGGCAGCAAGAAAAAAATTCCCATAGAATCTATGCTATGAACTTTTTTTTCTGGAAAAGAGAAACAGCATCATTTAGCAGGTAATATATTTGCAATAAAAATATGGTTATACAATAATGGTTCATTAATATGGTAAATCATAGCATAACTTTTTTTTTATTAATGTAATAAGGAATTTATGGAAATAAAGAATTCTCTTTCCCTCCTGGCACATTTTAGTAGTTTTGGGTTTGGGAGGGCTGTTTATTTTTTTTTTTAATTTTATTATTATTATTCAAAACAGTCATTTTGATTTGCACAGAAGATAACAGTTGTTCATGACATTTTTATTTCTGCATAAACAGATTTCCATTTTGGCGAAGGTTAATACAGTAGACATTTATTTTTACTTTTGGATAGGCTGAGATACGAGAGAGCACTTTGTTTGGTATGTAGCCGCTAATTTATCCTTTATGCCTTTACGATCTTGTCAGTACCTCATGTCTCCCTTAGTTTTTCTAATCTAAAATAATCCCAGTGAAATCCTTTGATTGTCTGTTTGGACCTGATCCACTCCTAAAGCAGAAATGTAATGGGCTTTATGGCACTTACATGGGAGTAATTTATCCAGCAGAGTGACTATAGATACTTGTTTTAATAAGAATATGCTTTATGGTAAGTGGGGACTGCTATTTAATTAGCCGAAGGGAAAGTAGTTCATGATACAATCTGTTCCAATCATCTTGGACATTAAACAAAAAGTCAGGCTAAGTTATTTATGTACACGTACTTTATTTGTACTTGCTTTGAGCAAACCTCTTCCCAGGGAACTTTATAGTATTTGGGGAGGGGGTGGAGCCTGAGTGGTTGTGGGATATGGGGAGGATAGGGGGAAGCAAAGAAGATGAGAGCATCTTATTAAAAAGAAAAAAAAAGAGAGAGATGATGCAGAGAGTTGTGAGTCCAGGCATACCAAATGAGAAATGAGAGAGGTGGAGATTATCTTCTTGCCTTTTGTAACCTGCATCTTTAGTCAAATAATATGGTTGCAGAACAAAATGGGAGTTGAGCAAAGCATTGTGGGATTGTTTTGTCCAGAGCATTTCTGGGAAGCTGCATTTGATGCTTCTATGGCATGTTTCTGAAGGATGCCGCTTCTCATAGACCCCTCTTCCTACTCTAGTTTATGCACCAGATGGCAAATTAAGATCTCAGAAACTCAGAGGAGATATACCTCCTTTCTGCTCTTAGAGATAGTACAGTGGGAAACATATTAAGCAATCCACCTCTCCCTAGAAAGCTATAGTGCTAAAAGAATGGATACTATTAGAATTGATTTCTGCTTGCTCAACATATTATCATTCAGCTTGGGCAAGTAGGCAACTGACTATTTACAACTCCATCATAATTGTACTTTTTCAGTCAATACTCAGAATCAAGAATATTCCCTTTAAAAGGAAGAGCTTATACTATTCCTCTGACTCTAATCCTAACCCTAAAACTCTAACCCTCCCTCTGACCCTCACTGTCCCTATACATGACATGTCACCTGTTCTCAACATGCTTGCTTGTATTTTTCTCCTCCCAAGTAGATCATGGACCATTCAGGGAAGACCACATCTTCTTTTACATTAATCATATTCAGTGTATTGACATGCCTAATTGCTTTGGGTTCGTGGCATTGTGTCCTCAGTAGGCATCTAATAATGGTTTTCTGTCGACTTTTTCCTTTCCAAAATGACTCTAAAGTAGATATTAATAAAGATACATGAAACTTGAAAGGACTCACTTTGGCCCAGTTAATATTGTTTCAAAAAAAAAAAAAGATTAACTTCTCTCTCTTAGAGATAAAATATGATAAATAAAATAAATAAATAAAGATAAAATAAGTGACCAAGTGTGACTCCAGAGGTATATGACTAAATATAGACGGTAGGAAGTAGAATGGATTAATAAGAAGATAAAATATAAAGAATTAACCAACTGCACAATATAATAGACAGGTGGCATAGTGGTTAGAGTGACAACCCTGGAGTCAGGAAGATGTGGGTTCAGATCTGACTAGCTGTGTGACCCTAGACAAATCAGTTCACTCTGTTTACCTCAGTTTCTCCATCTATAAAATGAGCTGAAGAAAGAAATGGAAAACCACACCAGTGTCTCTGCCAAGATAACTCCAAATGGAATCACAAAAAGCTGGACATGACTGAAAATGACTGAATAACAATAACAAAAGACGTTTCAGATAATCTCCAGCTTCTTTCTTTTTTTTTCCTAAACAACAAATTCTCTCTTTTCCTCTTTATTCTGCAGCAAAGCTGTCGAAAATGAGACATTCCAGGTGGTCTTTTTCTATGCTTGTTTACTAGACAGAGCTGCAAGGTCAGGTAACATTTAGAACTTCTTCTAATTCTTAAAAGACCATGCTGATATGTATAACTCCTGAATCTCACCTATTAGATAACATTAAACAACTGCCCTTGAGAATTTAAGTTCCTGGAGGACAGTGATGTTTTTAGTTTTGTGTCCCTAGGGCCTAGATTAGTTTCTAGTACATAACAAGTACACAATTAATATGTGTTAAATTGGACTGAATTGAAAATAAAAGCCAAGCCTTAGACCCAATTCATCATTTCAAACTTCAGAGGTCAAGACAGGACAAAGAAGAACTAAAGTCAAAAGTTCTTTCTTTGGATCCATGGTCCTAGATACATTTCCCTGTGCCTTGGAAAAGTTTCTGGCATAAGACAGTGTGCAGAGCATGCTCACCGCTCTCCTCCCCCCATGACCCAAAAATGTGTAAACAGCTGGTGTGTGCAATCCTATTTGCTGGAGTGAAGTAAATGCAAGAATTTGATGTTAAACAAACACAGGCCTGTACCAAGAACCAGAAAATATTACATATACAAAATGACATCCAGTTCATCATGATCCATGAGTGCTTCAGATTTTAAGTACCCACACTGGGTGTATACAAGCACAGCAACTGATAAAAACAGGTTATGAATTTGTTTCCAATTTTGTCCTTTCTCCAAGTCCTTTGGCTACAGTTGTCTTTCTATGGCATTACTCAGTCTGTAAAATGCTGAAAGCTTCTAACCCTCCATTTCTGGAGCTAAACCTCACCCTTACTGTCCATCTGAAAGAGCTCTGTTGTTTTTCATCTTATCTGGACAAAACAGGTGGGGTACCACTTTCCCCTCAATCCATTCTGGTAATGCATTTATACAAATAGTGAGCATTCAAAGGGACTGATCAAAGAGAACAGGAGCTCAGCTCCTGTTAATTTTGTTTACCCTCCCCTGGGGAACTGGGTATATAATAGCTCCTGTCCACTCAACAAGGTCCTCTCACACCAGGTTTAAAAATACACAAAAAAAGCAGACATTTCTTTAAGAGGATTTATTGAGTCCATGAGTCAACTGTTGAAGTCCTTGATTCCAAGCCCAACACTGATACTTACATGCCACATCAACTTCTCCGAGCCTCCTTTTCTTTTTGTCTATAAAATGATGATAATGCCTGGAGAAACAGCTGTACTGGGCAATAGTTAGATTGAAATGAGATCATCGATATAAAGCAGGTTGTGAACCTTCAAGCACTAAAGAAACACTAACCCTTACTATTTTGGTCAAAACCCATGGTTTTATTGGTACAGGAAATTCTTGATGAAGAAACTCTGCCTACTAAGATTGGCACCTTTTATCCAACTTATAACCTTAGAAAGTTGTCTGGGATCAAAGTAGGGAATAGACCAAGTGGGAGGTGGGATAGGAGGGAGGGAATAGAGTCAGTCCTTTACAATATATCTACTATGGTAATGTTTTGCATAGCTACACATGCACAACATATACTGAATTGCTTAACTTCCCAGTAACGGTGGGTGACAAGGGAGGAAGGGAATGAATCCGGAATTCAAAGTTTTAAAATCAAATGTTTAAAAATGTATAAATACTATTATTAATACTATTTTACATATAATTGGGAAATAATATATACAGGCATTGGGGCACAGAGATTCACCTTGACCTACTGAAAAAGTCGAAGGGGGTATGAGAGAAGATATGGGAGAGAGCAGATTGGAGGAGGGAATATCCTGTGGGACTGAGATTCTGGGGTGGGGGGTAGGGAAAAATGGGGAAAAAAACATTAACTCAAATCTGATGGAAATGAATGATGTAAACCAGAAGTTAATAAAGCATTTGGAAAAATAAAAATAAAATAAAAAGAAAGTTGTCTAGGATACAGAGAAATTAAGTGACCTGAACAGGATCCTTATATGTCCATATATGTTAAGAGCTATGATTTGAACACATCCTTGACTCTAAAACCAAGTCTCTACCCACTATCAGAAGTCATTGGTATTATTATTATTATTATTATTTGCTTTTCGGAGGCCAATTGGGGTTCAGCAACTTGCCAAAGTTCACACGGCTAGGTTTTGTGTGTGTGTGTGTGTGTGTGTGTGTGTGTGTGTGTGTGTGTGTTAAGTGTCTGAAGCCGGATCCGAACTCAGGTCATCCTGACTCCAGGGCTGGCACTCTACTCACTGTGCCACCTACCTGCCCCAGTATTATTATTTTAATGACGTTATTTTGCTTTTCTCATTTTTTTCATTTAAACAAACGCTTTATTAACTTCTGTTTTACATCATTCATTTCCGACAGATTTTTGAGTTACAATTATCCCCCCCCCCCCGTTTTTCCCCTACCCACCCTCCCAGAATAGCAATCCCACAAGATATCGTTTCCTCCAATCTACTCTCTCCCATATCTTCTCCCATGCCCCCTTCGACTTTTCCATTAGAAGAAGGTGAATCGGGCGGCTAGGTGGCGCAGTGAGTAGAGCACTGGCCCTGGAATCAGAAGGACCTGAGTTCGGATCTGGCCTCAGACACTTAACACACACAAACAAAAACCTAGCTATGTGACCTTGGGCAAGTTACTTAACCCCAATTGCCCTCCAAAAAAAAAAAAAAAGCAAAAAAAAAGAAGAAGAAGGTGAATCTTTGTGTCCCAATGCCTGCACATCTTATCTCCAAATTACAAGCAAAAGAATATTAATAATAGTATTTATATATATTTGAAACATTTGATCTTAAGACCTTGAATTTCAGATCCATTTCCTTCCTCCCTTGTCACCCATTCCCTCTGGGGAGATAAGTAATTCAGTATATGTTGTACATGTCTAGCTATGCAAAACATTATCATAGTAGTAGTATAGTATAGAGTAGTAGTATAGTATCATATAGTATATAGTAGTAGCATAGTATCATAGTAGATATATTGTACAAGGCTGCTTATAATTCCCTCCCACTCATCCCACCCCCCACCTGGTCCATTCCCTACTTGATCCTGTCCCTCTTCTATAGTAGGCACTTCCAACCTCCCCTCCCCCGAAGGATGCCCTCCCATCCATCATCCCACCTCTCATCCCCCTTCTCCCTATTCTGCTGTAGATTGAGATATCCCATTTAGTATGTATGTCATTCTCTCCCTGAACTAAATTCAATGAGAATGTGGTTTTGCCTTTTTGCCTTCCTATTCTTTCCCTCCCTTGCAACCACTTCCCCTTGCTATTTCTACATGAGAGAGTTTACCCTACCCTGTCTCTCCCCATCTCCTCTTGCCACTTACCTCTCTCACCTCATAATTTCACCCCTTGACTATCCTCCCTTCCTAACAAATTCAACCTATGCCCTCTATCCATGTATATCAGTAAACATATATAACCACATTCACATATGTATTCATATGACCATACACCCTTCTTCCATTATTTTCATACTGAGAAAGATTTCATCAGTCACAGGTATTGTTTTTCCATATAGGAATATAAATAGTTCAACTTTGTTAAGTTCCTTTTGATTCCTTTTCCCTGATTATCTTCTCAGGTATCTCTTGCTTCTTGTGTCTGGATGTCAAATTTTCTATTCAACTCTGGTTTTTTCCTCAAGAATGCTTGAAAGTCCTCTATTCCACTGAAGGACCATATTTTCCCCTGAAACAAAATACTCAGTTTTGCTGGGTAGGTGACCCTTGGGTACATTCCCAGCTCTTTTGCCCTCTGGAATATTGCATTCCATGCCCTTCGATCCCTCAGTGAAAAAGCTGCTAGGTCCTATGCTATTCTGATTGTGTTTCCACAATATTGAAATTGTTTCTTCCTGGCTGCTTGTAGTATTTTCTCCATCATCTGGGGATTCTGGAACCTGGCTATAATATTCCTGGGAGTTTTCTTTTTGGGATCTTTTTCAGGAGGTGATCTGTGGATTCTTTCAACCTCTATTTTGCCCTCTGGATCTAAAACATCAGGGCAATTTTCCTCAAGAATTTCTTGAAGGGTGATTTCTAGGTTCTTTCTTTGATCATGGCTTTCAGGTAGTCCAATAATTTTTAAATTGTCTCTCCTGGATCTATTTCCCAGGTCAGTGGTTTTTCCCATGAGATATTTCACATTGCCTTCTAATCTTTCATTTGTTTGGGTCTGTTTAACAGCATCTTGATTTCTCATAAAGTCATTAGCTTCCATTTGCTGCAGTCTAACTCTGAAGGAATGAATCTCCTCAGTGAACATTTGAGATTCTTTTTCCATCTGGCAAATTTGACTTTTTAAGGCATTCTTCTCCTCATTGCCATTTTGGGCCTCCTTTGCCATTTGAGTTAGTCTATTTTTTAAGGTGTTGTTTTCCTCAGTCAGGCTGTTGACCCTCATTTCATACTTTTCCTGCATCCTTCTCATTTCTCTTTCCAATTTTTCCTCCACTTCTCTTATTTGATTTTTAAAGTCCTTCTTAAGGTCTTCTATGGCCTGCAACCTGCTCATGTTTCCCCCTGGGGCTTTTGGAGCAGGACTTCTGACCTCCCAGCCCTCCTCTTGCTCTATGCTTCAATCGTCTTTGCCACCAAAGTAGGAGTCCAAGGTTGCATTTTTCTGTTTAATTTGTTTCCTTTGCCTTGGCATGTTGCCACTTAATTACTTGACTTTTGGGCTTGTTGCCACAGTATGGCTCCAGAGCCAGATGGGAACTTTTGTCCCGAACATGTGTGTGTAGGGGGGCAACTTCCGTTTCTGGCAAACTGGAAACCCACCCACAACCTCCACCCCAGATCACAATCCAGATCCAGGGATGTTAAAGCAAGAGTGATTACCCCCCAAGACTGATCGCTGGATCTCCCTACAGTTCACAGGCCAGGAGCTGGAGCTGCCTCTGAAAACCACAAAATGGTGTATCTCCTCAGTGGCTTCCAGCCCCCAGGGGAGGAAGCTGACACATTCCCCAAATACTGGTCCCAGAGTCCACAGGGCACTAACCTCTCACTTTGTCCTAGGCATGTCTATGTTGATGATTCTGGAGTCACCACAGCTGCTGGTGTTCTGGGGTCCCTCTAGCCAGCTGCTGGCCCTGCAGCCCTGGGGCTAAACCGCGACTCAGGCGGACCTGTGCTCAGCTCCTTGCACACTGCGTGCTGTGCTGCTGGCACTGCACTGGTCCTTCCTGCAGGGCTGCTGGGCTGTCCTCAGCGGGAGGTTAGCTTCTTTGTGTCATTCTGTGGGTGCTGGGGCTCCAGAAGTTGTTCAGAGTCCCCTTTTACATAGTTTGGACGTTATCTGGGAGAGGAGTGGCTTGGATGAGCTGTTTCCACTCCACCATCTTGGCTCTGGCCCCTGCTTTTCTCATTTTTAAGTTCAGTTGATTTCAAATAGAAATGGTTCTAGGCAAAGGCACTACCCTATTAGTAGATTTTTATGATAGCATTTAATGAATTATCACAAATATGAACAAAAATCATTGTCTTTTCGTCATTGAAAGGGTTAAGATCTAAGCTCGTTTTTTGTAATCTCACTTAAAGTATTTTTGGGGGAACAACTCCATTAGCAGACAGGATGATAGGAGTTCTTGTTTTCATATGGTTTTGGATTATTTTGCTTGTTTGCCGTGTTTTGAAGCTTTTTTTTATTTCATGTAGTTTATTACAGTAGTATCAGTTTAAAATATTCTTACATTTTTGTGAATCAGTGTTAGGTCCAAACAATTGTGGGAGACAGTTTTGTCTGTAATAATGTTCCAATTCCGATACAATTTATTTCTTAACTTATCAGGCATATTTAGAGATTTGTATCTGTAACATGAAGATTCATGGCCTGTTAGTTTATGAAGCATAGTTATTTTCTGGTGTATAATTCCTGCTTATAATAATTATTAGTAATTTTTAATACTGAGTAACATTACATACACAGGAAAATGGTGACAGTATAAATTTCTCCTTTAAAATGGTATTTTCTTGATTTTTCTCTGCATCAATTCTGTGTTTTCTATTGGTAAATGAAATTAAAATAGATTTGCAAATAGTCACTTACCTATGTGCCCAGCCTGAACAAAAACATATTAGGCAAGTATCAATTTGTGCTAATTGTATTCATTTTATAAACAATATTGAATGGAGTGAATTAATTAATCAATACCCACCCTTAATGAATCTAAAGTTCAATAAAGATACCACTATTATAAAGAAAAATATAGACAACTATGGGAAAATGAGCAAACATTGACCCTTGCAAAAACTAAATGAAATTTTAAAAAAAGATTTGGTGTGCGATCATTCCACCCTCACTTTATTTGGTTGAACTGACATCCCTTTAAGAGAGCCAGGATAATTCTGCCTTCTCTTTTTGAGCTCCATCCACCCTTCTGGTATTCAAGTAATTGGTCTCAAAGCAAAAGGTTTAAGGCTTAATGTGACTTTGGATGCTCTGGAATCTTGCAGAGTCTGAGAAATATAAAGTGGGTCAATAAATGGAGATGATATTCACCAGGGCCATCCATTCCAGTGGACCCATCTGATGATCACAGCTTATTGAAAATCATAAAAGGTGAGAGCTGAGACAGAGAGAGACATACACAGAGACACAGAGAGAGACAGAATGAGAGAGACCAAGAGATAGTGAGAGCATACTCTGTAAACAGATTTTGGAGGGAAAATGGTAAGATATTTAAGAAATTGGTGGTGAGTTGATGGGGCCAGGGAAAGCCATAGCAGTAACACATTCACAGGATTTAAGAATTGAAGAAGTACTTATTGGCCACCACCTAGCCAAACCATGTTCTAAGACATTTGTAACATTTGTCACTGATGAAGGGGAGCCTACCACCTCTTGAGGCCAACCATTCCACCTTAGAGTTACTTTCATTATTGGAAAAACTTCCCCCCCACTTCTCATAAGTCTCAATTCACCCTTTGCAATTCCTACATATTGTTCCAAATTCTACCCTCTTGGGTCAAGCAAAGCAAGACTAATCTCCCGTCCAAGTGACAAATACTTGAAGATAGCATATCTTCCTTGTTTACTTTACCCCAAATGAAATATCCTCAGTTTTTGTAAACCAATCATCATGTAGCAGGAATTCAAGGCCTTTCATCATCTTGAATATCTTCTTTTGTACACCCTCATACTCACTGATGTCCTTACTAAAATGTGATGCTATTGACTGACCCTCATACTTTAGATGTGGTGTAACCAGGCTATATCAAGCAGAACATCAAATCACTAGTATTAAGACAAGTTGCATTAGCTTTCTTGGTTTCCCATGTCAGATTGTTGGCTCATATTGGTTTAGAAGCCATAAGGAAATCATGAAACACACACACACACACGTTTTTCAGCAGAAACAATCTTTGCTTGATTATTTGATATTTCTTTGAAAAACATTTTGTGACTCCTTGTCATTGAAAGGCAATTTGCTTTTCAGTGGTCTAGATCCTGAATTCTCATCTCATGTGACTTCATTAGCTTTTTTAATACCATAGAAGCCAACATTTATAGTTAGAAGGTACTCTGAAAGTCATATAATCCAATCCCTTCATTTTACAAATGAAGAATTTGAAGGTCATAGAGATAGATCAAATGATATGCCCTATATTATAGAGATATGAAGTGATAGAGCCACGACTTAACCCAGTTCTTATCTCTAAATCCCAAACCATACTCTTTCCAATGTATAAAATGTCTCTCCAAAAGGGTATGTGATTTGATCTCAAATCTTTTATTGAAAAGTTTGACTAAGCTTTCTTCCATCACACAATAGCTTAGTATTTGAAGAGTGCAATCAGAGTTCATTTAAAAATTGTTTTTGATTTTATTTTAGCGGGTGGCAATTGGGATCAAGTGACTTTCCCAGGGCCACACAGCTAGTAAATATTTGAGAATGGATTTGAACACAGGTCCTCCTGACTCTAGGGCCAATGTCCTATCCACTATGCCACCTAGCTGCCCCCAATCAGAATTCAAGTATAGTAGTATTGATGGTGAGAGTAGCTATAATAAAAGCAGTAATAATGCCTTAGGTTTATATGATGCTTTAGAATATAGTAAGCATCTTTCCATAAGTGATCTTATTAAATCCTTCCTACAACCTTGTAAGGTGAACAAAGTGTGTATCATCTCCATATTACATAGAAAGAAACTAAGTTTCAAGACAAGAAAGTGACTTGGCCAAGATGATAGTACCAGTATGCGTTCAGTCCCCAATGTGATGACTTCTTTTCCAGTACTATCTCTGTTAAACTATCAACATATGATAGATTTGAATGGAGAAGACTTGGGTTAAAAATCCCAGTTTCATCACTTATTATTTTTGAGATCATGGACAAGTCATTCAATCTTCTGGAGACTCAGTTTCCCTAACTGAAAAATGAAAAGGTGAAATTAGATCCCAAGATGACAAATTTAGATCTGACCATGGGATGGATCAAGTCCTCAAACATCCTGTCCAAGTATAGATCAACTTACCTATGATCTCCACTCAGAAGAAAGTATATCAAATTGTTGAAAATTTCCAAAGGAAGACATCTTTGAAATGTGTCTTAGGAAAACATTCTTGACAAACCATCTGTCAGAAGAGCCTTTTTTATATTTAACCTAGATCTCTCCTGTTAAGGCTTCAACCAATTTTGGTTACTTCTGGCTTCAGCAAAAAACAAACAAACAAAAAAAAAACAAATAGTAGGTCAATGTCCTCTGTTTAATAACTCTCTTTGTTCTTAAAGACAGCTATTATATTGCCTCTCATTCGTTCTTCCTCAGAGTCAAAGCATTCAAGGTCCTCTGGTCTTTTTTTTCCTCCCAGAAAGTCTTACTTTCTTGTTCCTTTAATCATCTCTGTAGCTCTCCTCTGAACATTCTCCAAGTAAAACTTCTCCACATCCCTCAGGTTCTGATGCCCAGAATTAAACACAGTGGCCCAGTAAGGGTTTAATCAGTGCTGAGTACAATGGAAGGCTTAATGTGCGGTTCTTACTTGCTATTTATACATCTCAGGGATCTGGGACATTGGGGAACAAAGACGCTAGAAAGGGAGAACTCAGTTGTAAATTTTGTCTGGAAAATGTAACCACATTCATTGAGGTACTCAACTCTTATTAAATTCTTCTGAGAGGGCAAGAGTCTTCCTACATTTAGACTTGTTAAGAATAATTAACCATTGTATGCCTGTCAATCCTGCTTCAGCTTTCATTCCTGACTGAACCTTAACAATAGTTCATTTCCTCAATATAAAATGTACCGTACTTTGTTAATAAAATAATTGTAAGAGGTAGTGTGTTAACAGAATGAATTTTGGTTTTGAAAATATTAGAGTCTGACCATATTGCTATGTCAATATATAGTCAATACCCAATATTCTCTCTCTCTCTCTCTCTCTCTCTCTCTCTCTCTCTCTCTCTCTCTCTCTCTCTCTCTCTCTCTCTCTCTCTGTTTTATAGAAGGGAGTCACAGCACCCAGTCTCCCACCACTTACTTTTTTAAAAGCTGATCTCTCATCTTGAAATGCAATCCTTCCCCTCTCTCTTAGGATTTCTGTCTTTCTTTAAGGTTTAACTCTGGGCAGCTATGTGGTACAGTGAATAGCACAACAGCTCTGGAGTCAGGAGGACCTGAGTTCAAATCCAGCCTCAGACATTTGACACTTACTAGTTGTGTGATCTTGGGCAAGTCATTTAACCCCAATTACCTTGCCTTTGCCCCTCAAAAAAGGGTTTAATTGATATTTCATCTTATATCAGAAGCTCTTCTTGATTCCCTTGGTCAGTCAGTCAACAAACATTTCTTAAGTACCTAATACATGCCAGGCACTATGCTAAGCACAAGAGACATGAAAAGAGGCAAAAGACAGTTCCTTGCCTCAAGAATTTTGCAGTCTAAGGGAGGAGAAAGAAAACAAAACAGAAAACGTACAAACAAGCTCTCTACAGGATAAATAGGAAATGCTTAAGATAGGGAACCTATTCACCTAATTAAGAGAGGTTGGGAAAGGATTCTCATAGATTTTGTATAGGACTTAAAGGAAACCATGGAAGGCAGCAGGTGGAGATGAGGAGGGAGAGTATTCCAGGCATGAGGGACAGTCTAGTTAATATAGTTATTATTGCTCCCCTCTATCCTTGTGAATACATATGTAACTATATAATCTAAACATATGTAATATTTGTATATAGACACATGCACATATTTATATGTATAGTATATACGTGTTATACATATATGTAACACATATATTATACTTGTTTATATGTTTTGTCCACCCGATAGAACATAATTCTTAGAACAGTAACTTTTACCCAGTAGGTGCTTAATAAATGCTTGTTGGATTAGATTTATTCAATATAAATACCATTATATTTGTTTTAAATTATTTATTTTGGGGCAGCAGGGTGGTGCAGTGAAGAGAGTATTAGTCCTGGAGTCAGGAGGACCTGAGTTCAAATCCAGCCTCAGACACTTAACAGTCACTAGCTGTGTAACCTTGGGCAAGTCACTTAACCCCAATTGCCCTGCCCTCCTCCCTCATAAAGAAAAAAAAATTGTTTATCTTTAGTTTATGAAGGGTCAGTATGGTAAGGAAAATTAGTCACACATTGAAGAGTTCCTTCGGAAGTTGTTAGATGCATATAAGAAACATTTGAAATTAATAGATAGCTATGGGATAGAAATTAGGGGAAAGAATACAATCTATTATACTGCAAGCAACTCAAAAGATAGGAATTTTGATCAGATTTCAGATAAAGCAATAATAACAATTGATAGGAATGATGTACAGAAAACTACATTATGCTTAAATAAATTTTCAATAATAAAACCCTGATAATGGGGATGCTGATGATAGTGGTGGTGGTGATGATGACATTACAATGATATTAGTGTTTAGGCATTCAGTGACATAGCAGTTAAATTCTTAAAAGCAAATCTAGATACACTGCAGGAAAAGATGATAACACAGAAATACTGAGACTTTTTAGATTCTTCTCTAGCTCGATACATTCAATGGAGATATAAAGAAATATATACTCAAAGAGTGGCAGGCACATAGTGTGGTGGATAGAGTGAAGGACCTGGACTCAGGAAAACTCATCTTCCCCAGTTGAATTCTGGCCTCAGAAACTTACTAACTGTGTGACCCTGGGCAAGTCACTTAATCCTGTTTGCCTCAAGTTTCCTCATCTGTAAAATGAGTTGGAGAAGGAAATAGCAAATCATTGCAATGTTTTTACCAAGGAAACTCAAAAATGGGGTCACAAAGAGTCAGATACAGCTGAAAAATGACTGAACATACTCATAGAAACTAGAAAAAAATATATTTGACTCAGCTATAGCAACTTCCAAATGGAAATACTACAAATTATATATGTTAATATTACATTTTGACAGACATACATAACTTTGTGAAAGGTAATAATGTGACAAAGTATTTACAAAATATGATAAAATAAAATTTTATTTAATAAATGAAATAAATTCCAAAAATATTCACCTTAGTAAGTAAAGCTTTCTGAATAATGCTTAATCACTGGGTCAATGAACAAATAATAAGTAAATCAATGTATACATACATACATAATTTTGTTAAAGGTATGGATAAGAATGTGACAAAATATTTATAGACTATAGCACAATAAACTTTTATTTAATAAAGGAAATAAGCCAAAAATATTCACTATAGTAAGTAAAATTTGCTGATCAATGCTCAATTATTGGGTCATTGAACAAACAAACAATAAGTAAATAGATATAAGCATACATACATACATACATACATAATTTTGTTAAAGGCAATGATAAGAATGTAGCAAAATATATACTGTAGCACAATAAAATTTTAATAAAGGAAATAAATAAAAATATTCATCTTGGTGGGTAAAGATTACTAAATAATGTTAATTGCTGTTAATGAACAAAGAATGAATAAATAAATACATGCATGCATACACATATATGCATACATAATTTTTCAAAAGGTAATAATAAGAATGCAATAAAATACCAAAATTAGAGGACTCTTCAGCAGTCTTCAGAGGAATATTCCTAAAGGGAACAGAGGAGATAGATATGAGTAAAGCAAAGATTCTCCCTCTCCCTGCTATTTTATGATAAAATTCTAGAACTACTATTATAGCAGTGGAAAGAAGAAAAAAACCATTGAAAGTATAAACATCAAAGAAGACTAAAAATTATCCCTATTTATAGATTTCATGATGGCCTACTTAGAAAGCCACACAGAAACAGTAAAGAATTTGAGATGATTGATGTCATTAATGTAGTAGCAGGATACAAAATAGATCCTCGGAAATTATCAGAATTTATATAGAGTATTAAGAAATTAGGAAAAAATAATCATTAGAGAAATACCATTTTAAATAACTAGAAAAGCCACAACTGTCTATAAATTAAATTAACCTACTGCAGCACACACAAGTTTCATGTAGAAAACTACAAAACACTCTTTATAGAAATAAAGGAAGATCAATAATTGTAGAGGCTGATATTTACTTCTCATTGTTAAGCTATTCAATGTAACAAAAATGACTATGATATATATTATCCCAGATTCATTGTTGTGTCATTAATATTACCAAGGTGATGCTTTATAGTTCTAGCAAAATAAGAAAAGTCATTTTAAAGAACAAAAAATTTAGAATATCAAGCCTGTCAAAATATCAAGCCAAATAATAAGAAATACTAGAGATGAATATATCCATTTTTACAATATATTTGCTTCTTGGAGGGCAATTGGGGTTAAGTAACTTGCCCAAGGTCACACGGCTAGGTTTTTTTTGTTGGTTGTTTGTGTGTGCGTTAAGTGTCTGAGGCTGGATCCGAACTCAGGTCCTCTGACTCCAGGGCCGAGGCTCTACTGACTGCGCCACCTAGCCGCCCCCGAATATATATATATATATATATATATATATATATATATATATATATATATATAAACTGGGTTAAATGAACAACTTAGACCATATCTATAACATACGCAAAATATATATACAGTCTACACATGAAAAATTACATGTTCTTTAAAAAAAAAAGGAGAAAGAAATCAAATACATTTTATAAATAAAGTTTAGAGGAAAATTCTAAACCATACAATGTCTGAAGAGTATCATAAATGCAAAATAGATGATTCTGACTACATAAAATTTAAAAGTTTTTGTATGAATAAAATAAAGATAGAATAAAAAAAGAAATTGAAGAGGAAAAAAATACCTGCATTAATGTTACCAATAAAATTTTGATTACCAAGATGTATAGTGAATTACCATAAACATAAAACACTGAGAATCATTACTCAATAGATAAGTAGCAAAAGAATATAAATAGCTTGTAAAAAGAATTCTAAATTTAAAATAGCCATTTGAAAACATACTCCAAATCACTTATAATAAGATGAATGCAGATTAAAACAATTATGAGGTTTTATTTCCCACTAGCAAACTGAAGATGTTGATAGAAATGATATGAAAACAATCAATATAAGAGATTGTAGTGTGAGAGACATTGTTGGTGGAATTGCCAATTAGTCCAACAATTCTGGATACCAATTGGGAATTGCATGAAAAGTTTACCAAATTTCCCATGCCCTTTAACTCAATGAACCCACTGTGGTTGCAAAAACTGGAAAGTGGATGCCCATTAATTGAAAAATGGATGGTAAAACTATGGTACAAGCATGCAGTAGGATGTTATTTTTCCAGTGTGAAATGAGTATAAGAAATCAAGAGAAATATAGATATATATGTATGAAGATATATAGTACAAAATAGCAAACTCATAATAACAATATGAACAATGAACACAACAATGTAAATGAAAAATCACTGAAAGCAAGTTGAATTCTGAGTATGTGAAAAAAATAATAAATATATCCTTAAACAGATAATGAAACTTACCTTACCTTTTGTGTATTTATTGAGACTGGGTCCCCTTATCTTACCTAGGTTGTAAGTGAAGCCTCCACTCACAGACTGATACCTCTGCTAATAAGCAGGGAAGTTTTAACTTCTCTGTTTCTGACATGAGTCAGTTTTACACTCTTTAGGCAGCTTAGTAGACCTCTGCTCATGGGGGTACACAATAGTTACACTAGACTTACTGAGGATTATGGGGATACACCACTGCAACTGGCTTCTACCATGCTTTTCATGGCAGGTGAGAACTACTGGGAAAAAATCAATCAATCAATATCAATCAACTGATTAATTAATTATTAAGTGCTTGCTTTGTTCTAGGCACTATTAGGCTTCTAGGTTAAAGGATGCAAAAGACAATCCCTGCCCTGAGCGAACTTACAATCTAATGGGAGAGATAAGATATAAATGCTCATATGCACATAGTGTATCTCTCTATCTATATATACAAATATGTATACATGTGTGTGTGTGTATATGTGAATATGTGTACATATCTATATACATCTCTCTATATAGATGTGTATATACATACATATACCCACATATACATATGCATATATACATACATACACACATATATGTATATGTATATGTGTGTATATACACACACACTGTGTCTGTGTATATTAACTTTGTTCGAGATAAATAGGAGATAATTAACAATAGACAACTCAGAGCCACTGGAGTTTATTGGGTAGGAAGAGTGACATGGGATGAGATGATCAGACCTGCGCTTTTGTGGTTGAACAAGGGATGGATTGGAGTGTATAGAGTCTTAAGGCAGGTAGGTATAATTAGGAGACTACTGCAATAGTCCAGGCTTGAGGTGATGAAAGCCTGTACCAAAGTGAAGGTAGGGTCAGAGTAGAGTATTCAATTGCAAAGGTGAAGTCAACAGACCTTAGCAATAGATAGGCTGGGAGCAGGGGAGGAGATCAGAGATAGTGAGGCATCAAGGATGACTCTTAATCTGAGGAACTGGGAGGATGGTGTTACCCTCTACAGTAATAGGAAGCATAGGATGGAGGGAAAGTTTAGGAGAAAAGATAATGAGTTTGGTTTGGGATATGTTGAGTTTAAGCTGTCTATTGGGCATCTATTTTGAGGTGTTTGAAAGACAGGTGGAGATGGGAGACTGGAGGTCAGCTTAAATACTGGGGCAAGATAGGTAGATTTGAGAATCATCAGCTTAGAGATGGTAATTAAATCCAGGAAAGCTGATGAGTCACCAGGTGAAGTAGTAGTACAAAGGGACAAAAGAAGACAACTCAAAATGGAATCCATCCCTGTGGGATTAGGAGAGGAAAATGGTGGGAATGAAACACGCTTTATACATTGTCAGATGTAGCAACTGCATTAAATGTTTTCATTTAATTGTTACTCTTTGTCACAGAAATCTGTTCAGTTTGAATGGGATGGGGTGGTGATGAAGATTTGTTTTTTTGTTCTTTTCTCAAACCTTAATAATGACTATGATGTTAAGGATAGCAAAAACAATAATCACAACAATGTCATTTATATAGAACTTAATTTAGGTTTGCAAAGTGTTTTACAAATGTGAAATGACTGTGATGTGAAGAACAAATGCATCAATAAAATGTGTTTTGAAAATCATAGATAAGGAAATAAAATGTCTCTATAAATGTTGTTTCCATATCTTATACAAAACCATAATTTTCCAAGTACTTTCACACATTTTGCCTCATTTAATTCATTCATCTAACATATGAGATAGACAACAAAGGTATTATCATGGCCCTTATGACCTATAGGGAAGTCAAAGGTCAGCGTGATAAAGTGAGTTATTGATGATCACACAGCTAGTTAGTAGCAAAGACAAATTAAAAATTACAATACAACTTATCAAAAGATATCCTTTAATGAAACTTTGCCACTAAAGCCTGTATTTTATCCTATCATTTCCCCATATATGATATATGTGTGCATGCAATTATGTCTATATACGTTATATATAATATACATATATATTATATCTATATTTATATCTTTCTGAATTATGCATAGATGAGTATGATCTCAAAAGAATTCAAATTGTATGTGGGCCGAATTGGAAATGAATAGACTCTTCCTGGTTGTGAGTTGGTTGTAGTATTTTACAGACTAGGGACAAGAAGTGCCATAAAATTCATTATTAAGGGACGTATGCAAAGCTAGAAAAGGAGATATTATAGTCAGACCATAATATATTGGGAAGACAGGAAAACAGATAGAAAACACAAGTATTACATTGGTATTCTTGAAATGTTAGAAGAAATTTAGACAAACTTCTCACCTTAGGTAAACCTCCTACTAAGTATATATAGAAAGGACATTGACAAATTTTCCAGGATGAGGAGTAAGTTTATTATAACCTGTGCCTTTAGAAGGATCAAAATGCCACTAGAAAATCTGCGTCTAGAGCAAATATAGTTAGGGAGGCTTGGAGGTGTGAGGTAGAAGATGGAAAATGAATTGCCCAATATCATGCAGACATAGTAGAGTTCAGATACAATGACAGCATTGCCCTAAGTACGACCATATCAGGAGAGGTGGAAGGCTGCCTTTCAGAGAGTCTGAATCATAAGGACAAGTGGGGTTAGAGGCAAGCAGGCCACAGAAGAGAAGGATGATTAAAGCGCAACCATGATGGGAGAGGCAGGTACCTGGAGCGTGTCATATTATAAGGCAGCAAAGACAAGTATAGGACCAGGAGGCAAATAATGTGCAAATAATGTGATCACTTTGAGGTAAAAGTGTTTCCTGTCCATAAAGATAGAATGGAGGAAATGGAGGAAGGAAGGAAGGAAGGAAGGAAGGAAGGAAGGAAGGAAGGATAGAAGGAAAAAAGGAAGGAAGGAAAAAAGGAAGGAAAGAAGAAAAAAGGAAGGAAGGATAGAAGGAAAAAAGGAAGGAAAGAAGGAAAAAAGGGAGGAAGGAGTAAAAAAATGAAAAAGAAGTTTAAAAAGAAAGAAAGAAATCAAGAGAAAAGAAAAAAGGAAAGAAGGGAGATAGGAGAAAGATAGAAGGAAAAAGAAGAAAGGAAGCTATGGTTCTTCAGTACAGAATATTAGGGATAGGGTCAGAAAGGAGCAAAGGAAGGTCACCCAGATTTAGTTACAGCTCTGCAAAGAAGTGCCCACACCAATGAGATTATGGACTCATGCAAGTATCAAAGCATTCTTATTTGTTTTATTTATCTTACATGCTGGGCATCTGGTAGTAAAATAAAATATGAAAGATTTATGATCTTCAAAATCATACATTCTAAGGACATTAGAAAAGAGCTATACCATTTAATCTCCTATATTTCTCTGCATTATCTGTTTGGATTATGGATAATTCCTAACCTCCTATATCTGGGTTACCACTGCTCTGTGGAATGCTATTGGTTTTTCTAAATGGTACATTCTTGGTTAGTAAGTGGAACAATTAAAAAGCCAATTCAGCAAGCATTCATTATTTGCCTATCATGTGCAAAGTATCTTGCTAGGTGTTCATGATATAAAGTTGAAAATAAAATAGCTTTTACCCTCAGGAAGCTTAGATACTCCTGGGAGGGATGCTATTTCCACTGCTACTATAACCACCAAGTAACTGTCTCCTAAGTGTCACAGAAAACTCTAAGATAATTAGTTCCACGTCAGATGTTTCCTTGTCTGGAATTTCCCTTTAATACCAATGAAATTATAGATAATAACAAGAATAATTGCTGTTGCTGATGCTGTTGCTACTACTACCACTACCACCACCACCACCACTACTACTACTACTACTACTACTACTACTACTACTACTACTACTACTAGCATTTATATAGGAGAGGGGTGTGGAACCTGAAGCCTGGAGGTCACATGTATCCTTCTAGGTCTTTGGGTATGGCCTTTTGACTGAGTACAAGTTTTACAGAACAAATTCTTTTATTAAGGATTCATTTATCATATTTTATTCTTATTTATTTTTTAATTATTTTATTATTATTATTTATAATGCCCTATATCAAGGACATTAAAGTTGCCAGCATATGTGACATATTTGATCTTTCTAGGTAACTGCAATTATTATCCTCATTTTACTTATAAGAAAACAAAGGTTCAGAGAAATGAAGTTAGTTATGTCCACAACAGTAAGGATTTATACTCAAGTCTTTCTGACTCTAACTCTAGTACTTTATAAAGTAATGTTAATAGAGTAAGAGCACAACCAAAGTACTAATTTCTTGGTCACACTTAATGTGTGCCGTGGTTTTCTTATTTGTGGAGAGAAATGTGTGAAAAACCACACTTCCTTATTGGGGGGAAAATTGTGTGTGTGTGTGTGTGTGTGTGTGTGTGTGTGTGTGTGTGTGTAAATACCACTTAGAAACCTTCTATAAGATTTCTCCTTTGTTTTTTTTTTCATGAATATTATGCATAAGTTGTCATGGACATTAAGAATAAGTTCTGGTGGGACTAATTTACTGAGAAAAATCTCTTTTTATACCCAAAGTATGTCCCAGTCACCTACAGTGTCCCACAGGGATACCAAGGACTTTGAAAACTTTTAATTGCCATGTGAGTTACTTCTTTGACTATTAATAGGTCCTTTTCAATCTCAGGAAATCCATGATTCTATGAGTTCATACAAATTCATTAAATTGTCTCATTATGATGGATTGCATTATTTGCATTTTATTTTGTTTTGTTTTAAACAGAAGGAAGAATTTTGATGCCTTTCATTCATTCACAGATATTTGTTGAGCACTACCAATTTCCAACAACTGGATTGGCTCCATTTTTTCAGTCAAACATGTTATCAAGATATTTTAAAAAGCATTAGATAGAACTAGATCCATAATCAATTATTTCTTCATCTAGTAGAAAAGGACAGGGGCCACTGGTACCAAGGGGATGGATCTCTGTTGTAGGACACTCCTTTTCTCCTTCTAAATTAGTTCACTTGGTGATCTCATCAGTTCCCATAATTTCAATTTTCATCTCTATGCAGATGATCACCAAATCTACTAATCCAACCCTAACCTCTCCCCAGGTTCCCTTCTCCAACTGACTATTAGATACCCCTATTAGACATCTTAAACTCAAAACGTCCAAAAGTGACCTCATTATCTTTCCCCACAAATCCTTTCCTCTTCCAAACTTCCCTATGATGAGGACACCATTAGTCCATCCTCCCAGTAGCACAGGCTCATATCTAAGGTGTCACCCTCGACTCCTCACTCTCACCCTCTATAGAGAGTTTGATGCTAAGTCCTGTCAATTTTAACTTCATAACATTTATAATATGCCCTCTCTTTTTATCATCTGATACTACCACTGCCCAAACATAGATCCTTACCATCTCATTTCTAAACTAGTTTTGTAAATTTATTTACAAAAAATTAGCTTCTATAAGATTTTGACTTCCAAGTTTTCTTCCCATCTCTCCCCTACTCCCACCCCAAGATGAAATGCAATTCTGTATAGGTTCTACATATACATTCTTATTGATCCTATTTTCACATTAGTAATGCTGTAAAGAAGAATTAGAACTAATAGGAGAAACCACAAGAAACAAACAAAAAAGAAGAAATAAAAAGAGAGAGCAAATAATATGTTTCCATATACATTCATACTCCATAGTTCTTTCCTTGGATGTGGAGAGCATTTTCCATCATGAGCCCTTTGGAGTTGTCTTGGATCCTTGTATTGTTAAGAAAAGGTAAGTCTATCAAAGTTAGTCATCACACGTTGTGGCTGTTACTGTGTATAATATTTTCTTGGTTCTGTTCACTTCACTCTGCATCAGTTCATATAACTTTTTCCAAGTTTTTCTGAAGTTCACCTTCTCATCATTTTTTTTTTTTGCCTTTTGGAGGGCAATTGGGGTTAAGTAACTTGCCCAAGGTCACATGGCTAGGTTTTTGTTTGTGTGGGTTAAGTGTCTGAGGCCGGATCCGAACTCAGGTCCTTCTGACTCCAGGGCCGACGCTCTACTCACTGCGCCACCTAGCCGCCCCCTCATCATTAATTATAGCACAATAGTATTCCATTGCATTAATTTACCACAACTTGTTCAGTCATTCCCCAAATGATGGGCATCCCCTCAATTTCCAATACTTTGACACCTCATAAAGAACTGCTATATATATTTTTATACATATGAGTCCTTTTCCCATTTGTTCATACCTAGACTATTAGAATAGTCTTCCTACCTTAACTCTTCCCTCTCAAAATCACCCTCCACTCACTCTCAAAGTGTTCTTCCTTTAGCAAAGATTTAACCTTGTTATCCCCCATTCAATAAACTTCAATGGTTCCCTATAAAGTCCAGTGTAAAATATAAAATCAATTTTCATTAAAAATCCTTCATAACCTGCTTCCTCCTTTATATTCCCATCCTCTTATATCTTATACCTCCCACATATTCTTCAGTCCAGTGGCAATGACTGAGCTCCTTGCTATTCCTCCCACAAGTGACTTTACCTTCTGACTCTGAGAATTTCCATGGCTATTCTCTGTGCCCCAAATACTCTACCTCTCCATATTCTCCTCCTGGCTTTCCTAGATTCCTCCAAGTCACAAGTAAAATCTCACCTTCTACAATAAGTCTTTTCTAATTGTTCTTAATGTTGGTGCCCTCTTTCTATTGTATTTCCAGATTATTCTGTATACAGCTTCTGTGTAGTTATTGGCTCAATACCTCTCCTATTAGACTGTGAGCTCCATGAGAGCAAGAAATGTTTTTGTTGTTGTTTCTTTGTTTTACCCAGTTAGCCAGTGCCTGCTGCATAACAGGTGTTTAATAAATGTTCATTGACATGCTGACTGCCTACAGAGGCAAGGGGCCACAGAAGGAGTAGCTCAACCACTGGTTCAATTGTTCTAAAAGAAGGTGCAATCTGACCCCACAAAGAGCCCTACCTGTGCATCCACAGGGATTGGTGGAGGGGAGGAAGGTAGATACACATGAGAAGACAATTGCATTCAGAGAGGAATCAGTCAAGGAAGTGGAATTACATCACACAATGTAGACCAATAGAAGACCACAGACCACAGTGATAGTAGTTTCCAGAACTCTTCTGACAGATGCATGGAGAAGTATGATGTACCTAAAAAGAAATTAAATTGACTGGAAGTCGGTTACCTAGGGTCAAGCCTATGTGGCCCCATCCTAGTTAAGGCCTTGTTTGGAATTATCAAACTTAAAATAGCATGACATTAAATTTTAGGACAATTCTACCAATTCAAAATTAATTTCTTTTGGAGCAAGTCCTCTTCAAACCTTTAAAAATACAAATATCGGGGGGTGGAGCCAAGATGGCAGAAAGGAAGCAGTAACCTCGATGAGCTCCTCAGTCACTAAGGCTCAAAGGGTGAATCTGAGTGGAAACTGGAGTGATGGAGCCCACTGGAAGACGAAGTGTGGCAGAGTCCAGCCCAGGAGGTTGCCCAGTGTGTCCGGACTGGTCGAGCGCAGAGCACGTGGGGTCTGCACAGCCCAGACCTAAGAGCAGACAAGCAGACTACACCAGAGAGAGCAAAAGCCCCAGCCTGCAGACTTACCAAGGACGAATCACAGTCATCTATCAGACTGGTAGGATCATTGGAGTCAGGTAGGAGAGTTGGGCCCTCAGTGGAAAGAGCAGCTTCTCTGGCTGCATTCAGCTCCCAGCCTGGAAGTTTAGAAACTGCCTGCCTGTATAATACAGGGGCTGGAATGGCAAAGTAAATTCTAGCTGCTCCAATCCTCCCATCCCTCCTTCATGCAGCAGAAAACCCAAAGATAAGTATCCCACCCAGATTGAAATCCCAAGTTAATGGAAATAGACCCAGGCTTGAGAGTCTCCAAGAAGGGGTATAACTGAGATAGCCAGGAGTCTGAAGAGAAGAGAGGGTGGGGTCCCAACAAGCCCCACCTCTCCTTACCAACAAAAGCCTACTTATAGCCCAGGGTTATAGAGGCCGAAATCTGAAGTGGTCAGACACACCCACACCTACTCATCTACATCCCTCATTGACTTTCCTGACTTAGCCATAAACTAGCCACCCAAAGGTATTCAAAGTCAAGGATCAGGCCCTAAACTCATAGCCTGAGAAACTAAGAAACAGGAAGTCACAATGGGAAAAAAAGAAGCTGAGAAGGAGAAGGGGAAGGCAAAAAAGTCTATTCCAGCATACTATGCAGGGCAAGAACAACAAAACACACAGGGCAATATAGACTCTCTACCCACACCTGAGACCACAGAAGGAAACATGATCTGGTCTCAAGCCCAAATAGCATTCCTGGAGGAGCTTAAGAAAAATTTTAAAGACCAAATCAAGGAGGCAGTGACCAACTTGGAAAAACGTCTCAGTGAAGTAATTGGAGAAAATACCTCCCTAAAAAAGGAACTTCAAAAAATAACTGAAGACTGTAATTCGATAAAAATTAGAAACAATCAAATTGAAGCTCAGAACACTATGACGCAGCAAGAGTCAATCAAACAAAACAAGATGATCGAAAAATTGCAAGAAAATGTAAAATATCTCACTGGAAAAATAACTGACCTAGAGAACAGATCCAGGGGAGACAACCTAAGAATTATTGGTCTACCAGAAACCCATGATGAAAAAAGCAGCCTAGACAACATCCTCCAAGAGATTGTCAAAGAAAACTGTCCTGAGGTCCTGGAATCAGAAGATAAAATAACTATCGACAGAATTCACCGGACTCCTCCTGAGAGAGATCCCAAACTGAAAACTCCAAGAAATGTAGTAGCCAAATTCCAGAATTACAAGATTAAAGAAAAAATTCTACAAGCAGCCAAAAAGAAACAATTCAAATATTGAGGAACTACAGTTAGGATCACACAGGACCTAGCAGCTTCTACATTAAAAGAGTGGAGGGACTGGAATTTGATATTTCATAGGGCAAGAGAGCTAGGACTACAACCAAGGATGAACTACCCAGCAAAACTGAGCATAATCTTCCAGGCAAGGAGATGGTTGTTTAATGAAATAAGGGACTTCCAGATGTTCCTGATGAAAAAGCCAGAGCTCAATGGAAAATTTGATCTCCAATTACAAGACTCAAGAAAGACATAAAAAGGTAAACGAGAGAAACACAGACTCCCACATGCATAAGCGCACACACCCACACCCACAAACACACGCTCATTACTTGGGATGCAACAAGAGCAAAATGTTCACATCCCTATATGTGGAGCTGATAACTGTCAATATTCAAAATCTTTATGATTATCATGACCTTCAAAAGGGTTATACTTAGATAGAGGGTGTGGGTTTGAATGCACTAACCTGATGTCTATAAAACAAAACAAAACTATTAAGGGGATCAAAGGTACTGTAATGGGAAAAAGGAAAGGATGAGCTAGGAAAAGGTAAAATATGCCATCTGAAGGGACAGTAAAACACACTATAGAAGAGGGGAAAGAAAGAGGGAGAGGAACATCATTTAAACACTATTCTCACTGGTTCTGGTTCAAAGAGGGATCAACTTAAATCAGTGAAGTTTAAGATTTTAATGTGAACAGACACATAAATTCATTAAATAGAGGAAAAGGAGGGAGGGAGAGGAGCAATGTTTGAAATTTACTCTCATTGGTTTGGAATCAAATGGGGAGTAATTCACTCTGATAAGTATAAAAACTTATTGTGTCCTATAGAAAGCAGAAGGGTAAGGGGGGGGGGTGAAAAAGAGGAGACTAAAGGGGGAGGATTAGAAGGGAAGGAAACAGTAATAAGGGGAGAGGGTAGGTTAAGAAGAGGGATCATGGGTGGGAACACTGAGGGAAGGGGTGGTCAAAAGGGAAGACAAAATAATAACAAAATTTATTTGGAAAAAGAAACTGTCTAGAATATCAAGGGAATTAATGAAAAGAAATGCTAGGGAAGGTGGACTAGCTATGCCAGATCTTAATCTGTATTATACAGCAGCAGTCATCAAAACTGCTTGGTATTGGCAGAGGTGTAGAGTAGTGGATCAATGGAATAGATTAGGTGCAGGAGACCCAGCAGTTAATGAATATGGCAATCTATTGTTCGATAAACCCAAAGACCCCAGTTTTTGGGATAAGAATGCACTATTTGACAAAAACTGCTGGGAAAACTGGAATACAGTATGGCAGAAACTGGGCGTAGACCATTATCTAACACCATATACCAAAATCAAGTCCAAATGGGTGCATGATTTAGGTGTAAAGGATGATACTGTAAGGAATTTGGGAAAGCAAGGAATAGTTTCCCTGACAGATCTGTGGAGAGGGGAAGATTTTAGGACCAAACAAGAATTAGAGAGCATTATAAAATGCAAAATGGATAATTTTGATTACATTAAATTGAAAAGCTTCAGTACAAACAAAGCCAATGTAACCAAGATCAAGAGGGAGGTGGGAAATTGGGAAAGAATTTTTACAACTTGTGTCTCTGATAAAGGACTCATCTCTAAAATTTATAGAGAATTGAGCCAAATCTATATGAATACAAGTCATTCCCCAATTGATAAGTGGTCAAAGGATATGAACAGGAAATTTTCAGAGAAAGAAATTAAAGATATCTATAAGCATATGAAGAAATGCTCTAAATCACTATTAATTAGAGAAATGCAAATCAAAACAACTCTGAGATACCACATCCCTCCAGTCAGATTGGCTAAGATGACAAAACAAGAAAGTGACAAATGCTGGAGAGGATGTGGACAAATTGGAACACTAATACATTGCTGGTGGAGTTGTGAACTTATCCAACCATTCTGGAGAGCAATCTGGAATTAGGCCCAAAGGATTATAAATAATTTCATACCCTTTGACCCAGCCATACCACTTCTAGGGTTATATCCCAAAGAGATCATAGAAGTGGGAGGAAGACCCATATGTACAAAAATATTTTTAGCAGCCTTTTTGTGGTTGCAAAGAACTGGAAACTGAAGGGGTGCCCACCAATTGGGGAATGGCTAAACAAGTTGTGGTATATGAATGTAATGGAATATTATTGTGCTATAAGAAATGAGGAGGTGACGGATTTCATAATTACCTGGAGAGACTTATACAAACTGATGCTGAGCGAGAAGAGTAGAATCAGAAGTAATTTGTATACGATCACAGACATACCATATCTGTGATGACCAACTATGACGGACTGGACTCTTCAGCAATGCAGTGATATAAGTTAATCCCGAAAGACTCAAGAAAGTGAGAAATGCGCCATCCAGAGATATAACTAGAAAGAACTGAACCTGAATCCTGATGGAAGCAAACTAAATGATCTTGTTCTTTTCATTGTTTGGTTTTATTTCTTCCTTACCATCTTTCATCCCACCTAGTACAATACACCTTTGTAATTGGAATAATGTCTAATATGAATGCATTTGTAGATCATATACTGGACTATATGCTGTCGTGTGGGGAGGGGAGAGGGAAGTAAAGGAAATTTGAAAATCAAGGAACTATGGAATTGAAACTTGTTAACTGAAACTAAACTAATAAATTAATTTTTAAAAAGAGTAAAAAAAAGAGTTATAGGTTGAATGTATTATATAATTTAGAAGAAAAGCAAAATGTACATAATGGATGTCTGTAGTTTCAGGCATAATCCTCATTTTCTGTTCTACTGTGTATATGAAAATGTCCATTGTACATGGTTTGTCAAAGTTAGAATAAAAATGCACTTTAAAAACCAAAAAAAAAAAAACACAAAAAAAATACAAATATCCTGGTAATTTGGAAACTCCAGCATGCATTTCAAAAAAAGCAATCCAGTTCTTGCCACTGAATTTGAAACTTTAGTTCCCCAGATTGAAGGTGGTATCTCAATTCCCTTTTGCATTTATCAGCTATTGTATCTTGAGATGGACATTTAGCCTAAAAGGCTGAACTGTAGACTTTCTTGGAGTTTTTTCCACAACTACTTAGATGGAAATCATAACACTCAATTATCAACCAAAGCCATTTTGAAGAATGTACAAGAAATGGAGTGACTGATTTTAGACCAACAAAATGCCAGGTCCATTCTCTCCTTCAATGATGAAGGAAACTAAATCTGTCTCCAACAGAGAGGATCCATAGAACATGGAGTTTGACCTTCTAATTGCTTAATTACAAAGCTTTCTGGACATTATCAAGAAACCACCAAACAGTGTTCAGAGGTCTTTGCAAGGCTGGCCAGAAATCAATGATGGCAAGCTCTTGGGTTATAAGGTGGTTTTTATTATACCTAGCAGAATTTCAGATGAAGGACTCTTGTTCTTAAAGAAGAAACTGGAAATGTATGAGGGGCCAATTAGTAAGAGAAAGCAAACACCAGCTCCAAAGCCCTCATTCCCTGATAGCTTCTTAATGTGTGTATATCTGTGTATATCCCAGAGGTATTAGATTTAGAACTCTGTGACCCCTAAGGCTACTTACATCCATCTACTTACAATAAGCATATTTTTTCACTGTATGAACTATTCCCTGGAAGAAAAATCGGGCTTTTGGGGAGTTAATATTTATTTATTTTTCCTAGGGGTCACCAGTGAATGGGCTACCATAATCATTTACATAAATCACCAGAAATATTGGCTTGGTTTCACAAAGTTGTTTTCAGTTTTCTTTTTCTTTTAAATTTAAGTGCAATGTCTAACACATAGTAGGTATTTAATAAATTCTTGTTGATTGGATGATGGATTTAACATATCTTAAATAATGGAATTACAATATCTAATTTGAATGGAGAGAGACCTAGAGAAAGGCTCCCATCATGTTGGTAGACCACCTGTGGAGAACGAAGGGAAAGAAATGGAAGAGATTCACAGGATAAGAAGGCACAGATGAGTCTGGATATGCATCATTGGAGAGAGTGACCACATCAGCGAAATCCCAGTTCCATTGAAGTAAGTGTCAAAGTAGTAAGTAAATAATTTAAATGTAACTCAAGCACTGTGGCACTTGTGGGTAGAAAAGTACAATGCAAAAATCACGTTTACTAACTTTTGAGTCTGGAACTCTTTTTAGACAATTTATTTAAAATAATCTGACCCATATGACTACTTGGTGATATTTATGCAAAGGAACTACATAAACATCAATGGTATCCTTGATGAAAATATGAAAAGGAAACAAGCAGACTTTCATAAACAGAATTTCATAGCAAACCACATCTTTATAGTAACACAGTTTGTCTGTAAGGATTAGAGAATATGAATCTCCTCTGTCTTTATCCTGATTGCTTATTGACTGTTTTAGAATTCGATTCAGTAGAGCACAATACCACCTTAAAGGCTCTTCTCTACCAAGATATCTTTCATGAATATGTCAGGACTATACAAGATACCTTGAAAAATGACCATAATAACTTTATTATTCCTACTATTTTTATGTAATAATATAATTCTCTTGATTATTAACATTCTGTAATGGATAAAGGAAACAGATGATCACCATATGTGTTTGCCACTGTCATGAAGGATGCCAGATTATAGTGTCCAAATATCAAAAAGAATCTCTTCATATGGTGAGATATTCCAAATACTCTTGTATTGCTTTATCTAAGTTCCAGAAAATGTCTCCTTGATGAGATCCAATATAATTCAGAAGATTATGTGTTAATAATCCACATAGGAAAAACCAAACAAATAACATGAATAAAACAACAACAATGAATCAATGAAAGAAAGCATTTATTATAAGTTTGCTATATACCATTCCATATGCTATGTCCTGAGAATAGAAATACTAAAATTAGAAAATCTCCTGCCGTTAGAAGGTTTTTATTCAAATAGAGGGAGATACACTTGTAGGTCAGTAATGATCAGGGGGGAATGCTTTTGCCTGCAGAAATAAGGGTAGTGAATGGAGCCATTATGAAAATGATTTATGTTTCCCTTCTTAGAGGTGCTTATTTGGGGGCGGCTAGGTGGTGCAGTGAATAGAGCGCCGGCCCTGGAATCAGAAGGACCTGAGTTCGGAGCCGGCCTCCGACACTTAATCCGCACAAACAAAAAAACCTAGCCCTGTAACCTTGGGCAAGTTACTTAACCCCAATTGCCCTAAAGGGGCGGCTAGGTGGCGCAGTGAGTAAGAGCGCCGGCCTCGGAGTTTGGATGACCCGAGATCAGATCCGGCCTCAGAAAATGAGCACCCACACATAAATAATGACTAGCCGTGTAACCTTGAGCAAGTTACTTAACCCCAATTGCTTTAAAAAAAAAAAAAAAAAAGAAGTGCTTATTTGATTCCTTCCCAGAACTAGAATCCTTGACTTTCTTTCAGATTCATCAAAATTTCCATCTTCTCCTTCTCTGGTTCCTTTACCAGTCCTCTCAATTGCTACTTAAGTAGAGGTGGTGGGCAAATATTTAACAATCAGGTCTTGGAAAACTCACAAGACACTTTTAAGTTTAATCTGCATCATTAAATTAAGCTCTGATTTGTAGCTTTTTCCAGTTTCTGAATTAATATTCACACTAAAATTTTAACAATCAGCTCTCAAGAGCCAATTAGTATTGATTCCAGTTGACCTCTGTCTTTAAAGGTACCTTCCACTTACCCTGTATTTCTCTTAATGTACAGATTAATATATGTTGTCTCCCTGAGTAGAATATATACTTATATTCCATAAAGGCAGGGGTTGTTTTTGCTTTATCTTTGTGTTTCCAATATTTAGTACAATATTTCTAACATAATTGGCTGCTAATAAATGCTTTTATATATTCATGTGCTCATTTCATCCATTTTGTTTTTTTCTACATGGATTGTTGAGACAATCTCTTAATAGAACTTAATAAATACTTGACAATTGATTGATTGGAAAAGAGATGACAGAAGTGGTGGATGGTGGTATGGAATGAAGACAAACAAGGATCTGGATAGATGTGGATAGCTCTCAGCAGTCAGGAGTCCTGAGTCCAACATCAGTGGCCTGTGAGATACTTGTATGAGGCTGAATGAAGAGGATGGCATTGTCCAGCTTATGGCATGTAGTTTGAGAGTCAATCCATTGATCCATTAATTTCATGTGTATGAGTGTATATATGTATATGTTTATTTATATGTATACCACCACACAAATATATACACATAGGTATATGCCTATGTGTATATATGTATATATGTGTGTACACATAAGTATTGCATTTACATATGTACACACATTTGTATTGTATGTATAAATGCATGCATGTAAATGTATGTATGCATACATATACACAGATATGTGTATACATGAGTGGATAGATAGATAGATATGGATTAATATCCAGGTTTGTCCAGATATTGAATTGGGCCCAGAACTGAAAAAGAAGAGCATAGTCAAGATAACATTTGAGAAATGGTGAAAAGCTTTCAATCATTCCAAGACACTCTGCAACTCAAATGTGCACATTTTCACCAATGAAAATTTTGGAACAAATGACTTCAGATTCTTCCTTTGTCACTTCCCTGTGTGACCTTGAACAAGTCACTTGACCTCTTGTGATTCAGGTTTCCCATCTGTAAAATGAAGAGCTTAGGCTGGATGACCTCTGCAGTCTCTTCTGCCTCTAAATCTATGATTCTGTGGGCTGCACTAAAAGCCCCTGTTTTTCCTTCAGTCTCATGAATGCTGTCACTGGGTTGTTATAATACTGCTTGTTAAAGCCTGTTGAACTATTAAGAGGCTTAATATCCCTTCATATCCATAGTAGTCACACTATGATTTCTTTATAGTGGGGTTTTTTGTGGCTATTGGTGTGGTACCAAAAGTTTTTCTTTTTCCCTCTTTCTTAGATAATTTGCCTAGATAACTATTTTGCTTGATTGAAGTTACTGCGAAGGGTCTGATGGGAAATAGGGAGCATAAAGGATTCTTCTTTCTACCCCTTTCTGGTTCTCTTTGTCAACTTCTCACATGGTAAGTGAACGTAGCAAGGCATGAGTAGGTAGCCTTTGCAATCTCAAGCTTTACTAAGCACTCTGGTATGTTATTATAACTTTTTTTTTCCTTCTTAAGAGTCTTTTTTCTGTATGACATTATAAATACCAATAAAATGTTAATAGAAAAAAACACATAAAATGCATATTATTTGTTTTAGAAGTCTAGGAGATGCAGTGGATGTAGAAGACTAGGACTTTTGACAAGGGGGAGTATTATTTTCACTTTTTAATTTCACGTTGACCAATATTTTTACTTTGGGTAATATAAAAACATTAATTTTCCTGAGTCTTTACCAAGATAAATTTTCTTAACATTAGGCATTCCAGGATATACAGCCAACTCCTCCCAAGAGTCAAAAAAGCCAATGGATAGATCCATTTTGCTTGGGGGACATGGTTACCTCCCCCCTCATCTGTCAGCTCCTGCCTGTGGCAGCAAATGAAAGTTTTGTGGATGAGGCAAATCAAAGCTTTCAAAGGAATGTTTCCTTACTGCCTTCCCATCCACATGACAGGGAAGTTCAAGCATGATGGCTGAAGGGAAAGAGTGAATTTTGTTTCCTGGTATCTTAGTAATGAGAGAAATAAAGAAAATGTGTGGGGGCCAGCCATGTGCTATACTCCAGGTTGACAACACTAGCAAACCAACCAGAGAGAAAGAAATGGCAGATGGGGGTATTAAATGGATTGAGAAATGGATGAGTTAAAAGATTTACTTTTCTATACTTCCAAATATTTCATTGAAAATCATATAATTTTAAACCTACATGAGTTTTCAACATCATTTTATCCAATCCCCTTATTTTCTTTTTTTTTAAGCAAATGCTTTATTAACTTCTGTTTTACATCATTCATTTCCTCCAGATTTTGAGTTACAATCATTTTCCCCTCATTATTCCCCTACCCAACCTCCCAGAATAGTAATCCCACAAGATATAGCTTCCTCCAATCTGCTCTCTCCCATACCTTCTCCCATACCCCCATCGACTTTTCCATTAGAGGAAGGTGAGTCTTTGCATCCCAATGCCTGCACATCTTATCGCCCTATTACAAGCAAAAGAGTATTAATAATAGTATTTATATATATTTGAAACATTTAATGTTAAGACCTCAAATTTCAGATCCATTTCCTTCCTCCCTTGTCACCCATTCCCTCTTGGGAGATAAGTAATTCAGTATATGTTGTACATGTCTAGCTATGCAAAACATTATCATAGTAGATATATTGTACAAGGCTGCTTATAATTCCCTCCCACTCATCCCACCCCCCACCTGGTCCATTCCCTACATGATCCTGTCCCTCTTCTATAGTGGGTACTTCCAACCTCCCCTCACCCCAAGGATGCCCTCCCATCCATCATCCCTCCTCTCATCCCCCTTCCCCCTATCCTGCTGCAGGTTGAGATATCCCATTTAGTATGTATGTCATTTTCTCCCTGAACCAAATTCAATGTGAATGTGGTTTTGCCTTTTTAGCCTTCCTTATTCTCCCCCTCCTTTGCAACCACTTCCCCTTGCTTCTTCTACATGGGATAGTTTACCCTACCCTGTCTCTCCCCATCACCTCTTGCCACTTTCCTCTCTCACCTCATACTTTCATCCCTTGAGAATTCTCCCTTCCCAACAAATTCAACCTATGCCCTCTATCCATATATAACTGTAACCATATACACACATTCACATATGTATTCATATGACCACACCCCCTTCTTCCATTATTTTCATAGTGAGAAAGATATCATCAGTCACAGTTATTGCTTTTCCATATAGGAATGTAAATAGTTCAACTCTGATAAGTTCCTTTTGATTTCTTTTCCCTGATTACCTTCTCAGGCATCTCTTCCTTCTTGTGTCTGGATGTCAAATTTTCTATTCAATTCTGGTTTTTTCCTCAAGAATGCTTGAAAGTCCTCTATTCCACCGAATGACCATATTTTCCCCTGAAACAAAATACTCAGTTTTGCTGGGTAGGTGACCCTTGGGTTCATTCCCAGTTCTTTTGCCCTCTGGAATATCATATTCCATGCCCTTCGATCCCTCAGTGTAGAAGCTGCCAGGTCCTGGGCTGTTCTGATTGTGTTTCCACAATATTGAAATTGTTTCTTCCTGGCTGCTTGGAGTATTTTCTCCTTGATCTGGGGATTCTGGAACCTGGCTATAATATTCCTGGGAGTTTTCTTTTTGGGATCTTTTTCAGGAGGTGATCGGTGGATTCTTTCAACCTCTATTTTGCCCTCTGGATCTAAAACATCAGGGCAGTTTTCCTTGAGAATTTCTTGAAGGGTGATTTCTAGGTTCTTTCCTTGATCATGGCTTTCAGGTAGTCCAATAATTTTTAAATTGTCTCTCCTGGATCTATTTTCCAGGTCAGTGGTTTTTCCCATGAGATATTTCACATTGCCTTCTAATCTTTCATTTGTTTGGATCTGCTTAACACATTCTTGATTTCTCATAAAGTCATTAGCTTCCATTTGCTCCAGTCTAACTCTGAAGGAGTGAATCTCCTCAGTGAACTTTTGAGATTCTTTTTCCATCTGGCAAATTCGACTTTTTAAGGCATTCTTCTCCTTATTGCCCTTTTGGGCTTCCTTTGCCATTTGAGTTAGTCTATTTTTTTAAGGTGTTGTTTTCCTCAGTCAGGCTGTTGACCCTCATTTCATACTTTTCCTGCATCCTACTCATTTCTTTTTCCAATTTTCCCTCCACTTCTCTTATTTGATTTTTAAAGTCCTTCTTAAGGTCCTCTATGGCCTGCAACCAACTCATGTTTTCCCCTGGGGCTTTTGGAGCAGGACTTCTGACCTCACAGTCCTTTTCCTGCTCTATGCTCCCAAAATAGGAGTCTAGGGTTGCATTTTTCTGTTTCCTTTGCCTTGGCATGGTGCCGCTTAATTACTTGACTTTTGGGCTTGTTGCCACACTATGGCTTTAAGGCCAGATAGAGGAATTTTCGTCCCGAACGTGTGGGGGGCAACTTCCGTTTCTGGCAAGCTGTAAACCACCCACGACTTCCACCCTAGATCACAATCCAGATCCAGGGAGGTTAAAGCAAGAGCGATTACCCCCCAAGACTGATCGCTGGATCTCCCTACAAATTTGCAGGCTGGGAGCGGGAGCTGCCTCTGAAAACTACAAAATGGCATTTGTCCTCAGTGGCTTCTAGCCCCCAGGGGAGGAAGCCGATACATTCCCTAAATACCGGACCCAAAGTCCATAGGACACTAACCTCTTACTTTGTCCTAGGCAAGTCTATGTTGATAATTCTGGAGTCGCCACAGCTGCTGGTGTTCTGGGGTTCCTCCAGCCGGCTGCTGGCCCTGCCACCCTGGGGCTAAAACCTCGGCTCATGCGGACCTGGGCTCGGCTCGGCTCCTGCGCTCTGCGCGCTGCATGTTGCCAGGTCCCAGACCACTGCGCTGGTCCTTCCTGCAGCGCTGCTGGGCTGTCCTCAGCGGGAGGTTAGCTTCTCTGTGTCGTTCTGTGGGTGCTGGGGCTCCAGAAGGTGTTCAGAGTCCCCTTTTACATAGTTTGTGGGGAATCTGGGGGCAGAGTGGCTTGGATGAGCTGTTTCTAGTCTGCCATCTTGGATCCACCCCCCTCCCCTTATTTTCTAACTGGGGAAACCAAGGCCCATGTTGGTTAAAGAATTTGACCAAAGTAATAGCCACTGACAAGTGGATAAACTTCAAATAACTCATCAGTTCAGCAGGAGTCACAGAGATGAAGTGGTCAGAAGAATTTACTGAGGAGGACTTTGAACATGTTGGCAACTTGACAAATCTCATGTGGAGATTTTTGAAAATAGGTTATCCAACCAACCTTCTAGGGATGGTTTAGATGTGGCCCTTCAAACAAAGGAATTTTATGATACTTCAGAGGCACCTCTCTTTTCATACCTTTACATGGGTAGTCCATTAAGCCTACAGTTTCTCTCTAATCTCCTTCATGATTTGGAATTCCAACTTCCTTCAAAGCATATCTCAGATGTTATCCCTTACATGAGGTTTTCCCTAATTTCCCTCCCACCCAGTTATTATTTCTTTTTTTATTTAATGCTTTATTAACTTCTGGTTTACATCATGCATTTCCGTCAGATTTTGAGTTATAATTTTTTCCCCATTTTTCCCCTATCCACCACCCCAGAATAGCAGTCCCAAAGGATATCCCCTCATCCAATCTGCTCTTTCCCATCTCTTCTCCCATATCCCCTTCAACTTTTCCAGTAGGGCAAGGTGAATCCTCCTGCCCCAAGCCTGCCCATCTCATCTCCCATATTATATGGAAAATAATATTAGTCGTAGTATTTGTATATTTTTTAAAAATTTAATTTTAAAAGGAAGATAAGGAACTCAGTATATACTGTACATGTTTAGCTATGCAAAACATTACCATAGTAGATATATTCTAAAAGACTGAGTATATTTCCCTCCCTCTTATCCCATCTCCCGCCTGGTCTACTCCCCACATTGGTCCTGTCCCTTTTCAAAAGTGGGTGCTTCCAATTCCCTTGCCCGAGCCTGCCCTCCCTTCCATTGCTCCCCCTCTCATCCCCTTCTCCCCTACTCTACTGTAGGGTGAGAAACCCTATTTAGTATGTATGTCATTCTCTCCCTGATCCAAATTCAATGAGAAGAAGGTCTTGCCTTTTTGCCTTCCTGTTCTTCCCCTCCCTTGTAGCCATTTTCCCTTGCTTCTTCTATATGAGATAGTTCACCCCATTCTGTCTCTCCTCATCTCCTCTTATTATATTTCTCTCTCACCTCTTAATTTCACCTTTTAAGTATCATCCCTTCCTATTAAATTCAACCTGTGCCTTCTATCTATATATACCTGAAAACATATATACACACATTCACATATGTATTCATATGCCCATATACCCTTCTTCATCTATTTTCATAATGAAAAAAGTTTCATCAGTTACAATTATCATTTTTCCCTGTAGGAATGTCAATAGTTCAACTTTGATAAGTTCATAAGGATTTCTTTTCCCTGTTTACTTTCTCAAGTATCTCTTGCGTCTTTTATCTGAATGTCAAATTTTCTATTTAACTCTGTTTTTTTTCCCTCAAGAATGCTTGAAAGTCCTCTATTCCACAGAAAGACCATATTTTTCCCCTGCAACATGATACTCAGTTTTCCTGGGTAGATGATTCTTGGTTTTAATCTCAGGTCCTTTGACCTGCAGAATATCATATTACAGTCCCTTCAATCCCTCAGTGTAGAAGCTGCCAGATCTTGTGCTATCCTGATTGTGTTCCCACAATATTGAAATTGTTTCTTCCTGACTGCTTGTAATATTATCTCTTTGATCTGGGAATTCTGGAACCTGGCTGCAATATTCCTAGAAGTTTTCTTTTTGGGATCTTTTTCAGGAGGTGATCTGTGGATTCTTTCAACCTCTATTTTGCCCTCTGGTTCTAAGACATCAGGGCAATTTTCCTGGAGAATTTCTTGAAGGATGATTTCTAGGTTCTTTCTTTGATCATGGTTTTTAGGTAGTCCAATAATTTTTAAATTTTCTCTCCTGGATCTATTTTTCAGGTCAGTGGTTTTTCCCATGAGATATGTCACATTGCCTTCTATTCTTTCATTTGTTTGGATCTGCTTAATAGCATCTTGATTTCTCATAAAGTCACTAGCTTCCATTTGCTCCAGTCTAATTCTGAAGGAATGATTCTCCTCAGTGAGCTTTTGAGATTCTTTTGCCATCTGACAAATTCAGCTTTCTAAGGCATTCTTCTCCTCATTGACTTTTTGAGCCTCTTTTGCCATTTGACTTAGTCTATTTTTTAAGTTGTTATTTTCTTCAGTCAGTCTGTTGACTCTCATTTCATACTTTTCCTGCATCTTTCTCATTTATCTCCTCAATTTTCCCCTACTTCTCTTATCTGCTTCTTAAGGTCGTCTATGGCCTGTAGCCAGCTCGTATTTTCATTTGGGGCTTTTGGTGCAGGAGTTCTGACCTCACAGTCCTCCTCCTGTTCCATGCTTCGATCCTCTTTGCCCCCAAAATAGGAGTCTAATATTCCATTTTTCTGTTTATTTTGTTTCCTTTGCCTAGGCATATTGCCACTCAATTACGTGACTTTTTGGGCTTGTAGCCACAGTAGGACTCTGCCATCAGTCAGGGGAGCTTCCATCCCAAATGCTGGGGTTTTCTCAACTTCCAGAGGTATTATTTGGGTGGCCTCTGTGAAGCCTCCATACATTCTGGCAAGCTGGTCACACACCCCAAGACCTCCACCCCAGACAGCAATCCAGATCCAAGAAGGGTAAAGCAAGAGCAATTACCCCCAAGACTGATCACCAGATCCCCCTACAGTTTGAAGGCCAGAAGCTGAAGTTGCAATGTGGCAATGTGGCACAAGCTGCACCAGCTCCTCAGTGGCTTCTTGCCCCCAGGGGAAAGAGGCCAAGCACTCTCCCAACCAGTCCCAAAGTCCATAGGGCACTGACCTCTCACTTTGTCCCAGGCATCTATGTGTTGAAAATTCTCGAAATGCCTTGGCTGCTGATGTTCTGGGGTCCCTCCAGCTGGCTGCTGGCCCAGCTGCCATGGGGCTAAAACCTCCGACTTTTGTGGACCTGGGCTTGGCTCCCAGAGAGCTGTGCTGGCCACTCCCTGCCGGGCTGTCCTCAGTGGGAGGTTAGCTTCTCTGTGTCATTTTCTGAGTTCTGGAGCTCCAGAGGTCATTTATAGTCCCCTTTTTACATAATTTTGAAGTGGTGTGGGCGAGAGCTCTGTGGAAGTTCTGTTTATACTCCACCATCTTGACTCTGCCCCCCAGTTATTATTTCCATCTTGAATTACTATGTATTGCAATGTAGATATACTTTATATTTCTGCATATGTTGAACCCATCCCACTTTCCAAGAAAACATCAGCTCCTTGAAGGCAGACACTGATTCATTTCTGTCTTTATATCCCCTGAATGCTTCACACATATTAAAGAGCTTCACAAGTATGTTGAATAGATTTAATTCTATGCCAGTTCATCAATGGTTATCCCACTGAAGTCATAATATGAGCATAATTATCAAATGATGGAACTATCATTTGGGACTGTCGGATCCATTCTCATTACTTTATAGGCATGTTGTTTCTAATTCAGTCTTATGATTTCATTAATTCCTGGGATTTCTGAATCTTGAAGGAAACAAAGCAAAACAAAATGGGGAAATGCTTTTGAAGGTAGCACCAAGATGTAGAGGATTCCCAAACTATTTTTGTCCTTTACCTCCCAGTTTCTGAAGGGATTGAATGTTTTGGAAATTCAAAAGACCTCATAATGAATTGAATGCCATTTTATATATCAGAAAACTGAAAGTTAGAAAAAAGAGTCATCCATCTTCTTTGATCACTTTTCTTATTTCCTCAATACCTTACAGGGTGTGGGGGAAGTGAATCAAAAATAAAGCTTGAAACAGAATCCAGTTCTCCTGTATGGGGATCCTCGACTTGAGCCACTAGACTCTTTTATGAAGCTGCTTGGAAGGAGAGTTATGATTAGGATTTATAAGCAGTCCCATGATAGACTTAGATTTTTAGGTGTTTATAACTGTCATAAAAATTTAGTGTGGCATGCAAGGTCTCAGCTTGGTAGTAAATTCTGCAATAATACATATCTCTATTATAAAATCCCTGTTTGCCCATCTTCATGGTAGGGGTGAGGGCAAAGAGGACATGAAAGTTACTGGACATTGGTAATTTTCAGTACTTGGAGGAGAAGATATTGACTTGCACAATTAGCTCTAGGTTTGTAATAAACCATGACTCTTCTTCCAACTACTAACTGAACTCTTCATTGAACACTTTCATTCCTTAGTATTGATATTGGACTTCTTAGGGTGAGTTAGATTTTGCACTATCTCTGGTTAATTCTATTATTACAACATGAGATGACAGTATATATAATTGTAAAGAGTCACTAGGAAGATGTCCAGGCTTTTCTGGAAATAATGTAAGCATGTAAACATATAAAGTCAGATGATGTAACATTGGTACAGAAGTGAAAAGAAAAAACTAGAAGGTAAAATAAAATTTCTACAGGGACATGATCCTAAGGATTTCATAACATAACAACTCCTCATGAGCAAGAGTCTGTGGACGCAACACAAATCTAGTACCACAGAGCCTAATACGTCAGATTCTTATCAGTGGATAACATATGAGAGAATATGGGCTCATGAAATGAGTTAAGAGCTGTAATATCCTAGAACATAGCTTAATTGATGAGATCATGGATCCACTGGAATGTTAGAGGATATACTTTTGATGATATGGTAATACCGGTAAAATGTGCAATTTTGATTTAAATTAACTGGAGGCTAAAGCAAATTTCATTCTTAGAATCACTTTCTAGAAAGTCAGAAGGTTTAGAGACATTATGTGATTTTTAAATATGGTTGACTCCACAGAAAAAGTTCAAAGAACCTCTTAGTGACAGTACGTAAAAAATGGATAGCCATCGAATTGGTTTTCATGATGCCACCACTTGAATCCCTTAGAAGTTTCCACCTTTGTGTGAACCTCAGTGATTGTTGAAAGAACCTATTTTGCTACAAATTCATAGCTGTTAAATTGGAAATATGAAGGAATAACAATGAGAAAGAAACCACTGTCCCGTCCAGTTTATCTTACAGATCGTCCAATTAGTTTGAGTCAAGATGCATAAAGTATGTGTTTAAGTGTTCCACATGTCATTTGGCTACAGAGCCATTCTAGAACCAACTTTTGAAGAAGACAAAGTATGTATCTTCCTCTCTCTCTCTCTCTCTCTCTCTCTCTCTCTCTCTCTCTCTCTCTTTCTGTCTCTTTCTCTTTCATCTGTCCTCTCAATTCCCTGAGTCTTAGTGTCTTAATACTGCCCCAAGAAATTCCCATTATCCTTCATTTTAGTATCATAGACATAGGCTTTTTTTCTCTCTCTCACCTCTTCTTCCATCATGTTTTATTTTTCTTCTTATCCATTCCCTTTTTAGAACTTGCTATGTGACAGAAGATAATATAATTTATGTAAAGTGTATTTCCCACCTCAGAAAATACATTTGTATCTCAACAAGCTCCTTTGATCCTTTATTCTGAAAGAAGGATTAGTGGGAATTTCAGGAATAGCACTAGGCCAGTGGAAAACATATTTAATAACAAAATAATAGCATTCTTATCGTTCTTTAAGGTCTGCAAAGTGATTACATATGCTATCTCATTTGATCCTCACAATAATCCTGGGAAGGTGCTATTATTAACCCCATTTTACAGATGAAGAAAGTAGGTTAGAGAGATTAAGTGATTTGCCCAGGATCATACAACCAGTGATAGTAGGAGTCAGGTTTTGAACTCAAGTCTTCCTGACTCCAAAGTCCAGGATTACATAGACAGTGCCATTTAGCTGGCCCCCAAGTTATGCCACACAGGTTATGTCTTCATATTATGTGTAGGGTCACACAGAAGGGATTGGACTCAAAGACGTCAGTGGCAAATATGTTAGAAGACTGAAAAGTCTTAAAAGCTACTCTCTCTCTCTCTCTCTCTCTCTCTCTCTCTCTCTCTCTCTCTCACACACACACACACACACACACACACACACACACACACACCACTGATCTCCTACCTTCTAGTCTGTCTCATTCTCAAATTGTTCTACTGGCAGCAATGCAGTTAAACAAGCATTTGTTAGATGCCTACTATATACAAGGTACAGATAGTTATCACTTTACGTAAGTGGACCATCCCACTGACCTCTATGTAAAGTGATTTTTTAAATAATGCTTATTTGCTCCTACATACCCCCATTTCACTTAGCCTATATAACAAAGTCATACACAAAATAATACCTTTATACAAGTCATAAATATACTAAAATGCAGACTTATTGAATAATATAATAAACAGAATGATGAAATAAAAGACAAATTTAATGATAAAATATGCAGAGTACTATAGGAATAAAATTAACCTAAGAATGCAGTACAGTGCTGCTTCCCCACCCATTGCATCTAGACTTTATCACTGGAGGTTGACTGTGTCACTTTTTTAATGAAACTATCAAAAGATGTTTGGACAATCGGTCTCTCTTTTTTTTTTTTCTTGGAAAATACCTTGGTATTTTCTTGGTATATGATGGTAAGCAATATTATCCTCAACTAGTCTTTGAACTTTTAAAAATCTTGAAGTCTTGGACCCATCTTTTCAATACAAGCAAAACAAAGTCACTCAAATGATGAAATACTTCTGCCAACTGTTTCATTGTGAATATTTTTGGTTCAACTTTGGATTCTGAAGCTTCCCTTTCTTCTTCCGAAATCTTTGCAGCTAGTGGCTCAACCAAATCCCCATTCAATGGTTCTTCTCCATGAGACTCAATCAACTCCACATCATTCTCATCCACTTTGAGAGCGCCAATTCTTGTGATAATTTTATGATCTCAATATTCACTTTTTAAAACGTTCCATCTTTGTCAAATCCACAAAAATTGGGAAACAACTACAGGCATGTTTCTGTTACATGTTTCTGTTACATCTTCTCATGCCTTTCAGAATTCTTTAAATGATATTTAATTTGCATAGTGCAAATTTATGTAAAGAAATAACTGTTTATACTATGTTAGAAGATACAACCAAAAATGCAAACCGTGCCTGCCCCGAGGAAGTTTACATGCTCCTGGGAGATATTACAGTAAATTAAGAAATAAATACAAGGTAATTTGAAGAGGAAAAGCACATTAAAATCTCAGAAAATAAAGAAAATTTTCTCCATGAAAGTGGATTTCTGAGCTGAACCTCTTTTTTTTTATTAATTAGTTTTCCAACATTTACTTTTATAAGATTTTGAGTTCTAAATTTTTGCCCTGCCTCCACTCTCCCCTCCCCAGGACGGCATGCAATCTGATATAGGCTATACATGAGCAATAATATTAAATATATTTCCACATTAGTCATGCTGTGAAAGAAGCAGAACAAAACAGAAAAGTACAAGAAAAAAAAAAGAAAATAATATGCTTCGATTTGCATTCAGTCTCCATAGTCCTATCTCTGGATTCTCTTCCTTTTCTGTCTTGAGTCTTTTGGAGTTGTCTTGGATCATTGTATTGCTAAGAAGAGCCAAGTCTATCAGTGTTGTTGTTACTGTACCATGTTCTCCTGGTTCTGCTTGCTTCAATCAGCATCAGTTAATGTAAGTTTTTTCTAGTTTTCTTTTTGTTTGTTTTTTTGTTTTGTTTTGTTTTGTTTGTTTTGTTTTCTGAAACCCACCTGCTAAACTGAGCCTTGAATGAAACTATGGATTCAAAGCAGTAGAGGTGAGCAGGAAGTAGACTCTAGGTATAGCCAACAGCCTGTGAGCTAAGGCAGAATTGGAATTCTAATTGTGGGAATAACAAGTAAGCTGCTTTGGCTAGAATGGTGAGTGTGAGAAGAGTGGTGTGAAAGAAACCTAAAAGAGTTTGCCTACTGATGGACTCTGCAAGGCTTCACAGGGCAATCAGAAGAGCTCCTGTTTTCTTCTAGAGGACACAGGTAGCCTTTACAGTATCTTAAGCAGGGGAGTGTCATAGGCAGGATTTATCAGGATTATTTTGGCAAGTATGTAGAGAATTGGGGGAGGAGCCCAGAGATGAAACTAAGGAGACAAGTTAGGAAGTTACTGCTGTAATTCAGGTGAGAGGTGATGAGAGCCTGGGCTAAGATAGCAGTTGCTTAAGTGGAAAGAAAACAGGAAGAATGCCAGTGCTCTCTCAGAATTTCAATTAATTATATGTATAAAGTGGCAATAATGTGTCAGGCACAAGATAAATAAACAAATAAATAAGATAAAAATAAATAAATAGATAAATTATTTTTTAAGAAGAGAAAATCGAACAAAAAGGACAATCCTTTCTCTCAAGGAGTTTACAATCTAATGGGAGTAGACAACACACAAAAGGAAGTTGAAAAGAGGAGTACAAAGAGGTATTGAGCAAGCAGCCATAATGTACTGTGGAGTTCCCTGGAAAGTTAGCAACCCATTAGGCAGCTAGTTGATGCTAGATAGAGGACTAAGAACTTGAATCAAGAAGACTCATCATCGGGGCAGCTAGGTGTCGCAGTGAATAAGAGCGCAGGCCTTGGAGTTGGGATGACCCGAGATTGAAACCAGCCTCAGAAAATGAGCACCCATACATAAATAATGACTAGCCATGTAACCTTGAGCAAGTTACTTAACCCCAATTGCTTAAAAAAAAAAAGACTCATCTTCCTGAGTTCAAATCTGGCCTAAGACACTTTAAAGCTGTGTGACCATGGACACGTCACTTAACCCTGTTTGCCTCAGTTTCCCCATTCACAAAATGAGCTGGAGAAGGAAATGCCAAACCACTCTAGGATCTTTACTAAGAAAACCCCAAATGAAGGACTTTAAAATCGAATAAGAAAAGTGGAGGAAAAATTGGGAAGAGAAATGAGAAGTATGCAGGAAAAGTATGAAATGAGGGTCAACAGCCTGACTGAGGAAAACAACACCTTAAAAAATAGACTAACTCAAATGGCAAAGGAGGCCCAAAAGGGCAATGAGGAGAAGAATGCCTTAAAAAGTCGAATTTGCCAGATGGAAAAAGAATCTCAAAAGTTCACTGAGGAGATTCATTCCTTCAGAGTTAGACTGGAGCAAATGGAAGCTAATGACTTTATGAGAAATCAAGATACTGTTAAGCAGATCCAAACAAATGAAAGAATAGAAGGCACTGTGAAATATTTCATGGGAAAAACCACTGACCTGGAAAATAGATCCAGGAGAGACAATTTAAAAATTATTGGACTACCTGAAAGCCATGATCAAGGAAAGAACCTAAAAATCACCCTTCAAGAAATTCTCAAGGAAAACTGCCCTGATGTTTTAGACACAGAAGGCAAAATGAGGTCAAAAGAATCCACCGATCACCTCCTGAAAAAGATTCCAAAAAGAAAACTCCCAGGAATATTATAGCCAGGTTCCAGAATCCCCAGATCATGGAGAAAATACTACAAGCAGCCAGGAAGAAACAATTTCAATATTGTGGAAACACAATCAGAATAGCCCAGGACCTGGCAGCTTTTACACTGAGGGATCAAAGGGCATGGAATACAATATTCCAGAGGGCAAAAGAGCTGGGAATGAACCCAAGGGTCACCTGCCCAGCAAAACTGAGTATTTTGTTTCAGGGGAAAATATGGTCATTCAGTGGAATAGGGGACTTTCAAGCATTCTTGAGGAAAAATCCAGAGTTGAATAGAAAATTTGACATCCAGACACAAGAAGCAAGAGATGCCTGAGAAGGTAATCAAGGAAAAAAAATCAAAAGGAACTTATCAAAGTTGACTTATTTACATTCCTACATGGAAAAACAATTAGTGTGACTGATGAAACCTCTCTCAGTATGAAAATAATGGAAGAAGGGTGTATGGTCAGTTGAATACATATGTGAATGTGTATATATGTTTACAGTTATACATGGATAGAGGGCATAGGTTGAATTTGTTGGGAAGGGATGATACTTAAGGGGTGAAATTATGAGGTGAGAGAGGAAAGTGGCAAGAGGAGATGGGGAGAGACAGGGTAGGGTAAACTATCTCATGTAGAAGAAGCAAGGGGAAGTGGCTGCAGGGGAGGGGAAGAATAGGAAGGCAAAAAGGCAAAACCACATTCTCATTGAATTTGGTTCTGGGAGAGAATGACATACATACTAAATGGGATATCTCAACCTGCAGCAGAATAGGGGGAAGGGGGATGAGAGGAGGGATGATGGATGGGAGGGCATCCTTGGGGGGAGGGGAGGTTGGAAGTACCCACTATAGAAGAGGGACAGGATCATGTAGGGAATGGACCAGGTGGGGGGTGGGATGAGTGGGAGGGAATTATAAGCAGCCTTGTACAATATATCTACTATGATAATGTTTTGCATAGCTAGACATGTACAACATATACTGAATTACTTATCTCCCAAGAAGGAATGGGTGACAAGGGAGGAAGGAAATGGATCTGAAATTCGAGGTCGTAACATTAAATGTTTCAGATATATATAAATACTATTATTAATACTCTTTTGCTTATAATAGGGAGATAAGATGTGCAGGCATTGGGACACAAAGATTCACCTTCCTCTAATGGAAAAGTCGATGGGGGTATGGGAGAAGGTATGGGAGAGAGCAGATTGGAGGAAGCGATATTTTGTGGGACTGCTATTCTGGGAGGTTGGGTAGGGGAATAATGGGGGGAAAATGACTGTAACTCAAAATCTGGCAGAAATGAATGATGTAAAACAGAAGTTAATAAAGCATTTGTTTAAAAAAAACTGGATCAATCAGCATGATAATGAGATTTCAGGTAATCAATTTATCCTGGGTGGGGCATGCTTCACGGAGTGGAAATGAACCAAATTTGCTGATGGAAAGTATAGAGTTACCAGGATAGAATAAGGGAAACTTGGATTGCCTTGGTAACTGACTAGATATGGGGTTGAAGGTGGGAGGCTGGGTGGAACAAAGAAATTTTGGCAATTTTTTTTTTATTCATGAGAAATGGTAATTGTGCCAGCCTAGATATTACATCAAGTATCTTGAGAGTTATGAATGGTTGAAGCAGAGAAGTGATTCAGTTATTTATGGTAAGACTAACAATCAGCAAGGGCCCATTCAAGTTGAAAATCTATCTTGCTTTATTTCCTTGAAGGGACTCTAAGCAAAGTATATGGATTATTGACTATAGCTTACTGGTCATTAGGGGAACACTGATATTTCTAATAAGCTGCTTTGAATAACTTCTACTTAATATTAGTAATAACATGAATAACTGACATTTATATATTGCTTTAAAGCTCATGTATTTTACACATATTTAAGGCTCACAATGTTTTGGTCAGACACAGGTTGCATATTATTGTCCATAATTAACAAAGGAAGTAACTGAACTTTAGAGAAATTAATCACCATGAAGGCCAAGCCATTTGACCAATGTCATAGAACTCACACAGGGCAAGCATTCACATGGTGGACAGATAAAGCAAACTGGGACACTTCTCTCAAGGTGTCTCTTAAGAACTTTGGAATTGATTGTGTGACATGGAAGACACTAACATAGGACCACCCAGCATGCATTGCCCTCATTAGAGAAGATGGTGTGCATCTATGAGCAAAGCACAACTCAAGTAGCTCAAAAGGAATGTGAGATGCACAAATTTAGAGAATTAACGCCCAAAGATTGCAGGGCTATTTGCGCCTGACCTGTTGTGGAGCATTCCAAGTTCATATTGGTCTGATCAGACAGTTGGACACACTTGTCTCTAGCATATTGATGTCATTTTTGCCCTCTTCACAGAATGAAGTACAACAACCAAGCAATAGGAAGGGTTCCCAACAAGACTTGAACCCCTGTCCCAGGTCATATGGGAAGTGTTACCAATGAGACTTGAACACCCATTCCAGAAGTCTTCTCCCACTTATACCATTCACAAGGTGATATAAAAATGAAATCTAAAAAAGAGAAAAATATAGATCTAATTAACTAAATAGATAAATGAACAAATTAATGAATAAAAGAATGCATTCCTTTCAGAGGTCCTTATCAAAGAGAGCTGGATAAGAGATCAGAAAAACCATCTACTTTCTCTAAGCATTGGTCATGTAACCTGGGGCTAAACAGGTAGGTCTGAACTACTCAGTTTTATAAGATAACCAGACCTCCCAAGTTTCCATAAACCTCTATCACATTCCTGGACACTGGCTTATAGATCTATTAGTGACTTATATCTTTGAGTCAAGAAACTTAGCTTTTTCATTCTTTCCCTGTTACTTGACTTCACATTGAGCCTTCCAGGTAGACAAAACATGCTCTTGCCCTGTCCTGAGGAGTTAACCTCTCATAACCCCCCAAGTAGAAGCCTTGGGACAGCAATGCCTCCAGTTTCCTCCACTTTTTGTCCAGAAGTAGCAAATAGTTTCTGAGCCCAAACAGTCATAGCAATTGTTTCAAAATATGTATTTTTTTTGTCATGAATGACCAAACAACGGTTTAGCTCAGCCTTATTGAGCCTGGGTGTGGGGAAAGGAAGTTAATCTTTTAGCCCAGTATTTCTTAAATTCTGTTCTAATTAATCCATCAGAATATTTACTAACTGGTTACTGGGTGCCAGGTACTATGCTGAGAACTGGGGATAGACAGAAAGATATCTGCCATGAAAGATTTTATTTATTTTATTTTTCATTTATGGAATAAAACAAACACAGTATAATAAAAAAGATGATTGCCCTTGAAAGTGCAAATCTAGGTACAACTTGCTATTCCTTTCAAATATGCAACAAAATTATCATGTAAGTTTCTTTGTTTTTTCATTTTTTCTTTCCTACCCCCCCATCCTCTTAGAAATGGCTACCATTAGACACAAACAGATATATGTGTGTGTGTGTGTGTGTGTGTGTGTGTGTAAAATTATTCTATAAATGCTTTTATTTATCATTTTTTCTCTGAATGAGATAGCTTTGTTCTTCACATATACTCTGTAGTTAATTTGGGTGTTTATGATAGACAAAATAACTTATTCACTCAACGTCATTCTTAAAACAATATTACTCTTACTGTACATAATGTTTTCTGGGTTCTGCTCATTTTGTTCTTCATTATTTCATGCAAGTCTTTCCATGTTTTTTTGTTTTGTTTTGTTTGTTTCTTTGTTTAAAGCAATTGGGGTTAAGTAACTTGCTCAAGGTTACACGGCCTGTCATTATTTATGTGTGGGTGCTCATTTTCTGAGGCCAGATTCGATCCTGGGGCGTCCCAACTCCAAGGCCGGTGCTCTTACTCACTGTGCCACCTAGCCGCCCCAAATTATATTTTATTTCTTTTATTTTTTATTTTTTTTTGCTTTTTGGAGCACTATTGGGGTTAAGTGACGTGCCCAAGGTCACACAGCTGTTTTTTGTGTTAAGTGTCTGAGGCCGGATCTGAACCCAAGTGCTCCTGACTCCAGGGCCGGTGCTCTATTTACTGCACCACCTAGCCGCCCCTTCCATGTTTTTCTAAGATCATTGAGTTGATCATTTTTCATAGCACAATAGTATCCCATCATAATCATGTATCACAACTTGTGTGTCTCTATGATGTGTTCTCTACGATAGCCAGTTCTTTGCTACCACAAAGAGAGCTGTTATAAAGATTTTAGAACATACATTCTTTTTTCTTTTTTTCCTAATGCTCTTTGCAAAAATACTTAGTAATGGAATTTATATCTTAATGGTGGAAACAATCTGTAAACAATTGAGCATATACAAGGATCTTTCAAGTACTCCTAGATTGTTTAATGTCTTATATTGTTTGATATTTGGCATTAAAAAATAATTTTAGAGAATTCAACTACAATAGTTTACTAAAGTTTTATTTCAACTGAAAGGCTTGAGCAATGCAAAATATTTGAGAACCAGAGTTCTAGTCTCTGACACAATTGGCCTCTCTATATAGCAAACCTTTCTTCCCATAAACTGGAGTCTACTGGCAAGGTGCTGACATTTTCTCCAATTAATGAATGAATGGAGCAATCAGTCATCAACAAGCATTAAACAGCTTCCTTCCAGACACAACTCTTTCTCTCTCTTTTGAAATTACTCTGTATAATTTAGTATTTACTTTGATTCATATTATAAATATACTATATATAATATGTTTATAATATGTTTATATATTATATATAAATAAATATATAAATTTCATATAAATATTAAATTATATAAATCATATAAATAAACCTAACATTTGAAGTCCCTCTAATAAGCAGTCAATAAACATGCATTGGGCACCTACTATATGCCAACACTTTGCTAAGCTCTGGGGATACAGAGAAAGTCAGAAGCTCCTCAAGGGTAAGAAAAGTCTCATGTTTACCCTTGATCTCCAACAACTTAAAGGATAGTAGGTATTGAGCTGGTGGGCTGCACTGCAAAGGAGCTTCCATGATACTTGGATACCCAATGCTTTTTTGGAGTAAAGACAGTTATCCCCTCTTCAATCCATTTTTCACATTACCAAAATTTCAACTCCCAACAATGAGACTACAGAGACTAGGTAGACAGCTAGGTGGCGTCATAATGCACAGAGCACTGGGCTTGGAATCAGGAAGACTTGTCTTCATGAGTTCAAATCCTTATTAGCAGTATGACCCTGGGAAGTCACTTAACCCTATTTGCATCAGTTTCCTCATCTGTAAAATGAGCTGGAGAAGGAAATGGCAAACCACTCCTGTATCTTTGCCAAGAAAACCCCAAATGGGATCACAGAGTCAGACATAAATAACTACATTTAGTAGTTAGCACAGTAATTGCTTTCAGTTTTCTTGAGGTTTTATTGAATGTCTTAGTTTAGAGCAGAGTATGTGTGCCAAGACACAGCAATGCAGAGGATCATAGGGCTGGAAGGGATTATAGAGGATACACTGACCACTCGGAAAATGGTCTGCTTCCAGTTGGGTTTTTGCTTCAGGTAGCATGAAAGTACTTTTGAAGAGGAAATCAATGAAGGAACGTTGACTTATAACAACTTCATCAATATATCTCAGCAGAACCATTTCAAATTCCTTCTGACTAGCATCAGTATAGATGCCAAGAGGAGTAACGTGGACCTGAGTGATTTCCATAATGCAGATGACCATGTTTTCTTCTCCTTACAATGGTCCTTTCTGTCCTGGGTGATTACAAGGTAGATTCTTCTCTGTCAGAATGTCTAAGTTTAGGTCTGTATCTATGAGGCAATCCTTCAATAACAGCTTAGATAAAAGCTTTTCTTTTAGAATATTGCATTGGCCTATGGACTGCAATTGCTGGAATACTGAAGAATAGGGGTAGAAATTTCAGAAAGGCATAAATGGATGCTTTATAAATGTTTATTGACTGACCAACAGGAAAGGGACTATATTCTTTTTATTTATTCCTGGGGACAAGACTAGGCATATGGGTAAAATTTTAAAAAGACAGATTAAAGATTAGTGTAAGAGAAAACTTTCCAGAGATGTGTTGTTTTTCAGTTATTTTAGTCATGTCTGACTCTTCATGACTACATTTCTGATTTTCTTGGCAAAGATACTAGAGTGTTTTGTCATTTCCTTCTCTAGCTCATTCTTATGGATGAGATACTAAAGCAAACGGAGTTAAGTGACTTGCCAAGGGTCATATATCTAGTATCTGAGGTCAGATTCAAACACGGGAAAAGTTTACCTGACTTCAGGCCTGGCACTCTGTCCACTGTACCACCTCACTTTCCTAGTAATTAGAGATGTCCAAAAGTGAAATAGTCCTCTTCTGGGTGGCAGAAGGTTCTCTGTTGTTGGAGATCTTAAAGTGATGGCAGTTTAAAAACATTTTGTAGAGGCAATCCATTTTTCAATTCAATGACCATTTACTCCATATTTGTGGACTAGATGGTCATTGAAGTCTTCCTTCTAGGCCTGAAATTTTGTGGAATTTTTGAAATAGGTACATATTACTGTCTGCATTGGTTTAGTTTCTATCGTGTTGCATTTATATCTTTAGTCCAACCCAACTACAGGGGGAAGGACAAAGGAGAGATGAAAGGCTGTTAGAAAAACTTCTCAGGGATAATGGCCCCGTGGACATCAGACTATTGCCAGGATCTATAAGAAGCTTACAAGCTTGGATCCATGAAGAGAAACACGCACATGTATGCATACACTCACATTCATACATACATGCATGGACACTCACAATAAAGTAATAATAACAACAAAACAAAATCAACAGCATTCATAGAAACTGTTATTTGTCCTTCATTTTCAGAGGACGATGCCAACATGGGGTGATGTCTTGACTTACACATTTATTGGATTGAATTGAGGCAGAGCTGTACATAGTTGTCAGCCTCATTCTCTCTTCCATAATCATCAAAATCTAATGGCAAGACAAAAGTCAGGACCGATGCAGATGGTTCAGGATTCAGGGGGTGGTCTCAGTGTCCTCAGTGCCTGACCAACCTCCGTGGTCTCTACAGAACCTGCGTCAACCATCTGCAGGGCCATTGGAATGGATTGTTCTCTTCTGCCCATTTCACTCGTGGACATCTTCACATGCTTGGGGTGGTGGACACCCCTGTAACTCACCAATGGGTTGGAAACCTGTTGGTTACCCTCAGCCTGGTTTAGTCTATCTGCCTAAAATCCTAGGTGATTTATCAGGGTGTGGCCACTGTACCTGCTACAGCTTTGTGTAGCTGCAGGTGAGAGCTGAGGGCTTGGTGGACAACAAACATAGATGAGCAGTCCTGAAAGGGACCCAGCAAGCCCTCCCACCAGAGGGGCTGGTCTTCCCTGCACACTCATCCACTCCTCATAGAAGCTAACCCATCAGTGGGAGGTGTATCTGGAAAGACAGTTAAGGGAATGCATGGATTCCAGGCATACTAACTCATGTAAGCTCACCGATCCTTTAAGACCCTTTTCAGGAGTCGTTTAGTGATTAAATGAATGGTGTGTGTGTGTGTGTGTGTGTGTGTGTGTGTGTGTGTGTGTGTCTGTGTGTGTGTGTGTGTAAAGGCAAAGGCTAGCATTAATTGTCAAAGGATGGATGTAAGATATTACTACTGTTATGGATGAACATTTTACTGCCTAAGAGGAATAAAAAAAAGCATTTTGTTATAATAAGAACTTCTAATATAGGTGTAGACAAGAGGTCAGAGTTCCCCAATATACATCTGGAGAGTCCCATATTGAACACTTCTTTCAAGGTGTCACAAGAGCCTGTTGGGCTCATCCAGGCAGGACACTCTCCTGTGCAGCTTGGCGCCCTTCTGTGATCACTGGTCAGAGTTTATGTTATGCCAGAATCAATTGTCATCAAAAAGCAATCAATGGACATTTCCATCTCAGGGTGTGGAATGGATTGGGGTGAGATGCTGAGATCTGCTTTATGTTTGCTCCTCTAAGTCTCCTTCATCTTCTGCCTTCTCTTACCAGCTTTTGCCCCTTCTGGGCCCAAACTGACTTACCCTGTTCCAAGTAAAATTTATCTAAAATAAACCCATCAATGCTTAGGTTGGCTTTTTTAAAAAGGTGGTCCATTTGTCTTCCTTTCTCATCTAGCTTCCACATCCCAACTGTGGTCATTCACTCTATCCCTGTTTTTTTTTTTTTGGGGGGGGGGGTTATTTGTTTGTTTTTTTTTTCCCAGCTTCTGTCTCTACCCGCCATTCCTCTGGCATACCAGGTCATTAGAGAACCCTCCCCTTCAGCCATTTCCTGTTCTCACTCTTATGGAAGGAAATAAAGAATGTTGTCCTGCATTCCCTGGGTCCTTGCTCTGTGTTAGGTCTGACATTCTCAATTTTTCTTTAGTCTATTGCCAGATAGTTTCACATTCTGAAGACCCAGTTAGGGCAAGAAGTTCCCTTATCCCAAACTTCATTCTGGACATGTTGAGAAACTCACACAAATAATAATGAATACTTTAAAATAAGGTCTATGAGGTTTACAAAGCATTTCACTAATGACAACTTGATGAGGCAAGTAGTACCCATGTTATTACTATTTCCATTTTCAAGATGACTCAATTGAGGCTCAGAAAGGTAGAGATTTGCCCATTGTTACCCAAACAATTAAGTGTCAAAATCAGGACTTGATCAAATTCAGGCCTGTCAGTACTAAATCTAATAATGTCCACTCATTGGGTTGTTCAAATACTCTATATCATCCCCTTTCTCTTCATTCTCAGGGTTTTGTTTGTTTGTTTGTTTGCTTTTTAATAAGCTATCATCAAAATACTGTCTTAGTCATGTTACAGACTTAAGGCCATGGAAGCTGCTGAGTTTGTTGTGCTCTGTTGACCTCCACCCTTCCCTTTATATATCAGTTAATTTATTTGAAATAGACAAGTAGGAAACTGCCCTTAAGTTGACCAACTTGGAGTCCGTTCTGCAATTAGTCTATGCGGATGTAGTTGTGGAGGACTCAATGCCAGGAAGCAGATGGGTAAGGGGTGGGGGTGCTATTTGTTGCTTTTGTGAATGAATTAAAAAAAAATTTAAAAGACTTCACTAGCCTATAGTTGTTCATTGTATGCTCGACTAAAAATAATCTCAACAGTACAGGTTCAAATTTCAGGTTCCTCTCATTTCTGGATACGGAGATTCAAAAACGTAATCTATATTCCTAAACTGGAAACTGAAATACAAATGACCGAAAATCTAGTAGACCAGTAAGCTCAGAGAAGAGCGAATAATAAGCCTATCCTAGGACTGACCCAGCCTGCCAAGAGCAGGAAGGACAAAAATAAATTCCTCAGGGCTCAGTGAGAAATAGAGACCACGGCTCCAGAGGAAAGGGTGAGGATGATAGCAGAAAATGGGAAAGTAGAATAAATAAGGACAGACTTGACCCACATCAATAATCCCTTCTTTCATCAGTGGAACACAATTTCCTGTCCTATCTCTGGGGGCTGTATGGACTTCTTGTTTTAGATATCTGAGTCCCATCTCTCTGTCTGTCCAGGGACTAATCTTTCAAAGTTCTTTGAAACCCGCTTATGTGGGATGAAATCTATTGGACTTAGTAGTGAAAAAACACATATATCTATAGGAAATGACTTTAATCCTAATTCTGATTGAGACCCGGTGGATTTCCCCTGTGTTTTCTTGCTATTTTTAGGACCCTGGTCCCATGCCTGTCTCTGGCACTAGCTGGCTCTCTCATTCCATTAGAAAGTACATGGAAATGGGCTTCAGGAGAATAGGATTCTGGGAGCACCAAAATGATGAGAAATTTGGCATGGCTGTTCTTTTATCTCCCTGTAACCATGAATGCTATTGTTTTGAGAAGGAGTATATCCACTTGAGGGGGAAAAGCATCTAAAGCTTTTTATAGCTTTATGCTAATATGCAATACATTCTGTGAATTCCATTGCTGAACGCTTTTCTTTCATAAATGGCACTAATGGCCAGGCAGAATCATTGCTCTCTCCCTCCCATTCTCCTCTCTTCTTCCCTCCTTCCAGTATATACTACCCCCCTCCCTCACAGCCTCCACCTTCTCTCTCTCTCAAAGCCCTGCTTACCCGTTCTTCTTTGAAGAACAGAGGATGGACTAAGGCTTAATGCTTTGTCCCTCAGGAAAACCAATTTCTACAAGCTCAGATACAGGTAATTAAACAACAAAGGGACACGCTGTACTCTGTTTTCCAGTTGATCTCTGAATATTAATGGTCTGCGTTTCAAAGAAGATATTAGAGTGGAGCCACAAGAGACAATTTGCCCATGTCAAACAGCCCTTGTCTAATCTGGCCAACTTCAAATGGGGAGAGGCTTTGGGAGGGGGTGTGAGGTGGGGGGAGAGACTAGTGAGACGTCATCTCAGCCTGGAACTAGTGGGGATCAGTCTGCCCTTCACATTTAGAGGTGTGAAGTTTAGTCATTGAGGAAAAAAAAAGCCAAGCCACAGCTCCAGCCCAAATTGATGAAGTCTTAGGAGCTAGGAGGACACATGCAAAGATGCCAGCTGCTGAAAGGTGCCAGGGAATAGATAGTAGGGGTTAGAGAAGTTCTTTTAGCTCAGGAGTTTTTTCAGCCTTTAGAGGGGCTGAAGAAAAAACCCCTTAGCACCATTCTAAAAGAGAAATCTGGGTTTTGGGTTTTGGTTATTGTTATTTTGTCCTTGTTTATGCCTTGTTGCTGTTGGGTTTTGGTCTGAATGTTTAATGCAAACTTGTTTTCCACCTAGAAAGTTCTTGGCAGGAATTTAAAATGTAAGGGTTATAAACTAATAAATGTGCTTTGAACAGTGCCAGGCTTACAGTCAAGAGAGGGCAGTACATGGCGCTATTAAGGATAACAAGAAGAAGAATTCTCTGATGGGAAGTCTAATAAATGTAGGAGCATGCTGTAATAAAGAGCACTCGAAAATGGATGAGGTATAACAAAATTATTCATAAAGAGAGATGGAAAAGGATGTCATGCTGAGTGGTTACATGCCGTTATATGGAGCCCTAACAAGGTTATCACTGGAAGCTGAGTGCTGATACGCTCACATGTGTTTTCTAACTGGCACCGAGAGGAGGCTGTTTTTATCTTGAAGAACAGAAGAAGTCCAGGTTAGAGGGGTGCTAAATTTTGCTATCGGTTTTTAATAATTCAGAGTCAAATAGCAATAATAGCTCGTGTAGGTCAGTTTAATGAACAAAGCAACTTCCCTTCAGTTCTGGTAATATAGAAGGGTCTCTGTCGAGTTGCTAACTGGCTGGATTTGATGTAGATCACTGGGGTGCTTGGGGGGGAGCTATTATTGTCTTCCCAAACTGTACTTTTGCTACAAGTCATTTGCCCAAAGTGTAAGGTTCTTTCGGCATGACTAATAATAACTCATCATAATAATAGCTAGTATTTTATAGAACTCTAAAGTTTGTAAAGTTCTTTACATATGCTGTCTCATTTGATCATCACCATAAATGGGTGTCTTTATTATTATTACTTCCATTTTATAAATGAGGAAACTGAGGCACAGAGGAGATATATGATTTGGCCAAGGTCAAACAGCTAATAAGTGCCTAAGGCAGGATTTGAACTCAGATCTTCCTGACTCTGAGTCTAGAACTTTGCACATTGTCCCTAACTGCTAGCTAGAAACAGTTCCTGAATTTTAGGAAATTTTCAGATACATACAGAGAAGTATGCACACACACACATACATACATACACATATACACATTCATATGCACATATGTATATATGTATATGTATATAAGTATATATGTGTGGATGTGCATATATGTATGTGTGTATATATGGTGTGTGTGTGTGTGTGTGTATGATTTCAAAAGGGAGCAAGAGCCATGCATTTTAGAGATTCTACAAGGCAAAGATGAGGAGGGAACACCTGCCAAAAATGAGGACCACTTTCACAAGGGTCTGGAGCCAGGAAATGGAATACCATCTATAGGGACTGGCCAGCTGGCCATTTTTATTGGTACAAAGAGTGTATAAAGGGGATTAATATATGTTAAGATTAGAAAGGTAAGTGGAACCCAGAATATGAACAGCTGTAAATGTCAGGCTGAGGATATTGTATTTTGTCCTAGAAGTATTAAACAGACACTAAAGAATTTTGAATAGGTTGAGGTGGCCTTGGTGATGTGATTCTATCTGCATTTTAGGAATATGAGTTTGGCAGGTATGTGGAGGATAGAGACTAGAGTCAGGGAGTCTGATTAGGTAGACTCTATAGTTGTCTGGCCAAGAGGCAATGGGACCTAAACTCCAGTAGAGGCTGCGAAAATGGAAAGAAGATGACAGATTTGAGAGATATCATAGAAGTCGAACAACTTGGCAATTGATCAGATGCTGTGGGGTGAGAGGAAAGGAAGATTCAGAGATATCTTAAAGTCAAGAGTGGCATGAGAGAGGATGCCAATTCTGAAGGCATTTTCATAATTGCTTGAGTCTTGCCCAGCAAACATGGCTAAACAGAGGCTGACCCCTAACCCACATGAACAGACTGTTTTCTAGGAACCAGGGCAACTCAAGGGTTAGCCAAGAAGAACTCCAAATGTCCAACGGAACGAAAAGGGAAACACCCATTATGTCATCATTACCTGACTCTACACTCAGGGAAAAACAAATGGATTTATACAAAAGAAAATGGTACTTATAATAACAACAACAAACATTTATATGGTACCAGGAACTGTGCTAAGTTTTTACAATTACTATCTCATTTGATCCTTACAACAAACCTGTGAGGTTGGTGCTATTTTTAGGCCCATTTTAGAGTTGAAAAAGCTGAGGCTGCCAGAAATTAAGTGACTAGCCTAAGGTCACACAGCTAGAAAGGATCTGAGGTCAGATTTGAACTCAGGTCTTCCTGATTCTCAGCCTGGTAACCAATTCCTTGCCCCAACACCTGGAAATAAGGCAGTAAATCCTCATTTTGGTAAAATTGTGCCATCTTGTTTCATTTTCTTTTCTTTGCCTTTCTTTCCCTTTTTTTACATTCTTTTCTTCTCTTCACTTTGATTCTTATTTCTTTTTGTTTCTCTTCCCTCCTTTCTCCAACCCTTCCCTTTCCCTTTCCTGTTCCCTTTCCCTTCCCCTTCCCTTTTTCCTTTCCCTTTCCCTTCCTCCAATGCAGTCTCACCAACACATTTTAAATCTAACTCCCTAGATGGTATTTTAGGTTTAGGTAGTTAAGGCATTCAGACCTATTTATAACAGCCATATCAAGGCATGGTTAGGAATGTTGAGAACCACGTCCAAAACTAATAAAAAAAAAAAAGCAGAAGAACTATGTTGTTATTTTTGTTTTGTTTTGTTGTGATGGGGGGCGGGGAGGAAGAGGAGGAGGAGAAGAAACTGGGCTTTTCCAAACTTAAAAGCCTCTCAAGCTGGAAGTCTTTGCAGAATTCTCCAGACTGGACCAGGTGAGGTGAGCTATTGATCCAAGGCCACAGAAATCCTTTGAGTCTTGGAACAAGGAAATATGTTCTGCCTGGTGTACCAGTGCCCTCAGTTCTCTAGTGTGAGTTGTCAGCTGAGGAACAGCATCAGAGGACAGCTGTTCAGATTGGATGGTGGTTGATTTTTGCTGATCTTATTCGATTTTAAAATTGAATCTCAGTCATTTTATTCTTTCTCCCTTTTGTCCCTATCTCTTGTTTCTCTCCCTCCTTGAGCACCTCTAAATTTACGATTATGCAGAAGCATAACTAACAAGCGGCTGCTGGAATTTCTCTCAGTATCTGCAGGGATGGGGTGGAGGGAGCTCTCTTTCCAGGGTGATCACTTTCCTCACATTTCTTCAAATCATCATGGGCATTTCCACTCCATAACACTGGGTGACTGTCCCTAGGCAAGCATTGTGAGGATTTAAATGTGGTTTTCCCTATTGGAAAGTGAGATGCTTGAAAATATGAATGATATTTTTTCCTTTCCCTGTATCTCTGCTCAGAACAGTGACTGGCACCTGACAATACTTAGTACATGCTTGTATAATGACTGCCTGCCTGATTGACTGGACCCCCTCTCCCAAGGCCTGTTCGTCTCCTCTCTCCACTCCTCATGGATTGGCTCCTCTGAGTGAGGAGTTTCCTCTTCTCACAGTTGAATCTCTCCAGTGCCTGGACTATACTTTGTGCAATTGCTCCAGCCTGACCTCCACCCCAAAATTGCATTTACCCCCCAGGTGATAATTCCTAGGCCTACAATATAAAGCCTCACATTTGGAAGCAGGCAGAAAAAGCAGGGAACAGGTCTTAGGGGTTGGACTCCCTCTGACTCCTGGATCCCAAGGATGAAGCCCCTTCAACAGCTGGCTCCTTCTGCATATCACCTTGGGCCACACACTATTCAATTACCCTCCTTTGCAGTAGGTACTGAAGGTCCCTAATGAGTCTGAAGAATGTGCAGTCCTTCCTATGTGCTATTTGCCCTTAATTTATTTGGTGGGCCTACATGCCTGGACCTGAGCAGTGCACTGCTTTACACTTTATAAATGATATCATTGTGTACACCAATCCCCCAAGGAGAACTACCCGCACCACAAGGTTCATGTTCCTTTTGGATAAAGTTTTCACACACAAAGTTTCAAGAGCTTTATTTAAAAAAAATTATCAAGAACTTCTCTGAAAGAAAGGCTACATATGGAGAAAGGACAGGGTGCTACACATGATCAGAAAATGAATGATAATTCTTTAAATTTGGAACACTAAACAAGAGACTGCTATATAGCCCTAAATGGGGAATTAGCCAGAGTAAGTGGTTTCCTTTATAGATGGGGTTGAGAAGTCCTACAAAATGCCATGTTTTCCAGAGAATCTTCTAGATTTTTCCATCATAGGAAATTTCAAACATTAGAGATTTTGTTTTGTTTTGGGAGACAGTGTAGATAGACATCGTCTGTCTAAAATGAAATATAACCTCCATGACATATTTACCAATTATTAGCCACTAACATTTTAACTCAGATTAGTTTTCCATAGTGTGCTGCAACATTGGAAAGTAGAGAGTAAAGCTCTAAGGAAATGGACTTGGAAAAGATAAGATGTTATGGCAAAGCAGGGATAAGAGCCTACATTTGGAGAGGCACTTACTGCCAGGAGGAATGGATGAAAGGGGACCTCTAAAGAAGAGCAATGGCCATAGATATCAGAAGGATGGATGGCATGGTTATACTTGGTGATGGGGTGGTGAGTGAAGATAAGGTAAGTGTACTCAGAGTTTGGGGAGAAGTGGGAAGCCTTCTGAGATCACCCTGCTTCCCAGGTCTGTCTCTGTGGTTAAAATTTTCTCAAAAACCACGGCTGTGGCAACAGGCATTTGAAAGTGAAGTAACCAGCGGGGCGGCTAGGTGGCACAGTGAGTAGAGCGTCAGCCCTGGAGTCAGAAGGCCCTGAGTTCAGATCCGACCTCAGACGCTTAACACACACACAAACAAAAACCTAGCCATGTGACCTTGGGCAAGTTACTTAACCCCAATTGCCCTCCAAAAAAAGCAAAAAAAAAGAAAGAAAGAAAGAAAGAAAGAAAGAAAGAAAGAAAGAGAAGTAACCAGAAAACAGCCTTATCAATAGTCACCTCCCTTGTCTAATTTTTTGTGTCTGCTTCCCTCTGTCTTTTATCATAGCCACCACCTTCCTCACATCACATGGAGATGGTTGGTACTTCTTCAGAATATCCACGCAGAGCTGTGTAGCAACTGCAGTCCCAGGAATACCTCAACTCTGGATATATAGATTTGGGAATCTTCTCCATAGACATGATAATTAAAGTTATTAGAGTAGAAAAGAATACAAATGTTCTCAAAGATGTCTACAATTCTGTAGAAAGAGGAAGGTCAATGACAGAGAATTGGTGGGGGAGGGCACTCTTCCTTCAAGAAAGTGAGAAAAGATTAGTAAAAGATACTGAGAAGTAGGGCCTGCCTATTTATGGAAGTCCTTTCATTCAAGGCCTAATAATTAACTAATTATTAGCCACTAACATCTTAACTCCGATTTGTTTTCCATAGTATGCTGCAACATTGGAAAGTGGAGAGTAAAACTCTAAGAAAATTGGTTCTATTTCTAGCCTTCTTTTAAATCTACCCTTTTATGCATTCCCTGCTTCAGCTAAATGGAACACCCGATATTTTTCAGTATTGTCCTGCCATCTCCTGCCTCCAAACATTTGCACACATCATTCACATCCACAGGACAGCCACACCAATACGTACTTCTTTTTGTTGAAAGACAATATGGTAATGTGAATAGATCATCAGATCTAAACTCAGGAGACCGGTGTTCTGTTTCTACTCCAGACAGTTATTAGCTGTTCTCATAGATATGTCACTGAGCCTTTTAGGATACATTTTCTTATTCATAAAATAATGATAGTATTATTAGCATAGCCTGTCTAACAAGGTCATACTGATAGTGCTTTGCAGACCTTAAAAGTTATATAAATTCATTATCGTTGTTGTTATTAAAATCCCTTCTTCCCAAAACCTAGTTTATGTTGAAGCCTTCCATTCCCCTAAGTAGAAATTATCTTTCTCTTTGTGCCTTTGTTTGATTTCTCTCATGAACTTAATTACAGTCCAATTGGAATTAAAATTAGTCATGGATTTCTCTTAGATGGTAAAGTGCTTGAGGGCAGGGACTGTGGCTGATTCTTTTCTTTGGATCCTAAGTACTTAATATCTTGCCTTTCACAAATCATGTACTCATTAAATATTTGTTGAATCTAATTGTTGTTGAATTAACCTTTGGGGAGTTAGGCACCTATGACTACTCTAGAAACCATGGTTTTTCTTCTTTTTTGGGATTTCATTCCATTCTTCCTTTCCTTGGATATTAATAGGAAACTTGCTATTTGATAAAAATGAAAGACTAGGTCAAAGTGACATTTCTTTATGATTGTTAAAGACAGTGTTCATATCTGATGTTTCATCAAATTCTCACTACAATTCTTAAGTGCTATATGTATGATCATGCCCATTTCACATATGAGGAAACAGAGACTGAGAGGGTGTAAGTCACAAAGCCATCAAGCTTCTGAGACAAGATTTGAATCCTACGTCTTCCTGACTTCAACCCCAATGCTCTCACTCCCACACCATGGTCCATCTCTCCTAGGAGAAAGGGGTTAAACACAGAGTAATTCAAAAAGAAGGAAGAATTGTGTGACAGCAGGAAATGTTTCAGAGATACTGTGTCATTGTTAGTGAGAGGAAATGCCACGTGGAGCCCCAAGGTCACTATTTATATGATTCTAAAAAAATCAATTTTGAAAAATGTAAGTACTGGCCACTGTGGGGCCTAAGCCAAGGCTTAAAATAAGCCTCCCCACAGTAGGACATAATTATTTTCTATGATTTCTAAAATATTGGTTTTTTTAAAGGAAGAAAAACTATTTCTTTAATATAACTGACCTTAACATGTTTATCAAATATAATCACAGACTAGGAAACTAAATCTGACCACATACCACTCAGACATGTCCATGTTTAAGGACAAACATGTCCCCATGTTTATATGGAATGTGTATTTTTGAGCAGAGGAGAGAGTATTTATAGTAAGAATGTGACATACACCACCCCCACCTCCGCAAAAGAAGACTTTCCATTTAGTTTTCCATGGTAAATAAATAACCATTTAGCCAGGGGCACTTGATCTACAAAATGTATTAGTGTTTTCAAAAATATGCTAAATACATCAGCATTTTGTTTGTTTTAGAAGCGAAGTCAGCCCGTAAATTCTGGACTATATATGTGTATATATATATATATGTATGTATGTATGTATGTATGTATGTATATGTATATATGGACTCATCAGAGGTAACTGGGACAGAGGGGAGAAAGATCTGGGCCAGGAGTCAGGAAGATCAAGGTTCAAATCCAGTCTCTCACTCATTAACTCTGTGACCCCGTGAACTTCTCTGGCTCATGGACACTCTCCAAGATTCAGCCATAGAGCAAGTGCTGGAGTGGATTATAACACTGGTTCTTGACATAGGGTTCTCTATACCATTGAAATCCCAGGTCCCAAAGAAAAGAAAAAATCATTGATTTAGAATTGGAAAGACCCTTAGGGGTCTTATAGCTCATACCTTTTCTTTTAAAGTTGAACTCATATGGGACTTGCCCCTGGTCTCAGAGTCCATATGTGTTAGTAAGACAGAGATCTGGGTCCAAATGCAGAGAAATTCTGAGGACACCATAATTTTCATTTCAAGGTTTCTACTTATCTGGGGAAGAGTCCACATGGGCTCTGGATATTTCTGACTTAATTCTGAGCAAAGAAAGAAGCCCCAAAAGGTAGTCTGGGAACCCTGAGTCCAAAGCAGCATGGCTTCAGCTATGACCTCCGAGCTTATGTCTCCTAAGTCTGCCAGCCCTCTACAATACTGATCCCTCACTTCCTAAAAGGTCCAATGACTTCCTAAGGTTGTGGTTGATCATTCTGGTAGATTCATGTCTAGAAGTGTCCTGATAACATCTAACTTTTACAAGATATGCTCATTTTATCTCCAGAATCTATTGGCATTTCCTAAAAACATGTGTGTCATGTTTGTTTTGTTTTGTTTTACTTTATGACCTTTAAATATTCTTATTCCTAGATAAATAGATACTTAAGCACATAGTAGGGACTCAGCAAAGACTTTGAAGAACTCCCCCCCACCAAAACTCACTAAAGTACTTATTCCTCTAATCCCTGTAATGTTAATGGGATATAAGATCTTCCTGCCCATGTGGAGCCCATTAGGGGAAGTTTGCTTAGGGGAACCTTGCTTGTAGGAAGACTTTCACATCTTTTGTTAAGTTCTAATTAGGCACTGAGTCAGGAGGTTGTGATGCCCTCTGGCTCTATAAAGGATATAAATACTCTGAGGTTAGCATTTTGCTTTGGGGTTCATTCACTGGAAGAGTGTTTCTGTGAATTGACCTGAAGAAAGTTGCTGGTGCTTCTTTCTCTGGTAATTATGCATGTGTTGCCTTGATCAGACAGTTTATCTTTTCTAATTTTTCAGACAGTTAGAAGGCCTGTCTGTTTGTCTTTATTTCTCTGATTGTAGTTTCTCTGTATTTTCTTTGTGTTTTCTTTGACATTCAGGGTATTGACTTTTCCCCTGAACTAGTGAATGTAACTAAAAATATTGTTGACCCCTTAAACAGCTATTCCTAGTATAGCAGATCTAAGAACCTGTGCTAGCAGTCATCCTGGATATGCCAGTGTGCTTGCTGATGCAATTCCACACACATTCTCATATCCAGTTAGTTGCCAAGTCATGCTGATTGTAACTCCATATTATACCTTATATCTGTTACCTGTCCTCCACTAACAAGGCCCTTATCACCTCTTTCTTCAATTATCAAAATAGGCTCCTGATTGGACTCCGACCTAGTCTCTCCCTTCTTCCTTCCATCCTTCATACTCCAGTCAAACTTTTCTTCCCCAAACCCCAAATTGCATATCCTTCTCTTTCCCAAGAGATTTCAAAGGCTCTGTGTTATCTCCATGGTAAAATACATATAACTCAGCTTGTCAATGAAAGTATCACAGTTTTAAAGCTCTAAGTTTAGAGATCACCTGGTCTGACTTCTTCATTATAAAGGTGATCCAACCAATCCTTAAAAATATTTTGCCTTTCTTGGTATTCCTACCATGTATTACAGTGTCTGGCACATAGTGGTACTTAACAAATGCTAACTGACTGTGTGTTGTGGGAGAATCCCAATAGGATACTATCCTTGAAAGCAGGGTCTGTTTTTCATTTTGTCTTTGCACTCCCAGCTCCTAGCAGTTAGTTACACAAAGTAGAAAATTAATAAAATATTACAGGATTCATATTGAATCCTGTAATATTGTGTGTGACAATTTTCTGTATTATTGTCATCATTCTACTGAACTGTAAGATCCCTGAGGGCAAGAATTATGTCTTAGTAGAAATTTCTCCTTTCCCTAGTACCTATTACAATGCTCAGTATACAAAAAATGCTTAATAAATGTTTGCTAGATTATAAAATAAAATCCTTCTGAATTTAAATAGTGTGCAGTGTTCTGATCAGTCTACATGTAGGTTTAGAGATTGTGTGTAATAATTTTTGACTTTGCTATCTTAGTGACAGATGATTAAAATACCACTTGACCTATCCAACAAGTGTGTAATTTAATGCAATCTTAGGCTACAAGTAGACCAGAATAAGATGTTCCTTCTAATATTGACAGGGATGTAGCTGCCTGAATGCTCTTGGAAGAAAACAGAAGGTGAATCCCATATCATTGACATTTTGAGATGTAATAGATACTGCAAATGGAACCATTTGAAGTGTCTATAGGAGCAGCTTGTAGTCTGGAGTCAGAGAACCTGATCCCAGCTTTCTCACTCACTATCTGCGTCACGTTTTTTCAAGTCAGCAAACATATCTATGTCTCATTTCCCTCATCCATAAAATGAGGGAGTTGGGCTAGTGGACCCTCAGAGCTCCTTTTCAGATATAAATCCACCATCTCTTTAAATTTCCTGTTTTTACAGATAAGAAACAAACCTCAAGCAGAGGAATAATTAGCTCAGTGTGATACAGGTTAATAAATGGCACCCCCAGAATTTGAAACCAGTTCTTTGCCTCCAAATTGACTCATCTTTCAATTTGAGCACCATTGAAGAATTTTGATTTGAAGATAAATATGGTCAGATCCCTGTGTAAGAAAGGTGAGCCTGGCAGTGATGTGATCATTTACATTTCAGGAGGTGGAGGGAAGAGTAAAAGTAGGAAGAACTAGCAGAAGATTGATAGCTAATGAAGATCTAGACTAGAAAACTGGCAGTGGGACTGGAGAGAAGTGAATTTGTCTAAGAGGTTTAAATAAATAAGGGACAGGAATTTTTAACTGAAATGATATGAGGTCAGAAAGAAAAGAGAAAGTTTAAAAGAACATATTTTCTCTGTAGGTAACTGGGTGAAAGGTGGTATCATTGGCAGAAATAGGATTTGGTGAAAAGTTTGCTCAAAGACAAGCACCTAGGTAAAGAAATAATGGGAGGAGAATTCTAAAACTCCAATATGTGCTTAAGAGTCGTCCTCGCCATTGGCGCTGTCTCTGTTATCCTCTCCTTCTTCAGCTTTTTCATCATCCTTGATTAACTCCAGGTGGTCATTCCCCCCTCCTGCCATCTTCATTATTATCGTCATCCAGTAGGTACCCCTCCTCAGCAGAGGCATCTGCACCCCCCTCTGACCCCATCTTCACATTAGTCTCATCTTTCTTCAGGGAGCTGCTGTTCTGCTCTTCTTCTGACTTGCCATTCTTCATCTCTACTGTTTGTTTGCTTTGTTCTTTCTCAATTTTTTCCAGGTTCTCCAATAAAGAATCCACTTTCTGTTTTATCTGGGTCAACTCCTTCTTAATTGTCTGAAGATCATCACCTTTCAATTTGCCAGATTTGGATGAAGAGCCCCGTGGCTCACTTTTGGAATTAAAGCCACTTTTACCTCTGCAGGAAGCGTATCCTGATACATGCTGGCGTTTGGAGGGCACCACTGCACAAGCAATGGGAGGAGGAGGTGGTACACATACTGAGTAACTGTACATCCTGTCATAATAATCTCATTGAAAATCATAATCCAGGTCAAAGGAAGAGCTGAGTAGAGGGGACAGAGAAGGGTGTTCTGGTACTGACCCATAAATCTCTGCTGAAGAATGCTTCACACCTGCTTTTCCTCGGTTCAATTTTGGCTCTGCAGCTAGATTAATATCTAGTACCTGGCCAGCAATCATTGTGCTATCCTCTCCTGCCATAGCATCATGGGCATTTCACTCATTAACTTACTGAACAAAGGCAAAACTTTTATGAACAGAGCAGCCCACAATCTTCCCATACTTTGAGAAGATGGCTTTAACATCAGTGTTCTTAACAACCAGAATATTGAGATTCCCAGTGAAGAAACGGGAGCTCATGGAAGGGGGGTCAGTCTTGTTTGTGACATTGATGGCCATGGTGTTTGATGCAAGGGTCAAACAGACACAAGTGTAGCTGAAGATAAGAAAAATCTCACCAGTGGGGAGAGGGAGAAAAGGTTGGATTCTGAATCTCCGCCTCGCGGATAGACAGCAGTAAAGAAACCGACTACTGCTCCAGATAGCCTCTTCAACCATTACAACTACTTCTCCATCCCCATCTCTGTCTCCTCACAAAATGGCCCCCAGGAAAGAGACTTTTGAAGAAAAACAGTGAGCTTAGACTTGAGCATGTTGAATCTAAAATGCCAGAGAGACATAAAGGTCAAGATATTCTACAAGTGACTGGAGGAAAAGGTCTAGAACTTAGAAAATATGTTGGGACTGAAGAGAGAGGTTTGAATGTGTCTTATGTAGAAGTTGTATTTGAATCTGTAGGTCTGAACAAGAATGACCAAGGAGACATTGTAAAAGAAAAAAGAAAACAAAAGAAGGCCAAGGACACGATCAAGGCCAACCACCTCAAAGAGTTGGGAAGAGGATAAGGAATTCATGAAAGGAAAAGAAACAGAGCAGTTGAAAATGAGGAAAACAAGGTCAGTGCTCAGACTCTATAACCAATGCAAGAGAAAATATCCAGAAGGAGAGGGTAATCATTGATACCAAATGCTACCAATAAGTCAAGGATGAGGAAGATTGAGAAGAGGTCATTGGAAGTGGCCATTTGCAAAAACAACCAATTTTGTTTGCGACCTTTGAAAAAAATAGGTTTTTTTAGATGATAGAAAAATAATCCAGTTTTCAAAGGCAGTGATGAGGCGGAACTAAGTAGAGCACTTGAGTATAGATAGATGTTTTAAGAAGTCTGACCATGAAATGGTGGGAAAACATGGGTACAGAAGCTAGTTGAATCAGCATGATCAGAGGGAGACATGTTTAGAAGGGATAAGGCTTAATTAAGTATATCTGTAAGCAACAAGACAGGGCCCTTGGAGAAGCTGAAATTTTAGATGTGTTAAGAAAAGGTAAAGCAAACTGCATTAAGGTTTTGTAGGATGTGGAGAGGAATGACATCATCATCAGCATCAGCATCATCATGAGCATCATCATCATCACCCATTTTAAGCCTATGAGAGCTGATCAACCAATTTTACAGATGAGGAAAATGAGACTCAAGAGAAAAGTCATCCAGTTAATAAGTGGCACAGAAGATATTGAATCCAGGTCTCTGATGGCTCAAAGTACATTGTTCTTTCCAATACAGAGGAAGAGTGTTATGGTTTTTAACTTTTGAGACACAAAGCAATGTTTTTTTTTTCTTTACTCTACCCATAACCACTTAGTATTCCTAGCAAAGTACCCCGTACCTAGTTGACACTCAATGCCTATTGAAGAGGATGGTTTGTTGCTTTTTTAATTCCATTTTTTCTGTCCTAGCATCCCTTTCCTTTAACTTCATGTAGACTTAAAATTTAGTTAGGAAATCTGCTTTTTCCTTTCTCATTAAGGACATCATAAGGTAATAGACAATGTCAGCTCCTTGAGGGGAGGGATTATGTCATTTTTGTGTCTTGCACATGAGAATAAGCTCTTGGCCCCTGCCTTCTACCCAGCTCTCAAAGCCACCATCCAGGGAATCAAGCTTTGGGAAGTGGCATTCTGCTCCCCCCCACCCCTTACAGGTGGTGCCAGCCTCCTGCCTTCTCCACAGCCACAGCTAATGAAAATCCAGAAAAGAAAGTTCTTACCACCAAAATCTTTGGCACTGTTAAATGACTCAGCATCACAAATGGATACCACTTCAGATAATATTAAGGATTCATTATTATCTGCTTGGCTACTGCATGCTAAGCAACACAGGGACTTTCCATCTGATTTAGCGACTAGAACTTGTTCTATGTGTTGCCTCATACTACTAGAATGAGAGTTCCCTTAGGACAGGGACTAGCTTCTTTTTCTTTTTCATTTTTATCCTTGGTGCTTAGCACAATATTTTGCATATAATAAATACTTAATTGTTTAATTTATTGATTCATTTAATTATTCAATTTATTGATTCATTCGATTAATGTATTTTTTACAAAATGTATTAGTAATCATATGTGTTTAATTCTACCAAATTGATGTCCAATTAACACAGAGATTAAAAACGCATGGAAATTATTATTCAAAGACTACATTTAATTGAGTTTTTTTTAACTTTCCAGGATAAAATATAAACTTTTTTTTAATTGATTGTTAAGTCCATTCATAAACTGATTCCAACTCTCTTTCCAGACTTGCAACATTTTTTTTTTTATTGTTTCCCCTAATGCATGGTTTGTTTCAACCAAACTGACCAGTTTGTTGTTCCCTATACACATTTCATTTCCTTCCTCCGGGACTTGGCATAGACCTGAAACACTCTTACTCTTTACCTCTAGCTCTAGGAATCCCTACCTACCTTTAATGTTCATTACAAGCATCACATCCTTTCCTGAACTGTTAGTACTTTGTCATCAAAAATTACTTTGCATACCTTTTGCATTTAATTTCTTGTATGTATGCTGTCTCCCTGATGAGCAGCAGAATGGAAACTCCATGAGGACAAAGAACTCTTTTCATTTTTGTCATTAAATCTCCAGTGCCTGAATATTTTAGTGCTTAAAAATATTCACAGAATTGAATTTTTATTGATCTTAACCTGGTTGTCTCAATCATCATAGAAGGTCCTCACCCTTGTGGGGGAGCCACCCGGCAAGTGCTTTTTCAGGTGCTGTGGCTCCCCACTGCCCCCTAACCCGATATCATGGTCCTCTTAGAGAAGGAAGGACAAACACCAACAACCCTCAGCCCCCTAAAGCAGCTTCAGCTCCTGAAGATCTGAAAAAGTCAATTCTTGTCATCCAAGTCCCTGGTATTGTCAAATGGTTCAACATTCAAAATAGGATTTTCTTTAACCCATAAAAATGACACACAAGAAGGTACATTATTGCTATTTCTTTTGCTGCTGCATCCTCAGGACCATAGAGGCTGGCCATCTGACTTTGTGCTTGAGGTCTCCCATATGTGTCATCTCCCTCTGTTAAACTGCAAGCTTCTTGAAAGCAGAGGTTGTATTGCTTTTTCTCAGTATAACCCTAATGCTTAACATTGTGCTTGGCATATAGTAAGGACTTAATTTTTTTTAAAATCCATTTATTTAAATACCCTTCTTCTTCATTTACCAAGTATCTATGTCATAAATGAGTTGGGAGGTGTTAGAACTTTTCTTACATTTTCCTTCTTTATTTGATCAATTTGAGGGCTGCAAACAGGGGTTAAGTTACTTGCCCAGGGTCACACAGCTAATATGTTTCTGAGGTCAGCTTTAAACTCAGGACCTCCTTTCTCCAGGGATAGTGTTTTGTTCATTATATCACTTAGCTGCCACTTGTCTTCTTTATTTTTATTAAGAATATGACCTCCTACAAGACACAAAATGACCTTTCCTTCCTCTAACCTCACTAGATCACCCTTTATTCCATTCTACTATTCATTATAATTTTTGCATGTTGTATAACTCTGTTTTTGAATATGTCATATTGTCCCCCATGTTTTATCTTTTTTTCTTCTTCCTCTTCCTCCTTGCCAGATTGTAATTACCATGAGGAAAGGTGCCATGATTTCATTAATTCCATATTACTTCCAGTAAGGAGAAGTTTAATAAATGGTTGTTGAATGAATAAAGGATGGCAATTAGGACCTGTTTTATATTCAGTGACACTCAGGCAAAAGGTCTGGTAAAACAGGAAAGAGAACAGGCATTGGATTGGGGATTAGAAGATCTGCATTCTGATTCCAGTTTAGCCATTTCTACTTGGGCAACATAAACTCTTTGGGTTTTGGTTTTCTCAATCACAAAATGAAGAGGGTTATACTAGAATAGGAAGCAGGTAGGTGGTTCAGTGGATAGAGTACTAGGTCCAGCTTTAGGCACTTACTAGCTGTGTGACCTTGGGTACATCACTTAACCACCCCCGTATCTTTGCTAAGAAAACCCCATGGACTATACTGTTCATGGGGAAAGGAATAGTTGGGCATAACTGAACAACACAATAGACTACATGACTTCAGAGGCTCCTTCTTGGTCCATGATAAAATGCTATAGTCTAAGAATGATGCATGCTGTAGTCTAAGTTCAATGAGAAAAAGTCTTCACCCTGGGATATATACAAATTAGAGGCAGCTGGTGACACAATGACCCCCACAATGGAAGAATGCAGGACCTGGAGTTAGGAAAAACCTGAGTACAGATCTGACTAGTCAATCTCTCAGTTTGCCTCAATTTCCTCAACTGAAAAAAAAGGGGATGCTTAATATTGTCTACCTTAGTAAAGTTCCTGGCACATAGTGGGTGTTATATAAACATATATTCTTTTATCTTCATTTCCCTTCTTCAATTAGCTAACCTCTCAGCTTTCATGACTTTCATGCCATTGGCTAATGTCTGTGTCTAGCAGTCTTTATAAACAGTCCATTCATCACAGACTCTGCTGGTGACGGGATCAATCACTTGTATTCACTTTTTTAGGAAAGCCCAGTATTGTTAATTGCCATGTTGAATTTTCCTAGTCTCAACTACTCTCTCTCATTGTATCACAATCCGCTGGCCTCATTTGGGACATCTGGAGAAATCTATCTGCCCCCCAGGAGCTAGGTGAACATTAACTGAGGCTTTCTTGAAGCGGAAGAGGAAAGAGGTAGCTTGAGTGAGAATGTCTATGAATCAGACTTCTCTGAGTTTCATGATGAATTGTTGCAGTCTTATTGACTCTAAGATAAAAGGGGAAAGAGAATTACAAGATTTGATATTCTTGCATTTAAGTCCATTCTTCAATATGTCAGGGATTAGCCCTACCCTTAGCTGTTGTTTCTAAAAGCTAATTAATTCCAACTGACTAGTTGATATTAACTGTTAATCATGGAGGGAAGAACACTGGTGGTGGCTTATGATCCCATCAAACTAGAACTAACCATTCAGGGTTGCCCTCTAGACCCCTTAGAGAGACACAGCAGTATCTCCTTCATGAGGACTTGACTTGCCAGGGGGGGATGGAGAGTGAGGTGGGTGGGTGATTAAACTCAATTAAATTGTATCAGTCATTTATGAAGTACCTGCTCTGTTAAGGGTACTTTGGGTAGTAAGCCATCACCTTCACTCAAACAGAAGTAATGCACTTGTCATGTTCCAGATCTATAGATCGACTTGCCCAATCTGGATGAGCATAACAGTAGAGATGGCACAAAATGGAAGTATTCTTGCTTCAGTGTCTGTAGGGCTCATTTCTCTACCACTGCTTCTCCCCTCATGCTTTGTTCCCTTCACTCCCCCAAATCATGCCAAGATCTCTTTAGAGATCTTTCTCCATGCCTGATAGACACAGACTAACCTCCAGGCAAAGATAATGGGCATAGCCAATGACAGAAATTAGGAAGGACACTGGCTTGTGGTCAGACGTATGACCTGTGTAGCCTGGGACCCATCCCTGCACACTTCTGATCATCAGGTTCCTTATCTGTAAGATAGAATGGTTGAATTAGAAAGTCTCAAAGGTACCTTCTAACTCTAGAGCTATGGTCCTTTCATAGTCTCAGGTTCCCTGAGTTCATTTCTCTATGATCTATGATGAGCTAGAAAAATGATTTTAAGGGGAAATGGATCCCTCAAATTCATTACTTTGAAGAAAACAATTCACTTCAAATCTAATACTCTTTCCATTATACTACATCAGTTGCTCTCCATGAGTGGGTTTTAAAAATATGTTTCTTTTCAAATTTAAGCATGTTAGATTTGATGGTCCCCCCATAAAGTCTTCTGGTGTCTTGGTATTGAAGGAAGCCTGGGTTGAAGATTATGCCAGAGAAACATGAATCTTACCAAGTTGAAAAAATCTTTGAGTATGGGCCAACCTAGGGATGAAGCTTTTGCCTGAGACATGAGCTTGTCAGAAGGGTTCATCTTTTTAAGTCTGGCCATTAGGCAAGATATATTGCTGACTATAAAAGCTCATAAAGAAAATATATTAAGACACGGAGGGGTGGTGGTTTGAGCCTATGAAGGCAGTACCCAAGTGGATAACACCATGGATCTTTTGAGATGTTGGACTAATTTTTAATAAAATTAGTTAATAATTTTGGGGTTAATAAAATTCAGAAACTGTAAAACTTGGTGGGTTGAGGAAAGCTTTCCCCCTTCATCTTCACCTTTTAATAATTATTTTACTATCTTAAACTGTTCTCAAACACTTCATTTTACAGATGAGGTAACTAAGTCCTAGAGAAGTTAAATGATTGCCTCTGGTCAGAGGTAGGTAATAAGCATCAGGGCCTGGACATGAATCTGGGTCCTTTTATTCCTAAGCCAGAGGACTTTCTACTTTATAGTAATAGCTGTGTTTACATCTTTTTTTATCATAATATAATCTCTTATAATAATGACTGAAATTAAAATGTAACAATGGAGAATCAATGTGCCACAAAGGAGAGAGGGTCTGTCCTAGATTGAAGATCTGAGTTCTTGGGGCAGCTAGGTGTCTCAGTGGATAGAACACCAGCCCTGGAATCAGGAGCACCTTAGATCGAATCCAGCCCCAGGCACTTACTGGCTGTGTGACCCTGGGCAAGTCGCTTAACCCTGATTGCCAACAACAACAAAAAGATCTCAGTTCAAGTCCTGATTTAGACTCATACTGACTATGTCATCATAATAATAGTGAGCATCTATATAGTGCTTGAAGGTTTGCAAATATTACTTTACATATATTACACTTTACATATATAAACTTAATTGACCCACAGAACCACTCTATCAGTTAGATGCTATTATTTCTCCCATTTTATAGTTAAGGGAACTGAAGCTTAGAGAGTTGAAGTCATAACACTGTTGTTCAGTCATTTCGGAAACTTTCCATTATCCCATTTGGGCTCTTCTTGTCAAAGATACTAGAGTGGTTTGTTATTCCCTTCTCCAGCTCATTTTACAGATGAGGAAACTGAAGCAAGCTGGGTTAAGTGACTTGCCCAGGGTCACAAAGCTAGTAAGTTTCTGAAGCTGTATTTGAACTCCGGTCTTCCTGATTTCAAATCTGATGCTCTATCCACTGCACCACCTGCCTGACATCTTAGTTTCCTGGGCAATTCCATTAGATTGTAAATTACAAAGATGCCAAATTGCATGGAGGGACTTCTCATAGCAGATGCTGCAACACCAATAAAATCACAGATTTGGATACTCCCCTTCACAAATAAGTGATGAGTACAGAGGGCAATGAGACTTGTCTAGCAAACTCTAATGAGAGGATTCGATCTACCAATGTGGGTCAGCACCTTCTTTGCAATTTATACTTTGTGAGTTTCCTGTAACATGGAGAAGGTAAGTGAGTGGTGCAGGGTCACACGATTAGTATGTGTCAGAGGCAGCGTTTAGACCCAGGACTTCCGGGTTTGGAGGCCAACTCCCTATCCTTTATACTGAACAAGATTCTTATATTGAAATAATAATTGCTAGTAGCTGATTGTCAGAGAAATGAATCTAATTAAAAAAGTGTGTGTATATCAGTACTCTGTAAATTTCAATTAGATTGTGCTGTTTTTACATACTCGTGATGTGGTTTTGCTGGCTCCTGTTCTTATAGTCTTAGCATTTTCAAGCTAGTCCTAGTGACACATGGACCCCTTCCTACAACCAAGTCAAATGTGAAAGATTACCATTTCTTTCAGTAAAGACAAGTTTGACTTTCCCAAGGCAACACCCTGCCTCCTGTTTGATGGAGACTGAACATTAACTGCAGAAAATGGAACAGGACAACAATGTAATTTGTGACAAGGCCAACCAAGTGCAGGAAAGGACAAAAGAAATGCATTCTTTTTCTGGATGGAAGGAGCAGAGGTTCCAAGGGGGCCTTACCCAGGTCAGCTAGATTCTAATCTTATGCTGTTGATTGGGGGTTAGGTTGAGATGGTGTGGGGTGGGGGGGGGGGAAAGAAGGTAGGGAAGAGGGTAGAAAAACCAAAAACAAGTGCTAGCAAGCTGAGTGTGAATTCTGAGTGTTCTCAAGGCTATAACTAGGAATATTTGTGACTGGAGCCACATAAGCTACCCCTGGGGCAAGTAGCATGAAAGGTAGATTCCTGTCAAAGGGGTGTGCCAAGGAGGAGATCACCTGGGGTGAGAAAGCAGACCATCTGGTAACTTCTAAAGTGTACAAACTAGTTCTTCTAATTAATTAGGTGCAAATCTCCATTATTTCTATGCTGATGAGGGATTATGGGTGCTATTGGCCCCACCTAAACTCAGAGTTAAAGTCCTAGTTGGCCTCTCCTAGGCCTAGTGTGTTTACTGAATCTCTATGGATTTGCCTTTTGGCCCTTAATTGCTCTGGTGAATGATTTTCTAGCCTTATGGAGACATAGCCTCAGCTAAGGCAGTCATATAAGGTGGTGAGCAGACTGTCAAGTGTCATGGTTCAAGACTTAGAATCCTGGGGCAGCTAGGTGGCGCAGTGAATAGAGCGCCGGCCCTGGAGTCAGAAGGACCTGAGTTCGGAGCCGGCCTCAGACACTTAATCCACACAAAAAAAAAAAACCTAGCCATGTAACCTTGGGCAAGTTACTTAACCCCAATTGCCCTAAAGGGGTGGCCTCGGAGTTGGGATGACCTGAGATCAGATCCAGCCTCAGAAAATGAGCACCCACACATAAATAATGACTAGCCCTGTAATCTTGAGCAAGTTACTTAACCCCAATTGCTTTAAAAAAAAAAAAAAAGACTTAGAATCCTGAGTTCTGACTTCTATTCTTGACTTCCTGACTTGGAAAACTATAAAACATCCTTTTTCTCTTCCTGTCTTTGACAGCAGACCTGATGTTGGTGAGATTTGTTTGTTTTTTTTTAACTAATATGGTCTCATTATTTCTGAAAAATAATTTTAAGGATAATAGCATTTGTATAATATTGTATCCTTTGATTGCAGAAACAACCCTGGGAGGGAGGTGCCATTGTTTATTATCCTCATTTAACAGAGGTTTAGTGACTTACTCAGGGTCATACATATAGTAAGTGTTTGAGGCAAAATTTGAACTCAGATCTTCCTGACTACAGGTCCAGCATTCTATCTCTCTATCCATTGTACCAGCATACAGTTATTAAGTTTTACACTATGTGCCCACCAGCCTACAGATACCAATCATATATCTTTCCATGGCCTTTGGAGTAAAACACATTGTAAACAAACAAAAAAACTCAAAGAGGAACCATGGTATACACAGTCATCAATGACATATGAGAACCAAGAAGGCATTTAGTGAAAGAGAGGGATAGCCAGTGAATTGTCCAGGTGTTAATGCTGGTATCTTTCCAATGCAAACAGTGAGGAAAGTGCCTAGGATGTTAGGTGGCCCCTTTGGCAAACTTTTGGGAGGATGTGGGTGTGAGTCACACAGAAGAGACCATCATGGATAAGTTGTGATCTGCATTGCTGGAGGGCATAGTCACATGAGTGAGAACTTATAATCCATTTCAAAATTGGCAGAGCTCTGTGTAAAGCTGAGACTTGAGATCTTTGTCACCTTTCTGGGAATGTTTCCCCATCTTTAAATGAGAGGGTTACATTAGATCACTACTCATGTTTTCATAGACCTCTAAAGTTAGTAGAAGAAAATGGGGCTGAAAAAAGTAAAACAATTTTTCTAAGATCACTCAACTAAAATGTTGAGGATGTGAGCTTGGGTCTCCCGATTTCAGTTCTCTCTCTCTCTCTCTCTCTCTCTCTCTCTCTCTCTCTCTCTCTCTCTCTCTCTCTCTCTCTCTCTCTCCTCTGTCTTTCTCTCTCCTCTCTCTCTGTCTCTGTCTCTCTCTTCTCTCCTCTCTTTTTCTTTTCTTTCTCTTTTCTCTCCCTTTCTTTTCTCTCTTACTCTCTTCCCTGTGTATATGTGTATATATACATATGTATATAATATATATGTATATAATACACATGCATACATACATACCAAACAAAATATTAAAGAAGACGAGTATGATGATCTTAGTAAAACCTAGGGAGGGAGCAAAGTTTTATTTCCTTTTAGTTTTTTCTTTTTTCTTTCCTCCCATATTTGGTTGGAGTTGTACTGGGACCCAGATAAGACTTTTGACTTCTGTGGTTGTGGATCCTACCATCAGGAATGACTAAAGCCTCAGTCTAATTCAGATGAATTCATTCTGGTGAGTGGTAATTAGGTGAGCCCTTAGCTCTGAATGATTTACTTGGTCATGACATCACAATATTGCTTTGATTCTTCCTCATTGTTGAATTTTACTGTAAACTCTTTGGAAGTCTAAAAAGTCAAACTGTGCTCATAGGAGGTAATGTGGTCCAGTGGACAAAGCACTGGGGATTAGGGGGAAGGTAAGGATACTTGCAAATCATGACCTCCTCCCATGCTAACCATTTGACTTTAGAGAAACATCTTGTTTTCAATTTGACAAGCAATTATTACACACCAGAAGCCTATCTGGGCCAGGTGCTTGGAGTACAAACACACTAAACAAAACATTCCATCAAGGTGCTTATATAATAATTAATGATAATAATAATAAGTCTACCTCAGATATTTATGAGATGTGTAACCCTGGACAAGTCATTTAACCCTGTTTGCCTCAGTTTCCTCATCAGTAAAACGATGTGGAGAAGGAAATGGCTAACCATTCCAGTATCTCTGACAAGAAAACCCCAAATGGGTCATGAACAGTTGGATACAATTGAAACAATGTACAGTAACAATAATAGCTAACACTTATTTTGCCTAACTGGGACTCAATTTATCCATTTGTAAAAGGAGAGAGGGTTGGACTGGATGGCCCCAGAGGTCCCTTCTAACCCTTTATCAAGGATCCCATGATTTTTTTCATTTTAATTAGGATTTAATGGACTTGTTTATGGGATCTGGGATGGTGGGAGGGGGAGAGAAACTCATTAGGAAAAAAAAATGGAAGAATCTATTTTTTTTTAGCCATGAAACTATTTTTTTTTTATTTAGCTTATTTGGCTTCCTAAAAAATAGAGAATAGGCCCCTACTATCCAATCCATTCTAGAGGAGAGACATTCACTGTGCTTAAGAGGCAACATAGCCCAGAGGCAGAAAGTATGATTCATTTTCAGGCACTTCTCTCTGAAACCATCGCTCTGAACCAACATTTTACTAGTGCTGGTCAAGAGAATCAAAGGAAATTAGATTCACACCCTCCTCAGTCCCCTCCCCCACCCCATTGCCTTTTTGTTTTTGTTTTTGTTTTTTTATCACATAAGGAAAACTTTTAAACTTTACCTGTTATATTTGGACCAAACAACTGAGTGATTTCAAAGACATTCTAGAAGAAATTCACCACACCTGATGTTTTCTATTAAAATTTCTACCATCCATCATTCTAATAGATTATCCATATGATTTGTCCATCATAGCCTGAGAACAAAATGCTATCTTGTCTCCTTGATATCGTGCCTCAAAAACTCCCTTTTTCTGGTCTTTTTTTTTCTTTGAAGTTGTTCATAGCATGCAAAGTCTAGCATCCAGAGTAATTAGACTAAGCCATGCAGAAATCCCAATGGAAGTGGCAGGTAGGATAATGTTTGCTGCATTAAAAACTTAAAAAGAAATATCAGTGTTTTAGAGGACAAGAAGGTGAATGAATCCTGATGAAGCAGATTAAGCATGGGAATCTGTTTAGTTTGAACCAACAAACCTCCTCACTGCAATCCCCCTCCCATTTCTTACATTTAGCCTTAATTGTTTTTATTTTTTTTTTAAGGTTGAGGTAGTATGTTAACAGTGTCATGCAAAGTAGCTGCAAGCCAATGAATACTTGTGTTGATGCTTATGGTAGAGATAATATCTGTGTTGTTGCCAACAACAAGAAAAAAATGACCAAAATCTAAAATTCAGCAATACATCTTTAATGCATCATGTGGAGGACTGGATGAGCTGCTGGGTCTGGAGTCCTTTGTGAGTTCAAATCTGGCCTCAGATAGCTTCCTAGCTAGGTGACCCAGGGCAAGTCATTTAACCCTGTTTGCCTCAGTTTCCTCATCTGTAAAATGAGCTGGAAAAGGAAATGGCAAACTACTGGAGTATCTCTGCCAAGAAAACCCCAAAATGGGTCATGAAGACTTACACACAACTGAAATGACTGAATGATAAAAATTAATTCAATTATCCTGGAAAAGTTTTATATCCATGTGGAAACCTATCAGTTCATTACTTTAGAGCTGTAAAGGACCTTACAAGTCATCTAATTTAACACTCTCATTCCACAATTGAGAAAAACAAGGCACAGAAGGACTAAATTATTTGCCCAAGGTTACAAAGCAGGTCTAGAATTCAAACCCAGGTCCTCAGACTCCAACTCTAACACTTTCTGCCTTCCCCCTTCATTCTAATCAAATTAACAACTTCATTATTTCCTAAACTCAATCTTAACTCAATGTATGTTTCTACAAATTGGTTCAAACAATACCTTACCTAGGCCTTATAGAAACATAGAGGTGGATACCTTCTAAGACTCAAGTCCGGTACCCGCTTCCCAAAGGAGCCTGGTGTATATACTCTGGCGTCCATACTTCTTCTTCTTATAGAATGTAAGTTTTTTTTGAGGGAAGGCGATTTTTAAAATTTGGGGTTTTTTTTGTTTGTTTGTTTTAGTTTTGGTATTTCCCAGCACCTAGAGCATAATATCTGGTATAATATGTGCTTAAGAAATTATTGATTGATTGATTGATTTCCTGACCCTCTCTCCCACCATAATTCTCAGTTGTAGGTGCTTTTTCCCTCTTCAAATTATCTTATTTATCATCGTATTTATGTAACCTCTCCCCCCTCCTCAGAATGCAGGCTCTCATTTTCTTTCCTTTTTTTCCCATAGTGCCAAGCACTGTCACTTGCAAATACCAGGACATTAAAAAAAAATTTGAGTTGAACTGAACTGAGTTGAATTCAATGGTTCTCATGATCTATTTTATTTTGTTTCTAGAAATGTTATCTATAAATGTGTTCCTAAATGATTAAAATGAGCTATTGGGGACCAATAGGTTTTTTCAACACCTAGACAGATGTTTCCTCATGTGCTTCTCAGCAATGGGGTTTGATTCTATGGAAGGACAGAGAGAGAGAGAGACAGAAAGAGAGAGAGACAGAGAGAGACAGAGAGAGACAAAGAGATCGAGAGAGACAGAGAGAGACAGAGAGACAGAGACAGAGAAAGATAAAGAGACGGAGACAGAGATAGGCAAAGACAGAGACACAGAGACATAAAGACACAGGGACAGTACAAGTGATAGAGAGAGACAGAGGGAGACAGAGAGATGATAGATTTGTGTGTGTGTGTTTACATTCATGTACTTATACATATATTCACCATTCTTTCTTTATCACTAACTATGGTGACTTGTGTTTTACCCTGGGCCTCCATATGGAATTTTCAGAGGCTATCAGAAGTAGGCACCTAGAGGGTATAGTATATAGAGGTCTGGACTTTAAATTCTTATAGCATCCTCATCATTTATTTAACTTGTGATGCTGTTATATTATTTGTAAGAACACACTTGATGGATTTTTTCATTGTTTTGTTTTGTTCATGATTGGGGATAGTTGTCTTTCCATTGTTGGGTGGTTTAGCTTGGGGAACTTTGAGCTGGACATTCTTGCCTTGGGGTTTTTCCTGTGTGTCTGAGTGTCTCAGGCACACACTGAAGTGAGATTCAATCAGGTCCTGCTCCTCCAAGAATCTTTGCCAGAGTGAAGAAGATGACCTTCCCAGTTCGTTCTTTGCCTTGGTGTATTTAACTGCCCCAGGAGGTCATTAACAGACAGAGCTGACTATTTTGTCAACTCTCATTGTTTAATTAGATCACAGCTGAGGTCTCAGTTCTAAAATTCTTTTGTCACATGCCAAAGTTTTTTTTTTTCTTTAGGTTGGGGTATTTCTTAAACAGCAGGCAGTACAAGACAATTGGCAAATTAATTTAATTTAATATTTGAATATGCCCTTGATTAAAAAGAAGGAAAAACAACCATGGGCCCTGTGTCATGCATTAAAATGTGACTTATGACAGTCAAGACTTCCAGTTGGCAATCCCTAAAACCTAGTTCAGAGAGAGAGAGATGGATGAGTGTGGTTCACAATATCTTTAAAAGAATGCTAATTTGGGCTATAAAGCTGCTTGATTAAAGAGAATTTTTATGCACCACATTTGGGAAAGAGAATTCTTTCCTGTGTCCTTAATGAGTTCAATGTTCCTGTTTACAGACAGAGACCTTTTGTAACCTTGCCTCAGTAGGATACAACCTGAGCTCTAGCCCCCCCCCCCCCAAACATGACCAAGGCTCCCCACATCAGGGGCAGCGTGGAGACTGTTGAAGCCTCTGGCTCACAGCCCTGGCCTGACATGGTTTTGTCTATTTGTGTTGAATCATATAAATTAATTGAATCAAGAAAGAGAAAGGGGAGAGACCCACGAGGTCAATGTCAGGGCGTCTTCTGCCAACAAAATACTTGCCTCTCTCCCTCACCAACTCATCTGCTCCTAGGGCTGGAATGGATACTGTCCCTTTTGAAATGATTGAAGTGTGGGGATTTCCTTCACACCTTCCCCAGGGAAGCAAGTCCAATGGGTCTGTTCCAGGGGATTTTTTTGCCCTCTTCTTCCAATTAGCATTCTATCCTTGCTTTAGCTAAATTCTATCCCATGAATGAGTCTTCTTTGCATTTACAACCCATCAATTATTTTTGTAGCTGGGATCCCCCTCCATGATATTCATTTGGTCAAGCTATGTGTATTTAGATATTTTAATGTTTTCTCATAAATTTCTCTCCAGCTTCTTTCTCTCCCCTTGCAGAGACAGTTGTTTGTTGGCTTTTTTTTTCCCTGGGGGCCATTAAATGACTTCACTTCATGCTGGCCCTGAGGAATATATATATATATATATATATATATGAAGAGAGACTAACCACCATCTTGGCACACTATCTTATATAGCAACTCCCATCTAAGGACCAGGATTCAAACTGGTCATATACTGCTGTCTGTTTGGGGAGAATACCAAAATCAGAGTGCCTTTAACTACTATCTCTGGTCCTTTGTTTTAGCAGTGACTATCAGTCGTTAAAAATAAAAACATTAGCAACTGCATCTCAAGTCATTTCCTTTTATTTATGTCATGTCTTGGTAATATTTTCAGGTTTTATTTCAAATCAATCAATACATATTTATTAGGACATTTTATATATTCGTCACACAGTGCTATTTGCTCTAGGACATAGCAAAGTACAGCACAAGACATAATCTCCCTCCTTCAAGATACACCCAGTATACCTGAAAAGATGAGTCCAATGCATGTGAAACTCTTAGAGACAACTCAGTCAATACATCATTCTGTAATTGTTTATTAAGTGCTTATGATATGCTATGAATTTGGCAGCTAGGTGGTGCAGTAATTAGAGCATTGGGCCTAGAGTAAGGAAGTCTCATCTTCCCGAGTTCAAATCTGGTCTCAGACACTTAATACCTGTGTGAACTTAGGCAAATCACTTAACTTTGTTTGTTTCAGTTTTTCATCTGTAAAATGAACTGGAGAAGGAAATGGAAAACCACTCTGTTATCTCTGCCAAGAAAACCCCAAAATGGGATCACAAAGAGTCAGACATGACTGACATGATTCAACAATAAATCAACATATGCCATGAACTTAGGCTACAAAGAAAGGCAAAGTCTCAGCCTCATCTCAAGAAAATTTAGAAATATATAAATAGATGCTAATTTATAAAATATAATGCAATTCAACAGTCCTTAATTATGTACTTTCTATGTGCAAACTTCTGTCTTAAATATTGGACAAAAATGAAGCAATCCCTGTCCTTAAAGAAGGTATATTTTACTGAAGGGATGCATATATGTATGTATATGTGTATGTATTATATGTGTATCTATACTTAAACATATGTATCTATTTCAATATGTGTGTATATGCATGTATGTATATATGCATGTGCATCTCCCTCTATCATTATCCCTACTTCTAGCTATATCCCTCCTTTCTTTCTGGATAAATTTCATAAAACAGCCATATACAATAGGTGCTTCCATTTCATTTCTTCTCCTTTTCTCTTAACTCTTTGCGGTCTGGCTTCCAAACACATTACTCAACCACAATTACCCTGTCCAGAGTACCAGTGATCTCCTAATTACCAAACCTGCTGACTTTTTCTCAGTCCTTATCCTTCTTGATTTCTCAAGAAATTTTGACACTGTTGATCCCACTCTTTTCCTTGATACTTTCTTCTCTCTAGGTTTCCCTGGCACTGTTTCCTCCTGGTTTGTCTCTTCCCCATCTGCCTGATCCTATGGCATTGTCCACCTTATGGTTCCTCACACAGAACACTATCTCCCATCTCAGTATTGTGACTGGCTGTCCCCTCTGCCTTAAGTTCTCTACCTCCTCATTTTTTCCATCCTACCTTCTTTAACTTCCTTCATCTCACCTAAAGAAAAGCAAGAAGCCTTTCCCAGGCTTCCTTAATCTAAATGTCTTCTCTCTGAGATTATTGCCACTTTTTCCTGTATATACCTTGCATGTACATATGATGCTGTGTTTGCATTTTGTCTTTTCCACATGAGACTGTAAGAATACCTAGATTTTTGCCTTTCTTTTTATCTTCAGTGGCATAGTAGGTGCTTAATAAATGCTAGTTAACCAACTCTCCCTCTCCTTCTTTCTCTCTCCTCTCTATCTGTCTCTGTCTCTTTCTCTCAGACACGCACACACACACACACACACACACACACACACACATTTTAAAAAAAGAAAGAAACATTAACACCCAAGGTGACTAGAGAAGTTTTGTGGAGGATAAAGCTCATAAAAAAAAAAAACCTAAAGGAAGTTACAGATTGTATGAGGTGAGGTTAAGAGTGAATTTTAGGAATGGAAGACTGTCACATGCAAAGGCATGGAAAAATGAGATAGTGCAAATGTAATTATTTGCAGACCACATTCTTGTCTCCAATTTCACCATTATTTGAATACTACAAGGGTCTAACATTTTGTAATTTTATCAGTCTGCCCTTCCACCAATAAAAGTTGCAAGCATTTTGGAACTTGGTAGATAGTTTTTGAAAATTATAGAAGCTGAAAATTCATCATTCTGCAGTCAACCAAGTGATAAACATCTCTGAATGTAACCATACTTGTCCAGTAACCACAATATCCAGTGTACCAAATGGCAAAAGAGTGTTGCATAGTGGGGGGCACAGGTGTATGTGTGTGTGTATGTGTGTGTGTGTGATAGAGCCAGCTTGTAGCCCATTGTCAAATTTTCAGTATGTGCATCTATGCCATAGAAGTCAAAAAACCTACACACCAAGTACTGATTTATTATTTTGTTAATTGTTTAGACTAAAGAAAGTGAAGGAGAAAATGTTAATGTAGATTCAACTTAAAAGTTTGTTGGGTGTTCATTTTTTCCAGTAGACTCAGTTCTTAAAATTTATCATCACACCCTTAGGATTACAAATCTATGAAATCTATGTTTATATATGTATATGTATATATTATATATATATATATACCTTATAGTTAGATTTTGTTTTTACTTCGTTTAGCATTATGGAACAGGTCTAATTCATACCAGTTGAGTGATTCAGGATCAGAATTAGAAAGCAATGAGACCCTCATGGACTATAAAATGTAATAAAGACAATTTTACTTAAAATAAGATTTAAAAATATACAGTTCCTAATTGAATTCAAATAAAACACTATTACCCTCTGTACCCATAGTAGCCTAAACAATCAGCACACGAAGTTAGAAAGGCATCCTCAAAGGGCAATAGGAATTCCATTAAAGCCTCCAATACTAATCCTCCTTCCTCTGATCCTTTTTAAATGTCTCAAGTATCAACTAACTTGATTTCTAATCAAGTAGCCCTTCCTTTACTTTCCATTCCCTTTCTATGATGATCCCAAGAATAGTCTCCTGGTCCTCTCAAAGTACCCTATACAAAACATGTACCATTCCTATCATACCTAAAATTCCCAGTATCTCTTTCCTTCCCCTTTACATAGAACCACTCCATATTACAAAGAAGAAAAAAAAAAATAACAGGTCAGCAAAAGTAGTCAACATATCGATATGGTATGACATTATAACTACCTGCCTCTGCAGAGAAGGAAGGGAGGGAGAATTTCATCTCATATCTTTTTGGGGACCAAGCTTGGTTGTTATAATGTCTCATCATTTAGTGGACATTATTTAATGTCTTTCCCTTTTATATTTACATTGTTATGGTTATTGTGTATACTGTTTTGCTGGTTCTACTTACTTTGCATTGTTTGGTACATCTTGGGTTCATGTCTCTCCAGCCATTATATTCACTGTTTCTTACAACACAGTAATATTCCATTGTTTTCACATACCACAACTTGTTAGCTATTCCCCAATCAATAACCATCTACTTTGTTTCCAGTTCTTTCCTACTAGAAAAATGTTTCCAAATCTTTTATTATATAAGGAGTTTTTTTAAGAATTGTTGTTATTTGTAGTATATGCCAAGTACCTGAATTTCTGAGTTAAGGGATATAAATATTTGAGTCAGTTTCTTTACATAATTCCAAAATATTTTCCAGAATGCATTAACTAATTCATAACTCTACAAGAAATGCAATGAACCCTCCAAACTTGAGCTCAATTTCACCTAGACTCTAAACGTTGCATGTATTTGTGGAAGAGAAAGTCACAAACATGTTTTGTTTTGTTTTTTTCCAGAGAAGAGCATGAGTGTACAGGAGCTAGCTCTAAGGATCTCACAAAAGCCACTTGTTAAATTTTCAAGGTGAGCATTTGCACCTCAGAAACTGGTAGGCTGAAAATTCAGACTTGATTTATTTCTTTGTTGATTGTCTAAATATAAGAAAATGATGATGATTTCAATAATTCAGATTAAACTTAAAAGCGTCTCATGTATCTTTTTTTTTAAAGAAGTGTTTATTAAAGATTGGCCAATATACTCCTAGGGAAAACTATTTTATACCAACTCTCCCACATTAGAAAATGCAGCCACATTAGGAAATATATCTTTCTAAAAACTTTTTAAGTTGGCTAACTAAATTGATTCCTGATTGATAATATTTAGGGAAAGCATAAGAGGTGTGTGTGTGTGTGTGTGTGTGTGTGTGTGTGTGTGTGTTATTTATGGGCTATAACATTAGAAAAGACACATAGTACTAATGATCTGTGGACCTAACTCATTAGGGCAAAGAACACTTGGAATAGACATTACAGAACTTGTGTTACACTACCTTTTCTTTTCAACATTTTCCTTCATATTCTAGATTTTTCATTCTAAATAATTTTTGTCTGCCTCTGTAAGGTAATTGTTAGATTTTTTATTGGTCAATTAAATCTGTAAACTAATTTATTTGTTTTTTTTATGTTGTTGTTGTTTTGATTTTTTGGAGGGCAATTGGGGCTAAGTAACTTGCCCAAGGTTACACGGCTAGGTTTTTGTTTGTGTGTGTTAAGTGTCTGAGGCCAGATCTGAACTCAGGTCCTTCTGACTCCAGGGCCGTTGCTCTATTCACTGAGCCACCTAGCCGCCCCTGTAAACTAATTTAGGTAGTATTTTATTTTTACTTTAAGTGAAACCATAGCTAGAGCACTAGTCCTGGAGTCAGAAAGGTTTGAGTTCAAATCAGATGCTTCTATTTGAGTGACCCTGGGCAAGACACTTAACGTCAGTCTGCTCAATTTTGTTATATATAAAACTGGGACAAAAATAGCACCTATCTCTCAGGGTAGAGGTGAGAATTAAATGAAATACTATCTGTAAAATGCTTTGTAAACCTTAAAGTCCTATGTTCTTGTTGTTCAGTTGTTTCAGGCATATCTGATTCTTTATGATGCCATTTTGGGGTTTTCTTGGCAGAGATAATGGAATGGTTTGCCATTTCCTTCTCCAGACGATTTTATGATGGGGAAACCTAGGCAAACGAGGCTAAGCAACTTGCCCAGGGTCACACAGCTGGTAAGTGTCTGAGGCCAGATTTGAACTCAGGAAGATAAGTCTTCCTAATTCTAAGCCCAGTCCTCTGTCCACTGTACCACTTAATTGACATAAAATCACATTGATGATGATGATGATGATGATACTAACTTAACCTACTTTTGAGTACTGTGTACTTCTTCAGTTACTTAGAGTGCTCTTTATTTCTTTAAAGAACAACTAGCAATTATATTTGTGCAAGTGTACTTTTGCTAACTGGTATTTTATATATTTTTTAATTATTTTTAATGGGATTCCCATTTTTCTTATTATTATTCTCTTATTCTCTTTTGGATTTTGTTATTGCTATATAAAATTGTAGTAATTTTTGTGGGTGTATTTTATATTTTACTATGCTATAGTTATATTTATTGTTCCTTTGCTAAATGCATAGAGTTTTCTAAGCAAACCATTATATCAACAAATCGGAACATTTTGTCTTCTCTTTATCTCTCTTGATGCCTTTAATTTCTAACGTTGATAATATGCAACTAAAAGTGACATGATGGATATCAGACAGGAAACTATGCAGAAGCAAATCATAACATCATAGATTTAGAACTGAAAGGGCCTTGGGATCATATACTACAATTACTTCATTTTTCAAATGAGGAAATTGAGCCCCCAAGATGTTTAATAACTTGATAAAAGCCATACAGGTATTGGGACAGAATTAAATGAAATTGTTCTTATTCCACAGCCAGTATTTTTTTTTCCAGTGGCATACTATCTCCTTTAGTAGATGGCCTTTATAGCCAAATTAAAGGACAATGGGAAGATATGAACAAAAATTGTGTACAATTAAAAGGTAGAGAGAACTTGCAATCTGGATCAGTGTGGGTAGTTTCCATATTGGGAAATCCTCTTAACAAAGCACAGATATTAAAAACAAAAGGAGAAAAAAAGGCATTGAGGGGTCATGTATTAAGTCCCAACAATGTTCCAGGCACCATAGTGAACCCTTCAGGTGTTAAAACAAAAATAAGCCTTTTCCTCACTTCAAGGAGCTTTACATGTTAAAAAATAAGTAACTAGAGGACATATATTCTTAAATACATGATAAGGGAAAGAGGGATCTTAACAACCTTTTTCTCATGGACTCCATAATCCAATTAAAATCTAATAAAAATAATCTAATACAACTACACAAATAAATACATCACAAGGCACTTGTCCTTAATTAGCTAATGATAAATAGGAGGAGGTAAGATGTGTGTTCAAGAATGGATAATAAACGGTAGTGTGTGGTGAAAGCCATAAGTGAGACTTCAACAGAACAATGTATCATTTCTGGTAAAGGAATTAGGAGAAGCTTCGTGATGAAAGTGACTTTTGAATCAAAAATTGAATTATAGATGACGGGCACAGTCAAGATGGCAGAGTAGAAACAGGACTTCCACAGGGCTCTAGCTCTCACCTCCTACAATTCATGTAAAAGGTGACTCTGAAGAAACTTTGGAGCTAAAGAACCCACAAAATAACACAGAGAAGTTAACCGACCACTGAGAACAGACTAGCAGGCCAGCAGGCACAGCAAGCCCCATGCCAGCCAGAGGTTTTAGCCCCAGGGTGGGCCTTACCAGCCATCAGTTGGAGGGACTTCAGATCACCAGAAGCTGTGGTGGTTTCCAGAATTATCAACACTTAGATGCTAAGGACACAGCAAGAGGTCAGTGCACTGTGGACTTTGGGATCTGGTAGTTTGGGAGTGTGGTCAGCCTTTGCCCCTTGTGCAATAAGCTGCTGAGGTGCCATGGCTGTGTAGCTTCAGCCAGGCTGTTTCAGCTCCTGGCCTACAAATTGTAGGGGGACCAAGCAAGAAGTCTGAGGAGCAATCCATCTTTCTTTAACCTGCTTGGATCTGGATTTTGGTCTAGGGTAGAGGTCCCAGGGTGTGCAGCCAGCTTGCCAGAGTGTGTGGAGGCTTCAGAGAGGGCACCCAACAAATACCTTCAGCAGCTGAGAAAAGCCCAGCATTTGGTACAAAGCTCCCATGTCTGGTAGCAGAGTCCTACTGTGGCAAAAAGCCTAAAAGTCAAGTAACTGACTGGCAAAATGAGTAAACAAGGGAAGCAAAGTAAACAGAGCAACCCAACTTTACACTCCTATTTTGGGGATAAAAAGGATCAAAGCATGGAAAAGGAGGAAGACAAGGAAGATAGAACTACACCAAAATTTTCCAAGAAAAATACAAGCTCGTTACAGGACATAGAGAACCTTAAGAAGGATTTTGAAAATCAAGAAAAGTGGAGGGAAAATTGGGAAAAGAAATGAGAACAATGCAAGAAAATTATGAAATGAGAGTCAACGACCAGAACAAAGAAAATAACACCTTAAAAAATAGACTAACTCAAATGGCAAAAGAAGCTCAAAAAGCCAATGAGGAGAAGAATGCCTTAAAAAGCCAAATTTGCCAGACAGAAGAAGAATCTCAAATGCTCACTGAAGAGAATCATTCCTTCAGAATTAGATTGGAGCAAATGGAAGCTAGTGACTTTATGAGAAATCAAGAAACTATTAAACAGACCCAAACAAATGAAAGAATAGAAGGCAGTGTGAAATATCTCACGGGGAAAACCACTGACCTGGAAAATAGATCCAGGAGAGAGAATTTAAAAATTATTGGGCTACCTGAAAGCCATGATCAAAAAATAAATAAATAAATAAAAATAAAAGAACATAGAAAACATACTTCAAGAAATTCTCTTTTTTTTTTTGAGCAATTGGGGTTAACTTGCTCAAGGTTACATGGCTAGTCATTATTTATGTGTGGGTGCTCATTTTCTGAAGCTGGTTTCAATCTCGGGTCATCCCAACTCTGAGGCCAGTGCTCTTACTCACTCTGCCACCTAGCCACCCCAAGAAACTCTTAATGTTTTAGAACTAGAGGGCAAAACAGATATTGAAAGTATCCACCAATCACCTCCTGAAAAAAAGATCCCAAAAAGAAAGCTCCCAGGAATATTGTAGCCAGGTTCCAGAATTCCCAGATCAAGGAGAAAATATTACAATCAGCCAGGAAGAAATAATTTTAATATTGTGGAAACACAATCAGGATAACACAGGATCTGGCAGCTTCTACACTGAGGGATAGAAGGGCTTGGAATATGATATTCCAGAGGTCAAAGGAGCTGGGATTAAAACCAAGAATCACCTACCCATCAGAACTGAGTATCATGTTTCAGGGGAAAATATGATCATTCAGTGGGATAGAGGACTTTCAAGCATTCTTGATGAAAATACCAGAGTTGGATAGAAAATTTGACATTCAGATAGAAGAAGCAAGAGAAACATGAGAAGGTAAACAGGGAAAAGAAATTATAAATAACTTATAAAAGTTTAACTATTTACATCCCTACATGGAAAAACGATAATTGTAACTTATAAAGCTTTTCTCAGTTTCAGAATAGTTGAAGGGAATAGAAAAAAAAATATATATATATATATGGATATAGATATAGAAGTATATAGAGATATATACATATATACACATATATTTGTCTATATAGGATGGTACGTGGATGTATGAATACATATGTGAATGTGTGTATATATTTGTATAGGTATACATAGATAGAGGGCACATGATCAATTTAACAGGAAAGGATGATACTTAAAAGGTTATATTAAGAGGTGGGGGGGGGCGGAGCCAAGATGGCGGAGTAGAAACAGCTCGTTCAAGCCTCTCTGCCCCCAGATTCTCCACAAACTATGTAAAAAAGGACTCTGAAAAACTTCTGGAGCCCCAGCACCCACAGAACGACACAGAGAAGCTAACTTCCCACTGAGGACAGCCCAGCACCCTGCAGGAAGGACCAGTGCAGCGGGCTGGGAGCCGGCAGCGCGCAGAGCGCAGGAGCCGAGCCGAGCCGAGCCGAGCCCAGGTCCACGTGGGTTTTAGCCCCAGGGCGGCAGGGCCAGCAGCCGGCTGGAGGAACCCCAGAACACCCGGAACTGTGGAGACTCCAGAATTATCAACATAGACTTGCCTAGGACAAAGTAAGAGGTTAGTGTCCTATGGACTTTGGGACCTGTATTTGGGAATGCGTCAGCTCCCTCCCCTGGGGGCTAGAAGCTGCTGAGGAGACACGCCATTTTGTAGTTTTCAGAGGCATTTCCGGCTCCCAGCCTACAAATCGTGGGGAGATCAGCGATCAGTCTTGGGGGGTAATCGCTCTTGCTTTAACCTCCCTGGATCTGGATTGTGATCTAGGGTGGAAGTTGTGGGTGGGTTTATAGCTTGCCAGAAACGGAAGTTGCCCCCCACACGTTCGGGACGAAAATTCCTCTATCTGGCCTTAAAGCCAGAGTGTGGCAACAAGCCCAAAAGTCAAGCAATTAAGTGGCAACATGCCAAGGCAAAGGAAACAGAAAAATGCAGCCCTAGACTCCTATTTTGGGGGCATAGAGCCGGAAAAGGACTGTGAGGTCAGAAGTCCTGCTCCAAAAGCCCCAGGGGAAAACATGAGTGGGTTGCAGGCCATAGAGGACCTTAAGAAGGACTTTAAAAATCAAATAAGAGAAGTGGAGGAAAAATTAGAAAGAGAAATGAGAAGGATGCAGGAAAAGTATGAAATGAGGGTCAACAGCCTGACTGAGGACAACAACACCTTAAAAAATAGACTAGCTCAAATGGCAAAGGAGGCCCAAAAGGGTAATGAGGAGAAGAATGCCTTAAAAAGTCGAATTTGCCAGATGGAAAAAGAATCTCAAAAGTTCACTGAGGAGATTCATTCCTTCAGAGTTAGACTGGAGCAAATGGAAGCTAGTGACTTTATGAGAAATCAAGATGCTGTTAAGCAGATCCAAACAAATGGAAGATTAGAAGGCAATGAGAAATATCTCATGGGAAAAACCACTGACCTGGAAAATAGATCCAGGAGAGACAATTTAAAATTATTGGACTACCTGAAAGCCATGATCAAAGAAAGAACCTAGAAATCACCCTTCAAGAAATTCTCAAGGAAAATTGCCCTGATGTTTTAGATCCAGAGGGCAACATAGAGGTTGAAAGAATCCACGATCACCTCCTGAAAAAGATCCCAAAAAGAAAACTCCCAGGAATATTATAGCCAGGTTCCAGAATCCCCAGATCAAGGAGAAAATACTACAAGCAGCCAGGAAGAAACAATTTCACTATTGTGGAAACACAATCAGAATAGCCCAGGACCTGGCAGCTTCTACACTGAGGGATCGAAGGGCATGGAATATGATATTCCAGAGGGCAAGGGAACTGGGAATGAACGCAAGGGTCACCTACCCAGCAAAAAAAAAATACCCAGAGTATTTTGTTTCAGGGGAAAATATGGTCATTCAGTGGAATAGAGGACTTTCAAGCATTCTTGAGGAAAAAACCAGAACTGAATAGAAAATTTGACATCCAGACACAAGAAGGAAGAGATGCCTGAGAAGGTAATCAGGGAAAAGAAATCAAAGGAACTTATCAAAGTTGAACTATTTACATTCCTATATGGAAAAGCAATATCCGTGACTGATGATATCTTTCTCACTATGAAAATAATGGAAGAAGGGGGTGTGGTCATATGAATACATATGCGAATGTGTGTGTATATGGTTACAGTTATATATGGATAGAGGGCATAGGTTGAATTTGTTGGGAAGGGAGAATACTCAAGGGATGAAATTATGAGGTGAGAGAGGAAAGTGGCAAGAGGAGATGGGGAGAGACAGGGTAGGGTAAACTATCTCATGTAAGGGAAGTGGTTGCAAAGGAGGGGGAGAATAAGGAAGGCTAAAAAGGCAAAACCACATTCACATTGAATTTGGTTCAGGGAGAAAATGACATACATACTAAAAGGGATATCTCAACCTGCAGCAGGATAGGGGGAAGGGGGATGAGAGGAGGGATGATGGATGGGAGGGCATCCTTGGGGTGAGGGGAGGTTGGAAGTACCCACTATAGAAGAGGGACAGGATCATGTAGAGAATGGACCAGGTGGGGGGTGGGATGAGTGGGAGGGAATTATAAGCAGCCTTGTACAATATATCTACTATGATAATGTTTTACATAGCTAGACATGTACAACATATACTGAATTACTTATCTCCCAAGAGGGAATGGGTGACAAGGGAGGAAGGAAATGGATCTGAAATTTGAGGTCGTAACATTAAATGTTTCAAATATATATAAATACTATTGTTAATACTCTTTTGCTTGTAATAGGGAGATAAGATGTGCAGGCATTGGGACACAAAGATTCATCTTCCTCCAATGGAAAAGTCAAAGGGGGTATGGGAGAAGGTATGGGAGAGAGCAGATTGGAGGAAGCGATATCTTGTGGGACTGCTATTCCAGGAGGTTGGGTAGGGGAATAATGGGGGGAAAATGATTGTAACTCAAAATCTGGCGGAAATGAATGATGTAAAACAGAAGTTAATAAAGTATTTGTTTAAAAAAAAAAAAAAGAAAGAAATGATGAGCCGGGGCGGCTAGGTGGCGCAGTGAATAGAGTGCCGGCCCTGGAGTCAGAAGGACCTGAGTTCGGAGTCAGCCTCCGACACTTAATCCACACAAACAAAAACCTAGCCATGTGACCTTGGGCAAGTTACTTAACCCCAATTGCCCTAAAGGGGTGATTAGGTGGTGCAGTGAGTAAGAGCACCGGCCTCGGAGTTGGAATGACCCGAGATCAGATCTGGCCTCAGAAAATGAGCACCCACACATAAATAATGACTAGCCGTGTAATCTTGAGCAAGTTACTTAACCCCAATTGCTTAAAAAAAAAAAAAAAAAGAAAAAGAAATGATGAGCAGGATGGTTTCAGAAAACCCTGCAAAGATTTAGATGAACTGATGCAAAGTGAAATGAGCAGAACCAGGGGAACATTGTACATAGTAACAGCAGTATTTTACAAAGATCAATCTAGCTATTCTCAGTAATACAATTATCCAAGACAATTTCAAAAAATTAATGATGAAGCATATTATCCGCCTCCAGAGAAAGAACTTATGGAGTCTGAATGCAGATGAAGCATACCTTTAAAAAACTTTATTTTTCTTGGAGTTTTTTTAACTCTGTGTTTTCTTTTACAACATGACTAATACGGAAATATGTTTTGCATGACTACATGTATATAACCCATATCAAAGTGCTTGCCTTTTCAATGAAGGAAGAGAGGGAGAGATAATTTGGAACTCAACATTTTAAAAATTATTTTTTTACATGTAATTGGAAAAAATAAAATTTTAAAATCTATGAGAAAACAACTAAACCAATGTGTATATTCTACTGTGATTGACTGGCATTATCCTGCACTCTTGATTTACTGGAGAAGCCCCTCCTATTTTTTGGCTGCTAACATTATGCTTGTTTTCCAGAGATGGAGATGTTTTCCAAGATGGGCTTTGGTGGAAAATAAATTATTTTGGCTTGAGTAGTAAAAAAAAAAAAAAAAAAAAGAGGTGAGAGGGGAACATAATGAGAGGAGATGGGGAGAGACAGAATGGAGTAAACTATCTCATATAGAAGAGGCAAGGGAAAATGGGTACAATGGAGAGGAAGAACAGGAAGGCAAAAGGGAATGGGTCAACCTCATTCTCATTGAATTTGGTTTAGGGAGGGAATGACATACACAATAAATACGGTATCTCACCCTACAGGAGAGTAGGGGGGAAGGAGATGAGAGGGGGGGATGATGGAAGGGAGGGCAGGCTGGGGTGGGCGAAGTTGAAAGCACCCACTTTTGAAAAGGGACAGGACCAAAGTAAAGAATAGAACAAGTGGGGGGTGGGATAGGAGGGAGGGAAATATAGTCAGTCTTTTACAATATATCCATTATGGAAATGTTTTGCATAGCTACACATGTAGAACCTATACTGAATTGCATATCTTCCCAGTAAGGGTGGGTGACAAGGGAGGAAGGGAATGAATTTGGAATTCAAAGTTTTAAAATGAAATGCTTAAAATATATGTGTGTATGTATATATGTATATATATATATATACACACATATATATGTGTGTATGTATACACACACACACACACATATATATACATATATATGTATATACTCTTATTAATATTATTTTACATTTAATTGGGAAATAAGTAGCACAGGCACTGGAGCATAGAGATCCACCATGCCCTACTGGAAAGTTGGAGGTGGTATGGGAGAAGATATGGGCAGCAGATTGGAGGAGGGGATATCCATTGGGATTGCTCTTTTGGGACAGTGAGTAGGGGAAAAACAGGAAGAAAATTTTTAACTCAATATCTTTCAGAAATGAATGAGGTAAGCTAGAAGTGAATAAAGCATTTGATTAAAAAAACACTAAAAAATATTGAATGATTAATAGGTTCTAACAGACAGTAATTGCCAGATGAATAAATCTGCATAAGAGAAAGACCCAAAGCTTATGTTTAACAAATACCAAAGAGTCCAGTTTTACACGTATGTGCAAGCAAGTATTAGAAGAGTTTGGAGAAAAATAGATAGGAGTCAGATTATGGAGGGTCTTGAATACTATGCTAAGGAGTTTGAATTTCAAAAATGTAATCACAGTTAACATAAGGAAAAGCTTCATAACAATCAGTGCTATCCAAAAATGAAATGGGTGCCCTTTTGTGTTGTATTGTATTCTCCATTAATTGTACTCTTTAAACAAAACCTGGATGGATGACCACCATTCAGATATCATGCAGAGGGATCATTCTTCAGACTCTGATTGGACTAGATGGCAGTCTTTGAGATCCCTTCTGATTCTGTGCTTCTGTGATGCTGGGATTCTATGAGGAAGGAATTTACTTCTATAGCCAATGACGTCATCTAATGAAATTGTCTAAGTTGTCCTTCTGGAAGAATTGACTCTGGCAGTGTCATGTAGAAGAGATCATGGCATCATAGATAAAGAGCTGGACAAGATCTGAGTCCACCTAATCCAATTCCTTCTTTTTAGTTATGGAGAAAGTGAAATAATCTCTGCCCTCAAGGAATTTATATTAGGAGAGACAACATATAGGTACACTCAGAAGGTGGGAGAATATCTTGGAAGCTGTTAGACAATGCAGGTGTGCAAAATGTAGTCTAAGCTGATATTAGGGACTTTATTCTTTGGACTACTAATGGATCACCATGCCAGCAGGGAGAGAAACCAAGTCCCAGACAACCTAAACTTTTCACACTCTAGAGACATACTGTCTTGATTGGTCACCATTGCTCTGGGTTGAGCCAAGCTTCATTTCCATCCTGGGCTTTTTTTTTCACTATCCGCCATGCCACAGAAATTCTAAGCCCTACCTTTATTTCTAGATCTGAAAATATAATCAGAAGTTATCAATCTACTGTGCTATAGTTCTATTCACCAACCCTGTAACATCTCAAAGCAAAATATCCCTCTCTAGTCATCATTCCCATATATTTATGTTTCTCTCGATAACAGTGAGTATTTAAACTGCTTGGGGGAAGAGACTGTTTTGTCTTTTATATTTGTACCCATAGCACTTAGCCTAGTACTTGGCACTTAGCAAGCACCTAGTAATTGCTTTTTCATTCATTCACTTAAGAAGAAAAGTTACTGAGGGCTGGTAGCTAAGGAATCATCTGGAAATGATGAGAAACTAGGAGTCAATCCAGGCTTCCTCATTCAATGAGTTGGGAATGAGAAAGGAACAGATTTTATTTGAAAAGAAATGCAAGTAACCTTCACTGATCAGAGAGAAAACCAGGTTTTATTTAAAGGGAGGATGTAGAGACGAAGTTTGTGAAGAAGTAGGTTAAAAAGAAAAGAACATCAGTGAAACACTTTAAAATATCCAAGAGATCAGAAAAAATATTAAGAAAAGAACAGAGACTAGCAAAGCAATGCTGTTTCTTTTTTCTATCTTGTTAAATTTAATGCACTTTTAAATACACACATATAACTTATTTATTTTGATACTCCTTTCCTTTGAAATTTTGATTTACGAATTTTCTTCCTCTCTTCTACTCTTTCCTACCACTGAGAAAGAAAACAACTGATATCAAATGATAGCAATTATACATGTCAAATCATGCAAAACATATTTCCATATTGGCTATATCACAAAAAGTAAAATAAGATAAAGTAAAGAAAATTATACTTCAATATGCAATCAGAATTCTCTCTCTGGAGTTAGATCATGCTTTTTTTTTTCATCATGAGTCCTTTGAAATTGTCTCATAGTTGATCATCATTACAACACAATGATCTCCTGGTTCTTCTCACTTCACTTTGCATCAGTTCATATAGGAATTGCCATATTTTTTTCCTGAAACCAGCTCCCTCATCATTTCTTATAACAGTAATATTTCATCACAATCATAGGTCACAATTTGTTCAACAATTCCTCAATCGATGAGTATCCTCTCAATTTCCAATTCTTTGCCACCATAAAAAGAGCTTTTATAGATATTTTGTGTGTGTGTGTGTGTGTGTGTGTGTGTGTGTGTGTGTGTGTGTGTATATATATATATATATATATATATATTTCTCTGTAAAATACAGACCTAGTGTAGCCCTATGGACATAGTTACAAAATGTTCTCCAGAATTTTTGGACTAGTTCACATCTCTACCAACAGTTTTTTTTAGTGTGCTTATTTTCCCATATCCCCTCCAGTACTTGTTATTTCTGACAGGTGTGATGTGGAACCTCCGAGTTGTTTTAATTTTCATTTCTTCAATTAATAGTGATTTTTGTAATTTTTTGTATGACTACAGATTGCTTTGATTTCTTCTGAAAACTGCCTGTCCATATTCTCTGACCATTTATGAATTATAAAATAGCTCTTATTATTGTTTTTACAAATTTGTCTCAGTTTCCTTTATATTTGAGAAATGAATCCTTTAGCAAAGAAACATACTCTATTTTTTTACATTGTTTAATTGTTTGCTTTGTCTGAGATTATGATTGCTATCCCTGTTTGTTTGTTTTTTTAATTCAACTGAAGCATAAAAAGATTCTGCCCAGCCCTTTATTTTAACGTCCTGAGTGTTTTCTTGCTTCATGTGTAGTAGACCTTGTGCACAACATATTGTTAGATTCTGGATTCTAAGCCTTTCTTCTATCTGCTTTCATTTTATGGGTGAGTTTATTCCATTCACATTTATAGTTATGTTTACTAAATATGTATTTCCCTCTATCCTATTTTCTTCTTTTGTCCTTCTTTTTTTTATTCTTCTCTCCTCATAAGCCTGTTTTGTTTTTGATCACAGCCCCCTTAATCCTCCCATTCTTTTATTATTCCCCCACGTCTTTCATTCCCTTACTCCCCTATTTCCCTCTTGGGTAAGATAGATTCCTATACACAACTGAGTGTGTGTGTGTGTGTGTGTGTGTGTGTGTGTGTGAGAGAGAGAGAGAGAGAGAGAGAGAGAGAGTATTCTTTTCTCTTCAAATGATTCTGAAGAGAGTGAGGTTCAAGTATTACCTGCCACCACTTCTCCATTTTTACTTTAAAAGATCTTCCTTGTACACCTTTTATTGTGCACCTTCCTTGTGCACCCCATTGTACCTCTACCTTTCCTATTTTCCCAGTGCATCTGTTTTCCTCACTCCTTCATTTTTTTGGAGGTTATCCTAACATAATTGAATCACACTCATGCCCTCTGTCCATGTAGAGTTTTTCAAATTGTCCTAGTAATGATAAAGTTTTTAGGAGTTACATGTATCATTTTTTCATATAGGAATGTAAATAGTTGAACTTTATTGAGCTCCTTATGATTATTCTTTAATGTTTACCTCTTTATACTTCTCTTGAGTCTTGTGTTCAAATGTCACATTTTTTATTCAGCTCTGATCGTTTCATCAGGAATATCTGAAAATCCTCAATTTCATTAAATATCCATTTTTCCCCTGAAGGATTATACTCAGTTTTGCTGGTAGGCTATTCTTGATTGTAATCCTAACACCTTTGCCTTCTGGAATATTATATTTCAAGCCCTCTTGTCCCTTGATGTGGAACTGCTAAATCTTGTGTTATCCTGATTATATCTCTATTGTATTTGAATTATTTCTTTCTGGATACTTTCAATAATTTGTCCTTGAACTGGGAGGTCTGGAATTTAGCTATAATATTCTTGGAAGCTTTCATTATGGGGTCTCTTTCTGGAGGTAACTGGTTGAATGATTTCAATTTCCATTTTGCCCTCTGTTAAAACAACCAACGTAATTTTCCTTGATAATTTCTTGATTATGATTGTCTAGGTTCTTTTTTTTTTTTAATCATAGTTTTCAGGTAGTTAAACGATTGTTAAGTGATCTCTTCTTGATATATTTTCCAGGTTTGTAATTTTTCTGATGAAATTTTTCACACCCCATTTTTTCATCCTTTTGACTTTGTTTAATTGTTTCTTGATGTCTGATGAAATCATTAGCTTCAACTTGTCTAATCCTATTTTTTTTTTTTTGGTAAGGCAGTCAGGATTAAGTGACTTGCCTTGGTCACACAGCTAGTAAGTGTCAGGTGTCTGAGGTTAAATTTGTACTCAGGTCCTCCTGATTCAAGTGCTGGTGCTCTATTGAATGCACCACCTATGAAAACCTACTTCTTTTTTTTCCCATTTAATCAATTATGCTTTTTAAGGAATTCTATTCTTCAGTGAGTGAATTTTTGTATTTCCTTTTCCATTTGACCTATTCTGATTTTTAAGGAGTTCTTTTCTTCAGTGAATTTTTGTGCCTCTTTTACCAATAGGATAATTCTGGTTTTTAAGATATTTTCTTTGGGTCACTAAGTCCAAAAGGGTAAATCTGAGCGGATTCCGGAGTGACGGAGGCCAGTGGAAGACAGAGTGTGGCAGAATCCAGCCCAGGAGGTTGCCCAGAGTGTCCGCACAGGTCGAGCGCAGAGCGTGTGGGGTCTGCACAGCTCAGATCTAAGAGCAGGAAAGCAGACTACACCAGAGAGAGAAAAAGCCCCAGCCTGCAGACTTACCAAGGACGAATCACAGTCATCTCGAAGAGGGAACGGATCATTGGAGCCAGGTAGGAGAGTCGGGCCCCCAGTGGAGAGAGTGGCTTCTCAGGCTGCATTCAGCCCCTAGCCTGGAAGTTTAGAAACTGCCTGCCTGTATGATACAGGGGCTGGAATGGCAAAGTAAATTCTAGCTGCTCTGATCCTCCCATCCCTCCTTCATGAAGCAGAAAACCCAAAGATAAGTCTCCCACCTAGATTGAAATCCCAAGTTAATGGAAATAGCCTCAGGCTTGAGAATCTCCAAGAAAGGGTGTAACTGAGTCAGCCAGGAATCTGAAGAGAAGAGAGGGAGTGGACCCAACAAGCCCCACCTCACCTCACCAACAAAAGCCTACTTATAGCCCAGGGGGGTATAGAGTGCAGAAATCTGAAGTGGTCAGACTCATCCCCACCTACACATCTACATTCCTCACTGACTTCCCTGACTTAGCCATAAACTAGCCACCCAGAGGTATTCAAAGTCAAGGATCAGGCCCCAAACTCATAGCCTGAGACACTAAGAAACAGGAAGTCAGAATGGGAAGGAAGGAAGCTGAAAAGGAGAAGGGGAAGGCAAGAAAGTCTATTCGCGAATACTATGCAGGGCAAAAACAACAAAACACACAGGACAATATAGACTCTCTACCCACACCAGAGACCACAGAAGGAAACATGATCTGGTCTCAAGCCCAAATAGCATTCCTGGAGGAGCTTAAGAAAAATTTTAAAGACCAAATCAGGGAGGCAATGACCAACTTGGAAAAAGAAAATACCTCCCTAAAAAAGGAACTTCAAAAACTCACTGAAGACCATAATTCACTAAAAATTAGATACAATCAAACTGAAACTCAGAACTCTATGATGCAGCAGGAGTCAATCGAAAAAAACAAGATGATCGAAAGATATTTTCTTTGGGATTTTGGGGGATCTCTTTTACCAAAATATTAATTCGCTTTTCAAAATTTTCTCGTATCATTCTCATTTCTTTTCTTTATTTTTCCTCTACCACTATTATTTTTCTTTAATTCCCAAGAATTTTGCTGACCTAGAGTCCAACTGACATTTTTCTTTGAGGATTTGGTTGTAGTTGTTACACACTGTTGTCTTCTTCTGAGTTTGTCTTCATCTTCCCTCCACTGTAATAGCTTTTTCATGATCAAATTCTTTTGTTGTTATTGTTGTTGTTTGTGTTTGTTTATTTTCCAAGCCTGTTTTTTTTTTTTTTACTTTGATCTTTGTGTGGAAGTTGGAATCTGTTCACCTGGGGGTAGGGAAATATTGCCCCAAGCTTCACACTTTTCAGTGCTATTGTTTTAAGAGCTAGTTCTGGGGGTCGGCAAGATTTTAGTGTTTCCAAGGTGGTGTGATCCAGGGAGAAGTGTGGTTACTGTTCTCCTGGTCTGGACTCTGATCTTAACAAAGGCAGGGCACCTTTTTCACATTCACCTCCAAATGCTAAGACTCCTCTTGACCTTGGAGCTGTGATCTGGTCCCTTGTTTGCCTGTAGCCACAATCACTATTGCTACTTTTGGCCTTGTAACTGTGACAAGGGCCCCTGCTCCCTTATGACAGATGAGCAGTACTTCTCTCTGCCCTGGAACTGTGACCCAGAACTGCTTAAGGGCAATAAAGTTGCCAATCAGTGACAGCTTCACTCAGTGCCAGAAAATAATCCCCTATAATCTCTTTGTGACCAGTTGTCTGAACACCTTTACCCTATCTGAGCTGAAAGCTCCCAAAGCTGCTGCTGCTGCTGCTATGTTCCAGCCTGGGTCCTACCCCTGTGTCACAGACCTCTCCTGCTGACCATCTAAGTTGTCTCAAGCTCCGCCATTCCAAAATTTGACATGAGGAGTTATTTTGAAGTTGTTTGGTTGGGAACTTTGGAAGAGTTCAACTAGGTTTCTGCCTGTTCTGCCCTCTTGGCTCTGTCCTCCTAGTATACTTTTTAAAAGTATTAAATATAGAAGCTCACAGTTCCATAAACAATCTTCTTTGACTTCTACAATATAATATTTTGTGAGTAGGAATTATTTAATTTCTCATATTTGTACCCCCAGACCTAGCAGAATGCTCAGTATGTAGGAGATGCTATATAAATAAAGATCTAATTGACTGAGTCTGTTCTTCTATACAGAAATATTTTATTATATAGACACCACTGTTGATAGTTTTGTTGAGCTAATGATTTTCTGATGGGTCCATCTGCTAGGTAACTCAACTTATACTAAATTGACATGTTTATTACTGAGATAAAAATATAAACTAGATTTTGCTTAGTACTTTAAGGTTTGAAATACATTTTACATATGCTATTCTTGTTGAACCTCAAAACAATTCTGTGAGATAGGTGTTATATTATTCCCATTTTATAGATGAGGAAATTAAGATAGTCAGAGAGTAGCTGATTTGTCCAGTGTTAGACAGCTAATAATGGTCTTAAGCAGGATTTGAACTCAGGTCTTTCTGACTCCAGGCTTAGCACTCTATCTACTATATCACTTCTTTTTAAAATAATTATTTCTACAAAATTACCAGGCATGGAGAAGGAAGGTAGATGTGAGTACAAGATGATAAAATTATGATAATATGATACTAGTAATAGTAAATAAATAACATTTATAAAGAGCTTTAAGATTGGAAAGTACCATGTTAATATCATCTCATTCTATCCTCATCCCAGGAAGATGTTACTATTTTACAATTGAAGAATTTGAGGAAGATGCAAGTTAAGTGACTTGCATAGGTTCACTCAATAAGGAGGTGTATCTGAGACACAATTCAAACTCAAGTGTTCCTGACTCCAACTCCAGCACTCTACCCAATGTAATACCTAGCTTTTTCTAATGAATAGCACTCTTCCTAGGAAGAGTGGATGGAGTTGAGGATACCTTGATGAAGATAATCTAGTACTTACATAGCATCTCAAGGTTTTCGAAGCAATTTATGACTATATTTTATATCCTCACCACAACCCTGGAAAGTAGGCATCATTAATCCAATATTATAGATGAGGAAACTGAGACTGATGAATTGCATTGGTTATCCAGAGTCAAGTTTGTCTGAGGACAGATTTGAACTTAGGTCTTCCTGGTTCCAGGTACAATGCTCTATCCAACATGTCACCTAATTGCTTCTAATGCAAATCACCATTCCCATCCTCATATTGTGAGGAATATGAGTAGCATGAGGAAGAAAGAGTGGAGTGAGGGATACTCCAACTGCAGCAGTGCAGCAGTCTTCTTATGTTCCATCCTGCCCTCTCTCCCAACCCAGGATCACCTACGAGTCCTTAGTGCCATCTGTAGGTTTAGGATCCAGGTCAGTGGGAACATATGGCACTTTGGGTGGCAAGGTTTAGGAGGAACAAGCAATCCCTCAGTATTTAAGAAGAAAATATAATGGAGGCCATATGGCCCCAGAGCTAGGGGAAGGGAGGTGGGGGTCATGATTCATTGTCATTGTCTAAAGTGGGAGTCAGCAAGTGTGATAGGAAAAGTGGGAGAGGAAATGAGAAAGAAAGAGAAGGAGGAGGGAGGTGAGACATCGAATGACTGAATGTATATATGGAAGAGCAACTCTGGTCAGGGAGGCAAACATATGATCCTGTTGTTTGTTATTTATTTATTTATATTTTTTTGTCTACCAAGATACCATAATATAACTGGACTTCAGTGAAAGGACTGAATACATTTACTTGTCCATTAATTTGGTAATTTGATTAAAAAAAAAAAAAGCATGTGGGTATGTGAAGAGATAATGGATAACAGATCCAAAAGAATTAGGGTAATTTTCTTCTTTTATATCATCTAACTTCTATGGATATGAAAACTAAATGCTTCCACTAGGGAATAAAACATTCAGCAAACCCTGTTTAGCATCTATGAGCAGGGTTGTCATATGGTTACTAAAATGAGTTATCTTCAATCTTCAGACTGTGTGTTCATTCTGTGTATCTCTAGATACTGGCCTCAGGGACTGCACACAGCTGCTGGAAGTCACATAGACTCTCTGTGAATAAGGATTAAAGATTATAGCTCCTTTATCTAGTAAGACAATAGGGATTCTCATCTATTACCGTCCCACAGGAAAACTTTTCCCCATAGTTTTTCAATCAAGTTCCATGGAAATTGTATTGGGTGCTATAATTTTAACTATCACACTGGCCCATTAGTTCACAAATGGTGGTTATATTACTCTATGCTGAAGATTTCTCTTCTTTTATCCCATGCTCACTAATATTAACTCTGAATTCCTTAGTCTGTCATTTAAGGCCATCCATCAGCTGCTTTTCCTAGAGTTTCCAGGACTCTCCAATGCAGCTTCCATATTCCAAGCAAGACAATCTGTGGGCTATCAAAGAACATGATGACCACATGACCTTCCCTTTCCCCTCTAACACCCCATATGTTGTTCTCTCTTCCTGGAAAGTCACTTTACTCTGTCCCTGATAATCCTTGTCCTCAGATTCATTCAGGACCTAACTCTCAAATAGAACTCTAGCTTATCTTCCTTGATTAACCACTCCCAACTCTTATCACTCCCTTAAATCAGAATCCTGTCAACAATTGTATATATTCATTTGAAAGGATTTTGTTGTGCTTGTGAGGATTTTGTAATATATCTCTAGTTTTTATGTTTTTCTCCCTTCCCCTTATTAATGTTTCTTGAATATAAGAGACAATGTGATTTGATCCTAAGATCACTGGATTTGGAGTCAAGGAACTTGGGTTCAGATTCCAGCTCTACTATCTGGGAGTAGAACAAAATCTCCATTTACTACTTTGGGCAAATAATTGTCCTCTAAATGACAGTGGTGTTCTTGTAGAATATCTATTGCCTTGTTCTGAATGTCAATAACATCCCAATAATATCCCAATGACCTAGAATAACCTCTGCATTCCCTTCCAACTCTAATATTCTGTGATTTTTGTCATGCTTCTGAATCTTCCATACTCCTCAGTGCAACAGTTGACACAAGGAGCTTCAATGACTTATCAATCAATCAGCATTTACTAAGTGTTTACTATGTATCAGGTATTGTGCTAAATTCAAAAATAAAATTGACCTTGCCCTCAAGGAACTTATATAAGAAAAGAGGAGGTAGAATAAGCAATAAGTATATGCAAATATACAGAAAATGAATGCAAGGTAGTTTTGAGAGAGAGTGAACAGATTCCTTTTGTGGAATTTACATTGGGCAAGGTATGATTACTGTCCCTGGGGCTGAGACTGAGGCCAGTCAATGGCTGGAGCTTGGAAATTCTGAGCTGAGGTAGGATTAAAGCTGATTTGGTATTTGTGCCAAATCCAGCACAAATAATCCCTTTGGAAGCAGGGATTTATCCACTGGATCCTGGGCCATTGCTAGTCAGGTTGACTTTTGTCCTGCCACTGGACTATGATGACTCCAGAAGAAAGAGTGAGGCTCACTACTGCACAGAGGTCTCACTGAAATCCAATTTGTGTACCTCACCCATGGTGTTATTGATTGTAAAGTTAATGGGAGTTGAAGATCTTCCCTACCCATTAATAGGTTTCCCTCACTTGGAGCCCAATAAGAGAAACTTGATTGGGGGACACTTGTTTTTTAGAAAGGCCCATACCTTTTGTGACTTTGTAATTAGGCAATGGGTCATGAGGGTTGTGATGCCTTCTGACACTGTATATATACTCTCAGGTTAGCATTTTGCTTTGGAGCTCACTCACTGGAAGAGTGTTCATATGATTTGGCCAGATGAGACTGGGTAGCCTTTAAGGAGCATCCTGGCTTTGAAAAACCCAGATGTTGGTGCTTCTCTCTCTGGTAACTATGCATATATTGCCTTGGTCAGACATTTGGATCTGTCTATTGATCTGTGCTAATTTCTCAGAGTTAGAAACCCTCTCTGTGGGTCTTTATATCTCTGCTTGTATTTTCTGTTTGTATTTTCTCTGAAATTCAGGATGCTGACTTTCCCCCTGAACTATTGAATATAATTTAAAAGATTGTTGACCCCTTAAATAGCTCTCTTTCTTAGTAAAGCATCTCTAAGAACCTGGACTAGCAGCCATCCTAAGTATGCCAGTGTGGTTGCCACTATATTGGTCCCAAAAATATTGGTCCCAAAAAGGGACAAACAACTGGGCATAATGGTAGCTAGCATTTATATATAATTTAAGTTATCAAACCTCTGCACATATATAACTCATTTGATCTTTACATGCCCAATTGAAGACCTTGAGAATAGCCTGTTTCTTGGGTCTGTGAAAGTTAGAGGATTTTTATCCTTTAAAGAAGGAGCCAAAGAACAAGCAGGGAAGCTAGTGAGGATTACAAAAAGAAAAGTGAAAGGTCAAATATAATTAAAGAAAAAAGATCTATTCACCAAGAATATAAACCAAGAGTGCAACCCACAAAGGCAGAAGGGAAATGAATTTAAAGAATTAGTCTTTAATTTTTCAAAAGTATTACAGTTAGAGGAAAATGAATGAAGAATACTCAATGAAACAGAACAAATTCCCCAGAGATCATGAGATAACAACAAAAATGTTTTAAAAGAGCAATAAAATTCTATGAAGAAAATATTTAATTAAAATTTCATTGGAAATCAGAGATTTCAAGGGAAAAATAATGAAAAACAAAAAAATAGTATAGACAACTTAAAACATACAATGGAAATTTGTTCCAAAGTAATAGAGGTTCTGAAACATAAGATATTGAAACTCAAAAATATAGAAGTGGAAGAAAATTTGGGAAAACAGAAGCAAAAGACAAGAGTCTTTGAAAGAATACATTAATCCTATATAGAACAAATGAACTTGGATACAGGGTGCTCAGAGGTAATGTGAAAGTTATAGCTCCAATAGGAAATAAAAAATGACAGATTTTAAAACCCAAATGCCACACATGGAATGATAAAAGAAAATTGATCAGACTTGTAAAAATAGAAAGAACACAGTATCAATTAGTCAAGTTTATTGTTCACCGCAGAAAAAAATGAATTTTCATGCTTGATACTTTAAGCCTTTCATTGTTAAATTTAAGAATTTCAATGTCACAGAAATTATTTCAAAAGTATTGAGGAGAAATGTCTCTAAGAAGGAAAAAAAATTCAAATTACCTATGATTACTCTGAAAGCATGAGAAATCAGATGAAAGAATGGAATAGGATACATAAAAATACACATATATATATATATATGTGTGTGTGTGTGTGTGTATGTGTGTATACATACATATGTATATGTATACATACATATATGCATGTATGTGTATCTGTATATATGTATGCATGTATTATATATAATACACATATATATGTATATGGAGAGAGAGAGAGAGAGAGAGAGAGAGAGAGAGAAAGGAGATAGATAGATGATAGATATCAAAGCTGATCTTAATCATCATAAAAAAAAAAAAAAAGATTTACCTTCAGCTATTGTACCAGCAAGCACCCTAGCATACCCAGGCTGGCTGCCAGCAGAGGTTCTTAGATCTGCTTTTCTAAAGGAAAGCAACTCAAAATGGGTTAACAATCTTGCTTTAATCAAACATATGTCATTTACCTAGTTCAGGGGGAAAAGGTACCCTGAACTTCAGAGAATACAGACAGAAGTTACAAGCAGACAAAAAATATAGACAGAGAAACAGATCAGCAGACAGGCGTCCAGCTGTCTAACCATTACATCCATAGCTAGTCAGTTATCAGAGAGGGAAGCACCAACATCTGGGTTTTCAAAGCCCGGGGGCTCAATGGCTGCCCAGAGTCTCATCTGGTCAAATCACACAACTCTTCTCAAACTGGGACCCAAAGCAAAACCTCACATCAGGGTATATAGAGCCTTCTCCTGGCTCAGAGAATGTCACAACCCCCTTTATCAACTGCCCAAACACAAAATAACAAGGTGTGGCATTCCTGAAGAACAAGCCTCCTACCACAGGCTCCAGGTGACCACATTCAGCCTATTAGTGGGCAGAGTATATTTTCAAATCAGGGAAGGTTCTCAGAGTCACTTAAGCCTATCAAAGGGCAAAGGGTCAGGGAAGATCTTCAGATTCCCATTCCCATAACAGCTGTAGAAAAGAATGGAGGCTTGAATTACTATTAACTACTAAGTATAAAAAATGAAATTTGAATAGACAATATAGTATCTATACTTCCATATTCTTGTTTTGTCTTCTGTTTATATATATATATATATATATGGTGCTGTTATGTATTATATATATATATATATATATATATATATATATATATATATATATATATATTATGGTGCTGTTAAACTTCTGTGCAAATTCATCAAGGTAGAAAATGGAAACAGTGTGAACCAAGGGTACTGTGATGATAAATGCAAAATGTTGACACTCTTATAAATGGCACTTTAAGGATATTACTAAGAGAGTTAAAGGTTAAAATAAACTGAAGCTGATAGTTAATGCCAAGGACACATCAAAGTTTTTTTTTTGTTTGTTTTTGTTTTAATTGTTGTTATTGTTGCTGATAAAATGCTGGGAAATGGAAGATCAAAAAAGATCCACTCTTCTGTATGAAGACAGGTTAAAGGATTTAGGGATGGAAAGTCTGGAGAAGAGTAGACTTGCAAGGAATAGTGGCAGGGGAGGATATAAGAGTCATCTCTCAATATTTTGAAGGCTCATCACCTAGAAGAAGGATTATCCTTGCTCATTTTGGTACCAGGAGAAAGAAGCTGTTGGCTGCAAAGAGAGGAAAATGTTGACATCAATAAAGAAAAACTTTCTAGTGATTATAATTATTCAAAGGCAAAGTAGACTGTCTCAAAAAAGAAATGATTTCTCAGCACTAGAGATATTTAAAGACTGAATGACCACTTTTTGGGTATGTGTTAGACAGGATTATTGTTCAGCTATGGGTTGGACAACATGACCTTTGGTATAGCATCTACCTCTAAGATTATGTCATTATAAAACAAAAAAATTCTACTCTAGTTTTCTTTTTTCATTTTGTTTTTAATTTATGGAATAAAATAAGCATTTCCATAACATAGTACCAGTTTTCAAAGAAGAAATAAAAAGAATAGAGCTCCATCAAAATTCTAAAACAAATTTTATAAAGGGGATGTTTAGTGATGTTTAGAAAGTGAATAGGTACTTTCTATGTGCATTAATAAGGTATACTCTCTAATGTGTATTAATAATAGCAATAAAAGTAACAATAATAATATAAATAATAATAGCGCATATTTATAGAGTGCTTTTTAGGTTTTCAAAGTACTTGACAAAGTACTTGGTACATAACAAGTGCTTAATAAATGTTTTATTCATTAATTCACATATGGTATCTCATTTGATCCTCATAGCAACTCTGAAAGATAAGTGCTATTATTGTCCTCATTTATTACAGATGTTGAGAAAAGTTTTATGACTCACCTAAGGAAACACAAATAGTTACATTTCTCAGGCACTATTTGAATTCAAGAGTTCCTGAATCCTAGTCCACTGTGCCATCTAGCTATCAAGAGATTAAGAAGTTATGAGTGGTAGATGAGAGGTGGGGGGCAGACAGAAGAGAAAGAAAAGAAGAGATATATAAAGAGAAAAAGACAGAGGGAATGGATGAAGGAAGGAAGGAAGGAAAGAAAGAAGGAAGGGGCAGAGGGAGGGAAAGAGGGAAAGAGAGAGAGGGAGAGAGAGAAGGAGAGAGAGAGAGAGAGAAAGAGGAAAAGTTTATTTGATTAGTCATTCTGTAGTAGTCATTTACCTAGATTTTGCAAAACCTTTGACAAAAATTTATCGTGCCATCCATAAAGGAAGAATAGGAGAAAATATGGATGAAGAGACAGTACCTGAGCTTGTTGGCATCTTTTCTCCTTAAGTTCTTCATTGGGCATTATCATAGATGAAGAAAGAAGCACAAACCACAGACTAAGTATTTAGAAGTGCTTTGAAATCTGTACAGAGGGGTTAGAAACAAACTCTACAAGTTTGTGATATATGATTAAGATTAGGTAATCATAATTTAGTTCGTGATCGTGTTCTCTGTTTTTCTGTATGCCTAGTATACATGCTCCTTCTATATATGCCAGGTTATCAAAGATATAGTCAACATTTTTTTTTCTATTTTGAGAAAAAAGTGGTGGTTATTCCATTTTCCTTTCAAAACCAAGATGACAGGCGGAGCCAAGATGGCGGAGTAGAAACAGCTCATCCAAGCCACTCTGCCCCCAGATTCCCCCCAAACTATGTAAAAGGGGACTCTGCACAACTTCTGGAGCCCCAGTACTCACAGAACAACACAGAGAAGCTAACCTCCCGCTCAGAACAGCCCAGCAGCCCTGCAAAGAAGGACCAGCACAGCGGTCTGGGAGCCGGCAGCTTTCAGCCCGCAGAGCACGGGGAGTGCTTTATTTTTGAGTATGTACCATGCACTGCTGAGAAGAAAGTAAATTCCTTTTTATCCCCATTCAGTTTTCTCCAGAGATCCATCATATCTAGTCTCTCTAAGATTCTATTCACCTCCTTAACTTCTTTCTTGTTTGTTTTGAGGTTAGATTTATCAAGTTCAGAGAGGGGGAGATTAAGGTCCCCCACTAGTATAGTTTTGCTATCTATTTCTTCCTCTAATTCCTTTAACTTCTCCTCTAGGAATTTAGATGCTATACCACTTGGTGCATATATATTAAGTAGTGACATTGCTTCATTCTCGATGATGCCTTTTCGTAGGATATAGTTTCCTTCCTTATCTCTTTTAATTAGATCTATTTTTGCTTTTGCTTTATCTGAGATAAGTATTGCTACCCCTGCTTTTTTTACTTTAGCTGAGGCATAATAAATTTTACTCCAACCTTTTACCTTTACCCTGTGGGTATCTCTTTGTTTCAAATGTGTTTCTTGTAGACAGCATATTGTGGGATTATGGTTTTAAATCCATTCTGCTATCTGCCTCTGTCTTATGGGAGAGTTCATCCCATTCACATTCACAGTAATGATGACTATCTGTCTGTTCCCCTCCATCCTATGCCCTCCCCTGTTTATGTTTTTGTTTCTTCCTTCTCCCTTCCCCTCCTTGAAGTTTTCCCTTTTGAGCAACCCCTCCCTCAGTGTTCCCACCCAGTGATCCCTCTTCTTAACCTACCCTCTCCTCTTACTACTGTTTCCCTCCCTTCTAATCCCCCCTTTAGTCTCCTCTTTTTCACCTCCCCCTTACCCTTCTGCTTTCTATAGGACACAATAAGTTTTTATACTTATCAGAGTGAATTCCTCCCCATTTGATTCCAAACCAATGAGAGTGAATTTCAAACATTGCTCCTCTCCCTCCCTCCTTTTCCTCTATTTAATGAATTTATGTGTCTATTCACATTAAAATCTTAAACTTCACTGATTTAAGTTGATCGCTCTTTGAACCAGAACCAGTCTCACTGGTATAATAGTGTTTAAATGATGTTCCTCTCCCTCTTTCTTTCCCCTCTTCTATAGTGTGTTTTAATGCCTCTTCAGATGGCATATTTTACCTTTTCCTATCTAATCCTTTCCTTTTCCCCATTACAGTCTCTTTGATCCCCTTAATATTTTTATTTTTTTTAGACATCAGGTTAGTACATTCATACCCACACCCTCTATCTAAGTATAACCCTTTTGAAGGTCATGATAATCATAAAGATTTTGAATATTGACAGTTATCAGCTCCACATATAGAGATGTGAACATTTTGCTCTTGTTGCATCCCAAGTAATGAGCGTGTGTTTGTGGGTGTGGGTGTGTGCACTTATGCATGTGTGAGTCTGTGTGTCTCTTGTTTACCTTTTTATGTCTTTCTTGAGTCTTGTAATTAGAGATCAAATTTTCCATTGAGCTCTGGCTTTTTCATCAGGAACATCTGGAAGTCCCTTATTTCATTAAATGACCATCTCCTTGCCTGGAAGATTATGCTCAGTTTTGCTGGGTAGTTCATCCTTGGTTGTAGTCCTAGCTCTCTTGCCCTATGAAATATCAAATTCCAGTCCCTCCACTCTTTTAATGTAGAAGCTGCTAGGTCCTGCGTGATCCTAACTGTAGTTCCTCAATATTTGAATTGTTTCTTTTTGGCTGCTTGTAGAATTTTTTCTTTAATCTTGTAATTCTGGAATTTGCTACTATATTTCTTGGAGTTTTCAGTTTGGGATCTCTCTCAGGAGGAGTCCGGTGAATTCTGTCGATAGCTATTTTATCTTCTGCTTCCAGGACTTCAGGACAGTTTTCTTTGATAATCTCTTGGAGGATGTTGTCTAGGCTGCTTTTTTCATCATGGCTTTCTGGTAGACCAATAATTCTTAGGTTGTCTCTCCTGGATCTGTTCTCTAGGTCAGTTATTTTTCCAGTGAGATATTTTACATTTTCTTGCAATTTTTCGATCGTCTTGTTTTGTTTGATTGACTCTTGCTGCATCATAGAGTTCTGAGCTTCAATTTGATTGTTTCTAATTTTTATCGAATTACAGTCTTCAGTTATTTTTTGAAGTTCCTTTTTTAGGGAGGTATTTTCTCCAATTACTTCACTGAGACATTTTTCCAAGTTGGTCACTGCCTCCCTGATTTGGTCTTTAAAATTTTTCTTAAGCTCCTCCAGGAATGCTATTTGGGCTTGAAACCAGATCATGTTTCCTTCTGTGGTCTCAGGTGTGGGTAGGTAGTCTATATTGTTCTGTGTATTTTGTTGTTCTTGCCCTGCATAGTATGCTCGAATAGACTTTCTTGCCTTCCCCTTCTCCTTCTCAGCTTCTTTTTTACCCCTTGTGACTTCCTGTTTCTTAGTTTCTCAGGCTATGAGTTTAGGGCCTGATCCTTGACTTTGAATACCTCTGGGTGGCTAGTTTATGGCTAAGTCAGGGAAGTCAATGAGGGATGTAGATTCCTAGGTGTGGGTGTGTCTGACCACTTCAGATTTCTGCCTCTATACCCCTGGGCTATAAGTAGACTTTTGTTGGTGAGGTGAGGTGGGGCTTGTTGGGACTCCACCCTCTCTTCTCTTCAGACTCCTGGCTGTCTCAGTTACACCCCTTCTTGGAGGCTCTCAAGCCTGGGGCTATTTCTATTAACTTGGGATTTCAATATGGGTGGGAGACTTATCTTTGGGTTTTCTGCTTCATGAAGGAGGGATCAGAGGATAGGAGCAGCTAGAATTCACTTTGCCATTCCAGCCCCTGTATTATACAGGCAGGCAGTTTCTAAACTTCCAGGTTGGGGCCCGAATGCAGCCAGAGAAGCTGCTCTTTCCTCTGAGGGCCCAATTCTCCTACCTGGCTCCAAAGATCCTACCCGTCGGAGAGATCACTGTGATTCGTCCTCTGTAAGTCTGCAGGCTGGGGCTTTTGCTCTCTGGTGTAGTCTCCTTGTCTGCTCTTAGGTCTGGGTTGTGCAGACCCCACATGATGTGAGCTCTACCAGTCCAGACACACTGGGCAACCTCCTGGGCTGGACTCAGTCACACTTCATCTTCCAGTGGGCTCCGTCACTCCAGATTCCGCTCAGATTCACCCTTTGAGCCTTAGTGACCAAGTAGCTCAGCGAGGTTACTGCTTCCTTTCTGCCATCTTGGCTCCTCCCACCACTTTCAAGCATTCTTGAGGAAAAAACCAGAATTGAATAGAAAATTTGACATCCAGACACAAGAAGGAAGAGATGCCTGAGAAGGCAATCAGGGAAAAGAAATCAAAAGGAACTTATCAAAGTTGAACTATTTACATTCCTACATGGAAAAGCAATAACAGTGACTGATTATATCTTTCTCACTATGAAAATAATGGAAGAAGAGTGTGTAGTCATATGAATACATATGTGAATGTGTGTGTATATGGTTACAGTTATATATGGATAGAGGGCATAGGTTGAATTTGTTGGGAAGGGAGAATACTCAAGGGATGAAATTATGAGGTGAAAGAGGAAAGTGGCAAGAGGAGATGGGGAGAGACAGAGTAGGGTAAACTATCTCATGTAGAAGAAGCAAGGGGAAGTGGCTGCAGGGGAGGGGAAGAATAGGAAGGCAAAAGGCAACACCACATTCTCATTGAATTTGGTTCAGGGAGAGAATGACATACATACTAAATGGGATATCTCAACCTGCAGCAGAATAGGGGGAAAGGGGATGAGAGGAGGGATGATGGATGGGAGGGCAACCTTGGGGGGAGGGGAGGTTGGAAGTACCCACTATAGAAGAGGGACAGGATCATGTAGGGAATGGACCAGGTGGGGGGTGGGATGAGTGGGAGGGAATTATAAGCAGCCTTGTACAATATATCTACTATGATAATGTTTTGCATAGCTAGACATGTACAACATATACTGAATTACTTATCTCCCCAGAGGGAATGGGTGATAGGGAGGAAGGAAATGGATCTGAAATTCGAGGTCTTAACATTAAATGTTTCAGTTATATATATATATATATATATATATATATATATATATGTATATATATATATATATATATATATATTTATATATATTTATATATATATATATATAAAACCAAGATGACACTCGAGATCTAAATTGGTGTCCATCCATTGATTCAAAAATAATTTATTAAATGGCTGTGCCAGTTACTGTACTTGGTCTTGGGAATACAAAGATGGAAGTCAAAGAGTGCCCACCCTCAAGGAGTTCATAAGTTTTTCCTCAAGGGAGGAATAACGCACAGCATCCCCTGTGGAGTCTTTCTTTCAACTTACCCTCACAGGTGAGTGTCTCCAGGCAATGATTATTAAATTATTATCACTACCAGTTCTTCCCTTCCTCTTCTCCCTCCCCTTCTTTCTCCTCCTCCTCTCACTCTTCCCCTTCTTCCTTTTCTTTCTTCTCATTTCCCTACCCCTTCTCCTCCTTTTCCTTTCCCCTCCAACTCCCCCTATTCTTTTTCTTCCTCCTCCTCCCTTTCCTCTTTCCCCTTCCTCTCTCTTGTTTCCCCCTCTCCCTCCTCCTTTTTCTTTTCCTCCTCCTCTCTCTAATCATCCTCCTCTCCTTGCTCTTCCTCCTCTTTTCCTCCTCCTCATCTTTCTCCTCCATCTCTACTTCCTTGACTCCTCCTCTTCCTTCTTCTCCTCCCCTCACCCTCCTTTTCCTCTTTCCTCTTCCTCTACCTCCTCCTTCTTTCCCTCCTTCCCATCCCTTCTCCTTCTCTCAGGATTATATCTAGTATCTGTGAGTGACTGAAATTTCCAACCACTGTGTTTCCCAGTGATTTTCAGTAAGATTTCAATTAGCTCACTAAGGAGATGTCACAGAAACAGATTGTACCAAACATATACCCAAAGGTCTAGTGCACTCTCTCCCACAAATATTCACAGGATTGCTGAGGTGAGTAGGTGCAGACTTAAAAACACACAGGTCATGAATCATATCTGTAGAGACTGTGTAGCAAAGGGCTACTTGGAACTACAGATTAAGTGAAGTCCTTCTCTCCCTCTACAGTTCTCCTTGGTAAAGTTCATAATTGGCATTTCTCTGGTAAATCGTGGTCATAATCCTTGGTGAAAGTAAGGGTGCCTTTTGAAACCTTCATAGCATTTCCCCTGAGACTTGTCATCTTCCAGACAGATGATGGGATAAGTATATGTGAATAGTCTCTCCTTTTGAGGATATAACTTTCTATTAAACTTCAGTGTGTCTTTCCACTCCCAGCTGGATGACTTAGTTTCTCCTAGTGCTTTCTCTCCAGGAAGGAGGATCAAAGACAGTGTTTTGAGGGAGGAGAAAGAGAGGAAGTAATTTAAACCCAAATCAAAGTCCCTCTCCTTCAACAGCATTTCCCTCTCAGGGGCTTGGATTCAATGCTCTTATTCATGACTTGATTGACTGACTGACTTCAAATTTCCTTTCTATTTATATAGAAGCCCAGAAATATGTCTAATTCAGCCAATTTGTGGTATCATCTGCCTTCATCTAATAACTAAAGCACTTCAGTCCTTTCATATTGACCAAGGATGTTTTCACAACTAATTTTCATTTCAGAGTAATGGGTAGAATACTGGGTCTGGAAGAAATTTACTAGGCATGGGACCTTGGATAATCCATTTAGCTTCTGTTCCTTCAGATTTCCCCAGCTTTAAAATGAGAACAATAGCATCTACCTTCCAAGACTGTTATGCAGATCAAATTAAATATGTGTAAAATGCTTAGCACAGAGCCTGGCCTAGAGTAGGTACTACATAAATGCTATCTGATGTTGTTATCTATTATCTTCTTTGTTTATATTACTTAGGGTAGAAATTGAAACTCCCATCTTTTACACAGAATTCAGAGGGATTGATTTATTCTGTTTATTCTCAGAGGGCAGGACAAAAAGCCACAGAATTGGAAGGTTCAAAGAAAAAAAAAACAGGCTTGATGTCAAGAGCAACTTCTTAATGTTTAGAGATCTCCCTCAGGGGCATGGGTACCTGGGGAAAGTGGGCACTACTTCATTGGTGCATTTCAGTCATAGACTAGATGGCCATTTGGCATCATGGTATACTGGGATTCCTTTTGTGTGTGATTTTGGTTGGCCCATTACTTAGGTCAATTCTAACTCTATTCTATGTGGTCAATAAAAAAATCTTCAGAAGAAAATAGTTGAAGGGACGTGGGGTACCAGCAACTGGGAGAGGGAACAATCTAGGCCTTGGGTTGATATAACTGATAGGAGGTCACTAGGCCAACTCTCTTGATAGAATGGTCAGAAAACTTACCACCCCGTTTAATCACTCAAACAGGAAGGCTACTCACATATCCATGTGCCTGCACAAAACAATATTTTCGAGAAACATTATCATTAGCATCAGCAAATGTTTATTAAGCACCAACTGGGTGCAGAGAATTGTACTGGGCACGTGATGGAGCTGGGGCCTCTTTTCTAACCAAGTCCTTTTGTTTCCGATTCTGTTCTGGTAGTAATAACATACCTTGGAAAAAGAGAATTGCTCCACATAATCAAACTTATTATCTGATTTGATCATTATTTTGATTGCTATTATGATTTATAATAGAGGTCATTATTTTATTACATACTTTCTGTGTATAATTAAGTTACTTTAAATGAAGACTTTCATTCAGCTCAAGTTAGGGAGAATAATATATTTCTGATTTTTCTCATCATCGACTATGGGAGAATGGAGCCACAAATAGAAGGCATTGTACTACAGAGAAGTTTAAAAAAAATTTAGGCTGTATTGTACATAGAAATGAGAAGATTGATGGAGTTTAGTATTAGGTAGATTTCATTATTTCAATAAATTACCAGAGAGTTGTCAGGGAAGCAAGCTAGGATTTTTGCTTTGTTTTGTCAAGCTCACATTCTCAGTTCACAATAAAGATTTTGAGTTTTTAGGGGGGAAATATATTCATTTTGTTTTGTGTTGGTATATATGTGCATATGTGAAATTTGTACACAGTTTTTATGAAAGACAAAATGACCAGAGAATAAAAAAGGCAGAGTGTTTAAAGCCTGGGTTGAGAATTGTGAGACAGAGAAAGGAAGAGAGAGAGAGAAAGAGAGAGAGAGAGAGAGAGAGACGCAGAAAGAGACAGAGAGAAAGAGAAAGATACAGAAAGACTGAAACAAAGAGATACAGACAGACAGAAACAAACAGGCAAATGCAGAAACAGAGAGAGAGAGAGAGAGAGAGAGAGAGAGAGAGAGAGAGAGAGAGAGACAAAGACAGAAAAACAGGTAAGAAGACTGACAGACAGATGGACAGGGACAGAAGGATGGGTGGATGGCAGGTGAACAAACAGACGTAGAGAAAAAGACAAAATGAGAGAAACAGAGACAGGGAATCAGAGAGAAAAAGATATATTATTAGAGAGCTGGGCAGAATTTGATCTTAAATATCTTTTCCAAAGACAACTATTTCCTCCCAAAACTATTTTCTATCTCCATCTAATCATAAAAGAAACAAGAACAAATATTTTATTTGATGAATTATTCCTTCCTTTCCTATTCACATCTTTCAATCTGGCCTTATACAGAGAAAGGTTCAGCCAATTTCTTAGGGAAAGTTTTAACCTTTCAGGAAGTCTTCTCTTTTCCCCCTGGCTTTGTTCAGCAATTTGAGAAATTCCTTAAAACAGAAAAATAGCATGTCCAACAGCAAATATGGAAACTATTAATCAAATACGGAAAAAATCAAGTCATATAATCACAGTCACTAATAATCACATCAACTGGCTCCATCTATACACCTTTAGTTTTTTAACTTACATAAATTTCCAATGTGACTTTCTTTTATTCTCCTAGTACTTGGCATACCTTTCTAGATGTTCAGTAAATATTTGTTGAATGAATGTTGGATATGGAATCAGAAGACCTAACTGCAAATCTTGGTTCTTCCAATTACTACCTGTGTGACCTTGGGCAAATAATTTAACCTTTCCGGGCATCAGGTTCCTCATCTCTAAAATGAGATACTTGGAGTAGATGGATGGATTTCAAATTTCCTTCTAGCTCTAAATCTATGATACTATGAAACCATGAATGAATGAGGAACCTAACAAACTCTCTTCCTCTGTCCTGTGGAGCTGATTTGCCCATATATCCTAGCTATCAGGTAGTAAGTATTTGACAGTTTTGTTGTCGTTGTTGTTGTTGTTGTTTTTAATAAAATACATTTGTAGATCTCTTACAGAGCAGATTGGTAGCAAGTGATCCAAAGTGTGTACTGCTCCTTATCCTTAGAAGCCTAGCCCATATGATAAAGCAAAACTCCATAATAGCTAGTCAGGGTAAATTCATCTTCAAATTAGTAAATCTAAATTTACTGAGCATCTACCATGTTCTAGAGGCAGCTAGGTGTCTCAGTGAACAGAGCATCTGCCTTGGAATTGGGAAGACTCATCACCCTGAGTTCAAATCTGGCCTCAGACACTTATTAGCTGTGAGACTGGGCAAAGCACTTAACTCTGTCTACCTCAGTTTCCTCATCTGTCAAATGAACTGGAGAAGGAAATGGTAAAACCACTCCAGTATCTTTGCCAAGAAAACCCTAAATGGGATCATGAAGAGTAGGACACAATTGAACATAACAATCATAAACCACATTCTAGGCACAATAGACATCAGTGGGAATACAGAGGAAAGGCAAAAAACAAAATCAAAAACAGGCCCTGCTGTCAAGGATCTCCAGGGCTAATGGGAGAGACAACATTCAGACAACTACATACAAACAATTCATATATAAGACAAATCAAAGATAATCTCAGAGGAAAGGTTCTGAGATTAAGGATGACTGGAAAAGGTTCCTTGTAGAAAGTAGGATTTTAGCTGAGACTTGAAGCCACGGAAGCCAGTAGGCAGATATGAGGAAGGAGTGAATTCCAGCCATGGAGGACAACCAATGAAAATGTCCTTGGTTTGTGTCACTGAATCACAGAGTAAGTGGAGACAAGACTAAAGTGTGCCAATGAGAGTAAGGCATGACAAGACTAGAAGGTAGGCAGAAGCCAGGTTATGAAGGGTTTTTAAAAAGCCAAACAAAAGATGTTCATAGGTAAGCCTGGAAGTAATAGGGAGCTATTGCAGTTGATTGAATAAAGTGCATTTTAGGAAGATCAATTTGACAACAGAATGGCAGATTGATAGAAGAGGTGAGAAACAAAAATAGGACATGAATTAGAGGATTTGACAATTAATTGGATATGGAAGTGAGATTGAGGAGTTGTAGCAGCAAGCACCCTAGTATACACACACACACACACACACTATATATATATATATACAATTCACTTAGTTCAGGGGGAAAAATCAGAACCCTAAACTCTAGAAAATACAAACAGAAATTAAGTATAAGTGGACAAAAAATACAGAAAAATAACACAATTCAACAGACCAACAGACAGGGCTTCTAGCTGCCTTATCATTACATACATACAGTTAGTTACCAGAGAGAGAAGCACCAACACCTGTGTCAGGGGCTCAGTCAGGGGCTCAATGGTTGCCAGAGTCTCATCTGGCCAAATCACACAACTCTTCCCATAAATGAGCCCCAAAGCAAAACCTAGCCTCAGGGTATATATAGCCTCCTCCAGGGTCAGAAACCATCACAACCTTTGTGACCCACTGCCTAATTACAAAGTAACAAAAGTGTGCCTTCCTGAAAAACAAGCTTCCCCTAAGCAAGCTTCTCTTATTGGGCTCCAAATGAGGCCCATTAAAGGGCAAGGAAGATCTTGAAATTCCCTTACCATTACAGGAGTCCAGGGTGATACCTGAAGTTTATATTAAAATGGTACAAAACTTCAATCCTTTAATTTCGAGGTGGATTATTCTATCAGCATTCATCAATCAATCAACGAGTATACATTGATATTTTCCAGACTACACAAATGGGATCATATTATGTGGTCATAGATTTAGAACTAGAAGGAACCTTCCCAATTTACTCTCTTTGTGCAACTGACAAATTAATTATTAATAATTATTGTTTAATTAAATAATTAATAATAATAAATTAATAATTAAACAGAAGTCTATCTGAGTCACTACCCAGATGAAGACATTTCAGTGGCTTCTACTTCTAGCATAAGATACAAATGCCTCAGTTTAGCATTTTGCTTCACCATCTACCTCCAGTCTACTTTTCCAGGCTTATGATACATTGATCTACAGACTCTTTTTCTGCTATGTTTTCCTTATTAATTATTATTAATTCCTTTCATTAATTTCCATATGCAATATTCCATCTTCTCTCTATGCACCATTACATAATTTTCCCCTATGTTTAGAATATACTCTTCTCCTTACCATTTCCTTCTCTAAACCATTTGACAGATAAGGAAACTGAGGTAGACAGAGTTAAGAGACTCGCCCAGGGTTGAACAGTTAGTAATTGTCTGAGGCCAGATTTGAACTCAGGATCATGGCTTCCTAATTCCAAGGCATGTGCTCTATCCACTGAGCCATCTAGCTGCTCCAATTTAGCTATTAGACTCTATTTACAGAGCAATTGCATTGTTTATACATATACATTGATACTTCCAAAGTACTTGAAAACATGTTTATTCATTTAAGTAAGTAAACATCCTCCTCTTGATCTTGTTTACTCTCTTCATTTGCCCCATTTTCTCTCCTCAGATAAAGCAAGGATTGCCTTTCATCTAGCCCTTAATGCATTAACAGAGTCCAAGTTAATGAGATTTCACTGGCAATAGAGAAGCTGATGCCTTCTTTGCCATTCTTAACCCCACCTTTGAGCTGTGTCAATATAATCAGGTGACTAAAAGATGGAAAACAGCCTATTTTTTTCTTGGGCCTACTTTATACTGGGGGCTAGGAATGGGACTTCCAGGACACCTAGACAGGCTGGAGATGGCCTCGATTATCCTGTCTGATATAATTCCACAAAAGCAGTCTATATCTGTTCTACATTAAAAATTCCCAAGGGACTAGCCTAGCTATGCTGTCTGAAAAAGTATATTTCTGAGTCAAGTCAATGAACTGAATCTCATCCATCAAGGCTTTACTCCTGTTTCAGATTTGAGCCTGATATGTTGTCAGGAATTGCATGACATAATTTAGGATCTAGTGATTAAAGTTCAGATATGTAGTGAGTCTCAGACATAAGAATGGATAGATGGATAGCAGTGAACTAGGCTATGCTCACAGGCTCATAGACTCAGGGTTGTCAAAGACAAAGTCAAACTTAGCTGAAATCATATTCAAACTCCACATACCCCACGGAACACATTACAGATTCTTTCAAACCCATCCCTCTTCCAGACTTAGCTTTTTCTATTAAGGACACCATTATCTTTCCTGTTACCCAAGTAAGTTCTCAAATCTTGAAGCCATTTTTTATTCTTTCTCTTGCCACCCATATCCAAACAGTCACCAAGTTTTGGCCATGTTCCTTGCACTCTCACACAGCCTTTACCCTAGTTCAGCCATCATCAACTGTCACTAGGCTATTGTGTAATTGGAAACCTGATCGGTTTCCAATTACAGTCTCCAGTTGATTGTTCACATAATCAGCAAATTAATCTCCTTAAAAGCAGACCTAACTAAGTCAATCTTTTACTAATCCCCCCCCGCCCCTTCCCAGTATTAATTCTAGTCATTCTGACCTATGTTTTGCCACTCTCTTCTGGAGAAGAGAGCAAGGATGATTGATGACTTTGCATAGCACTGCCTAACTTAGATCCAATTCACTGGCAAGTCAAGATACCACCCTTCTGATATCATTGGTCTTCTTTGAGACTCAAGGATGAACAACAATAACAATTAACGCCAGGATAAAATGCAAAATAGACAAAATTTGAGATATTTAAAATCCCTCCTCCAAGTTACTTCAATGGATACACCTTTCTAAACCTTTATCATATTTATCCCCTTTAAATACACTCTTTCCCAGTTAGACTAACCTAGATATTTTTTGAACAGGAGATTCCATTTATAGCTGCCAAACCGTTATTTAAGCTAACCTCCATGCTTTAAATGTATTCCTTCCTCCCTTCCAAGTCTTAGAACCCTGAGCATGCTTGAACTCACAAATACAGTGCTACATGAAGCCTATTCTGATCTTCCACATTATTTCCATTATTAATAACTGGCATTTATAAAACACTTTAAAGTTTGCAAAGAAATTTTCAAATATTTAATTCTTTAATCCTCTGGACAACCTTGGGAGATAATATGTCGTTATTGTCCTTATGTTATAGATGAGGAAACTGAAGCAGTTAGGTAACTTGCTTAGGATCATATAGCTAGTAGTGTCTTGAGGGAAGATTTGAAACTAGGTCTTACTGACTCCAGATCCAGTGCTCTATCTACCTGTGACACCTATATGCCTAACTACTAGTTAGTTTTCTTACCCCTTTGGGATTACTTTTTATTAGTTTGTATTTGTTTATTGGACAGCTAAGTGGTGAAGTGGATAGAGTGCCAGGTCTGGAATCAGTTTTGTGAGTTCTTTGTGAGTTCAAATCTGGCCTCAGACACTTCTTACCTGTGTGACCCTGGGGAAGTCATTTCACCCTGCTTGTCTCAGTTTCCTCATCTGTAAAAATGAGCTAAAAAAGGAAACAGTAAACCAGTCCATATAAATAAAAAAATAAAAGAAATCTCTGTCATTAAGCAAAAACAAACAAGCAAAAAATAAATAAATAAATAAAAACACCTTAAGGGGGAAAATTGCTGCCAAAGAGCACAGCAGTAGAAAGTAGGAAATTTGGGGGTAGCTAGGTGTTGCAGTAGATAAACAGCTGAGTAACAGGATGGACCTGAGTTTAAATTTAGCCTCAAAATACTACTAACTGTGTGACCCTGGGCATGTCACTTAACCCCAAATCCCTCCAACAAAGTAGAAAATGTCTGATATGTTCTCTTTTAAGGAGAAGTAAATGCAAAATTGCAGAAGGGGATACGAAGACAAATAGAGATATTTTGTTACTACCTGGATGAATGTAATACATACATACATACATACATATATAGCTATATGTATATATATATATTGAAAATAGCATATCTTGGAAATTCACAGTTTTTTTTACAATCTTTTTGTTCTTTGAATGTTGAAATGTTTGTGTTTGCTGATGGTGGGCAAATTCACAATAAAAAAAGAAAATTTAAAAAAGAGACTATAAATCTTGTGCTGTCTTTGTATCTCCTGGCTTACTGAAGATATCTAGACTAGAGATTCTTTTTATTTTCTACCTAAGATTAAAACATAAAAATAAAAGTTTGCTTTCTATGACCTATATCAAAGTCAGGTGGTAAGAATGCTTAACTTGATGTTACTGGCCTTGAGAACAATTCTCACCTTGACTAGTCACTGTCTATATGAACTTGGGCAGGTCATTTAACTAGTTTTATTCTTAGTTTCCTCTTCAGTGGGAAGTAGGGAGGTACAGTGGGAAGAGAGTTATCCCTGGAGTCAGGTTCAAATCCTGACTCTAGATTGACTGTGCTATTATTGTTGTTGTTAAGTCATTTTCAGACTTCTCCAATTATTTGTGAAAGGGAGGGGTAGCACTACCATGAACTAGCAGTCCTGAAAAGGACTGCTTCTTCACCTATGGTATCCACCTGTCTCCCAACTCTTGCCTGTGGCCCCAAAAAGCTATAGTGTGTATGGTGGCCACGCCCCAGTAAAACCATCTTGGCAAACATACTAAATTATGTTAAGAGTAACTGACAGACCTCAAACCTCTTGGTGAGTTGGGGGGGGGGGTGTCTACCCCAAGCAGAGGAAGACTTTCCCCAGCAGAATGGGAAGTTGAGAACAGTTTGTTCCAAAGGCCATCATGAGGAGGCTGAAGCAGGTGCTATGGAGCACTTAGAGCTTGGAAAGACAAAGATACCAAGGGCATTCACTGCATCCCAGGCCCTCATCAGACATCTTCTCTTGACTTCAGTCTTGCCCCTGAACTTCAAGGACTCTGGAAGACATAGTGAGGCTGATGACTTTGTGTAATTCTGCCTCACTTAAATCCAATCCACAAGCAGGTGAAGACATCACCAGTGATGCCATTGGTCCTCTCAGAAAACAAAGGACAAACAACAACATGGGAGAGCAGGGCAAAGAGCCTTATCTGGATGATTGGGGACAGACAGGTTATTCAGGGGTAAGGTTGGGGAGATTGAACACATTGATGTACACATAAATTGTACATAATTTATCCTCCTAATGACCCTGGAAGCTAAGTACTATTATTATCCCTATTTTATAGGTGAGGAAAGTTGGGTAGGCAGAGGTTAAGTGACTTATCCAAGGTCATACAGCTAATAAGTATATGATGCTGGATTTAACCAAATTTTTCCTGACTCCAGTACCAGCACTCTATGCATTGGGCCACCTAGATGCTTAAAGGCTTATCCAATCAAACTACACAAAATCAAAGATATCACCTTATTGGTTGCAAATTATTAGAAAATTTTAATTAAACAAGGGAGAAATCTCTAATCAAAACTAGCATTTCCTAGTCATAATTCAAGTCTTAGAATCTCCCAAGCAGGTAGAGGGATCAGAGGAGTTCAGGGAAAATAGTGGTAAATGGTAATTTTGGTACCATGTGGCATTTTATTTCAAAGCCAGCTTGATTTAACTCAGATTGAAATCACCCAAATCCTTCTAGTTTGGTTAGGAAAGGATCTCCTCGAGATATTTGAGAGCATATGTTCAATGTATAGAGAAAACAGGTGAGATTGGGGGGAAAAAGGTCCTAACTACTGGAGAACTGTGCTGGTTAATTAGAGTATAGTCTTATAATGGCAGTCTGGTCTTATGGCAAGAGTACTAGGTTTCATATTGGAGGACTTGGGTTGGAATGCCAACTTTATAACTAATTTCATGCATATCTTTGGGCAAGTCTCATAACTTAACTGGGCCTGAGTTTCCTCATCTCTAAAATAAAGATATTGGACTATCCTTCTACCTCCAAGTTTTTGACACTATGAAAAAAAAAACTCTTAAAATTTTTTTTCCCATAAAAAAACTGAGAATTCCCTTTAGACTCAAATGACCAAAATCCAGAGTCCTGCAAGACTTTCTGTATGAGAGCAGTCTGGGGTCTGACCTTTGCACTGTGGTCTCTTTCAGAAGTGTGGGGGGAGGGGAAGCGTGCTTTGCAAGGAAGTGGGAGGAGGACAGAAATGCATTTTAATATATTTTTATGATAAATATCATTAAACTCAAATTTGAAGCTATATATTTTTATTTTCTGTGTAATGCTCAGAATGCAAGAAGTAGTAATTTCATAAGGAGTTGGAGTTTCATAAGGAGTAAGCAGTTACTAACAATGAAGTCACTATTTTAATGAAACCTGATCAACTCTCCTGGATAATTTGGGGATTTTTTAAACAACATATTTCAAGGCAGAAAGAGAGAGAGAGAGAGAGAGAGAGAGAGAGAGAGAGAGAGAGAGAGAGAGAGAGAGAGAGAGAGAGAGAGAGAGAGAGAGAGAGAGAGAGAAAGAGAGAGAGAGAGAGGAAGAATGAAAGACCATACGTTTGGCAGAAATGAAAAATGGTTTCTATGGCAGCTTGATTTGGACATGGAAAACCTGTTTCAGACTATTCATAAACCCAACTCTTGCAAACTATTTATTATGTACAATAAATTATATGAAACATGTAATGAAAAATTAGAATTGTTTTGGAACTCTGAGAGTTAACTAGGAGAGTTAATTAAAAAGTATTTGGGGGGAGGTAGAGGGAAGGGGAGGGTGGGACCCGAGTAAAGGATGGATCCTGGGGCTCTCTGGTCCACTAGCTTAATGGATTCTCATCCATTCCTTGGCTGTTCCTTTCCTGTCCCACCCTCTACCTCCCCCCACCCCCACCCCAGTTCACCAATGCTGCACAAATGTCACATTCTTTAAGGAGGAAAAAATGTGGAATGTGTCTCAACCACATCAAGTACATCATTTTCACAATTGAAATTCAATTCATTAAGACTCTATTCTTCATGCATGAGTGACCATCTCTCAGTTACACATACCCAAGGCACAACTCCAAGGAGGTCAGCCAGGCACCAAAAGAAAAAAAAAAAAGAAAGAAAAAAGTACATTGCCAACTCATATGTTTTAAACCATTTATTCTGTGGGAGGAAGATAAAATAGTGCTAAACATGAATACTCAAATTGGGGTGTTTATCTCTCTGTAGGTCCAAGTCCAGAGGAGATAGGTCTTCAGAACCAATAATTCATTTCATTTCCAGTAAGGAGAAGAATAAAACATGTCCTCAAAGAGTTTACAATGAATGAAAAAAAAAAATTACTAAGCCTTTACTTTGTGCAAATCCCTGAGAATACAAACAGAAAAATAAGACAATTTGCACTCTCATTCCTCATCGCCACCTCTTGGCCTCCCTGGATTCCTTCAAGTCCCAGGTAAAATACCACATTCTACAGGAAGCCTTTCCCAATCCCTTTTTAATGCTAGTGCCTTTCTCTGAGATTATCTCCAGTATACCCTGTGTACATCCTGATTCATATAGTTGTTTATACACTATTCCCCATCAACTTGTGAGCTCCCTCAAGGGCAGGGACTGTCTTTTGCCTTTTTTTGTATCTAAAGCTCTTAGCACAATGCCTGACATGGTGCTTAACAAATATTGATGTGACTAACTGATATTCTAATGGTAAGGACTACACAGACACACAGACACACAGACACAGACACACACACAGACACACACACACACACACACACACACACACACGGAAAATTTCAACTGCAAGTCAGATGGAAAGGTTCCATCATCTTTAGGATATAATAGCAAAACAAAAGGTAATTTCTCTTCTTTAAAGATATTTCCACTGATAAAAATCAAATTCGTTTCAGATAGTGAGCCATTTGATAATAGGAAGGATTTTGGTGGCAAGAATTTTGTTCTTCATGTCTTTGGTTTGTGTAGCTGTAACACCTTCAGGAAGTGGGATTGTCTCCATCAGGTGTGAGGGGAGATAGTGGTCAAGGTGGTGGCAGTGATTTGACTTGCCTGGCACTTGCTGCCTCCTCTTTCTCCCTCAGGGTGCTTGGTTGCTAGGTAGTCTTGGGAGCCCTCTGGGCAACAGTTGGTTGGCAGTTGGTAGGGAGGACTGGTTCCTTCCCTACAGGAGTTGCTTCCCTGTAGGATGACTATGAGGGCTGGGCTGGAAGTAAGACTAGTCGTTAGCAACTAGGAGGAGGGAGTTGCTACTCCTAAGAGTCTTGTGTTCATCTGCAGTTGGTCAGCAACTGTTGCTGGTGGTGATGAGGAAGTGGAACCCTTTCTGCACAATAATTTCTCTCCTTCAATAATATTTGTGGGGCTGGGGTTGAATCTGGAACAATTCAAGAACAATCCAAAACAGTTCATAGCCAAGTGGTAAATGGAACTATCCTAATTCTAATTGCTATAGAAAGTCTGATAAAGGGGAGAATAATACAGGATAGACTCCTCAGGAAAGGCTTTATGAAAGCTATAGTCTTTGAAGGCCATAGAGAATTTAGAAACTGAGAAGGAATAGGAGGACATGCCTCAATAGGCAAAGTGAAAGAAATGCTTCTGACCAAAGAACTATGTCAGTGAAGTGGTTAAAAGCTTGGAAGCCTCAACACAGATCTGTCTTATGCTTTCTTCTTAGTTAACTTGCTTTTCTTTTCCTTTATTTTAATTTAACAAGCATGCTCTGATCCAATTGATTCAATTGTTTGGGAGAAAATATCATTTTAATGATCTATCTCTGATTTTGGAAATCACTGCTATCAATATCCTCGATCTTGAAGACAGGAAAATGAAATTTAAGAAAATGGAAAAAATGTGGGATATCTATACTCTATGATATTTGGTTTCAAAATAAAGACAGTGACACCTTTCTTACACATAATTCAGCTATCTAGCTATCTCAATTATAAACAAGAATTGCAAATAAGAGGTGGGGATAGGCCTGTAAGAAGCAGGTTTTTAAAGAGCAGATTTTTTAAAGCTTGAAAACTATAACATCTATTTTCCTCATAGAAGAGTCCCTTGAGCTACCACTCAGAACTTGTCTATTCTTCCTTGACTTGAGTTAAATTTTGGCAAGCTTATGGTGTAGTAGAAAGAATAATGGACTTGGATTCAGGAAAACATGTATTTAACTCCCACCTCTGACATTCATTGGGCGTGGAACTATGGTTACTTAAACTCTCTGGGTCTCAGTTTACTCATTTGTCAAATGAGAAGAATAGACTTGATGGCCTCCAAGAGTCATTCTAGCTCTAAATCTAGGATCCTATAACCTGGTTTTTTCACTCACAATAGATTAGAAATGCTCAGTGTGTGCTATTGGCAATTGATCAATCACCAATCATTAATGAATTCTTTTTTTTTTTTTTGCTTTTCTGGAGGGCAATTGGGGTTAAGTAACTTGCCCAAGGTCACATGGCTAGGTTTTTGTTTGTGTGTGTTAAGTGTCTGAGGCGGGATCCGAACTCAGGTCCTTCTGACTCCAGGGCTGATGATCGACTCTACTCACTGCGCCACCTAGATGCCCCTAATGAACTCTTACTATATGTACTGTATGTACTAGGGACCGTGTAAAGTATTGGGGATAGGAAGAAAACCTAAAAACAATGTCTGCCAAAGAAAAAAAAAATGACGTGGAACAGACAAAATGACTTCAAAATCACAGAGTTCTGGGGCCTTTTGATTCAGCAATGGTATCTTGACTTCAGTAAAGCCTAAGGGAATCACTATATCACTTATCAATACATTCATTATTAACTATAGTGATGATCCCAAGTCATCAAAAAGAGGTTAAATGACGTTCTGCAAACTTTTTAAGATGAAGAAGTGAAAAACGCATTTTTGAAAGGATTGCTTCCCAAAATAGTTAAAATAAAAATGAAGTAAGTTCTTAAAGAGACAAGCACTTGGCTATCAAAATAACTGGGCTGTCCAAAATGGGTAATTCCCCATGAATAACAGATTACTAAGTCTTTAATAAAAAATATACCACCACGACTCCAGCAGAGAGGACTAAATAGGATTGGCAATTGTAATCTCACTCTGTGTGCCCAAAGCTATCATGGGAAATCTGCTCCTGTTGATGCTTAAGAAGTTGATTCTTAGAAAGTATGTTTGGAATTGTGGTGGATGGGGCTTGATGATCATTACCAAACAGCACTTGTTAACAAACATTTTGACTCATTGGCACAAAGAAAGAGCTCCCCCCTCATTCCTTATACACAAACATAACCATTTCAAATGTACAGTACAATATGCCGGCTGTTTTAAATTAGTAAATAGTGGGTGAAGTGAGTTATGGAGGAAAAAGCACTTGCCTTGGAATCAAGAGAGCCTGAGGTTGGAATCCCGGCTTCTACACTTACAAGCTGTGTGTGTTTCTTGACAACTCATTTCATCTCTGAATTTCGGTTTCTTCATCAGTAAAATGGAACATAAAACTTTCCATGTATACCTTGCAGAGTCATGGTGAGGAAAAAAAAAAAGCTTTCTAAACCTTGAAGCAATGGAGAAATATGATACCATTGCAAAAACACACACACACACACACACACACACACACACACACACACACACACAAGCAAACAAACAAAAATCCTGAACTCATAATACTGGCTCTGCTACTAATTGTCTGTGCAACTTGGGCCAAGATCTCACATCTCTGTAATTCAGGGTCCTCTCCATATTCATTAAGTGGAATCCAGAAGGTCCCTCCCACCTCTCCCATTTTCTGTGCCTCTCTGTTTTGCATGCTTCATACAAAGGCAAACAGTGACTGTAGCTTTGCTCAGTCACCCTTGATTCTTTTACTTTACTCTAGTACTACATAGTGCCTGAAACACTGTAGGTACTTGATAAATGTTTATTGATTGATTGATTTGTACTAGGCCAAGCAAGAGATATTATATCACCAGAGGATCTAGGAATTTCTTATGACAATATGAGTGCAAATGATATCAGCCAGACCTTGAAGCAAAGCAATCAATCAATCAATCAATCTATAAACCTTTATTAACCACCTACTATGTGCCAGTACTGTGCTAAGCTCTAGAATGAATGAAGTAGAATGCTTTGCTGAAACAGGCAGGACCAACTAATCATTAGATGATGAAAAGGCTTAACTGGACTACAAGTGAAGAGGGGCAGGGAAGAGACAGCAAAAATACCCAACAGATTCAGAACAGCAATTAAATTAACAAGGGCATTTGCAAGTCTAGGAAAGCTATAGTAATGTTAGCAAGCTTATATTCAGTCCTTACTCTGTGACATACACTGTGCAAAGTTGTGTTTGCTATACGGGTTTCCCTTTCATATCCTGACTTTCCCCATAATGGTTTCAATATCTCATAGTTTGGAATAAGAAAGTAAATAGGAATTTTGGAGGTATTATGTGGAAGCTACAGACAACACAGAGCCTATGACCAAATACTTAACCCAAATGTTACAAGGAGGTACTGTAAACACCCCATAAAAGAAAAAAAATTTAAAAATCAGATTTCTTCTCTGGTATAAAGGGAGGGCCAAATATTTTTACACAGCTTTTTCAGACCATGGGGGCATAACACCTCTAACTCCCATGATGTGGAAGGGAGAACTGTATAAGTCAAGCTCAGGCACAGCTCTCATGAAGATTTCTAAGATAAGGAAGAAAGGGACTGGCCCTCCCAAGAAGAACAACAAAAGAAATATTCATGTTGCCTTTGGAATGAGGAAGAAGAAATTCTCCAATGACCTAAGCCACAGTTACCCTCACTTTTACAAGCCAACATTGCAAGCTGACCCTGGGGTTAAAGTTGAGGCTGCTATCTTTGGCAGGAGATGACTCCCAGACCAAGAGTTCATGGGAGCAGGAACAAATGAGGAGGGAGATGATTTATCTAGAGGTTCTGTTTCTTTTAACCTACATTTCCTTAGCTTCTGACCAAATCAGAAATTCCCATTGAGGTTTGTGTTTGATGTGATTGATGAGGGAAGGCATAGTCTGTCAGAAGGAGATCTGGGCTTGGAGTAAGGGTAGAATGGATTCAAATCCTGACATTACCATTTGCTAGCTTTGTGATCCTGGGGTAGTCACGCAATCTTTGTGCCTTTGTTTAGTTTACTTATCTGTAAAAGTTGCATTGTTAAATAATAACAATAATAACAAAAGCAATAATAATAACTCCCTTTCATATAGCACTTCTAGTTTTCCAATGTTTTAATAATATCTATAGTGCTGATCTCACAGGATTGCCATGATGATCAAAGTAGATAATAGTTGTGATGCTTTGCAAATCCTGAATAATCACGTTAATATCAGATGACATTTTTTTTTTCTAAATTCAATTCAAGAAATATTTGTGGAGTGTCTTCCAAGTATAAAATAGCAAGAAGAAGTAAAAAGTGTAGCTCCTGCTCATAGTTTCTATTACAGCAGGAAGATGAGATAGAAACATAAAGCCTTACCATCTAATGGAAGCTTCTTGAGGGGAATGGCTATTTCAATGTGTGTTGATGTGTGGGTGTGGGGGGTGTTTATTTTTTTGTCTTTTTATCTTCAGGTGCCTAGCAAAATGGCAGCAGCCACAGTTCCAAAAACCAGTAATGTTTCATCCAGACCAACCCTCTTGGCAGGTGATTCCAGAAGGCATTTGTTCTCTGCCTTAGAGTACTATGGGGATGGAAATTATTTCCTCCAAGGTATTGACAAACACTGGGCAATAGCAATGGACATTACTCACTGCCTACTCAGGATTTTTGCTTTCCAAAAACAAAACAAAACAAAACAAATCAAAAAGAATAAAAAAGCTAAACCTTTCTAATCTTCTAAAACCTAACTCCAGCCTCTACAATTAGCATGAACTCATATAATATTCACAAAAATATGTTTGTTTGTTTGTTTTTTACCATTGTAACACTCATCATCACTCTATGGGTTTTATTTCTCCCATAGACTATACAGTTCAGGAAGCTTTTATCAGGTGAACACTGGTACCTGGATGTATTGCCTATTTGGTTTTCCTATTATTATTTTATTTGGATAGGGTTATACTTTGATGTTCCAATGGATATGATATTTCATCAGTGTGGATGTTCATTCCAATTATTCCATCAACCAAATAATTTTATTTATTTATTAATAATAATTTATTATTAATAATTTATTATTTATTATCAATATTTATTAAGATTCTACTATATCTTAGGTACTGTGCTAGGTACTGTAAAAAATGAAACAATCCCTTCTTTCAAGGACCTTACGTTCTAATTGGGGAGAGAAGTACATATGGAATATATATAGCAAAAATAAAAAAGTTAATAAATATAAATATACATATGTGTATAACTGTCTAAAATAGCTCATTCCTTCCATCATAAATCACCTCAAATACAAATCTCAGCAAGAATTTCTGATTTTATCAGAAGATACATACATGTATATGTAAATATATACACACATATATGTGTTTACTTATGCATATGCATTCCTTCCAATTATGAGCCAATCAATAAATCAACAAATCAAGAACAAATGAACAAATCAATCAACAAATATTTATTAAGATTCTGCTGTGTGCCAGGCACTATGCTAAGCACTGGTATAGACAGAGAGATAGACAGACAGACAGACAGATATAGATAGATAGATAAATAGGTATAGATGTTTATATATATATATATATATATATATATATATACACACATATCTACATACATACATATACATATGTATACATGTGTGTCAATGGCATTGAAATAAAAATAAGTTTGGGAGGGTGAGCACCAGTAGTTTATAGAGATGAAAAGTAGCAAAGTGGATTGCTAGTTACTGACATTCTCTCTCCAGGGCAGCTCAGTGGTGTAGCAGATACTCCACCAGTCCTGAAAGCAGGAAGATTTTGAGTTCAAATCCAAACTCAGACATTTAATAGCTTGTGACACTGTGCAAGTCACTTAACCCTGCTTGCCTGCTTTTCCTCATCTGTAAAGAGAGTTGGAGAAGGAAATGGCAAAGCACTCCAGTATCTTTCCCAAGAAAACCTCAATGGGTGTCAATACCATCAACAACAACAAGTTTTATTTTTTTGATGTTATTTAGTGTTTTCTATATGGTTAAAATCTTATGATTCTTTACTCACATAAAATATTAATGGTACATAGGTGAAAGAGTCTATAAGTCTTTACTTTCTATCATATCTTACTCCTAAACTGTATTTTCCCAACATGCATGTATATATATATATAATACATACATGTATATTGTACATGTATATATGTGTGCATTAGATTCAGACATAGAGATATAGATAGATAAAGATATAGATATATCTTCATTTATGCCAACCTCTACACTGAAATCACCAAATATACAAGTGTATCTGGATTTAATATGGAGCATATATAGTTTTGACTTCTTCTTAGAATTATTCTGCCTCTTTAGCCTCTGCAACAGATGTTGGCACATAAACTGCAATTATTTTCATGATAGTCTTTTTCCAAATATGTATCACAATCCCCGCAATGTGAGATGAATCAACATCCCATGAAAAAAGCTTCTTGTTGTCTTTGGATACACAAGAAAGCTCAGTGTGCCAAATCTTTCTATTTGCCTCTCTAATGACAACCTGTAAGCCTTTCACTTATGGAGCTACAATTTCCTTTTATCTCTTGGATTTCTTGATAGCAAGAATGTCAAGACTGATAGTATTCAGCTCTTCCATTAGAATGATCGCCTACTTGTTGGTGTTCTGACAATGTTTTCACATTTAGCTTATGAATAGTTAGGTAAATACTTAGAGAAGGTAAAAAGGAAAAAAAGAAACAGTATTCCTAGTCTCCTCTGACCCTTTTCTCAATACTCTACCACAATCACTGCAGAATACACAGAATCTATAAAATACTAAGAACCACTTTTTTTTTCTTTGTTTCATAGGTAGTCTTTGGCCAAATCATTTATCACTAAATAGTTAGCTTAATGGAGGCGAGCATTTCTATGTGTAGTTATTCTTCCAAAAGCAGACACAATCTATTTCCAGAACAATACCAGAAATCTTTCCACTGTTACAGAACCAACCAAAGCTTATTCTCTACTAGTATTGCTTTTGAAAATTTAAGGTCATCTCCATACAAAGATAGGGCATCAAAGTAACACTTATTAGACTAGACAACTAGTTAGATAGACAGATATGTAGATAGCTGGCATGATAGATAATAAACTAAGCAGTAATTACCAAAATTTGCATAAATAATCAAAACAGATAAAGTTCAGAGCAAGATTTAAATAAATATGACCAAAGAGGAACAGCTGGATTTATGTTTCACTTTATTCAACACTTCTTATCTAGATAGAGAGAGAAATGGATGGATGGATAGACAAGGCAGAGAGATAAGAGATAGAAAAAAAAAAAAAAAAAAAAAAAAAAAAAAAAAAAAAAAAAGATAGATAGATAGATAGATAGATAGATAGATAGATAGATAGATAGATAGACAAATGACAGATAGAATTAATCACCTGGTTATCAAACTTCTAGTTATGAACTTCTCTAAACTTAGGCTAATCTTCAGGTAAAATATGTACAAAAAACATCAGCGTGTCTGAACTTAATGTCTTTCCGGTTTTTATGACCTCTCAGCCTTTATGTTTTGTTTGTATAGCCTTCAACAAAATATGCTCACTTCTTTTCAACTTATCATCACAGTGGGTTTTTTGTTATCAATCACATTTTTGTTTGCTTTATTGGTGTCTTTTGTTTCTATATCATATTAATTTACATATATGTCCTTTCCTCTCTCCTATCAATGTCTTCCTTTGCAATGAAGATTAAATGAAAAATAAAATCAGCAAAATCAATCAACATACCAACCATTTCTGACAGCACACACAGCATTTGACATCCATAGTTCCCCACCTTTGAAAATGAATAAAGGAAGGAACATTTCCTCCACTCTTTTCTAGCATCAACTTTATTTTTTTCATGTATAGTCATCTTTTTATTATACTGTTATGCAAACACTAACTTTATTCTATAAGTCAAAAATTAAATAAATAAAATATAAAAAGGAAATAGATGGCCCCTGTGGTTTTTTCTTTTCTTTCTTTCTTCTTCTTCTTCTTTTTTTTAACAAATGCTTTATTAACTTCTGGTTTACATCATTCATTTCCGCCAGATTTTGAGTTACATTTTTTCCCCATTTTTCCCCTACCCGCCACCCCAGAATAGCAGTCTCACAAGATATCCCCTCATCCAATCTGCTCTCTCCCATATCTTTTCCCATACCCCTTTGACTTTCCCATTAGGGCAAGTTAAGTCTCTATGCCCCAATGCCTGAACATCTTATCTCCCAATTACATGCAAAATAGTGTTAATAATAGTATTTATATATATTTGAAACATTTAATTTTAAAACTTCGAATTTCAGATCCATTCACTTCCTTCCTTGTCACCCATTCCCTCTGGGAAGATAAGCAATTCAGTATGTGTTGTACATGTATAGCTATCTAGCATCAACTTCAGCTATTCTAATTATGTCATTTACTTTCATTTTATTGTTCTTTATATTTAAATTGTTGTAGCCACAGTGCAGTGTTTTCCTGATTCTGTTTTCTTCCATCACTTACAAACAGTCTTCCCATATCTCCTTAAAATATTCATATTCATCATTTCCCGTGGCATAATAATATTTTATTAAATCCACATACCAAAATTTCTTTAGTAGCTCCACAATTAATGGCTCTCTGCTTATAATTCTTTGCCACCACAAAAAAATTACTGAAATGATTATTTCAGTATATATGGAACATGGTTTCTGTCCCTAAGGTCTAGCAATGGGATCTTTAGGTCAAGTATTCCAGACTTAGTGACTTTCTCCACAATTCTGAATTGCTTCACACAATGGTTGGACCAATTCACAGCTCCTACCAATAGTATACTAGTTTACCTATCTTTCTGTAGACACTCAAAAATTGACTCCTTCCATTTTTATTTGACATCTTTGCCAATTTGTTGAGTGAAAAGTAAAACCTCTTCATTGTTTTTATTTGCAGTTCTCATTGTATTTGGAGCAATCTTTTATATAGTGGTTAATAGTTTGCAATTCTCTTGAAAACCGTCTGTTCATATTGTTTGACCACTTATATAATTGGGGAATTTATTGTAGTACTATATATTTATAAAATCCCCTATATCTTGTACACCAGACCCTTAACAGAGACATTTAATGTAAATATTTCCCTTTCTTATCCATCTACATTGATTTTGTTTGTATAAAAATCTTTTCAGCTTCATGTAATTAAAATGATCTATTCTATCTTCTGTGATTTCCTGTCTCTTGTTTAAGAACTCTTGCCCAAACTAGTTGTGAAAGAGACCTCCATTTTTTCTATTTTTTAAAATGTAATTCAATGTTTATATTTGTCAAGTATACATTTGGAACTTATTTTTTACAAACTGCTTTCTAGGTTTTCGGATTTTTTTTCAAAGTTTCCTGACAAATATGGAACCTTTGTCCTTGTAGTTTGTATTTTGGGGTATATAGAACCTTGTATTCATAAATTTGATCATTTTAATTTTTTTCCTTATCTAGTCTTTTCCATTCATCTACATTAAAAAATAAATAAACAGTTTCAAACAGCGATGAAATCACAGGTCCAGTCTCTTTCCCTCCCTTCAAAAAGGTACTCAATAGTTTTTGATGATTATTACCTTGCAATATAATTTGAGGTCTGGAAGCGCTATTCCCCCTTCATTCCTACTTTCTTTCATGATTTCCCTTGAGACTTCTGACCTTTTGTTCCTTCAAATGAATTCTGTTATTATTTTGTCTAGTTCTATAAAGTACCCCCTTGATAGTTTAATTGGCATGGCACCAAATCGGAAAATTAATTTAGGCAGCACGGTCATTTTGATTATATTACCACGGCTTACCAAGAACAGTGAATATGTTCCTAATTATTTATATAATTCTTCACTTCTGTAAAATGTATTTTGTAAATGCATTTATATAGGTTTTATATGGGTTATAGTACACTCTAAAAATGCTTCAGCTTGGCTGTCTTCACAGTTACTGCAACTTTAGAAGTGCTGGGTCCTTCCATCTGCCCTGCAATGGAATCTCCCTATATGTGTTATCTCCCAAATTAAAATGTGAGCTCCTTCAAATGAAGGACTCTCTCACTTTCTAATTGTGTCTTGTGTGAATAACATAGGATTTAATGCATAGCATGTATTTAATAAGTGTTTTTCATTCATTTAGTCATTCCTTGAGTATAGATGATTGTTAGATTTGTGTGTGTGCTTTGTAGTTATTTTTAATAGGATTTCTCATTTTTAATCCCTCTTTTGTTTTTACTTTATAGAAATACAATTTTGATGATTTATTTGTATTCTGATTTTTACTGATGTAATTGATTGTCTCAAATAACACACTTGCTGGTTGTCTTGGTTTTTCTATATAAATCATAATGTCAACTTCAAATTGGCATAATTTTATCATCCCTATACCTTTAATTTATGCCTTTAATTTTGCATCCATTTTCTCCATTTTTCCTCTACCCACAAACCATTACCCTAATTCAGGGCCCCATAATCTCTCACTTAGACTACTGCAAAAGCATTTTTATTGACTCCCTTACTTCAAGTATCTGCCTACTCCAATCCATCTATACAACTGCCAGAGTGGGTTTCCTAAAACAAAAGTCTGACCTTGTCACTCCTTTTTTCAGTAAATTCTAATGGCTCCCTATCTTTTCTATGGCCCCTGGGATCAAATGTAAATTCTTCTATTTGCCATTTGTAGCCCTTGACAACTGGCCCCAACCTAACTGCATAGATTTATTATACAATACTCCCCTTCATGTGCTTTATGGTCCAATCAAATGGATATTCTTGCTTTTTCCCCATAATTAGCCCTATTATTTCCTATCTCCATTCCTTTTCATTGGCTGCCACACCTCTGTCTCTTTGAATACTTAGTTTCTTTCAAGAATCAACTCAACACCCCCTTCTACATCAGAATTTGCCTGATTTGCCAGCAGCAAGAATCTTCCCCTTCCAAAATAATTTTGTATCTGTAAGCAATGGATACAAAGCTATCTAAATATAAAGATATAGCTCATGATATAGATATGGCAACAGATACTGAAATGATGCCACATTTGTTCTGGGATACTGCCTTTCCTCATTTGTGGGGAGCGGGAGGAGGGTCTGGCCACAAAAATATCAGTAAGGTAAGAGAGGGGAAACCCAGATCCAGAAGGGATATATGTGAGAGATATCAGGAAGGTAGAAATGATAGGTTTTCTTAATTGATTAGATGGGGGAACTGAGGAAAAGTTGAGGAGTCAAGGATCACACTTAGATTGTAAACCCGGGTGACTAGGAAGATTTTCTAATTTTTGTAGATATGTGGAAATGCCCATTTTATTTGGTGTTTAGGCTCAGAATTTTTTTAAAAGTTTAGGCAATAGAGAAGGTGAACTGGAAACTGGAGGTAAATTTGCTCGTGTACACTCTTTGACATGCCTTGAATATCACACTCTCTCTACTTTATTAAAAAAGGCAAAGAGATCTAACACCATATACCAAAATCAAGTCTAAATGGGTGCATGATCTAGGTATAAAGGATGATACTGTAAGCAATCTGGGAAAGCAAAGAATAGTTTACTTGTCAGATTTGTGGAGAGGGAAAGACTTTAGGACCAAAAAAGAAATGGAGAGCATTATAAAAGGCAAAATGGATAATTTCATTACATTAAATTGAAAAGTTTCTGTACAAACAAAGCCCATGTAACCAAGATCAAGAGGGAGGTGAGAAATTGGGAAAGAATTTTTACAACCTATGTCTCTGATAAAGGACTCATTTCTAAAATATACATAAAATTGAGTCAAATCTATAAGAATACAAGTCATTCCCCAATTGATAAATGGTCAAAGGATATGAATAGTCAGTTTTCAGAGAAAGAAATTAAAGATATATATATATAAGCATATGAAGAAATGCTCTAAATCACTTTTGATTAGAGAAATTAAAATCAAAACAACTCTGAGATACCACATCTCTCCAGTCAGATTGGCTAAGATGAAAAAACAGGAAAATGACAAATGCTGGAGAGGATGTGGGCAAATTGAAACACTAATGCATTGCTAGTGGAGTTGTGAACTTATCCAACCATTCTGGGGAGCAATCTGGAATTATGCCCAAAGGACTATAAATAATTTCATACCCTTTGACCCAGCAATACCACTTCTAGGGTTATGGCTCAAAGAGATCATAGAAGTGGGAGGAAGACCCATATCTACAAAAATATTTATAGCAGCTCTTTTCGTGGTTGCAAAGAATTGGAAATTAAAAGGGTGCCCATCAATTGGGGAATGGCTAAACAAGTTGTGGTATATGCATGTAATGGAATACCATTGTGCTATAAGAAACGAGGAGCAGATGGACTTCATATTTACCTGGAGAGGCTTACATCAACTGATGCTGAGTGAGAAGAATAGAATCAGAAGAAATTTGTATACAATCACAGACACAACATATGTGTGATGACCCAACATTACAGACTGGACTCTTCTCAGCAATGCAGTGATATAAGTCAATCCCAAAAGACTCATGAAGGAGAGAAATGCGACATCCAGAGATATAACTAGAAAGAACTGAGCTTGAATCCTGATCGAAGCAAACTAATTGATATTTTTCTTTTCATTGCTTTTTTTTTTAAATTTCCTGTTTACCATTTTTCATCCCATCTAGTACAATTAGCCTTTGTAAACTGACTAATGTCTAATGTGAAAGTATTCACAGATCCTATACTAGACTATATGCTGTTGTGGGGGGTGGGGAGAGGGAGGGAAGGGAAATTTGAAACTCAAGGAACTATGGAATTGAATCTTGTAAACTAAAAATAAACAAATTTAAAAAAAATAAAAAGAAAGACATATTGTCTAAGACTAGGTTAGTCTTAGACATTCTATATACTCTGTCCCACTTAGACAGCATGCATCGTCTTGTATTTAGTCATAGACACCATGATTTACAAAGGACATTGATAAGCTGGTCTTGAAATAAGGGAGAACTTGATTTGAATCTAGCCTCAGATGCTTTTAGAGCTATGACCCTGTACAAATCACTTTACTTCTATCTCATTTTTCTCATCTGCAAAATGTGGATAATATTGTCTACAACAGAGGGGTCAAATATGAGTCCCTCCTGTTGCATTGGGGCCAGCAATACACCCAATACAGATTAAAATATAATTGGAAATATATAACAGAATAAAGAAAAATAAAATAGAACATAAATAATAAAAAAAAGACAAAGAGAGATTAAAAGGGCAATGGAACAATGTGGGGATACATGGTGAAGAGTATTTGGGTGGGGATCAATGGAGGCAGAAAAGGAAACGATGATGTCACAGGTGAGCCCTGTAGAACATTCTAGTAAAGTAGACATTAGATGAGAAATTAAGGAAACAGATCGTGAACCTTGCGCATAAGCATGATATTATGGTGATAGGAGAAGAGTACAATTTGGAACAGTTGAAAGAATTCTGAACTGAGGGTTATGGGACATGAATTCAAACCATAGGGTCTTCCTATCCATGTCATCTCATGCAAGTCACTTAACTTTTCTGGCCCTCAGTTTTCACATCTGTAAAATGGCAGGGTTGGCCTAGGTGACCTCTACATACTTTTCTAGCAGTAGATTTATTGCTCTGGGATCCTAAGACATCTGCTGCATTTCGAAATATAAGTAGCATTTTCTAGATTCATAACAGAACATAGTGACAAAGCTAAACTACTGAATTTTACTCTCTATACTCTGCAACTGTCATTAGGCAGCAGAGTGGATAGGGGTCTCTGCCTGGAGTCAGAAAGAACTATGTTCAAATCCAGTCTCAGACACTTAATAGCTGTGTGACTCTGATCAAATCATTTCACCTTGCTTACCTGCGTTTCCTCATCTGTAAAATCATCTGGAGAAGGAAATGGCAAAACACTCCAGTATCTTTGCCAAGAAAGCCCCAAATGTCACAGGATATGACTGAAAATGATTAAACAACAGAAACACTCTACCACCATGCCTTAGTTGTCTTCTCCTTCCTCTCCAGAAACCCAATACTCCCATTCATGAATTCCTCCCCATGACATCCATTTTGAAGAAGTTTATGCATACTTCATTCTATGAACTTTGCCACCTTGTTCCAACATGGTTTCTTCTTCCTACTACAGTGATTGTCAGGTCTCTTCTAAGGACTTTCTTCCCCCATTAGAATGTAAGTGCCTGAATGACAGGCCTTTTTTCTGCTCATATTTGTGTCTCCAATGCTTAGCTAATAAGAGCTTCTTTACTTTATTCAGATATTGCTTCTGTTTAGTCTGTGAGGGGTGAGGGAGAATAATCTTTAAATGTGAATGGAGAAAATAAAAATGGTTAACGAGGAGTTTACAAAGAAAGTAAGGCAGCTGATGGCAAGTTGCCTTCATTGTGTTCAAGCCATCAGTCCTAGATAAACTGTTTCACCAAATAGTTCTGCAAGCTTCATCCATTGTCAGCTGAGCCAAGGTTTTGCAATGACCTTCAAAAGTTTATGGGGAACAAGAGAGGCACCATTAGATGGGATGTGGGTAAAGGATTATAGTAGGAAAAGAAAAAAAATAATATGGAAGGAAGGAAATAGGAAAGGAAGAGAGGGAGGAAGGAAAAATGGAGGAAGGGAGGGAGGGAGGGAAAAGAGAGAGAGGGAAGGAGGAGACAGAAGAGAGAGGGAAGAACATGCTGTCTCTAAGTTGGTGAACTTGGCTGCTTCTCTTCCTGGCAAAATTCTAGAACACTTCATTCAAGGAATAGCTTGTAAACACGTAGAAAAAGAATTCATAATTATACAAAGCCAGCATGGCTTGATCAAGAAAAAGTCCTTCCAGAGTAACTTCATTTACTTTCTAATAGCATATCTAACTTTTGTTAGATCAGGACTGTGGTGTAGATAGGGTTTGTTTTGATTTCCATTAAACATTTGGCCAGGTTTCTCATGATATTCTCTTGGAAAAGATAGATCTGAAGGCTAGATGATAGCATAAATGGGTATACGTAGAACTGCTTGGACAGCGTGATACACAAAATAATCTTGCATGACTCAAGGTCAGCTTTGAAAGAGGTCTCTTGGGTAATTCCCCCAGAGATTGGTCCCTAGTTCTGTGCTTCATAAGTGACTTGGATGTCATAGGAGCCATGTGCAAAGTTTTCAAATGGCATGAAGCTGTGAGAGAAAGCTAATATACAGGATTACAGTTTTAGTATCTCAAAAGAGTTTGCCAGTTTAGAATACTGGCCTGAATCTAATAAGGAAACAACAACAACAACTTTGCAGTGATAAATGAGAGATGAAAAGTCTTATACTTCAGTTCAAAAACCCAACTTGATAAATTCCAGTAGGGGGAAGCATGGCTAAAAACACAATTCCTCTGAAAATGATGATGGTTTTTGAGTAAAGTTCAAGATGAGTCACTGTAGTGATATGGCAAGCACAAGAGCTCAGTTGTGGTTTCATACTTCCATCCATACTAGACAGAATCTAGCCAAGATGGAGGCATCCAGAAGAGGGTGATCAGATGGCTGAGAGGCCTGAAAGAAGTGGAATGCAAGATTCATTTGAAAGGATTGGACCTATTTAGCCTAAAGAAGAGAAAATTAAGATAAGACATGATAGTTACCTTCATGTATTTGAATACTAATGCTATGGAAAATATTTATTCTGTTTGTCCCCAGAGGGCAGAACTAGGAGCCTCCTAATTATTGTAGTTGTGTAGAACTGGAATGTGATACCTCAAGAGGTGGGCAATATATTCTCCCTCCTCCCTCCCACCTCTCCATACTGGTAGTCTCCAAGCAGAGGGGAAAAAAACCAAAACAAACAAGAATAACTACTTATTGAGATGATGTCAAAGGTTATGTCCACTGACATCTCTTCCAACTCTGAGATTTCATGAAAGTGGTAGAAGAAGGGAATGGTAAATGCCCACATAAGATGGATAATCTTAATTTTGTCAGTAAAGAAAGATGAGAGCTCATGTTTTTCAGTGTACAATTGTAGCATGTAATGTCTATCCCATTTGCTGCTAGGCATCCAAATGAAATTTCCATTCAGATCTTGTTACAATTCAATTGCACAAGTTTTTACTGGGTGTCTATGTGCGCCTAGTAGTATCCTTTATGACCCTAAGGGGTCATAAAGGAAGTATAACAAGTACTTTGTCATCAAAATCTACCTTGTCTTATTGAGTAGATGAGTCATATATAAGAAATGATTATAAAAACTACTAAACAATGTATGAGTAAGTGTTAAAACATACCTTACAAATAGCAGGCTCTCAAAAAATATTTATTCATGGTGATAAACATGAGAGGGAAAGATACATGTAATAAAAAGGTTACACTAGATGAGAGTAATGTACTTGGGAATATCCAATTCAATCCAACTAGTAGTTATCAAGCCCTACTATAGAAAGGGCACTGTGCCAGCCTCTGGGGATGAACAAAGTCAACCTGCCAGGAAGTATTTATTAAGCACTTACTATGTATTGTGCTGGATTACAGTTTCAGGATCTCAAAAGAGCTTGCCAGTTTAGACTAGCCTGAATCTAATAATATAAAACTTTGTAGAGATATATGCAAAGTCTTATGCTTGATTTCAAAAACATAATTTTATAAGTTCCCGTTGAGGGAGACATAGCTAGATATGCATTTTTTTTCTGAAAATGAATGTAGACCACTGGAGTGATACAAATGCAAACAGAAAGATATTCCCTGCCCTCATGGAAGTTATATTCTAATGGGAAAAGATAATACATTAAAGGAATCTGGAAAGTGGAGAGATGAAGCTATTGGGTGGGGGCATTGTAGAGAAATATCTAGAGAGGAATGAAGACGTGGGTGACCTGGGAAATTGCCTTAAAATGGAGGTTCTGGGAAGAATCAGTGAATCAGAGGAAGAGGACCCAAGAATTAAAAATAGTTCCAGGGCTGGAGTAAGCTTCCAAGGTGAGGAGATCTTTAGGGGTATTGTAGAAAAGTATAGTGGGAGAATGAGGAGTAGATCCTGGAGGGAAATGAAGACATGGGTAACCTGGCCAAAACCAAAACAGTCCCCACTCTAAAGGAACTTATATTTTATTCAGATAAGGACCAACATGTACAAAAATGAATAAAATTTTAAAATACATATAAAATAAATAAAATGTAATTTTAGAGGGGGAAGGGATCACTAATAAGGGGTGCAGAACAGGTGGAATTTGAGTTGAGCTTGGAACGCAACTAGAGATACCAAGAGACAGAGATGGGGATGGGAAAGATGTCCATGGTAGAAAAATTGTGGAAAAGTAAGAGAAAAGGAAGATGGAAGGAATGCATTGCATTATGGAATAGAAGGGGGGAAATTTATGGGGAGGCTAGGTGAATAGAGCACCAGCCCTGGAGTCAGGAGGACATGAGTTCAAATCCAGCCTCAGACACGTAACACAGAAAACCAGCCGTGTGACCTTAGATAAGTCACTTAAACCTATTTTCCCCCCTCCAAATAAAAAAGCAAGAAAGGGGGGCAGTTTGTCTAGAATTCAGACTACATGAGAGGGAAGGCTCTAAAATCAGTCTGGAGAAGAGCTAGACTCTTAAATTCTAAGCCAAGGGATATGTATTTATCCTTGAGGCAATAAGGAATCATCAAAGCTTCTTGAGTAAGGGGATGATGGGATCAAATTCCTGCTTTATGAATATAATTTTGCTGTATATGGGGAGGACATATTGGAAAGAGGGGACACTGGGGGGAGGGAGTCCAATGAGAAGGCCATTTTAAGTTGAGGTGAGAGGTGATGAGGGCTTAAACTTGGGTGACGGTGGGTGAAGAGGAAGAGACTAATTTAAAAAAATGCTATAGAGGAGAAGGTGAACAAGATTTGGACACTGATTAAATATAGGAATTACAGATTATGAAGAACTGAAAATAACTTAAATTTGTGAATCTGTGTGTCTAAAATAAGGTTGGTGGTGACTTTAATGAAAATAAAGAAGAGTAGCTGGAGAGAAAAAAAATAATGACTGTGCTGCAGACATGTTGAATGTGAGACAAATGGGGAACATCCAAACGGGGCTGTTTGGTGGGAAGTTGGTGATATGAAATTGATACTCACAAGAGTGATTAAGCCCGGATACAGATATGTGGAAGTCCCCCAAAGAGAGGTGATGATTGAGCCCATGGATGCCCATTAGATTAACTAGAGAGAAGAGAAAATGGTCGAGACAAGTAACACCCAAGTAACAGTGTCATGAATTAAATTTAGCAAAAGGATGAGAAAAACTGGTGAGATAGGCAAGGGAAGAAGCAGGAGAAAGCAGGATATTGAAATTCAGAGAAAAGAGTGTGGCCAAAAGGATAGGCTCATCACTAGTGATCAAATACCACAGAGGGTCAAGGAATTATGAAGACTGAGAAAAAAGTCCTTGGATTTAGTAATTAAGTTATCATTCATTACCTTGGTGAAAGAAGATTCACTTGGGGTATGAGACTAGAAGCCAGAGGACAAAGGGTTGAGAAGTTAGGAGCATAGGAGGAAATGGAAATGCCAGGTATAGACAGAATTTTTATAAGCATGGCTGTGAAAAAGGATGATAGCCAGAGGAAAAGAGCTTGAGGGGTATGCTAGGGTCAAGTCCAAGTATTCCAAGGATGGATAATATTTGGTCATGTTTTTGGGTGCCCGAGAACTCAATGCATAGCGATTGATATTTGAGCATGGAATTCATCAAAGAGGTAAATAGTGCAAATGGGAGAAGATTAAGTCAAAGGCACAAACAGATCCTCTGAACTTTGGAAGAAGAAGGATATCTTCTTCACTTAAGCCTCAGGATTTCAGAATGGTCATATCGTTGAAGGGTTTTAAAGTTATAGATTTGATTAGAAGGGGGATACCTCAACAGATCATCTCAATTTTCTTCATGAAGTTTAAGTCAAAGTTCTTCCCTAAGAGAGAGTATGGAGTGGTGTAGGCATCTTAAGGAGAGGATCATAGATTTAGAACTAGAAGGAGCCTCAGGGACCATCTAGGCCAACCACACTATTTTACAGAAGGGAAAAATGAATCCCAGAGAGGGCAGGTCACTTGTCTCAAGTCATAGAGGCAGAAAGTAACAGAGTTGATTGGACACAGGTGGTGTGATAGGGAGTCAGGTAGGGAAAAGCAAAAGAGTCATAAAACACCATATACATATATTAGTACTAGACCTAGCCAGCACAGTTGTAGGATTTTCTCCTGCGGTCTCAATCAGCAAGTTGGTAAGAGGAGAGGAAGTGGGTGGCAATCAGGGTAGGGTTGCTAAACCTATTTTGGGGTAAAATTTGCTTTTTGTTTTTTGTCTTTTTAGAGGGGGGAAGGCAGGGCAATTGAGGTTAAATGACTTGCCGAAGGTCACACACCTAGTAAGTGTTAAGCGACTGAGGCCGGATTTGAACACTGGTCCTCCTGACTCCAGGGCAGTTGCTCTATGCGCTCTACCACCTAGTTGTCCCCTGGAGTAGAATTTGGTTAAGTGAAGTATACAGGAGAAGACATTTCAGGTGCTAAGGGAAAATATTATAAAGTCGCAGAGAAGTAAAAATCTGAGTGTGCCATGTTTAAGGGACAGGTTTTTTACATGAAACTTTTTTTTGGCATTCCTCACCTTTGCCTTAAAGCAGGTGGTTTGGCACATTCTCTTTTTCCTGCTGCATCTGGTGTTACCTGATGAAATCACTTGTGTTTGCTGATCACAGCTGTCCATACAGGTTTCGCTCCTCACAAAATAACCTGACCAGAAGGACAGAGTTGACAACAAACTGTCACTAGCCTGGGATCAGGCTTTTAGAGGACTTTGGGCTTATCTTAGGGTTTTTACTGGCCTTTGATCCTGGGGAGGCTAAAACTGGCTTTATTTTTCTCCAACTATCAAAGAAAATTTCAAAGCAAGTAGTGAATCCCCAAGAGGATGCTATACAACAATAATACAAACATTTGTCAAGTAGTTACTTTATTTGGTACTATTGCTATGAGATAGCAATGAAAAATGGTAAACCCATTCCAAACTTATATTCCAGTTCAGGACAATTAACATGTACATCGATAAGTAAATACAAGAAAAGATGAGAAGAGGGTCAAACAGGTATTGAAAAAAAGCCATCTATGTCAAGAAAATGATTTTTATACTGGGTTTTCTCAATATATGTATACTCACTGATGCATGTACACACACACACACACACACACACTTGTAACAAAAACACACAAGCAGAACTGAACAACACACTAGCTTCCCATTGCATTGTATTCACCATTCTGCTCCCATATCCCTCCCCCCACTTCTCTATTGATAATTCCAATATTCATAGGGTCCTACAAATCTCCCAAGTTACCCTGAATTCTTCCTTTAGTCATTTCTCATGGCATGATAGTGGTCTAGGAAAGCAAGAGGACAGACAACAATTTCAGTCGTGGAATCATAGAGGAGATAGCAGTTGAGCCTTCAAGGAAAAGGAAGATTCTGAAAGGTGGATTTATATTAGCACCTTTCTCCTGAAGAATTCATACTTAACTTTCATTTTATCTCCACAACATGCCCATGGGCAGGAAGGAGTGGATGGTGTTATTTTTCCTACTCCTCATCCCCCCCCCACAAAAAATATACTTTTTTTTTAAACAGAGGGGAAATTGAGGGACAGAGAAGTAACTTAAAAGATCACTGGTGAGGTAAGATGGAAATCAAGTTTCCCCAGGCTCCCGGCAGTTAGAATGAATCTCTCTTGGTAGCAAGAACTGTATGTACATAACAGAAGTGTAACAAAGATTGCTTTGCTAGTGTTATTTTTTTTTTGCAAAAAAAAAAAGTTTATTTTGCAAACATTTGTTTTCCAAGCTATGAAATTGCTGTGGTGTAGATTAAGGACTTTCCCCCAAGGGCTTTTTGGTTGGTTTATTTATTTACAGACTTTGGCTACAGTTTAGCAGATAACATCTGTAACTGAGGATAGAGAAAGAGTAATAGGATGGTATTTTTAAATTCATCGATGACCCCTTAGAGGAGTCATGCTTTAACCAAGGGAGTTTGGGGACCATCCCTAAATCGTCTTCTGCCATAATCTATTAAGAGATGGCTGATGTCCTGTGTGCTTAAGTTCTGATGATCGTTAAACCTGTTTATCTTCTTCTAATTCTGGGTCTTACTTAACATTTTAGCACTTAGTTCTGTGTTTTAGCCATCTGTATTGAGAAATGACTTTGTGAGCCATTTTTGTTAGATATTTTCTGAAACTGTATGCACACTGAGGTTGACAGTACAAATAGGGGAAAACTTACTAGAATACAAAGCAACTGACCATAAACCAAGATCAAAAAGGAAAGGAAAGAGAGACCCTTTTCTGAATCCTGTAAAATTATTGGAATCAATTAATCAATTATCAAGCATTCCATAAGCACCTTGCTATATGCAAGGTACTTTGATAAACCCAAGGGAAATGACCTCCACCCTCCAATGGAAGAAAGAAAATGTACAGAAATAGGTATATACACCATACATCCAGAGTATGTGGGAGGGTACCTGAATGTGGAAAGCGCTGCCATCTGGGGAAACTGGAAAAGGCTACTTGTGGATGATGGCATTAACTGAGTTACCCAAAGCCTAAATAATTAGGCAGTTGTACATAGAACTAAACTTGGAGTCAGGAAAACCTGAGCATAAATTACTGAGTCAGACATTTACTAGTCATGAGACCCTGAACAAGTCATTAAGCTTCTCTCATCCTCAGCTGCCTCATTTGTAAAATGGGAGTAATATAATATTACCTACCTCACAGGGTTGCTATTAGGATTCACTGAGATAGCACATTTAAAGCTTAAAGTGCTATGCAAAGGCTAGCTATTATTACAGATTAGCTAATCACTTTCCCTTCTATATAGCTATATGGTGCTTCTCTATTTCCTGGACAAATGGATACACTTGGTTGGGTGTTGTCCTTCATTCTCAAAGAGAACCAAAATGGCATCCCTGTGTTGGAGTTAAGACTGTGACTGATCAGAACAACAGGAGCTCAGAGGGCTCTACCATAGGTCAGGCACAAATAGTCTATATTCATTTATCTGAACAAACATATAAAAACTGCCTGTTATGATGATGATGGAAATGAAGGAAATGATAAAGATGATGGTTGCCATTGATAAAGTGCTTCATACTTTGCTAAGCAGGAAGAATCTTCTGGAGCCTGAGGATCTGGGTTCCAATTCCCCCTCTGATACTTACTACTGGTATGACCTTGGGCAGGTTACTTTACGTCTTTAACTCTAGTTCTTCATCTATAAAATCAGGGGGTCAGACAAAATGACCTTTAAATTCTTTTCCACCTCTATATCTATGACCTTATATATTCTTTTATTCAGTCCTCAGTGATATACGTAATACAGTTTGTCTTAGGTCCATTTTACAGATGCACATTTACTATGGACAATGTGTTGTACTATGTAATCTCCAAAAATAATAAGACCTGGGTTTCTGCCCTCAGGGAGCTTACAATCTATTCTGAGAAGATAGAGTATTTCCACAGATAAATATGATATAAATTATGTCCATTAGTAAAGGCTGAAAAGTAATAATAACTTTTATAATATCAAATGATTCAGACATGACTTCTAATTGGAGGTAAAAATTCATGCAGAAATATATACGTTTTTCTTGCAAATATGATGCTAAGTTCTAGGATTGTAGTTAGGAAGACCTGTTTTTATAACCCACCCTTGACCCTTATTATTTGTGTGAGCCAGGGTAACAGATTTATTTTGTTTGGTTTTGCTTTTTTTTTTTTTTTTGGAGGGGAAAGGTAGGGCAATTGGGGTTAAGTGACGTGCCCAAGGTCACACGGCTAGTGTGTGTGTGTGTGTGTGTGTGTGTGTGTGTGTGTGTGTGTGTGTGTGTGTCTAAGGTTATATTTGAACTCAGGTCCTCCTGACTCCAGGGCCAGTGCTCTATTCACCGTGCCACCTAGCCACAGGGTAACAGATTTAACCTGTTTAAATTTACCCTTTATGTGTCTCAAGCAGTTTCCTAGGACATTTCTGCTAAGGCAAGATCTTCATTTCAAGATGGAAGTTCATATACCAAGAGTTCCTAGGCAAACCAAATCATAGATTTTTCCTGTATTCTCATACAATAAGTTTTATTATTAGAATGAAATTAATATGTTACTTAAAATCTGGTGTTTCCTAACTAAAGTTTGTATTGTGATGGGTTTATGTTGGGTATTTAAATTATATGAGAAGGAAGAAAAACTTTTACCACTGATTTTCAATATTCTAGAATATGTTTTCTTTTTTAACATCAAAAAACTTCATTGGCACTTATATGATCATTTTTTTCTATTAGTACCCATTGATTAAAAAACATGTAGTTTAATGATACTGGATTTTATGAATATATGCCATCAACAGGCACTAAAAGTACTAATATATGGATGCCTGAACATTGGTTTTGCAGACTACAGAAGGTGTGTTTGTTTATTATACTGAGTCATGCTTCAAGACAAAGAGCATGGTGTGGTGAGTGGAGAGTCAGTCTCAGATATAGGAGAACATGGGTTCAAGTGCTGCCTTGGATGTAGCCTGACATTATGCATATCGCCAAGTTCCAGAGCCTTTTGGGGTCCCAGCCAACTCTCTAAGGCTCTAGGTTGCAGATGAGTTGCTGGTCTGCATTGGCAAAGGGAGTTTCTATACTGAGAATTCCCTACATAAATGAACTCACAGATCTAAACCAAGAAACAAAACATGACACAACACAACTTCTGTGGCATATTTTGTTGGAGCAGAAAAAGATCAACGTGGCAATATTTTATCCACATATGGATTCATGGACCCCTTTCAATAACTACATGTCCCCTCAGAGGTCCACAGCCTACTGAGTGAGAATCACTCTCCTAAACTAAATCTGCTGAGCTTATGTACATAGAAACCATGTCCAAACTCAAGTATTCTTTCAATGTTTCACTGTGCTATGGAGGCCACTCTGAATTCTTTAAGTCTATGCCAAGGAAATGCAAACTCAGGCATATCCTATCAACCTGGAAAGTCTTTGAAGTAGAGCTGGGGATCGAATTTTTGCCTGTCATCTGAAGACTGTCTTAGTTACACTTGAAGACACTCATTGGCAGCTTGGTTATAAGGTGATACTATTCTTAGTTACAGAAACTCTCTAAGACTGTCTACCAAGTGATGGAAGGGCTACCATCAGTGTCAATGGATGGATTACCGACTCTGATGAAATCACCACTCCATTAAATACGGAAGTAGGCATTCAAGCTGGACATGCTGGTGTTTGCCATGGAATGGTGGTTCCTAATCTGTGGGATGCATGCCCCTTGAAATTCATATGCAAATATGTGAACAGTCACATATGCTGTTTATAGAGTGAATATATAATGCCTTGTCCACTAATGTATTCTTTCATGTGTATGTAGATACTTTTATGATTAACAATGTACAGATTCACTTAAGAGCATTACTGAATATATAGTAATATATTGTGCCATCCCTACCCCTACTCCCACCTCCCCTGTTGACTCCTAGAGAGGTAGCTATGATATAATTGATAGAGAACTTGGAGCAAGGAGGACCCAGGTTCATGTCATTTCTGGTGAAACTGTTTGACCTAGTATGTCACTAAACTACATGATCAGGGGAAATAACTTAACTTCTCAGTATTTTCGGTACCAACCTGCTTTGATAGAGGGGGCTTCCTCATGTGGGAGTTCCACATATCAATGAAATATCAGTTCCAGTCCCTATCCACAAATTAATACTGATAGTAACCTCCCAAAGATGGGTCTGTAAAATTCTGTGCTGTTTCCAAGTGGTTCTGGTTGATCAGGTTACAGACTTCATGATATAGATCAGACAGGAGGTTTCTTCATTTGACAGTGAACTTTCAGGTATCAGTTTCCTGTCATCCCTTTATAGATTCTGGCATATGGCTTTCCATTTCACGTCCTCACCAGTTTGTTGGTTTGTTTGTTGTTTTCCCTAAATGTAGAATGTTTGGTGGGCTTCGGCTCACACTATCCTTATGAATTAGTCATGAAACTTCCTTTCAAAATTGACTCTTTCTGACTGAGTCTAGAGCACAGCATCTCATGGATATTGTATCCTGTTACTGTTAAAGATGGAGGGATTTGAAGAGCAGAAAATAGTGCTTATGATCAAATCTTTGGCTATTTCATATGTGGGTTATGAGCAGGAGTATGCTGGAACCAGCTCAAACTAGATCACAAGACCTGATAGTTAAATTTTATGTGTGAGCACTTATACTTTAGAAATTGACAAATGCTGGGGGCGGCTAGGTGGCGCAGTGAATAGCGCCGGCCTGGAATCAGAAGGACCTGAGTTCAGCCGGCCTCCGACACTTAATCCGCACAAACAAAAACCTAGCGTGTAACCTTGGGCAAGTTACTTAACCCCAGTTGCCCTAAAGGGCGGCTGGTCGCAGTGAGTAAGTGCCGGCCTCGGAGTTTGGATGACCCGAGATCAGATCCGGCTCAGAAAATACACCACGCATAAATCAAATGACTAGCCCTGTAACCTTGAGCAGTTACTAACCCAATTGCTTTAAAAAAAAGAAATTGACAAATGCTGCAGATCATAGCTTGGTTTACTGTTTTGTTGGTTGTCTGGACTTTAGAAAGTGAGGGAGAAAATGTTAATAATGCAGATTAAATTTTAGGGTTATAAGTTTCCAGAAAGCCAGTTTTTAAAAATTTAACCAATATACTTTAGGTTATTAAAGACATGTTTTAAATAATTTTAATATAAAATTTAGAAAACATTCGATATTATTTTTAGAGGAATGAAATAGTACATTTTTATCACCTATTTTTTCTGGAAGATATTAAATAAGTATATCATCCAGCATAGGTAGATAAAAGTTTTGGGTTTTTATTGCATGCACATATACATATATATATATATATATATATATATATATATATATATATATATATACATACATACATCATGTAAATATATGTGGATATATATGAATATATATTGTTATTGTTTGTCCTTCCTTCTGGAAGAGGACAATGATATTAGCAAGTCTATGTCCTGACTTCCAAATGAATTGTATATAAGTGAGGCAGGGTTGTGCTAAGTTTAGTGGGCTAGGATTCAGCACTTTCACCAACCTGGCCCGAGTTCTTTTCCCAGTTACGGAATACATATGTGTGGATATAGAGAGACAGGTGGGGGGAGAGAGGGAGAGATAGTGAGAGCTAGGTCAAGAGAGAGACAGAGAGAGAAAGAGACAGAGAATTTATAGATCTATGATCTCTTTGATATCCATATTTCATACAGTAACAAAAATCATGAGGCATCTACTCCCTAATCCTGCACTACCCTTGCTTATATTCTCTCCCAAAGCCTCCTTGGAAGCAGGGCTCTTCTCCAATCCTCCAAAGGAGGATGAGAATGATCCACCAATTGTCCTTACTCTTCCTACCTGACTAGCCATCCTCGCTTGCTCCTCAAATATTTCTTTGAGGAGAGCCTCACAGTTCTATGGCTATTCATCTATTGACTTATCAGAATAATAAGCATTCTTCATCCACTTTGTTTTTCCTATGTGGATAATAATTTTCTCCATTTGCATAACTATGATCTTAGTTTCGACTCTCTTCACCTCTCACCTAGATTTTGGCAGCAGCCTCCTAACTGGTCCCTATGCTTCAAGTCTTCCACTACTCCAGTTCAGCCTAACACTGCTACCAAAGTAATTTGCCTTAACTGTAAATTTGACCATGTTACTCTACTACTCAACCAACTACAGAAAATAATACAAGTTTTTCTGCATGTCTATTATTCTGCATGTCCAACCAACCTGGCCCCAACATATCTTTCCAATCTCATTGAGCAATATTCTCTTTCCTTTACTAAGCAGTTCAGCCAAATTGAACTCTGACACTCCATTCTACATGTTGGTCTGTCGTCTCTCTGTCATGATGGAAGTCTCATTCTTAGTGATTTTGAATGATTGTTGACCATTGTTTTGATTAGCATTTTTGAGTCTTTCAGAACTGTTCATTTTTACAATATTGATGCTGTGCTGTACACTGTTCTTCTGGTTTTGCTCTCTTCTCTCTGCATCAATTCATACGTCTTCCTGGGTCTCTCTGAAGCTGTCTTTTCATTTCTAAGAGCACAACAGTATTCTATCAAATTAATAGGACACAGATTTTTGACCCATTCATTCCTAATTGTTGTATTCATTTTCCTATGTATTCAATGTTCCCTCTATTAAGATACAAGATTACTGTGAGTAGAGATTGCTTCCTTCTTTGTATTTTTATCCCCAGTGCCTAGTACAGAGTAGGATCTTAACAAACACTTGTGAAAATATTTAATAAGTACTTGTTAAATGATTGGCAGCTGGGTGGTGCAGTAGATAGAGTATACACCATAGAGTCAGGAAAAGCTGAGTTTGAATCTGGCACCAGGCACATAATAGCTGTATGACCCTGGGCAAGTCACTTAGCCTTTATTTTTGCCTCAGTTCATTTGTCTGTAAAATGAGCTGGAGAAGCAAATGGCAAATCACTCCAGAATCTTTATCAAGAAAACTCCAGGGGTGGCTAGGTGGCGCAGCGAGTAGAGCATCGGCCCTGGAGTCAGAAGGACCTGAGTTCGGATCCGGCCTCAGACACTTAACGCACACACAAACTAAAAAAACCTAGCCCTGTGACCTTGGGCAAGTTACTTAACCCCAATTGCCCTCCAAAAAGCAAAAAAAGAAAAAAAAACTCCAGAAGGGGTGATGAAGAGACAAACATAAATGAAAATGACTAAACAACAACAATAAAAAGTGATGGATTGATCAATTGATAAGCAATCAATTCATCAATTAACATGTAGAGGTGCAAAATGACTCCTATACTTTTAGGAATTTTCCAGTGTGGCCAATCATTTCGCCCAAGTACGCACATTTGTTCCTCAAAAGAACTTTCTATTAGGAAGAAGAGTGATGGGTTACTGAATGATGACAGAATTTCTTTTTGAAAGGATTAATACTGCACAGAAGAAAAACAGAAAAGAAGTACATACAGGGACTCAAATAGAACAATTTTATCATTACTTTATTTGTATTGGAAATATAGTGATTATTTATTATTACTACATTCACAATAAAGGAGAAAATTTAATTTTTTTTAGGAAAAATGAACACTATGCCTCATGAAATGACCAAAAATACTATAGGAAAAAAAAAAACCAACAAGGGGGTAACAAGAAGAAGGAAAACAACATTCAACTTAAAGAAAGATCCAACTGAGTGAGATCATGTAAAGGTATTTAAGAATGAAATCAGAGAGAGCAAATAGAGAAACCACTGGAGATATTGGTAAGTACTCATTGAACAAACTCCTTTTTCTATCGATGATGGTGGAGATAGGATATTTGTGCATGGATATCACTGACCCCAACATACAGGTGAGGAAATAGCCATTGTGTCAAAGAGAATGTAAATGAGAAAAGAAGAAAGATGAGCCTAAGTAGTCAGGGTGGGGCCCACAATGGAGGGCACAGTTTTCAGGGCATTGAGGGCTCAAGCCTTAAAGGGAATTCTACCAAAAGCATGGGGTGGGGTGGGGCAGGGAGCAATGGGATAGTATCATGATTTTTAAAAGGTCAAGACAATATTTGCTAATAAGAAAATGAACTAATGATAAATAAAATAACTAATATTGATAAAATCTTAATAATGCAAATATTAATACTAATCCATTTGCCTGTGTCCTCTTCTCAACAACATCTGCACCTGCATTTGGGTCAATCTAGATGGCTGAGAAAGGAACAGACAGAAGTTCTCACACAGTATTTATTCTATAGAAGACCATGTCTTTATAGTCAGTTTCCTGAAACATGGGGAGAATGAGAGATATTGCTTTGCTTTTTGAAAATAATAATAACAATAATATTAATGTGAATAGCAGCTGCACTTATATGTAGTGCTTTAAGGTTTTCAAAGTGCTTACAGATGTAATATCGCTTTATCCTTATGACAACTCTGAGAGGTAGGGGTTATTAATTTATCCCCATTTTACAAATGAGAGAACTGAGAGAGACAGAAGTTGAGTGACTTGTCTAGGGTCACATTAAGTAGTAAGTTTCTGAAACTTGATTTAAACTCTATTTTTCCTGACTCTGGGTTCAACATTTTCCATTGTAGCATCAATATGTCAGGATGGGCACAATGCCTTGAAAAGTATAACAACAGAAAGAATTTTGTTCAATGATCTTCAATAATTAACATCAAGTAAGTCAGAAAAGAGTGAGATGCATATGTCCTCAAAAGGTTTTCGCCACTGTCATGGAAGATGTCCTAGATAGAAAAAGAGAATATGGATATCTTGTAGATGGTGTGGATGGCCACCTTGTGTTGATTGCATGAAGCTCCAGAATAATTTTCTCTCTTTGTCTCTTTCTCTCTGTATCTCTGTCTGTCTTTTTCTCTGTGTATCTCTGTCTCTCTCTCTGTGTTTCTCTGTTTCTATCTTTCTCTCTGTTTCTCTGTCTCTGTGTGTTTCTCTCTCTCTGTCTGTCTCTCTGTGTGTCTCTGTCTCTGTCATTTATCCTTTCAGTGCCCCAGACAACTCTCTGAGATTATAATTTGCAGAGAAGTCAATACACTGATGAGATCATAGGTCTAATTAATGTATATATATATGATTATATATTATACATTTATATATTATATGTGCATAGAGAAAGTAGGTGACACAGATAGAGTGCTAGAACTGGAGCCACTGAGACCTGAGTTCAAATCCTATCTCAGATACTTATTCGCTATGTGACCTCAGGCAAGTCATTTAACCCTCTCTGCGTTGACTTCCTGATTTGTAGATAAAAATAAGATAATATTTGTGAGACCTTAAAGCACATTTATGAAACAGACCTTAAAGTCTGATCTAAGTGATAGCTCCCATTAGCAATTATAATGTATGCATGCTTGTATGTGTGTACATACGTGTAATTATATAAAGAAGCATACATATAAAACAAAGCATACAGAATGTGTGTATATGCACGTGTCTATATATGTATGTATAACACATGTATATAACTACCCATGCACTATATGTGTGTATATGTATGTCCAAGTCTATGCACACACACACATATAGACATGTATACATAAACACAAATTAATATTATGTGCATGTACACGTATGTACCTATATAAATGTGCATATATATAATTATACATATAAAGCATTGTGCTAGATGTGTGCTATATAGATATACATATAGACATGCACGTAAGTATGTAAACCCATGTGTACTGCGTGTCTATCTATATAAATATGTACACACAAACACACGTGTATATATATAAACATTTTCATGTAGTATGTCTGTGTATGTATGTCTGCACAAAATTTAACTGCCATAGCTAAAGACCAAACTCCAGATAAAGTACACACCAATAGGAAAGAGCAATAATTAACATTGTATGAATTAGTATTTTGTTTACACTTCTATGTGAAGGAAAATCATTTGTTAATTTAAATAGGACCTTAGGCCTTTATTATAAGTGTCAGCTCATGAAAGTGAAATTCAAACATACATGTGGAAATTAAACACATTAATCATTCATTTATGGCCTTAAAGACCTCTGTGAAGTCAGAACATCTTATAAAAAACAAATAAGTGATTAGCCTTACACAGAAATGTAAACAAGACCCCAATTAATGATTTTGCTAATTGTTCTTCCCTTTTCTGGATATTAAGTGATTTGGGGATATTTAAGCGCGATTTAGTCATCATTTAGGTAGCAAGTGGACAAGGAGGGCAGCTTTCCAAGAGCATCACCATTTATTTTAAGGATATAAAGAAAGAAAAATACTTTATCCAAGTGAACCTGCTAAAGCCAATCATTTCAACCTCTTCTAACTTGGCCTATAGCCAGGAAAAAGCTAACTTACTGGTGCTTGTGAAAACACAAGTCCTTTTCTCATCTACAAGCCTACGGTTATTAAAGCACAGGTATGTGTATTATTTATACTCTACGATATACTGTGCCCCCACTTGAAAGAAAATTGGCGACTATTTTCAGTGGGTTAATTAGATGTACACTGCCAAGATTGGTAAGCCAACTTATGTACCTATTTTCACATTGTTTTTACTGTGAGAGTGTCTCACACTTGTATAGAGGTGTGGGTGAGTATATGCTGTCTTGGGGGGACAATGTAGCAAAAATGCAATTCTTGAGGCTGACAAATCTTTCTAGCTCCCTGCTTAACTATGGGAGAGTATTCCTATAACATTTTATTTGTATTGTGAGTTTCAGTCCCCATGGCTGCTGCAAGACCAATCATGAAGCACAATAATAGATTCCTTTACATTTGAAATGCTGTCAACACGTACCAATTTTCTGGTCATCTCTTTTAGAACAGCAAGTGACCTTATAATGCCATGGTAGAAAGTGTGGAAAGTAAGGGTAAAAACGCTGAATAAATAGATCCTGCCGATACTGAAATTCACCCTGGAAGATGCTTCCACCTTGCAGTTGGTTTTTCTTCCAACATCGCCTACCAATTCTGTCTTGCTTTGTTTAATGACCTGTCTATTTCAGAAAGAAATTTACCAGGAAACTGACTAACTTCAAAAAAGCAACACAATCTATTTTGGCCTTCACTAATAAGTAATATCTTTTCTCAGCTTGGCCCAAAGTAGCAAGTTGACTCAGTTTTTTTTTTCTTTTTTCTTTTCAGGGGGTAATTGCTATTTGCTAGGCAGTCAGAGATATTAATATCCTTAGTATTTGTACCTCCTTCCTCTGTCCTCCCCTACCCCCTCCAAACTCCCACCCCGGAAAAGAAGGAAATAAAGAAAAAGAGATTACTGTAAATTTTGGCAAGGAATCCTATTTGCATCATTTTCTTAGAAATCACGTGCTTTGGATTTCCTCTTGTTTATGATATACTGAAATGCCTTCCAGATGTTTTTAATTATAAAAAGTTTTCAGGAAAGCGGAGTCATCCATAATAAAATTTCCTCTGGTTTTTTTCTCCCCCTTTTTCTTTTCTGGAAGGGCCAATAAATTAGTGAACTCTAGCTTATCAAACGGACCCATAATTCTCCGAGTGACCTTTCTGTAGAAAGTCAGACATTGCCTTAGTAACTCCCTTTTTTTTTTTTTTTTTGGTGGCCTGGAGAGACTCCACCAAGTATCTGGTCAGTTCTTGTTTCTGATTGTCGCAGCGTCTGCCTTCTTGCCTTGCCTGCCTGCCCCATTCATTCATTGGTTCAACCTGCCGAAAATTCCTCCCCAAAAATAAACACTTCAGCAGTGGGTTTGAGATGAAAGCGGCCGCTTATTGATAAATATCGCGGATGCTAAGGCTTGGATGAGCGACAGGAAAGACAGGGTTTGAGCGGCTGGTAAGCGATGCTGAGGCTGTGGTAGTAGAGGGGGCTTTTCATTTACTCACTTTGGCCCCATGCCCAGACTGCTCGGGGAGAATCGGGAGGAAAACACAATAAGGAGGAAAACGTCAGACCAATTTTCAGGAACATATATGCAGGAGGAAAAAAAGGTTGTAAATACCAAGACATGGCTTCCCCAAATGAATGAACCAGACAATAGACAAGCGTTCAGAATCTATAAAATCCCTTTCCGAGTCTGCCCCCATTTGTTCGCGTCGGTAACTAACTGTTCTTCCTTGTCTTCATTCAGAGGACAATTTGGGAGGCCTTGAAATATCGGGATAGGCTCACACTGTGGGGGATGAAGACCATGCCAGGCCAGGAAGAAAACTTAATGGCTCGGCTTGTTTTAAACTGAGATGCACATCTGCTTTTCTTTGATAAATGTAGTGAAACAAAGTTTTGTAGACCAGGATGATGGATGTGTGTGTGTGTGTGTGTGTACAAAAGTGTGTTTTAAATACTGCGCATCAGTGATATACTAAGAACCAAGCTCTGTTTAGCAAGTATGTTTATGGTGGGACTATTCTATAGTCTATCCCCTTGCAGAGAGATTAGGCTTGTTCTGCTTGGTCCTAAAGAAAAGAATCAGGAGCAATGCATGGAAGTTTCAGAAAAGCAAATTTAGGCTTGTAGTTATTTCAATAATTTCAGTTATGTTCATGATTCCTTCAGGGGATTTTCTTGGAAGTCAATCATGACCCCATTTGGGATTTTCTTGGCAAAGATACTTGTCCATTAGACTATATGTCAGGATATAAATAAATAAACAAATAACTAACTTCTTGAAAACTGGAGCCATTTTAAAGTATAATGGGGTAGTGGTTTTCTCCTCTGAAAATGACCAGATGACCATTTTTCAGTGTGTTGTAGGCAGAATTCTTTCTTCAGGTGATTGGACAAAGTGATCCTTGAAGTCCCTTCCAACCATGATTCAATAATTTCCATAGATTATTCTTCACTCAGGTATGATGGATGATTTTGGGTTCCTTAATTATAGAGCTGCTTCACAAAGGTAGTTGTATTTTCAACTCCTTTTTGCAATGGCCTTTGATAAAGAAAAAGAGATAGGAGATCATCACACAATCATAGATATGGAATTGAAAGGAGTCTGATCCAAGCCAATTGTTTCACAAATGAGGAAAATGAGTCTCAGAGAGGCTAAGATTCCCCCAGAGTCACACATATTACGAGTGGTAGAGCCAAGATTTGAAATTTGAATAAAGGTGGACAGAATAATAAGGTAATAATTTTGGATGTAGGTGGCACAGTTGGTAGGTTGTTAGACCTGGGTTTACATCCAGCTACAGACACTGTTCATGCCTCAGTTCCTCATCTGTAATGTAGGGATAATAATATCACCTACATCCCAGTAAGTGTGAGAATAAAATCAGATAACATCTGTAAAGCACTTTGCAAACCTTAGAGTGTTATGTAAATGCTTGCAATTATGAATTCAACATCTTGAAATGTCAAGAGAATAAGCAGCCTCCCTGCATGTTAATTAAAGAGAGGGCATAGACAAGAGAACCACAGAGTAGTTGGTTATGGGTGGGTTGCCTTCTGCATCATCATCATTATCTTTACCAATGAGAACATATATCCACTGCAGTATAGCCAATATGTGTGAAGTATAACCACAATGCTGTGTATAAGGCAATTTGGCATGTTCTGAGGGAATCATTTATAAGGCATGGTCCTTGCGTTTGAGAAATTCGAATTGAAACAGGGGACATAAAGGATGTAGACAAATAATTATAATACAAAGTAGACCTTGGTAAATAAAAATAAGTTATAAAATTCTGTGAGAGAGAGGGAGAGACAGAGACAGAGACACAGAGAGAGAGACAGAGACAGAGACACAAAGAGAGAGACAGAGAGAGAGACAGACACAGAGAGACAGAGATGGAGAGAGACAGAGAGTAGGGGAGGAGAAGAGAGGAGAGGGCCATCTTTTAGAAATGGTAGGCTTCAAGGAAAAATATTCCAATATGTCTTCTACATTTTTAGACAACCTTTCAGATACTTGATCAAAATTATCATCCCTTCTTATTCTTTAAGTTGTCCCTTCTCCAGGTTAAACATTCCTAAATTCCAATGGGTGTTTGGAAATTCAGGCCTGAAGTTCAGGAGAGAGGTCAGAACTGGGAGTAAAGATTTGGAGTCAATGGGTGGTCTTGAGGCAGATTGGTGTTGTGGTGCTTAGAGAACCAGATTTGGAGGAAAGCCTGAGTTTGAATTCTGTCTCAGACATTTAACAAGCTTTGTGACCCTGAATAAATCACTTAACCGCTTTTAGACTCATTTTCCTCATCTGTAAAATGAGAGTAATAGTAGCACCTACCTCAAAGGGATGTCGTGAAGATTAAGAGATATAGCCTATGTAGACTACTTTGCCCCCTTTAAAATGCTATATAATTGCTAGCTATTATCATCATATTCATAGAGGTGAGAGTTGAATCTGTGAGAGCAGCCGGAATCATGAAGGTAAAGGGATACATAAAAAAAGAAGAGGATTAAAGAGAGACCCTTGAGGAGTTCCTGATTTAATGGAGAAGAGACTAAAAGACTTGTCAGGAAGGTTGGAAGAGAGATGAATGTTACAGAAACCAAAGGAGCAGATACTGAAGAAGGAGGGCATGGTCAGCAAGACAAGTGAATCCCATCATTAAGTGATATTCTTCTTATATTGGTAAAAAGTTGCAGAGAGATAAGTAAAAAGATAGGTTGATTAAATATACACATCCACGGGGCAGCTAGGTGGCGCAGTGGGTAAGAGCACCGGCCTCAGAGTTGGGATGACCCGAGATCGAATCCAGCCTCAGAAAATGAGCACCCACACATAAATCATGACTAGCCGTGTAACCCTGAGCAAGTTACTTAACCCCGATTGCTTTAAAAAAAAAAGAAAAAGAAAAAAATACACATCCACACATCCACATATACATATTTATTAAACTAGCAGGACTATAGCTAATGTTACATGGTATTGAGGAGGGAGAGCACTGGGATTGGAGCCAGGAAGATATGAGTTCAAATTTGGCCTCAGACAGTTAGCTCAGTGATCCAGGCAAGACATTTAACCCCTAGTTGCTTCAGTTCTTCATCTGTAAAATGGGAACACACTGGAGATGTTGTTTCTGTTGTTGTTCACTCATTCTCAGTCATTTCTGATTCTTCATGATCCCATTTGAGGTTTTCATAGCAAAGATACTGGAATGGTTTGTCATTGCCTCCTCCAGCTCTTTTTTACAGATGAGGAAGCTGAGGCAAAGAAGGTTAAGTGACTTGCCCAAGGTCATACAGCTATAAGTGCCTGAAGCTGGATTTGAACTAAGGAAGAGGAGTCTCCCTAACTCCAAGCCCAGTGCTCTATGCACTTTGGCATCAGAGGGTCTGGGTTCAATACCCAGTTCTGCCACTTGTGTGACCTTGGGCAAGTCATGTAACTTCCCTGTCTTGCATCTGTAAATTGGTATTGGGGAGAGGGGAAGTAGGACTGGAAGGAAGTCCTCCAAAATCCCTTTGGTTTCTAAACTGATGATTCTATGACTCTATGAATTAAATGTGAAAGGCTACCTGGAAAGTCAGAATTCCTTGGGGTTGCAATATGTTTGACAGAGGTTTCATAGATGACATTAACCTTGAGTTAAGCCGTGCCAGGTGGGTGGGATTCAGGGAGGGGATGATCAGGAGCAGCAGAAAGGGGAACATATGTCCTAATAGCTGAGACAAAGGAAGGGAAGGATAGTGAGGAGTGGAGGTTTGCTGTTGGAGAAGAGAGGGCAGTAAGGGTAAGGGGCAGTGGAACCAGACTCTGCAAGTCTTAAAAGCCAGTGAGAAACATGGAGATTTGATGTTACCATCAACAGAGCCTTGAACTAGAGAATGAGACCAAAAAAACCAATGTTCTATTATTCCTCCCACTTAAAACTTTTCTCTAAAGAAATTCAGGTACATAATATGTCTCTGCATTCCAACAAAAACTTCAGAACCATCGATAGAGGAACATTTGTCATGCCTCCAGCACTAACTTCTCTAAGGGGGAAAAAAAGAGATTTTTTACATTTAGAGTTTCTGTATTTCATGCCTGTGTGCTTCTTTTCATCTTGAATGAGGACGAAGGAATTTCATTCTCTGTCGATGAGGTACTTCATCTCCTTCTGAAAAACCCAGGTTGGTTCGCAGTTTTCTGGCCAGGAGGTGAAAAGGTAGTGGGGACCTCTGGCCCTGCCGTGGGAAGAACTCCAACAGATAGCAGTAGGAGTCTGGCCTGGGTCAGGGCTCTCAGATCAGGCTCAGAGATTGCTTTCCTCAAATTAATCTCTTTCAGACCTGGCATGCTGCTTCAAGGGATACCATTTCTACATTGCTCTCCCCAAGTATGGAGGAAGCCATTGGGTTTGCAAGAGATTTCTCCACCGGCTCGTCCATCAGAGAATATTTATTTGTTCATTAGTTTCTTTTATGAACGTTGTATGAGTTACACAGTACAGTACCTCCTGATCATTTATTGCCTGGATTTACACACTATGACTTGATGGAAGGCATTGCTCCCAAGTCAAGCTTTCTTATTCCCTCTGCATGTGATTCTGCTGGGCTTTACTAGAGACATTCTTTTTAGACGCCACAATTAGCACTTGTCTTATTTATACATCTTCCTTAACATTGGGTCCCCTTTAAAAATATTTTTATTCAAAATGGCATGCAAGAAAATAGCTCCGCATGCGCTAACGGGAAGAAGAAACCACTGATAAATCCATCTGTTAAAGACCATGGCACGGCATGCAAATAAATTAAGAGAGTAAGTTAGCTTTATATGTCTTCATCTAGCACAGTGCTTGCTGGTACTATTTCTTTCAGTGTATCAAGGGAAACATTTTCCTGCAGGCCACCCTTCTCAGGGGCAGATGTACATAATGGATAGGGCTCTGAACTTAGAGGTAGGAAGATCTGAGTTCTAATCCCACTTCAGCTGTGTAGTTTTGGACCAGACCCCTGAGTCTCATTTTCCTCATCTATAAAACAGGGATATAAATAGTGTCTATGCTTCCGGGCTGCCGTGATGGTCAAATGGAATAATAGTTATGACTTGTGTGTAAGTCTCACCTCTGATGAGTATTACCTTTGTGAATCTGGGCACATCTCCTAATCTTCTTCAGACTCAGTTTCCTCATTTTTAAAAGAAGGGGTTCAATTAAATGGCCTGAGTTTCCTTCCAACTCTGGATCTGAGTCTATTTTTTTAGTACTATATAAATGAAAGCTGTTGTTATTATTGGAGCCTGTGAAAGCTTTAGCTTATTTTTAAATAGGCCCATTATGTTCCCCCATACCTACATATTTAATAAGTCTAGCCCCAGAAAAATGACTGGTATACTGTCTCCACCACGTCCTTGCTCTCTCCCCACCCCACCGACCACCCTCTATTTATTTTGTCTTCTACAACCCCCCCATTTCCAAACAATTCACCGGTATGAAATATTTATTAAATAACTTGGTAAAGTCCTCCTACTAAATGCAAACTTTGATTCTGCCTCTAGCAGAGTACAAGGCAGTAACTCAACAGTCCTAAGATTTCTTTTCTTAATTCTTAAATGTTTCCCTTCCTCCATCCCTTGTGAGATAGGTGAGAAAAGCAATTGCCCCCACTGCTTAATGCATCACAACTCAGGGGCTCACTCCATCCTTGTAATTTTGAATCCCGGCCCAGCTGGCAGTTCCTGGATTTCAGACTCTGAATATGAGTTCAGCACTTTTAAATCAATCACTCCGAACAGTATTTCTGTCAAATGGAAACCTTTTCTTCTCTGGCAGAAAGGAACTCCTGATTTTCGGCCTGCAGCCTCGGAGAACTGAGCAGTCTCATAAATGTAACTGAGGTGGAAGGGGAAGAAAATATATTAAACTTGATATAATTTTCTGATGGTGGATTTGGAAGAGTCCTGTTCCCTCTTCCTCACCATCAGAAAAAGGACCCCTGGACTCTGTTGGATTTTTAAAACATGTTTTCTTTCCCAGGGAATTTGCTTAGTGTGGCCCCACAACAAAGAATTAATGTCATGGGATTATACAATTGTAGAGGTAGAAGGAACTGAAGAGGCCAGCTAGTCCAACATTACCCCCATTTCCCAGAGGAGGAAACTGAGTATCCTAGAATAAGTAATTTGACCAAAGCTAGACTTGAGGCATAATAATTACTGATACTTCTATTGATCAATAAGCATGTTTTGAGGACCTACTATGTGCCAGGCATTGTTAGGTGATGGAGAAGCAGAAATAAAGACAAAGCAATCCCTGGCCCCAGTAAAACTTTGAGGACCCCCAAGTGTCGAATGCACATTAACTCACTGGAGCCCCAGGACAGCTCTGAGGTAGGCAAGGACTACATGTGAAACTAAGTGCTGGTTACTGTGGCCAAGGAATCCCCAGAAGGGGTCGCATTCATTGAATCCACCCTACCTACTTTCATTGGAATGGAACTCATGGTCACAGCTTACATAATTATAGTTTCAAAGACATGTGGGCCCTTCAAGAGAGTCATTAGATACATGAGTCAGTACCCAGCTGTATTATGATGCCCATTATAGAGATGAGGAGGCAGCTAGGCAGCTAGGCAGCACAGTAGATAGAGGGCTGAACCTCAACTTAAGAAGACTCATATTCCTTTTGAATCTGGCTTTAGACATTTCCTAGCTGTGTGACCCTGGGTAAGTCATTAAACCCTGCTTTCCTCAGTTTCCTCATCTTTAAAATGAGCTGGAGAAGGAAATAGCAAACCACTCCAGTATCTCTACCAAGAAAACCCTAAAGGGGGTCATGAAGAGTCAGACACGACTGAAATGATTGACCAACAAAATTGAGATGAGGAAACAGAGATTCCCCAAAGCAAAATGAGCTGCCCATGGTCACACAACTACTCGTAAGTGCCAGAGATAGGATTGGAATGGAAATATTTCTAATTCCAGGTCTAGCATGCTGGCATGTGAGGCGACTGTCTCTGTTTCCATCCTGTTAAGTATCAGTCTTTAGGACACAGGTGTATCTACAGAGGCCTGACACGGGTATGAACCAACATGAACCAATTTCCAGAGCACTGATAACAAGAGCAAGGAGACCCTTAATGAAAGAGGACAACCTCCTTCAGTCCCAAAAGGTAAAGAAAATCAGGTCTTTTAGTCTAGAATTTTTTTATTTCTTAATAATTCCCAACTCTTGCAGTGCAGGAAATAATATATTTCCACATATATTTTTAGAACTTTTATAAAGGGAAATACACACATATGTGAAATATGGAGCGGAGTATAAAGTTTAGAATGTGCAATGAGCTCATTTCCTTGGAATTGAGATGCTTTGATGCAACATACCATGTTTCAATGAATTTAATCACTGAAATACATGCAAAATAAAATCTTAAATTATGATTACTAGGCCACAATCAGGCAGCAAGCTCAGATGGGAAGAATATACCTTGTTTTTGGAGTTAAAGGGTCTGGATTCAAAGCCCTCCTCGAGACTCTTAGTTGTTACGTAAGCTTAGACAAATCATTTAACTACTCAGAGTGCCTCAGTTTCCTCATCTGTAAAATGAGGGAAATAGAGTTAATGATCCTGAAGATTCTTTTTAACCTCTAAATCTATGATTTTGTGATTCATTTCCTAGTTATTTACTAAATAAACACACATCAGCAAAAAAATAAAAGACTATAGTACAATAATGTTAAGAATTCAGTGGGAGGTATGAGGAATTGCCTTAAGAAGATTTCATTTCTAGTATTAAGGGGAAAAATTGGGTTTTGGAGGGTGTGGCTATGTGTATATGGAGGGGGACGGGTGTAAAGCCTAAAAATATTTTGTCCTTTACACCTATATCAGGCCCCTGTAGCTAAACCCTAGGATCCTGCTGGACGGAAACAGGTGTTCATACCCTTCCAGCTCTTTTCCTGCTTTTCCAGATGTTAAGGCCATGCTACTGTCCTGGGTCTTCATCTCCCCCTTCTTTTCTACTCCCTTTCATGTTTTGCCTCCCCTTGCTAGAATAGAAGCTCTTTGAAGGCAGGACTGATTTTCTTTTTGCTTATATCTACATCCCATTACTTAGTATACTGGCTGGAATATAATTAAGCACTTAGAAAATGTTTGTTTCCTTCTTTCCTATCTTTTCCTATTTTTATCCTTAATACAGTGTTTGTCACATAGTAGGGACTTAATAAAAATTAGTCATTCATTCATATACCAAATGTCATGCCTCTATTCCATATTCTCCCTCTCTACTAAATGTAGAAGGTATGTTTGATCATCAGTTTTCCCAACCATGAGTGTTCATTACAAGAGTATTATTTATATTTACATTAGTTAAGTCATAGAATCACAGAATTTGGGAGTTGGAAGGGACCTCAACAACTGTCTGCTTTAACCATACAAGGAAAGAATCCACACAATAACTTACCAAGTGGCCGTCCAGCCTTCGCAGAAGGACCTCCAGGAAAGGGGAACCCATTGACTTCTCAAGAAGCTCATTATATATTTGGGTAGCTCTGAATTTAATAATAATGTTTTTGTGTAAGCTTTTTTTGCTCCTGACATCAACACTAAACTATGCTCCTTGAGAATTCCATCCATTGTTTCTGATTCTACCCTCTGGAGCCAAACAGAATAAGCCTGAGTTGTCATTCACATAACAACCCTTTAAATACTTGAAGTCAGTGATCAGGTGGACCCCTGAGTCTTCTCTTTTCCAAGCTAAACTTGTCCAGTTTCTTCAACAGAAGCTCCTATGGTCCATTGCTATTCTGGTTGTCCTTCTCTGGACACTTTCCCACTTATCAATCAGTAAATTTTTATGAAGTGTCTGGCACCATACTAAGTACTAGGGATTCAAAAGAAACAAATGGAGCCATCTCTACTAAAAAGGAACTGACATTCTGATTGGAGGGACAACACAGATACGTAGATGACAACTTATACACAATACCTATAATGAGAAGAAACATAAAAATTGCAAAGCATTCAAATTCAAGGTATTTTGAGGGGCCACTAGCAGCTGAGGAAATTAGGAAAGATTTCATGTATGGAGTGGTGCTCGAGCCAAGTATTGAAGGAGAATAGGGATTCCATGAGCCTGAGTTAGGATGGGAATGAGTTACAATCATGGAGGACAATCAATCCAAAGACACAGAAACAGAAAAATGGAGAATTGTAGATTAGGAACAGAGAAAAGACAAGTTGGGGTGAATTGCAAAGTGTCAAGTTTAGGGTGGGGGAAGAAATAATATACAGCAAGGCTAGAAAAATAATTTGGACCCAGACTTTGAGGGGCTTTCAAAGCCAAACATAAGAGTTTATCTTTTATCCTGGAAGCAATAGGAAGCCACTAGAGTTTATTGAGTAGGGGAATGATATGGTCACAGCTATGCACTTTGATAGCCATCAGGAGGACAGACTGAAGTTGAAAGAGATTTCAGTCAAAGAGACCAACAATGCCCATCTTAAATGGTGATAGCCATAACTTAAAACAATACTCCAGGTGAGTTCTAATGGTGTAAGAGTTTATTATTAGGAATATCACATCATTATTGCTAGAAGCTCTGCTCCCCTTCACACAGTCTGAGAAGATACTAGAATTATTTTCGGGGGGTGGGGATGATACCCAACACTGCTGATGCACATGAGACTTGCAGTCCATTAATTGTCTACATACCCTCTCCCCTATATTCTTCTCTTGGTTGGGTTTATTTGCTCTGCATCAGTTAGTGCAACTTTTCCCATGCTTCTCTGAATTCCTTGCATTCATCTTTTCTTAGAGAGCAATAATAGTTTATTACATATGTATACCTCAATTTGTTTTGTCACCCTCTAATCTATAGTCACAGATTTTGTTTCTAGTTTTGCTGTGAACTAGTTTCTGTACTAGCTGATAGCAATAGAAGGGGGGGAGATGAAGTTAGAGCTATAAGTTTAAAACATAAAGCAAAATAGTAAGCCAAAAAAGCAAACGATAACTTGAATTTTTGTGTACTTACTTTAGACTTGTATAGTCTTTTTTTTTCATTGTCAAAGTACTAATTATGAAATAGAAATCTATGTAACTTCTCTAGAATTCCCCAGTTGATATTACACATAGCAAGAGCATTCTTTTTTTTTTTTTTTAATAAGCAATTGGGGTTAAGTAACTTGCTCAAGGTTACACGGCTAGTCATTATTTATGCGTGGGTGCTCATTTTCTGAGGCCGGATCTGATCTCGGGTCATCCCAACTCCAAGGCCAGTGCTCTTACTCACTGCGCCACCTAGCCGCCCCTTTAGGGCAATTGGGGTTAAGTAACTTGCCCAAGGTTACACGGTTAGGTTTTTGTTTGTATGGATTAAGTGTTGGAGGCCGGCTCCGAACTCAGGTCCTTCTGATTCCAGGGCCGGCGCTCTATTCACTGCGCCACCTAGCCGCCCCTAGCAAGAGCATTCTTGAACTCATTCTTGAACAATATTAGTGCTTTAGCAGCTGAATGTGTACCTTCTCTCCCCCTCTAGCTCCAGGGCTGGGCCAAATGGCCTTCCATCCCTCTTAATATCTAGTGTTCCAAGGCATTTTGAGAAGTGAAAGAGGAAAGACAAGAATATCATATAATGTTGATGAAGTGAATAAGTCTCTCTCTCTCTCTCTCTCTCTTTCTCTCTTTCTCTTCCCCCTTCTCTCCCTCTCTCTGTATCTGTCTGTGTGTGTGTGTGTCTGTTTGTCTCTGTGTGTGTATATCTGTCTGTCTCTGTCTCTCTCTCAACATGCATGGAGTTCTTAAACATATATGGCACTGAATCAAACAGGGAAATTTATGGAAATAATATGCAAAGCAGCATAGGAAGCCAAGAACCCTGGCACTCTGAAGTAGGACTGCAGCAGTGTAAACCTCCTTCAGAGGCCTTCACTGTGGCTTGTTTTCAGTGGAAGAGTGGAAGCTATTATCCTCGGGAGTGCAGAGAGAAAAACTGGGGTCAGTTCTCAGAGAAAGTAGTATTTGATCCACCCACATGCATTTATCATGGGTTGTTCTAGGCTAGAGTTTTCTGGGTACATTCTATATCACCCAACTTAATTTTGAATGCCATGAGGGCAGGGTCAGTGAATGTGGGCTGAACTAAAGCTTCTCCATGACCACTGACCCAGGATTCTAGATGTCATGTTTGATTGGGGCAGTAGAATTCAATGGACAAGACTCTAGACTTGCCATCAGAGTGCCTGGTTTCGAATCCTGGCTCTGTCCTTCATAACCTAAGGTAAATCCCCTTACCTCTCTGGGCTTGGTGTCTTCATCTATAAAATAAATGGATCAGCCTAGATCACCTCTGAGTTTCCATACATCCCTAAGTCTATTATTCCACCCAAGTATTGAACAGAAACAAATCTGTGCTTTGAATGACTGCCAAAAAATATACCTTAAGTATTTTGAAAGTCAAAGATGCAAAACATGAAAGAAAAACTCAATTTAATTCAACAAATATTTATTATTAGGTGGCTACAATATGCCAGTAATTATGTTAGGCACAGGAGAAAAAGCAGATAAGAAATATTTATCTAGTACCTGTTGTGTATAAAACATTATATTAGGTGCTATGGAATATAAAGATAAGAACTCAACAGTCCCTGACCTCGAGGAGTTTATATTCTACTGCTGTCTACTGGTAGGAGAGTGAGGAAAGAGGGAAAGAGAGGGAAGGAAGGAAGGAAGGAAGGAAGGAAGGAAGGAAGGAAGAGAGGGAGGGAGAAAAAATGAGAAGGAAAGAGAAATAGGGAGGAAGGAAGGAAGGAAAAATAAAGTAATGGAGGGAAGAAGAAAGAAAATGAAAATGAAAGAGGTGAGAAAAGTGGGAGTAAGAAATAAAGATGGAGGGAATAAAGATATAGAAAGTGAGGGAGAAAGAATTGAATGAATAAAAAAGAAAAAAGATGTAAGGAGGGAGGGAAAAGATAGAGAGGGAAAAGAAAGAAAGAAAAAGAAAGGCAGAGAGGGAGAGAGAAAGAAAGATGAAAAGGAGGAAGAGTAGAAGGGGGAAAGAAAGAGAGGAAGGAAGGAAGGAATGAAGGAAGGAATAAAGGAGGGAAAGAAGTCATTTCAGGGATGGAACACTAACAATTGCACGGGGGTGGGGGGAGGATGCATCAGTAAAGGCCTCTATAGCATTGGCACTTGAACTGAGCCTTGGAGGGAGCTAGAAATTCTAAGTGATCAGCATGATGAGGGAGAGTACTCCAAGGGTGCAAATGTGGGGGTGTCAGCTGGTGAAAAGACTGAGAAGAGGTGGGAGATATAATATCATATTTGGGGGAACATCAAGTGGACTTAGTTTAGTTTTTCTGTGGGTACAAAATAATGGTTTCTTGTCTTTGCCCCACCTCGGGTCCTCTTTTCCACGAGTATCTCCTCTCCAATATCCTCTTGTGACAAATATAGCTGATATATTCTCCCCATCGACACTGGACGACTAGTTTCCATTCGTTCTTAAGTTCAGCCTGTGCTCTGGAAATAGATGAAGCCGTGGGCTTTCAGGAAGTGACTGTGCTTTGCAATCAATGAGTCATGAAGTGGGGGTAGGAGAGAGGCCACTAAAGGCCCCCCTGAGTGTGTTGGGAAACCCTGTCCAAGAACCCAAATGCCACAAATATACCCACTGGAGAAGTGTGATCTCGGCCAGCCTCATGCACCCTGTCGTGTTGTCTCATGACCATAAAAGTGTGGATTTAAAATTTTAAAGTCTTCAAATGAAATATACAAAGGTTGATTATTTAGCAGTTTATCAACTCTAACCTCTTGTGGCTGAGAGAGAAGCCAATAAAACAATGTAAAACAGACTGGAAAATGACTTTCTGCCATTTCATTGTAACTTTAAAGAGGGCTAAAGCAAGTCTTTCAAAGGCTTCTGGCTAGTTTTATTGCTTGAACCCCAGGAGGGTGGGGAGTCCACGGTTTGGTTTGCTTTTTTTCTTTCTTCATTTCTACAGCTGATCCTGCTTTGGAACTCATCCCTCTCCCATTTCTATTGGGAGTTGGAGACAACTGTTTCCAATACGGTTTCTGTGGCAGCTGAAAGCCCCAGGTATTTGGGGATCTTCAGTTACTGAGAACAGATAGTGGAGTAAGTTATGGGTGACCTCCTAAACATCCTCAGGTAGCCAATTAGCATTTATTAATCAATGAACACTTATTAAGAACCACTCATGGTACAAGGACTGGGAATCTAGGGGAAAAATAAAAATAGACCTTGTCCTCAAGCAGCTTACATCCTATTGGGCTTGGGAATAAATGTTCAAATAAAAGAACTATCTCTGTATCTCTCTATCTGTCTATCATCTAACACCTACCTGTCTGTCATTTGTCTTTTCATTATCAATTTCTTTTATAAATCATTCATGTCTCTGCCCCTTTTTATATCATGTCATCTATTTCTTTTATCTAATATTCATCTATTAGTCAACTATTTCTATTATCAATCATCTATCAATCTATCATTTATCTATTACGTCACTTCTATGCCAATTGTCTTTGTCCATTTCAAGGTATTTGAATCTTTTAGCCTGCTCTGATTGATATAAACCTATCTCAGAATATTTCCTGAGGACCCTAGAAATATTCACTTGATTCAACTTTCTGTACTTCTTCACTTCCCTCCATATGAAGGCATCCTTTTCTTCCCATTTCTGCTTTTTACTTCCACTTTATCTCTTGTCTTCCCCCAATATCATGTAGATCTCCTTTAGAAAGGAAGCATGTTTGCTTCATTTTTTTTCTTAGCACTTTGGACAGGGCCTGGCACAGAGTTGGAGCTTAATAAATGCTTTGTCTGTCTATGTATGTTTGTCTCTTTTCTGTCCATCTACCTCTCTATCATCTATCTGCAAAATAAATACAAAGTACTTTTCCTTTTCAAGTAACAAGGTAGGTTTTTTGTTTGCTTTTTAATTAACCTGTCCTTTCCACTACCTGCTCCCCAAGCAAATGAACATAAAACAAACAAAAAAAGCAAAAGAACAAACAAACAAAAAAAAAACAAATCTTTTAAGGCATATCTCTGTAGTTTGGCAAAAAGTTAAATTCCCACATTAGCCACATAAAAATATTGGTCTCTTTCTGCATTTTAAGTTCATTGCAATGTAACTTTGGAGAAAGGGCACTGATAATGAGCCCAGAGATCATGAAAGCCCTCCTATAGGAGACACTTGGACTAAACCCTGGAGGAAGCTAGGGATTCTAAGAGACTGGGGTGAAGAGGGAGATCATTCCAGACAGGAGAGACAGCCAATGCAAAGCACATAGATAAGGGATGGAATATCACATATGGGGAACAGTTTGGTTGGAACAGAGAGTCTGTGGAGGCAATCCGCACTAAGCCTGGAAAAGGAGCCTGGAGCCAGGTTGTCAAAAGTTTGAAATGCCAAGCAGAGGAGTTTGTATTTTAACCTAGAGGTAACAGTGAGCCACTGGAACTTCTTGAGCAATGGGAGAATAGTCTGAGAAGAGTTTTGCATAGCCCTTGATCTAGAGTAAAAAAAAGAGTTTCAAAATCCAGCCCTGCCACTTACAAGTTTTGTGACCTTCAACAAGTCAGTAAAACTCTCTGTTCTTTAGTTCCTTTTCTTAAAAAAAAATTACATATCTCTACTACCTATCCAATTGAGCTGTAAAGACTGAGTTAAAGCATGTGAAAATTCTCTGTAAACTATAAAGGATAGGGGAAATGGAAACTATCTCCCTTTAATGAAATAGCTAGGTGGCAAAGAGATGCACTGCCCCTCTACTCAAGGATAATTCAAATATCTAGCATTCATATAATACTGGAAGCTTTGGAAAGGGTTTTATAAATATTATTCATGTTATCCTCATGATAACCCCAGTAGGTAGGTTACTATGATCACCCCCATTTTATAGAAGAGGAAGCTGAGGCAGACAGAGTTCAGTGATTTTCTCAGGGCTACATAGATAATAAAGTGTCTGAGGCAGAATTTGAATTCAGCTTCAGATTCAGACTTGCTTGATGTCGCTAATCAGTTATTTTCAGTCTTGTCCTTCCTGACTTCATTTGGGGTATTCTTGGCAGAAATACTGATGAGATTTCCCATTTCTTTCTCCAGCTCATTTTATATATGAGGGAACTGAGACAAATAGGGTTAAGTGATTTGCCCAGGGTCACACAGCTAGGGAGAGTCTGAGGTCACATTTGAACTCAGGAAGAGGAGTCTTCCTGACTCCTAATCTGTCACTCTACCCCCTGTGCCACCTAGCTGCCCCTCTGCCTCCTGTCCTGCTACACCACCCAGCTAACATTTATACAGCCCTCTGAGGGTTACAAGCTGTATAAAGATCAGCCTGGGAAGAGGAGAAAAATCATGGGCTCCATATAATAGAGCCAAACTTTCAAAACTTGCACTGAGGCAAAGAGATTTTGATTCTTAAAACAATGAAACAAAAATCTCAAAAGCATCAGTAATGATTTCATGACAGTATGATTTCATTGACAGGCAGGAACCAGAGTAAACCCTCAGTAATTTATAGTAATGAGAGGCAGACCCCTTGCAATGCAACTCAAGCTTTGACTATTGAACTGATTGTCTGTTGTTGAAATGTGTGAAACACCTCCAGGCTGGTATTATACACGCAGTCCCCAGTAACACAGAATGCATTTTGTTCTTTCATTGTGTCAAGTTAGGTGTGCTTTAATTATTTATGGTAATACTTAATAGAATATTAGTAAGTGTCCTATAGTGCAGCATGTAAAAGTAATGAAGTCTTAGTAATAGAAACCCACGATAGAGCTCTCAGCTATTAAATCTTTACTGAAAAGTGAAGAGAGACTCTTGGCCTCTTGGTGAGAATTGTGGGTTTGCAGATTGAGGAAGTGAGAATTAGCAAAGTTTTCCTGAATTATACAAATGGGGCAAAAAAGAAAAAAAAAGAGGGAAAAAAAACTGATGGATGACAATGAATACCTTTAAGTCGCCTGTGCCTTTTTCTATGGATTTCTTTGTCGATTTTGGACTGTTTAATGATCTCAGCTAGTTTTATGCATGGAAGCACTCTTTTTTTCCCTTATACTTTTATTTTTATTTCTAACTCCCACAAAACATATTCTGTCTCCAGATTATTAAGAATAATTTGGGCAAGTGAAGCGAGTTTTTTTCCCCCTTTCATTTAAATTAATCTTTCTGATGGCTATGGATGAAATTATAATCATTTCCTGGGGAAAAACAAGATTAATGTTTTAAAAGTGGCAGAAGAGTTGGCTTCATATATTAGCTGTTGGTATATTTTTACATAGGTCTTTGCTTAAAGCTTCCTGCTCTGTACTCCAGAAAGAAAATTGTAGAGATCCAGTGAAGTACACGTCTGCCAGACTCAGCCATGGCCAATCCCCAGCCCACAAAAGAAAGAAAGAAGTTTTTTAAAAAAACACCCTTAGTAGCCAAGGTCTTTGTTCTTTTACCATGTAAGAATGTTTGCCTGGTCCCATTGTTTGGATAATTGAAAATGCTTCCCAATTCTTTTCTGCCTTTCTTTCTATACCATATCTTCTCTGGCTTTGAATATCTCCTCCTTCATTTCCTTCCAATTTTCTTCCTTCTCTCTAACCTCTTCACAACTCATCTACCATTCTCTTTCTAACTCTTTCTGGCATGATTCTTTGCCTCCCATCTGTCCTTTTCCTTCACCCAATCAATTTTATGATTTTTTTTTTACCCCCTCCATTCTATAATACACTCATGGAGGGATGAACTATTTTCTTGAGGTGGGCCTGGGGTCCTGATGCTAAATTTGTAATAATAAGACCTGTTTCAAGAGCCTGTAACCATTGAAATCAAAGCCAAGCCTATTTCTGAGGCTCACATTCTTGCTCTAAGTTCATTAGGGATGGAATGAAAAATCTCTGCCCTGTAGCAAGAACAAGCATGAACAAGAATGCTTTTCATTGTTTTGATTTTAAAAGAAAAAGAAATCCAAATGTTTCATTCCAACAAAAAATGAAAGAAAAAAAAGGTGTAGTGTCTATTTGAAAGATGAATATCTAAGGCAACCTTGCAAACAAGAACCAAAAATTACCAGCCCACACACATAATTTGCCAGCTTCTCTTATTCCATGGAGATGCATTATAAATAAAATTAAGGGAATAAACCATTTTTACTACTTACCACAAGTTAAGTAATTGTGAGTCATTATATACAAATAGGTAAGTAGTAATTTCCAAAGCTAATGTCAAGATTGATTGTATTATAGCACATGCTATATATTACATCCAAATATACCCTATACGCCTTTAAATCACAGAATGCCTAAAGTACAAAAATGCTTGGTTACTTATCTCTTAGGAGTTCCGTCCTCCCAGGTACTCTGCTGCCCACTAAGAAGCTTCAGAAATTCATTCACACAATTTGTTCCCTTTTATTAAGTGACTCTGACCTTCTTTTCCAAGTTTATTATACATTACTTCTCTTTACAACTTCTGCGTTCCAACCAAATTAATCTTCTTGCTGCTCTTTTCTTTCTTATTTCCATGCCTTAAACAGGAACATCTCTCTTTGTCCATGCACAGAATGTGCTTCCTCTTCACTACTGTCTGTTGTAATCTCATGTACTTCAAAGCTCATCTCAAATATCTCCTAAAAATAGGCATTTTCTGATGCCTCCAGTGGCTAATGGCCCCACTCATAATTCCATTGTATTAACTCTGTATTTTTCTGCATATAATTATACTTGCACATGGTATCTTCCCAAAAGAATGTAAGCTCCTTGAAAGCAGGGGTTGTTTCATTTTTGTCTTTGGATTCCCAGTGCCTGGCACATAATAGGTACTCAATAAATACTCCTTCAATTGTTTGGAAAATACTCATCAAAATTTAGCCTTTTATGTCATTTTCTGCCCCCTTCTACTGCACAAAGAAAGTTTTATTAAGATGAGACATACAATTCCATCTGATATAAGCAGCGATGATTATCCACCTCCTACATTATCCCCAAAGATAATTAATCCCAGAAAAAATGTTCCTTCTTATGGGGATTTCTCACTTGCTATATGGCCCTCTGTTGGCAAGCCAAGTACCATATGATGTGTAACCTCTTTATTACCTTACAATGTGTGTCCCCTTTATGCCCTTTATTAGTAAGAGGTCTCATACGGGATCAACCAACCAATAAGCATTTATTGTGTGCCTACTATGTGTCAGGGACTGTTCTGAGATCCATTCACTGAACTCTCTTCTAATATAATCCAACTCCCACACTTTGTAAACAGGCATGCCTACACATGATGATAATGACCACTGCCTTCTGCTTTGAATAATAATAACTACAATCTGTATAGTGCTTTAAGGTTATCAAAGTACTTTTACTTGTATTATCCTGGTTGATCCTCACTATAACCCTATGAGGTAGAGGCAATATTGTTATGTCCATCTAAGGAACGAAAAAACTACACCCCATAGAAGGTAGTGACTTGCCCAGGGTCACACAGATAGTAAATGCCAGAGGCAAGAGTCAAACTCTGGTCTTTCTGACTTCAATCCCCTATTGCTATCCAGTGTGACACCTGGCATGATCCATCGTTTACTCACCACTAGCCTAGTAAGCATCCTTTTGTCTGGCACCTTCCCTAAAATAATCCACACTGGAAGATTTCCTCCTGACATCACACAAAACTTTTTTGCCAATCTCATTGTTAGTACAGTGCCTGGAACATAGTAGACAGTTAATTGATATCCATTGACTGACTGATTTATTGAATTTTTCTTAGAAAAGTCTTTGTTAGAGAATCACAGAATAAGAGTGGAAGGGTGTCTTAGTGACCATCTAGTACAACCACTACCTATATAAGAATCCCTGTCCAACATGTGTGATATGCAGTTATGCAGATTTTGTTTGGAGAATTCCAGTGACAGGTAGCCCCTCTATCTGGGAGACCATTCCATTTTATCACAAAGTCTTTTCATTGTTTGGCCAGCTAGGTGCCACCATAGTGCATAGAGTACTAGGTCTGGAGTTGAGAAGATTCATTCACCTGAGTTCAAATCTGGCCCCAGACACTTAACACTGTGTGATCCGGGGCAAGTCCCTTAACCCTGTTTACCTCAGTTCCTCATCTGTAAAATGAGCTGGAGAAGGAAATGACGAACTATTCCAGTATCTTTGCACAGAAAACCCCACATGGGGTTACAAAGAGTTGACCCAACAATACTTTTCATTGCTTTCCATTAAGCCACTTCATCTTGGCCATTTTTGATCCATTGTTCCAAGTTCTGCCCTCTGAGGCATCATTCAAAACAAGTTCAATCCCAAGTCCTCTCTTTCCTAGGCTAAATATACCCCCCACACACACACACACACATAAAACTTCATTCAATCAGTCCTCAAGTCCTCATGTGTCCTGACCTTGAGGTGCTTTACCAGTCTATGAATAAATATTTAACATCCTGCTCTCCAAAAGAAGAAATGTTCACATGACATGCTTTTATGGTTAAGCTGCATTATTAACATTTTCTCCAACACTTCAAATTTAGACAATCAACAAAACAATAAATCAGTCCCTGATTTGTAGCCCTGCTGATTTCTGAGGTATAAATGTACACATTGAAAATTTAACAATCGGCATTTGAAAGTCAGAGAGACCTAGTTGCCCTCCTGTGGATTCTCTCCAGCTTATCAATTCCCATATTAAAATGCATTGCTCAGAACTGAGCAAAATATTCCATGGTAGATTTCAGCAAAATTACACCCTCCGTTGTTCTGGTCAATACACCTCAATTAATCCACCCTAAGGATGTATCAATTATATTCACTGCCATATCACACTATTGACTCATTTTGGACTTTGTTAGTTGTTGCTCATTTGTTTCAGTGGCATCAGATTCTTTGTGACCCCATTTAGGGTTTCCTTGACAAAGATACTAGAATGATTTGTCATTTCCTTCCCCAAATCACTTTATAGATGAGTAACTGAGGCAAACAAGATTAAGTGACTTGCTGGAGGTCACACAGTCAGTGTCTGAGGCTGGATTTGAAATCAGAAAAATGGCTCTTTCTGTCTCCAGGACTGACAACACTTAGCTGTCCCTTCTTGGCCTCATCCACTAAAAGCCTTATAGCTTTTGAGAAATACTATCAGGTTATTATGGCTCCCTTGTCTTTTACTTCATGAAGTTTGATTATTTGAACCCAAATCTAAGACTTTACATTTATTCCAATGAAATTTTATCTTATTATATTCAGCCTAATATTCTAAATAGTCAAGCTATCTTTTGAGTTTCTGTCATTCAGTGTGTTGGTTATTGACCCAGCTCTGTTTCATTTGCAAGTCTGATGAGCTCAGAATTGAATTCAATACTACAGGTGAGATCTGACCAGAATACATTGAGGTTGTCATCTCTCCAGTCCTGAACATTATGAAGTCTTACCTTGTTGCCATAAGAGGTGCTTCTTCCTTTGGAGGCCATTCACTATATTAGGCCAGCTGTTAACCCTGACTATGTTAGCCACACCCAAAGTGTGAGTATATTTGTATCTTTATACAATTATGTCTATTTGGTTCAATAAACATTTATTTACTAAGTCACAGGAAAGTCATATCCTCTCCTCTGCAGCACCATCTACAGGACTTTTCAAAGTTGCATTGTGATTGGCAAAAATACCTAGGTTGAACAATTATTCCTTATCCTAGCCCTGCTTCTTTTATTTTTACTTGAAGTTGGAATTTGGGTTTGAAGTTTGAAAATGACATTTTGTTAGACATTCTAATTCCAGGGACCAAACATTTAATTTTTTCATCAGTTTAACTGAAGAAAACAAAGCAAAACTTTAAATTCTTCATTACGATCAATTAAAAATTGCATAGTTTATACTTAACGTGCGTGTGTGTACCTGTAAATAATAGAGAAGACTAATTTACTATTATCTTTTTAATTTGATTTGATTGGAAGAAGAAAAGAAACAAAAAAGGAAGGAAGGAAGGAAAGAAAGAAGGAAAGGAAGAAAGGAAGGAAGGAAGGAAGGAAGGAAGGAAGGAAGGAAGGAAGGAAGGAAGGAAGCAGGGAGGGAAGAAAGCATTTCTGTTCTCTCTGAGTTTCAGTTTCTTCATCTATAGAATGAGGAATTTAAAAATAGAAACCTCCTCATAATATTGTTTCAAAGATCAAATGAAATAAAGTCTGGTATATAAAGTACTTTGACATCCTTAAAACTTCATGTACATGAGTTGTTATTATTTAATTTGGTAACACTCCACCCCTACCTGTCTCTTTTCTCTTCTCTAACCTTATGTTTCTTCTCTTTTTTTCTTCCTCTATCCTCTTTCTCCAACTTCTCCTTTGTCTGGCCCCTCTACATTCCCTTTCACTCATTTCATTTTGAGAAAATGAAATGAAAAAAATTTGACCTATTTTTTTTCATATGGAAAAGCAGTCACAGCATTTAATTGAGCTGGCCATAGTTTCAGAGATCCAGGTTCATAAGCTCCCAACTCTTAGGAATGTGTTTAGAATCACTAAGGACACTCTTGTTGAGCAGTGACTATTGGCTCTTGGGTAACCATTGAAAATGTGTGGGTCAGCATGCTATCATTTTCCCCCTAGGGATGATGATGACAAAAATTAATAATAATAATAGTAAATATGTATATAGCATTTACGCTGTGTAGTGTACAATATTATGTCATTTGATCTTTATAACCACCCTGGATGATAGGTGCTATTATGATTCCCATTTTACAGATGAGGAAAGAGAGGCAAACAGAAGTTACGTGACTTGCCCAGGATCATATAGCTAGTAAATCTCTGAGGCTAGATTTGTACTCAAGTCTTCCTTACTCCAGGCCTAGAGCTCTATCCACCATGCAAATTAGTTGCCTAAGAGATATTAAATGGGTTATCTTTCTGCTGATGCTGTGGATAGGGAGCTTCAAACTGTCATGGGAAATCTTTTCACTTAGTAAAGTTATATTCAATATATATATATATATATATATATATATATATATATATACACACACATATATATATATATATATATATATATTCACTATTAAAAGATGAAAATGGACCTTTTCTGCACCTACAAATGGTAACTATGGAGGTAGATGGGCATATGGATTTGCCCACCATTCCCCAACTCAAAAAGTATCAGCAACCTTCTGTTGGTTCAAGGATAAATTATAAAATCCTAAACCTACTATTTCCATATGGCTCCCACATCCTTCTCCATTCTTATTTCGTGGTACTTCCCTTCACATGGAACATTTTGCATTCTAAGTGGCCTGCTAGCTGTTCTTCATAACTGTATGCAATCACGACTCTGGACCTTTGCATAGAGGTCTCTCACATTTGGAATGCCTTCCCTCCTCATCACAGCCTCATGGAGGCCCTAGCTGCCTTCAAAACACAGGTTCTCCATCACCATGTCTTTTTTGATCCCCTCCTTAATACTCCTTCCCCTTTCAATCAAATGAGATAACATTTGTAAAGTATTTAGCACAATATCTGGCATATTGTTCTGTCATTTTCATTTGTGTCTGACTCTTTGTGACCCCCTTTGGGGTTTTCTTGGCAAAGATACAGGGCTGGTTAGCTATTTGTTTCCCCTTCGTTCTCAAAGTGGACCACAACATCAGGAAGGAGATCCCATGACTTGCAAGTGAATTGGATTGAAATGAGGGAGAGCTGTGCAGAGTCACCAGCCTCACTTTCTCTCCCAGAGCCATCTGGGTCCAGTGGCCAGATATAGATCAGGACGACTGGAGGAACAGACTAGTACAAGGAGTGTTTGGTTTGCTGTCAGAGAACTTTCCTGGTTTGGTCATTTACTACCTTTACGACCTTTAAGGAAATCACCTTTCTGGGCCTCAGTTTCTCTAACTGTAAAGGCAGTTGGCTCCAATGGTTTTAGTGGTCCATCACTAAATCTCTAGTTCTGTATGAATGCATCCATTTTGTTTTGTTTTGTTTTATTTTGGGAAACATAATTTACAGCAGTTTTCTTTTAAAGCACTTATATCAGTGCTCTAAGGTCGTGTGACTACTTGCCAACTACTCAGAAGAACCCCCTGCCTGGCCTCATTCCTTTAACTCAATAAGTTATTACAGTAATACCAGAGTTAATGGTTTTTGGAAAGGTGATATCTATCTGCATCTGCGTGTACACATTTTGAACTAAATATTGAGAAATCGCAGGTATGTAACGCAAAGCCTGGGTGTGCCTGCCTGTAGAAAATAGCTCATTAGGATTAATCTTTTACAGGGTGACTAATGCAAAGGGAATGAAGCACTTTCCTCTTTGGAGAGGAGGCCAGGTTTTGTCAAAGCTTTCAAATAGGTTTCACTGGAATGCAGCTGGTCACTTTCGCAGTCTCTGCCCAAACACAGGGAGTTTAAAAAAAAAAAACATACCTTATTATTTTTTTTAACCTCTCTATACTGTAGTAAATTCTCAAGAAATCAGAGGACTGAATAATCCAGGCAGGAGAACGAATATTGAAATGCATGCCTAGTCAGACAGAAGGGTCTGTAGCTATCATCCAGCGTCCTTTCGAAAGCCTTAGGAACAACCTTTTCTTGTTATTGTTGATTCTGATTCTGAGCTCTGCCAGAATTACATGTGTGTGTGTGAGTGTGCATGTGTGTGAGGGTTGTGTATGTATGTGAGTGTGAGTGTGTGTGCGTGCATTGTGAGTGTTGTGTATGTATGTCAGTGTATATGCGTGAGTGCATGCATGTGTGAGGGATGTGTATATATGTGTGTGTGTTTATGTGTGTGAGTATGCGTGTGTGTATGTGAGGGATGTGTATGTGTCTGAGTGTGTGTGTGCATGTGTGAATGTTATATATGTTAGTGTGTGTCAGTGTGCATGTATGTGCATGAGGGGTGTATGTGTGTGTGTATATACATGTGTGTGCATATGTTAGGGGTGTATATGTGTGTGAGTGTGAGTGTACATGCATATATGAGGTGTGTATGTTTGAGTGTGTGTGTATGTGCATGTATGTGTGTATGAGTGTGCATGTGTGTACGCATGAGTGTGTGAAGGGTGTGTATGTGTGAGTGTGTGTATATGTGTGAATGTGTATATGTATTGTGTGTGTGTGCATGCATGTGTGAGGGGTGTGTATGTGTGTGAGTATGTGTGTGACTGTGTGTGTATGTGTGCATATTTGAAGCAATCTTCATTCTGGAGGGAAGCATTTGTTACTTCACAACCCAGGCAAGTCCCCTCTTGACTTTTTTGGGGTGAAAGGAGCTATCCGATCCACTGTCATCATTGGCCAAGATAGTAGAGACCCAAGTTACAGACTGCAGGGGTGCCATTTTGTCAAGACTTCTCTACAGACTTTCTTAGGTGGAATATTATTGCTGACATCCATATAAGACAATAAGACTCTTCTGTACAAATGCTTCAGTCAGCTAATAGCAGTCAAATTCTTTTCAATGGTATGTAATTGTTAGTCCCCATAAAAAAGAAAAAAATAAATTGCTGCTTTATCAATAAAACCATACAGAGTTGAATACCTACACAAAGACATTTTCTGTATAATTTATGGCATTTCATCATGTTGGACTGCATTCCAAGTAATTTACCTTGGCAGTTGTCGTTTCAGATTGAAAATCTTTGCATTTTTCTTGCCTTCATCAAATAAAATGGGTTTTTGTTCAACTCAGAGTCCATATACTCGATAATTTGTCTGGCTGGCTAAGGTTATTAGCAGTTTAAGCAATAAACCCATTTGGATTTTCAAAGAGAGTTAACAGAAACAGGAGATTTTGATGATGATCTCTTAAAAATTACAATGTAACATACAAAAGTGAAGTTTAAGGAACAGGATTTTGCCTAGAGCAATAAAACCAGGGAAATTCAAACTCAAACTCCCTCGATTAATTTCCCGGGATTAGGTAGGTATTGCGGCCAATGAAGGATACATTTTATAAGGCTGAGAGGTCAGTTCAATTCAGAAAAGCAACCAAAAATGTGCACTATCTTTAGTTTGTGCAGTTTTGACATTGTAAGAAGGAAATCAGAGGTCTTATGGGAACCTCCAGTTAGTCCAGGGAAATAATAATAAATAATAATTTTAAAGAAAGTCTTAATAGTCAGGGCATAAAGATTCTGAATCTCTGATTTCAAAGACAAGCAAGTCTTCTATTAGAATGTAAGCACCTTTGGGGTGGCTAGGTGGTGCAGTAAGTAGAGCGTCAGCCCTGGAGTCAGAAGGACCTGAGTTCAGATCCGGCCTCAGACACTTAATGCACACACAAAAACCTAGCCGTGTGACCTTGGGCAAGTTACTTAACCCCAATTGCCCTCGAAAAAGAGAAAAAAAAGAATGTAAACACCTGGAAGGCAGGGGCTGTTTTGTTTTCATCTTCTATTAGCAAAACTTGTTACTTGAGAATAGAAGTTATTTCATTCTTTATATTTGTTATCCCCGGTGCCTAGTACAGTGCTTGGTATGTAGTAGGCACTTAATAAATGTTTCTTTAATTAGTATCATCATTATATATAATTAGTATCATCATTATTTATATATATAATACATTCACTTATCAATATGTATTATCATAATAAATGATTATTTAATAAGCACAGTAGTTAGCATAGAGGGCATATAGATTAAATGCTTACGGATTAATTTATTGAAGCATAGTGTCATGTAAAATGGAAAAGAATCAAGAGACCTAAGTTTGGGTCCCAATTCTTCCACTCACAATTGTGTGATCTTGGCCAAGTCGCCTAACTTCTCTGACTCCCAAATTCCTCATCTATAACATGAGAATAAATATTCTTGTTCTGTTTCATAGGCTTATTTCAAAGATCAGTTGGATTACATAAATAAAGCATTGTGTGCTTTCTACACGTGTTATTTATTTTCATTATAGAATCATAGTAAATTAAAGTGGGAAAGGAATTTGAACATAATCAAATTCCTCCTCTTCATCTTGTTAGTGAAATTGTTGAAGGTCATGCAGGTAGGGAAAGGAAGAGTCATGATGTAGACCTGGGCTGCTCCTGGACTACTGCAGAGCTGTAACTGGAATTTGGTGCTTCAGACTTCCAGGTCAGTGCTTTATCTGGGATATTACCTATTTTCTTCATACTGGATAAGAATCAGTTTTAAATGCATGTTTCTGTTTTGCATTTTTAATGGTGGTGAAAATGATTCAGGGTAGAAATACTTACTGGGCAGGACATTTTGAAAGTGATTATTCCTTGGATTTTACTTGGTATAGCAGAATGAGCAGCACAATTGTAGCCCAAAGGACGTGGTTTCTAATCTGCACTCTGAGAATTAAATTTGACAAAGCTCCATTAAGTTCCTATATGATGGGTCATCCACATAGTGGAGGAAGGGATAGCCAATGGCCAGTCCAAGGATTCCACTGGAATCCTCATAATGTGAAGGAGACTTGAGGAGGTCCCATAGTTCATGGGTTAAATCCACTGGGGCAAACACACAGAAAGCTACGGGTAAGAGCCATATAGGATGGGCAAGAATGGACAGGGCGTGATCTGCATTATTGAACTATGGCCATGACATTAAGATCATGGACCCGTTAGCATAGTAGAAGCTGTGTAAAGCATAGTCCTAGTTTCTGGGGATACTAGCTGTGGGACAATGGGAAAGTGAGTTAATGTCTGTCAGCCCATAGTTTACTTATATAACTGTGGGATCACAGGTAAAAGCTGGAATGAACATCAGAGACCATCTAATGCAAGAGTTATTATCCTGGGATCTCTAAACTTTTTTTTAAAAAATACATTTGATAACTATTTAAAAATAATTGGCTTTGTTTATGATCCTGTGCATTTTATGTATTTGAAAACATTATTCTGAGAGGGGTTTATGACATTAAAAAAAAAAGGTTTAGCACCCTTAATTTAGTCCTACTGTCTTATTTTCATATGAGAAACAGAAGCCCCAAGAGGTTTACTAACTTTTCTAGGATCACACAACTAGTACATATTTGAAGCAATATTTGAACCAAGGTCATTCTGACCTGAAGGCCAGTATGCTCTCCACTATTTCACTCTGCTTCTCAGTGATCTACTACTGAAATTCTGGATTCACATCAACATACATTCAGTCTTAAGGTTTTATCAGTAATGAACTCTGGCCTATTTTTTTCCACCTAAATAATTAATCTGGGAATCTCTGAATTTAACTCACTTATTGTGTTTTTTTTTTCATTATTTTTTTAAATTAATTTATTAGTTTAGTTTCAGTTGACAAGATTCAATTCCTTAGTTCCTTGATTTTCAAATTTCCTTTACTTCCCTCCCCCCTCCCCTCATGACATCATATAGTACAGTATAGGGTCTGCAAATGCATTCATATTAAACATTATTCCAATTACAAAGGCATATTGTACTAGGTGGGATGAAAGATGGTAAGGAAGAAGTACAACCAAACAATGAGAAGAACAAGATCATTTAGTTTGCTTCCATCAGGATTCAGGCTCAGTTCTTTCTAGTTATATCTCTGGATGGCACATTTCTCACTTTCTTGAGTCATTCGGGATTAACTTATATCACTGCATTGCTGAAAAGAGTCCAGTCTGTCATAGTTGGTCGTCACAGATATGGTATGTCTGTGATTGTATACAAATTTCTTCTGATTCTACTCTTCTCGCTCAGCATCAGTTTGTATAAGTCTCTCCAGGTAATTATGAAATCCGTCACCTCCTCGTTTCTTATAGCACAATAAAATTCCATTACATTCATATACCACAACTTGTTTAGCCATTCCCCAATTGATGGGCACTCCTTTAGTTTCCAATTCTTTGCAACCACAAAAAGGGCTGCTAAAAATATTTTTGTACATATGGTTCTTCCTCCCACTACTATGATCTCTTTGGGATATAACCCTAGGAGTGGTATGGCTGGGTCAAAGGGTATGAAATTATTTATAATCCTTTGGGCATAATTCCAGATTGCTCTCCAGAATGGTTGGATAAGTTCACAACTCCACCAGCAATGTATTAGCGTTCCAATTTGCCCACATCCTCTCCAGCATTTGTCACTTTCTTGTTTTGTCATCTTAGCCAATCTGACTGGAGAGATGTGGTATCTCAGAGTTGTTTTGATTTGCATTTCTCTAATTAATAGTGATTTAGAGCATTTCTTCATATGCTTATAGATATCTTTAATTTCTTTCTCTGAAAACTTCCTATTCATATCCTTTGACCACTTATTGTGTTTTTAAAGTCAGCTCTCCTAGTATCAGCCAAGGCAACCAATAAGCATTCTGAACATTCATACATTATTTTTTTTAATAGACATAAATGGAACTTGGATCTGGGCTTAGTACCAAGGAACATGCTCATGAAATCAATAGGGAAGTCCCTGCTTATTCATGGGAGGCTATGATGAAATTCCCTGTTGTTCCCACATCTCCCTTTCCCCTGAATTCTTGCCTCATCTGTGTCTGCAGCCCTTGAACACTGGTACCACCCAGCTGGATTCCCACAACCTTTGTGACTCCCTCTTTAGCTCAGGAAGCCTCGGGCATTGGCTTGACAATCAAAGCTACTGTTCCTTCTCAATCTTAGTCAAGGATGGCTCTGTAGTCTGCATGTAAATGGAAAAGAATGACTTCTCCCCAGTAGAGGCCAGAACCTTTCATTGCAACTACTCTGATATGTTCGACATGAATCCTTTTGGTGGCCAGAGAAGTCACCTTCACTGCCTGCTCTATTTAAAATGAAGATGATGATACTCACATGGTCTACTCCATAGGGCCATCAGGAGGAAAGTGCTTTGTGAACCATAAAGTATTATATAAATGTCCACTTTCATATTACTTTAGTCTCACTACTGATCAAATTGGCCAGTACCACCTTTCTTGCATGATCTCAGAATCTGAGACTCTTTCATAAACAAGTTTGTAAACTACTTGAAGATCCTTTCTGTATACCTTATCTCCTAGTCACAGCAAATCTCTTTCCAATACTCATTCAGGCTCATTTACCACTATGTGAAGTAGCTGTTTGTCCCCAGTTTAAAGGTGAGAAAGCTAAACAAGGCTCAGCAACACCCTTATGTTCTCCTCTCATCCCTCCAAGCTGCATAGTTTTTGTTACTGGGAAATTTAAACAAATAAATTCATTGGACATTATCCACTAAGAAGGTTTATAAACTTCCCCATTAAGACTCTCTAGGATCAGATTGTTGTTTATGCCAGAGGGTGCTGTGACACAGTATTAGTGATTTTAATTCCCTCTTAGTGATTTTAAACTCATTGTGTTTTGTCCCCCCCACCCCCAATCCTTGTGAAATGGCACAATGATTTCCAAAGCAGGATTCACCAAGAGTAGGTGTGGTAGCAATTAAGTTTTATCATGTTTAAACCTTGCTGGTCACTTGTTTTCTAAACTTTAAGATACCATATAAGTATGAGTTCTTCTTCTTACTACTACCAATATAATACCTTCTCCTGAAAATAAAGATAGATAATATTAAATCCAAGCTGCAGACAAGCTAAATCTACTCTTTAGTATCCAATATGATCAAAGCAATTGAAAATGACTTATTCCCTAGATTTTGAGAACTTTTCTTAAAACTGATTTGATATGATGAATATTTATAAAATAATAATAGATTCTAACAGTCAGAAGGGCCTTCAGAGGCCCTCATTAAGGTCATTCTGCACCTAAACCAGAATACTCCCTGACACATTTATATAGACTAGTCTTCCAGGCTTAAGGTGAAGATTAAAAATGAAAGGAAACCCAAAACCTCCCAAGGAAGTCCATTTCACCTTTGGAGAGCATGAATTTGGAGATATATTTTTCCTTCCATCCTGTCTGAATCTCCCTCCCTTCAATTAATGTTTAATATGAATCAACTAGCTTCTTGAGATCATGTAGAAAGACACTTCTAAATTGAAACAAACAAAAGACTCATAACAGTCATCTAATCTTTGAAACCTAGACATACATGATAAACTCATCTTCCCTGCCTCACCAAAAAATTAAACAAAGACTAACAAGACTGTTGAAGGCACACTTTTCACCAAAAATAAAGTCATTGTCCAAGAAATTGAATTTCACAAAACTAAGCAAAGGCATTGCTACTTTTATGACAGAGTAGTGCGTTTGCCTCGATACTATAGTTTTCACAGAATCTCAGCATTGGAAAAGACTTCAGAAATGATGTAATCCAACCCCACTTGAAGTAAAATCTGATCTATAGTAACCCCAATAAACGATCATCCAACTTCCATCTGAAAACCTCTAGTAATGGAGAATTCACTAACTTCCAAGGCAGTCCATTTCTCCTGACAATAATAATAATTAGCATTTGTTTAATGCTTTAAAGTTTACAAAGAGCTTTAGAAAAATTATCTCATTTGATCCCCCTTAACAATCCTACAAAGTAGGTCCTGCTTATTTATCTACAGTTTCTATATAAGAAAACTAGGCAGACAGAGGTCAAGTGACTTTTTCAGGGTCATACAGTTTATATGTGCCTGAGACTGGATTTGAACTCAAGATTTCCTAACTCCAGACCTGTGCTCATCACCTAGCTGCCTAAAATTTTATGTAGTTCCTTCACCATTCTGGTCACCCTCCTTTGGATACACTCCAGTAGTAGAAATCCTTTCTAAAATGTGATCCTTGCAAATGTACATAATTCTCCAGATGTGGTCAAATACTAATAGTGGCACCATAACCTCACTTAACTCTGGTCACTATGCTTTGGTTAATGTAGCTTAAATTTCCATTAGCATTTCTGCCTATAATGTCATGTTATTTATTTACATTGATCTGGTAGTCTGCCCAAAGCTCAATTTTCGTTTCAGGTGGAGTCTAGTGGTCAAATCATGTCCCCTCCCACATCCTGTGCTTGGGCAGGCAATTTTTTTGAACCCAGGGATAAAATTTTATCCTTATCCTTATTAAGTTTTATCTTGTTAAATTTGACTTACATAACTATTTGCCTGCTGGATGTCACCAAACAGAGATAGACACCTCAAAGTTAAGATGTCCAAAACAGATCCACCCCATTTTCCCCCTCCCCCCAAAACAATCTTTCCCCAAACTTCCTAATGATAATAAAAACTTACATGTATAGAGCACTTTAAATGCTTATAAAGAACTTTACATTATACATTTTCACTTTTTAATATGATGGAAACCTTCTGAAATAATAAAACTAATAACATTTTGTATCAATAAGTTATATATATAATATTTTATATAAATGCTAGCTTTAGAGTCTGCAAAGCATTTTGAGAATATCTCATTTGATCTTCATGAAAACCTGGGAGAGAGATGCTACTAGTATCTTGATTTTACAGATGAGGAATTAGTTTTAGAGATTAGGTGACATGTCTAGGGTCACACAGTTGTACACCCACAACACACATATGTATATAGATAGATAGATAGATAGATAGATAGATAGATAGATGTGTGTGCATATGTATTATGTGTGTATGTGTGTATATGTGTGTATCTAGATTTGAACTCAGTTCTTTCTGGCTCCAAATCCAGTGCTCTATCCAATGCACCATTTGGTTGAAATTTGCTTTGTTCACTGTTCCTTCCAGCACCCCACTATCTGTAACTTTGATATCATTTATGTATTATTCAAGGGATGGAAAAAAATTGTGAGGCAAGGACATATCCCTGGGTCATTCTTCTAGAGACTTCCCTTAAGGTTTATATTAATCCATTAATCACTATTCATTTGATCTGGCCATTCAACCATTCCCAATCCACCTACCAGCACCACCTGTTAGCCGCAGACTTTTCTTATGCTAAAGAATATATTGGGAGAAACTCTCAAGTGAATATCTGGAATCTAGGCCTACTGTGTTTATGTAATTCCCTTGATGCAGCAGTCTAGTCTCTGCATAAAAAAGAAATGAGGTTAGTCTGATATGACCTATTCTTGATGAACCCAAGCTTATTCATAGTGATCACTGTTCCTTTCCTAATACTTTCCAGAAATTTGCCAGAATCCAAGTAAATCTCACTGGCTTATAGTTTGAAGAATCCAATTTTCTTGAAAAGCAGGACAATATTTGCCCATTTATCATCCCAAAGAACATTTCCTATTATCCTCGATTTTTCAGAGCTCATTAACAGTGGCTCAGTACTCACACGTGCCAGTTTCTTAATTAGAATACAAGCTCATAAATAGAATGCAAGCTCATTTGGGGTAAAGACTGTTTTGTTAGGGCAGATACATTGGTATTTGTGTCCCTTAGCATACACAGAGGGCTCTATGTATGAGGCATAGTTGGAAAAATTTGTAAATGCTTGTTAGTTGATGGATTCACTCTTTCAAGATGTATTATGTCTTGTGTTTCATCTTGTTGACTTGAACCCATAAAGGGCATCAAGGTGCAATCCACATTGGAAATTTAATAATTATTTATTGAATTGAATTGAATTGGCAGCAATGTCCTGGTTATTGGAAGGAAAAAAAGCAAAGTTTGCTAGCTGCCTCTGTAGCCATTTTTTTTTCATTTGTTTGTTTGTTTTTTATTTGTTTTTGTTTTGGGGTTATTGTTTTGTTTTCACAATTTGCAATGACCAGGAGCCCCTTTTGAGGTCTCATTTAATGATAAGTTGACACCCTTAACTAGATCAGCATTACCTAGTTCCAGAGGCTTTCACTGAATGCTTATAGAAGGTAACCTATAAGGTAGGAAGAATGGGATGGAATGCCAGAGCCCTGAGCTCCCTGACCCTACAGGACTCAGGTTGGGTTGCACCATACCCACTAGAAATGTTAGGAGAGCTCTCTGACTCATTTCTTCTCTCTGATTAGATCTTACTATTTACTTCATTGAATCCCAGGCTAACCTATGTCTTGAACTTGTGCCCAAGTCCCCATCAGAGAATCTGCCAGAAATAGTCAAACTATCCTCAAGCTGTCAACGTGAGTTATCTACCCATAAAAGATGACTTTTATAAGGAAAGGGCATTGTAATTTCTAGAGATGGTTGTCATGTTATCTTAGCAATATGACAAACATGCACCTCTACCAGGAATCTGTATAAATAGAATATTACTTAGAGAGCACTTACCTAAGCCTGTTGGTCTGATATTTATTCCAAAAATTGAAAATCTAATTCAAGGAACATTTCTTGAGTACCTACTATGCACAAAGTGGCATATTAGTCTTCTCTCTAAGAGCTTGGAAGCTACTAGGAATACTATAGCAAGTACATAAATGGACCTGATGCAGGGTAGTATGTGATCTGTCCTTGGAAATGTACTGATCTTGAGAGGCAATATAATATAGAAAATAGACAGTAAACCACAGAAACAGGAAGAAGCCCTGCTTTTGACCCATACTGGCTATGTGACCCACACTAAGACAAGTCATCCAGCCCCTTGGTGCTCTAGGTAACCAGCTAAAACTCTAAATCAGTGGTATTAAAACCCAATAGAAATGAGGACTGCTAATCCATACATAAGGATTCTGTGGGATACGCATTGACTTCATTTTTACATGCAATGTTATTTGTATTTGATTGTATTATTTTTCAGTTTATTAAACATTTCCCAAATATATTTTAATCTGGCTCCTGCCATACAAGAGAATGTTGTGGGCAGTAGCCAAATGTTTGACATTCCTGCTCTAAATCACAGAGAAGGTCCCAATCTGCACTGGTAAGACGGAGGTTCCCCCAACTCAATTAAACCACAGGTCCAGTGTCTAGCCATTATCAATGATCTTGTGACTTAAATGAAGACATCATTGACATTGGAAGTGATCACTAGCACATTGGATCATAGGATTATTAATTCAGAACTAGAAGAAACCTTTCAAGCCTTCAAGTCCAACAGATGAGAAAACTGAGGCCTAGAGAGGTTAAGTTACTTACCCAAGAAGATCTTGACAGTTGAGAGGGGACAGGATTGTCAACCAAAAGCTGTAGATAAAGAAGAGGGAAAAGTGTCTTGTGGAACATCCCCACTTAATAGCCAAGAGGTTTGTACTGCATCATTTCATGAGGACAAAAAGAGCCAATTATACAAGTAGACAAACTGGATGACTGTAAAATAGGATAACACTTCAGGATATTTATCATAAGGCACCAAAGACACTCTGTTTTCTATTGAGAAATGTTCCGATTATGTTGGTTATGAATTCAGACTGGTTTCATTCCACAATTCCAAGAAAAGAACATCTTGATTGTGATATATTCCTTCTTCAAATAGGTAGAAGTGTGCATCTCAAACACTAACATAGACAACCAGAGTTCTGTGGCTGTTATTACAACACATGCATTGAAGGGCATTATCATTTTTGACAGTGAGCCTGCTCCAACCTGCATGGACAAAATTTCTAAATAAAAATCTTATTTCATTGAATAACACTTAATGTCATTGAATGCTTCATCACCATCAACCTCCCTTCCTTCTAATAAGCACAGACTAATAAAATGCTCTCAAATCAATTTGTCAAAAGAGGTTAGCAAAAATAAAAAAAATCTTGTCAGTTTTCTCAAGATTCAACTTGCCATTCCATGCACAGAAATGGGAGTAATTAGTACTGAATTAGATAGAGAAGCAATGTGGCATCATAGATAGAGTGTTGGGTTTGGAGTTAGGAAGACCTGGATATCAATCCTAAAGCCCAACTTTACAAGCTTTGTGACAAAGGGTAAGTCACCCAAACTAACTGATCCTATTTCTTAATTTATAAAATTTATATAATTTATATAACTTATAAATTAATATAATTTATAAAATTTATAAAATTTTACAAATAAAATTTATAAAATGACGCAGTAGGACTGATAGCCTCTAACACCCTTTCAAGTTCCAAATCCACAATCTTCTGAATTAATACCAGTATATGGTTTCAATTCTTGCCTCACTTGCTTTCTTCTGCATTTGAGAATGCATAGGACAAATCAGAATATATCCAAGACACAACTTTCTACATATACCTTCTCTTTTTTTTTTTCCCACAGGAGTTTTCATTGCTAGCAACTAATGGAATTTGACCAAGGAGGGCTCCTTCCCTTTAGATTAGGTCATGTAACCTGCATCCTTTCAGATTCATAGTTTACCTGAGCCAACCTTACCCATCCTGAGAAGACAATTGACAATAGCAATGGGGGATGGAGGAGTAGGAGGAAGGGAGGTAAGGAAGCTTCTTAAATGAAAAAAATAAATTAACTAAAGAGTCTTCTCTAATAAGTATCTATTTTTATATCCCTAAAGTCTAGCACAAGTCTTCATACAAAATTGCATTGCAGTGTATTGAATTGAATTGAAATGAATCAAATGAACTACAGCACTCCTATGTTTTTCCTCTCTGACTGCTGCATGTTCATAGGGCCTCTCAGGTCTTTACATTTGCTTGGGGAATACAGAAAGAATGATGGTTGTGAAACACACCTAAAATCCAGTGGTTCATTCAATCCAAAGTCAGCCTCTCTTCCCAAGACACTCTTTTTCAATCAATACTTTTGGTGTAGGACCTGAACTTCTCCCATTCTTATGCAACAGGATTTAGTTTTTCCTAAAAGGCTTTGGGACCTGATTGACTCCTGCCTCCATCCCCAATCACCTTAAGGCATAAAATGCCCCACCAACATGGATTCATTGCCCCTTGACTCTGTGGATGTCTGAAGACACCATAACTTGCCCTGCTGACCAGATAAGTTTCCACTTGGAAATTAGGAATAGAGAAACTAAGTGCCATGATATCCTTGTTGCATATCTTTATGCAATGGTTAATGAGTGCCTCATTTCATCCCAACATGCTGTCATTAGGCCCAACCCTAAAAACTTTCCAATGAATTTAGTATACAATTAAATCAACTTTTCCCTAAAAGTAGTCTGGACATTATTTAATGTGCTTGTGATGATTCAGAAGGCACTTGGAGGGTTTCAGTATTATGGGTATGAACTCCAGCAATCCTTAGTTGTAGCCTGGGGAAGTTTAAGTTAATAAAGTCTTCTGGCTGATGGGATCACAGAACAAAAACACCTTTGACTATTCTTAGATGGTTTGCTACTCACTAAGCAAAAATGCCTCATATGTAGATGTTGAGCTATGACTTGAAGGTCAATCCTTTGGCATTCTGCTGATCCAAGGGAAGAAGGAAATTAAACACCTGCAGGCCCCACATGGAAAATGTTCAACCTTTGGTTTTCTAATGTGCGGGTTTGGGAGGTCATTAGCTGATTTCACTGCGGCCAGAGTGCAGGGGAAGAGAAATAGCTTCTTAAGACTGCAAGTGTCCAGGGCTTTATGTCTGAAGCTCAATCAATTGCTCTGACCTTGTTGAAAGTAGGGAGAGCCCAGGTGCAATGGGCTTGTGGTCTGTGAGCAATGCTTATGCTCTGTTTGGTGTGGGCTTCTGTTGGGGATAGGGATGGACCCATCCCAAAGACATGGAATGGGCTTTACAGTCATCTGAGGCCAAAGTAGACCTTCATTAAATGCCAGCTGATTGCCCCAAGTCCTAGCCCTCCAATGCAGCTCTTTTGTTGCCTTATGTTTGCTCCTAGGCTGGATGAAGACAAAAGAGGAATAGATTTTATACAAAATGTTATTGCAATTCCATGTGTGAAAGGTAACATGTAATGGATAGAGGATTGGTCTTGGGGCCAAGAAGACCTTGATTCAAATTCTTCCTCTGGTACATACTAGCTGTTTGACCCTGGCAAAGTCACTTAATTACTGTGAGCACCAGACAAGTCCCGAAGACTAGAGACTATACAGTTATCCCTTCCACATGACAGCTTTCCCCATTTTTGTTTCTATATATCACAGGTCAGCATAAGAAATTAAAAGGGGGGAAGCTAGGTGGCACAGTGAATAGAGCACCAGCCCTGGAGTCAGGAGGACCTGAGTTCAACTTTGACTTTAGACACTTGACATACTTATTAGCTGTGTGACCTTGGGCAAGCCACTTAACTCCAATTTCCTTGCCTTTCCCCCTCCAAAAAAAAAAAGAAATTACATGGGTATTTGGGGGGAGTTTTGTGGAAGCTGCAGACAACATTTGAAGGCCAGCAGATGACACAAAGCCTATAAACTTAACCCAAATGTCACAATAATGTACCACGAATACCACATAAAAGAAAAAGTAAAAATATCAGACTTCTTCTCTGGTACAAAGGGAGGGTCAAGAATTTTACATCAATTTTCCAGATCAATGGGGTGCCAAGTCCCTAACCCCCTCAAGTGGAAGGGATAACTTTACTCAGTTGTATTATATATCTACATTTGCAAGGGGCTTTGCTCTTCTGATTAAATTACAGGTCCAGGCCCAAGTAAATAAATAGTTCTTTATAAAAGGCCAAGATCTCACTTCTTCCTTCCTAATAAAAATGGGACCCTATAGTTCAATTGCTCCATCCATTAATTTTTCTATTTGTTTTGTATGTGTTTATTTTGAACCTACTTTTCTGTTCTCTTTTTTTAGAATGTAAGCTACTTGAGGGCAGGACTCTTTCCTTTTTGTCTTCACATCTTTCATATCCAATACTTAATGCAGTGACGGGTATATAGTAGGCACTTCATAAATGTTTATTAAATTGAATTGAATTATTGAATCCTCAGTGCATAGCACTGTGCCTGGCCCAGAACAGCATTTAATAAGGGACTGTTGATTGATTTATTGATCTTTCTTGCAAAACTTAGACTGACCTATTCAACTTAGTCGGTTGAATAGCATCTTGCCTAGCCATTTCATTATTTGTGAGCTTAGTATTGAATTCTTAAGTTGCTGATAAAGCCCACTCTATGTTTGCTCTGACTTAGCTAAGAGGCCCTGTGACATTTCACACTGCTGGGCCTTTCAAACTCAATGACTAATTTTTGTATAGAAAAAAGAATGTGTACTCCCACTGCATTTAGCCTTCCAAAAGGGAAAATTCCAGTTTATAAGGGAAAAAAAGCTGTCCCTCATTTATCCACTAGCTATGTTAGCCTGAATTGCCCTGAACACTTCTGAACGGCCTGATCTCCGATGATTGCCAGAATTTCATTTAGATACTCTCAAATGAATTGCTTTAAAATGTTCAGCAATTTTTTAAAAAAGTTATGTTTTAGATATCCTCCATAATATATAGTTCCTGGTTGTGAAGGCAGAAAACCTGTGTTTGAGTACCACATTTGACATTTAATAGTTATGAGACCCTGGATCATGCATTCATTCATTCAACAAGCTTTTATTGAGGATAAGGATATGAAGTGGATCTGAGAATTTCTTGGCAAATGGAATTGCCAGATAAGAAAATCTTCTCCATCACAGCAGATCAATTCATCTGTAACTTATAATCTAAGAAAGCTGCCTGGTATACTAAAGCATTAAGTAACTTGCCTTGGACCAGTGTACATCAGAGTCAGAACTTGAACTCAGGCCTTCCTGACCTGGAGGTCAACTTTCTATGATGCCTATGTGCTAGGACACACAGACATAAAAGAAAATTTGTAATGTGCTAGGACACATAGACATAAAAGAAAATTATTCCTACTCTTAAGGGACCTATAATCTGTTGGGTTGCTTTGAGGTAGACAAGACATACAAAGGCAGGTTAATTCAAAATATATACAGTATAAATGCTGCCTATGCTACTTGCTACCTTTTCCTCTGGGGCAAGGGATCTGACTTTTCTGAACTTCAGTTCTCTGATCTCTAAACTATATGGTCCTGAAGCCCCCACATGGCTCCAGATATATAATCTTAAATCCTTTAATATCCTTTAAATCCAAAGAAATGTTGGGTCATAGAGTAGCACATTCTGTAGAAAGTGGCCCCTGAATGGCCTTGAAGGAAATTCAGGATTCCTAGAGGTGGAGACTAGGAGGTTTTATATTTCAGGTATCAGGGCAGCTTTAGGAAAGACAGATTTTCCTGAATGAAGAGCAAATTGGTCAACTTGGCTAAAATTTGGAGTGTGAGAGGTATGGTGACAGGAAATCTGACTGTGAAATACTAAAAGGAGACTTTTTTTTAAATCAAGGGTAAAAGGGATCCACTATAACTTCCCCCCCCCCTTTTTTTTTGGTGGCATAGAGGGACAAGGCAATCAGGGTTAAATGACTTGCCCAGGGTCATACTGCTAGTGAGTGTCAAGTGTCTTAGGCTGAATTTGAACTGAAATCTTCCTGACTCCAGGGTCGGTACTGTATTTATTCACTGTGCCACCTAGCTGTCCTAGCCATAACTTCTTGAACAGCAGAAGGGCATGGTGAAATTTATGCTTCAGGAATAACAATCTGGAAGTTGGAAGATAGATTTCAGAGAGGAAAGATTTAAAGAAGGTAGAACACTTAGGAGGAGAAAAACTCCAAGGGAAGAGTGCCAAAGCCTTGAACCTTCAAAAGTGGGACTATGGGAGTGAAGAAAGGGGGATGCCTAGGGAATGCACAGAAAGACACAGCTTTTTTGAGCTTAAATTCCTCCTCTGTGGGCTTGCAAGTGCCTCCAAGTTTGTATTCTGCTGGGGAAGACAATATGGAAACAGCTAGGTATGTAAAATATATGTACAAAATAACTGAGGGATAGGGAAGTAATAAAAATAACAATTAACATTTATATGGCTCCTCCTACATACCAAGCACTTTACATTTATTACAATGTGTTATTTACAATTATTATCTTATTTGATCTTCACAAAAACCCTGGGAAGTAGATGTTATTATTATCTCCATTTTGAGAATGACAGAGACAGAGAGAGATTAAGTAACTTGCCTAGAGTCACATAACTATTTATTTTATGGTGAGATTTGGTTTTTTTTGGGGGGGTTGGGTTTTGTTTTGTGGGTTTTGTTTTGTTTTTTTTTTTTGCTTTTTTGGAGGGGGAGGGCAGGGCAATCGGGGTTAAGTGATTTTCCCAAAGTCACATAGCTAGTAAGTGTTAAGAGTCTGAGGCCAGATTTAAAACATGGTCCTCCTGACTCCAGGACGGGTGCTCTAATCACTGCACCACCTAGCTGCCCCTCATGGTGAGATTTGAACTCAGGACTTCCTGACTCCAGGCCCAATGCTCTATGTATTGCATTCAAAGTGTCCTAATGAATATGAGATTTAAACTGCCACCTGAAGGAAGCCAGGGATGCCCAGAAGTAGAAGTGAGGAGAGAGAGCATTCTGGGCCAGTGTAGAGGTGAAGAAACAATAACATTATGATTATTATTAGTATAAGTGTATATATATATATATATTTATATACATATATAAGCATAAGTATGTATATATATTTATATACATATATAAGTATATATAATTAGTACATTATTAGTGTAAATATAAATAATAATAATAGCATAAGTATAAACAATAATGATAAGTATAAATAATATTAATAATAATATTAGTGAGTATAAATAATAGCAATCATAAATAATAATAGTAAGTATAAATAATAATAGCATAAGTATTTTAAATAATAATAATATAAGTGTAAATAATAGATATTGGCTCATCTTCCGTTCAATTCTATCTGAGCGCCTTCAAACCAAAACATAAGAAATACTAAATAATAAAGAATAACACTAAACAGTACCAGTGGACTCCCCGCAGAGCTGTAAGGCTTACAGTAACAGTATCTCATTGGAAATTGACATTATGTATTCATCTGTAGCTTTCAACAGAAAGCAAACAGAGATGCTATTTGCAGGTGTTCCAGCCCCTTGTCTCCGCCCTGCTCCCACAGCAGCCACCCTCATCTCCTTAAGCTCTTCTCTTAGAGCCATTTAGCACATTTCTAAACAGTCAGCCCTTGGTCTTTTATTGTGAACCGCTTTGGAACGGGGGTTCTTGCTGGGTTCGACGTGCTGGGGCAGGCAAGAATGCTCTGCTCTGCACAAAGAACCAACCTGTTAAGGATTTCACCTTTTAAGAAATGACAGAATAATTATAGGACAACATGTCCTTCATGAGTAAAACAACCCCACTAAAGTGCTTTCAAGGCTAGCGTGGCCTACTTCTCTCCTGGCAAGCTGCATAAATCATCAACTGTTAAGGGACGGGTTTGCAGAACATGTGACATGTGTGTGTGTGTGCATGCACGCATGAGGAGCATCTCTATGTGCATGTAGAGAGGTGTGTGATTGGCATGGTTTAATGGGCTTGGAGTTTCAGCTTAGCCCAAACTCCTTTCCCTTACTTATACCCCCATATCAACTATATCCCCCACTGCACCCCCACCCCTTTTAACTCAATCATTCTTTTCCTTAATCTTTAAACCTCCAGTTGCTTTAAGGGGAAATTTAATCCATATATGTCTGCCTCATTTTCATTTAAATAGTCAAAAAAAAGTTGTTTTAGAAGAGTTCTTTGATGTCCTAGACTCCCTTGAGCTGTTCCTCAGCCTATTTTCTTAAAAACAGGAATGAGCATTTTTCAGGTGGAAAGGGGTCCCAAAGCCAGCCCCTTCATTTTCTAGCTCTCAAGTGGTGGGGTGTGGAGAAGAGAACCATTTTCTCCTACTTGCTGGTACCCTCCTCCAGAGAACCCCTTATCTGGGGATAGATCACCAAGCACTTACCAATATGAACTCTTAATCCTGGTGGCCCCCAGTGAGGTTAATAGTTAACATTTCTGGCCTGTCAGGGCCTCACACTGGAGTGGATGGTCTAGTCACCAAGAGAGGGGATTTTCAGGGAGCCTTGCATAGCCCCAGGCTGACATACCTGAAGACTGGGGCTGCGTGATGCTTTCCTTTGGTAATATTTGCAGATGTGGGCTTAATGGAAGCCTCACATTCTGCCTTATCCCATTGCTGGTGGCTCTCCAGATATACCCATGTTGAAACCCATATTTTCTGCCCTCCGGGTGGTACTTTACTTCTCTGCCCTGGGTCTAATGTGTATCATTTCATTCTTGCTTTCACATTCAGCACAGAACTTCTTAATCATTTCTAGATACACAAAAGTCGGCCTATTCCATCTCACTGTGCACAGTATTATCCCGAGAATAATCTGTGTTTGGCTAAAACTCAAGGGTTCCCACAGTGAATCACAAACTTTAATCAATGGAGAGGCTCCGAAAATTGTTTAGAAAAAAAAAGTGTGCAGTTATAGATAGAAAGAGGGCAAATACCATGGTTGCTTTGTCTGGGATACCTCCCTCTTCTAGGGGTTTAAAGCTGTCTGAATTGTGTTGTAAAGCTGACTACTTCATAGGTCATTTGGTTACTCCTGGTGGCATTTTTCCCCCTGGACACTTTCTGAAGCCTTGCATTCTAGATTAAATGCAATTAGTATCAGAATCTTGAGGTAGTCTAGGGTGGGGGGGCTTTGGATATAGAAAAGACCTGAGTCCAAGTTGTTTCTCTGTTTCTTCCTAGTTGTTTGGCCCTGGGAAAGTCACTTAATCTGTCTGAGATGCCACTTCTTCGTCATCATCCGTGGTATTTGCCTCACAGGGCTGTTGTAGGGACGAAAGGACAATATGTTTAAACATCTCATCAACTTCAAGTATAAAATAAATGTTGGCTATTATGATAGAGTCACATATTTTGCAGAGGAAACATGGTGGAATAGTGAGGGTATTGAACATGAGGCTATGAAGATCTGAGTGCAAATCTCTTCTCTACAGCTTACCACCTGTGGGACCCTAAACAGTTCATTCATTTCAGTTTTCAAAGCCTAAGTCTTATTTGGAAAATGATGACAATGATTCCTGTTACTACTTAACTCAAGTGGCTGTTACAAAGGTCACATTATATAACGTTCATGAAATGCTTTGCAAATGTGAAAGCTCCTTGTAAATGTCATTGATTATCTTAATGTCTATCTATCTATCCATCCATCTATCAATTGATTGATGTATCATCTTTATTTACCTATCATCTATCTCTATCTCTTTGTTCCTTTATAGATCTTTATAGATCATCTGTCTACATGTGTGCTACCTACTTACTAGCTATATGCCCCCAAACAACTCCAGAGCACTTACCTGTTCATTCATAGGCCTTTTGCTAATCTTTTGGTAGAAGGAGTTCCTAAATCTAGACTTTTCTATAGGGACAAAATCACACATCCTTTGTATATTCAAGTGTATATTCAAATGTATATAAAAGCATGCAAACAATACATAAAGATGGATATATATAAGAGATTAAGTAAAGATAGATACAGAAGTATGTAAAGAAAAGTCTGTTGAAAGATAGTCATATAGATCCAGCCGTTCTGGAAAACAATTTGGAACTCTGCCCAGAAAGTTATAAAACTGTGCTTATCCTTTGAACCAGCAATACCACTACTAGGTCTGTTCCCTAAAGAGATCAAAGAAGAGGGTAAAGGACCCCTGTACAAATGTACAAAATATATTTTGTACTCTTGTGGTAGCAAAGATTTAGAAACTGAAGGAATGCCCACCAATGGGGAATGATTGAATAAATTTGGTACATGATTGTAATGGAATACTATTGTGCTATAAGAAATAATGAGCAGGATCTTTCCAGGAAAACCTAGAAAGATTTATATGAACTGATGCAAAGTCAAGTGAGCAGAAACAAGAGACCATTATACACAGTAACAGCAATATTGTACAATGATCATTTATGAACAACTTAGCAATTTCCAGCAATACAAAGATCCAAGACAATTCTAAAGGACTTATGTTGATGAAAAATGCTGTCCACCTCCAGAGAAAGAACCGATACAATCTGATTGCAGATGAAAGCAGACTTTTTAAGAAAATTTTCTTTTTCTTTCTTTTTTTTGTCTGTGTTTTCTTTCATAGAATGACTAAAATAAAGATATGTTTTGCATGACAGTACGTGTATAACCTTTATCAAATTTATTGCTTTCTCAATAATGAGGGAAAATAGGGAGTGTGGGAAAGAATTTGGAATTAAAAATTGTAAAAAAAAAAGTGAAAAATTGTGTATGTAATTGGGAAAAAATAAAATATTAAAATTCAAAAAGAAACAAAAGGAAATAATAGTGTCAGATGCTAAAGCTCAAACTAAACTGGGTTTGGGGAAGAATGCCAAGGACAACAAAAATGTTTTTTGTTTGTTTGTTTAAACCATATTGAGGAGATGAGGGATGGAAAAGAAAGGGTTCAAGCCACTTCTTAGGGTGGATGGGTCAAAGATAACATGCTGGAAATATGGAAGAGCTCAATTCTTTAACTCTGTTTTTGCTTCCAAGGCAAACAATGTTTGAACTGGAAAAAATAGCACAAAAATATATAATACGTCATTAAAACCCAAGATAAGTAAGGAGATAAGAAGAAGCCATCCAGCTGCTCCCGATCAGCTAAAGTTGTTAGACTCAAATAAATTACATTCATGAAGCTGATGGGACTGGAGAATGTGATTGCGAATCACCGTCCATGATTTTTGAAAGATCATAGAACAGGTTCCATGGGGTTAAGAAAAGGTAACATTTTTAAGTGTGTGGGAAAAAGGATAGATCCCATAAACTACAAGCCAATAGGCCTGATGATTTCCAGAAGAAAAAAAAAATGCTACATAAGGCAATATTTAGTGAGCATGAATATGGAAACATTTTGCATGATTTCATATTAAGGTAAAATTTAATAGACATAAATATAAGCTCTTCTCCTTGGGTTAAAGAAATCATCTTCACAAAAGCAAGTTGGGGGAAAGATGCCTAATTCTACTTTGCAACTAGATGGTGTGGTTGATAGAACACTAGGCCTGGAGTCAGGAAGGCACAAGTTCAAATGTGGCTTCAGATACTTACTAGCTGCGTGATCCTAGGAAAATCACATAATCTCTATTTGCCTCAGTTTCCTCAACTGTAAAAAATAGGATAATAATAGAACCTTCCTCCCAGGGTTGTTGTAAAAGTAAAGTAAATAATATTAACAAAATACTTAGCCCAGTTCCTGGCATGGAGTAAGTGAAAGATAAATGCTTATTCCCTTCTATTTTCCCCTTCCCTAGAAATGCTTAACAAAGTGCGGTATATAGCAGGCACTTAATAAATGCTTATTCCACCCCTACTCTCTAGCCCAGATAGATTTTCTAAGCAAGGATCAATTGAAGAAACTGTGGATGTTTAATCAGAAGAGAAAACATAAAAATGGGGAGAGTGTGTGTGATAACTGCCTTCGTGTATTTAACAGACTGTTATATGGAAAAGGGAATCTGGTTGTTGTTCTTGGCTCTACCAGCAGAAATGAAATCAATGGGTGGAAGCTTAATTTGGATTTGATACTGGGAAACTCTTCCTAGCAATTCAAAACATCCCAAAGTGGAGTGGGAAATAGTGGAAGATCAGGCATAGGTTTATAAGCAGAGGAGGGTATCGAAAGCAAATAATTCTTCCTAATGTGTAGGTTTGCAATGTTGTTGCTGTTGGATCATTTCAGTTGTGTCTGACTCTCTGTGTCCTTATTTAGGGTTTTCTTGACAAAGGTACTGGAGCAGTTTACCATTTCTTTCTTCAGCTTATTTTACATATGAGGAAACTGAGGCAAACGGGGGTAAATGACTTGCCCAGAGTCACACAGCTAGTAAGCATCAGAGGCTGGATTTGAACTCACTAAGATGACTCTTTTTGACTCCAGGCCAGGAACTCTATCCACTGCACCACCTAACTGCTCCCATAGCGGGCACTAGATGATCTCTATGGCTCCTTCCAACTATGGGGTTCCAGGACTTGGAAGTTCTCCATGAGGCTGTTAGGGAATGATCACTGGCTTTCAAGTAAGAGGATATGGGTTTAAATTTTGCCTGTCATTTCCTACTCTATTACCAACATATAGCAGCGCTTGAAACATGAGCATTTAATGGTTGTTGCTTGAATGATTGTGACCTTGGGCAGTCGCTTAACCTCTCTGGGTCTCAGTTTCCCCATCTGTAAAATGAAGGGGTTGCACTAAATGATCCCCTTCTGGTTCTAGATAGGTAATTTTTTTATTGTAATACATAGGCATGAGACTCCTAAGTAATCAATCAACCTTTGCCCTCTTGGTTCTTCTTAGTTCTTTACAGTATCATGTTTTTAATGTATTTTTATTGATATCACAAGAGCAAGGTCGAATCACCCAACCCCATTTAACTCTAATAAATTCCTCATTATAAACACATCTCAGCTGTTTACTAAGTCTGAATAAAGCCTGGAAACCTCCCTAGGTGTGACAGGAAGTCTATTCTAATTGGAGGAGGGACTTGGTCATGTCCTGGAGGGCTCAATTAAACTAGAAGCTAATTCAGAGCCTGGGGATCCAGGCGAGCATGGAGCTAGGACAGAGTTCCAGCCAATCCCTGGAGAAGTTGCTTGGGAGTGGGCAAGGCAAAGCAACAGGTGCTTATTGTGTCTCAGGTACTGTGCTAACTAAGACCTGGGAAGAGCTTACATAGTCAAAAAAGAAGACAACAAATTCTGGGAAGCCAGAAACATAGCTAGTAGGGGAATGAAGCTAGGTCATCATAAGACCATCCCCAAAATGGAGGTACAGAAAGGATCTTGCAGAGGGAAAAGGGAGAAGGGTAAGAGCTTAGCAGAAGGATATTCCAGGGTGAGATGGCCTTAGGTAGTGATAGGTTCCAGGGAGAAACTGCAATTGAGGTACGGTATTGACATCTACAAAGCCAAACAGCTAGGAAGGGAATGAAGTTTGGCCAGCCTGGACCTCTCCCCAACACAGAAATCTAGGAAGGAACTAGTCAAAGGGAGAAGAACCTGTACTTCCTTCATAAAATACCTTTTCTAAAAGCTAAAATAAATCTAGCTAATTGTTTATAATCTACTGATAATCAAGAAGGACACTAGTGGGGACTCATGAGTTATAACACTAGAAGGACAACGCCTAACCCTTCAGGGCTATCCCTAAAGCCCTCAAGAGAAATGTAGTAAATTTTACCCTGTATCCCTCTCCCCATCCTTCATAGAAAGCCAACTAATATAAAGGCTGTCTTTCCCCTCCTCCAGCTTCTTTGCAGTAGTGGGGGGCGACGGGTGTGGAATACTACATATGTTTTCAGATTTTTCTGATATTTTGGTTAGTTTTGCTGAATGCTAATGTCTTATTTTTTCTTCTTTGCTATAAGAGGGCTGTCTGGGAGGGGAAGAAAAGAGTGATATATCAGAAAATAAAGACAATAAAATTTATCTTAAAATAAGCATAAAAGTTATGTAGAGAGCCTCTCATTTCTTCCTAAAATGATGGGAGGCATAGAACCTGGCTGGTCTCACCATGCTTTTCTCCAAAGGGCCATGCCATGGCCCGCCTCAAATCTGTACCAGGCAGCCTGTCATCTTGACCTGATCCTGAGCTGGGAGCAGCCCTCCTAATGAGCATTCATAGGGAGGTATCCCCTATTCATCACCTAAGAAGCATCTCAGCTTCTGGAGGTGGAGGAAGGCAGAGAGAGGGAGGGGCAGCCACTGATGTTTAAGTGAGCATGAGTTTTTGTTCCTATCATTTTGTACTCTTTGCTTCAGCACAGGAAAATTCTCCTTGGCTGCTCAGAAGAAAAAAAAAAAAAGGAAAAAAAAACCAAGCCTTTCCTAGTCTCCAGATGTTTTCTGGAGATTCCTTTTTTTTTTCTTACATCTATATAGTTCATGCTGATGTTGTACAAAGAGTGGCCTGCTCCCCTCCACTACCCCCTTTTCCACTCTTCATCTTTTACCAACTATTTTTCAAACAGGGACATTTTTCATTAAGCCTAGAGATCAGACAATGCTACTAACAGTACTGAATACATATCCTACTTTACTTCCCCAATAGCCAAGACATTCTGGGAAGGAAACAGCCACCCAGGTACATCTTTCAACCTACTCTGCTAGTACTTAATACAGTCATGTATTTTTTTTTCCTTCCCTCTAAGTGTCTGTCCAACTCTCTTTTAAATATATATATTCATGGTTATGGCATCAGCTTCTGCCTTTGGTAACGCATTCCTCACATTAATTGTGCTATTCACATAGACATTTGTCCTCATGCTAAACTGTCTGATAGCCTAGACTTTGGGTGCCTTGTTCCAGAGCCTTTCACATTTTAAACTCCCTCACTATGGATCACTTTCTTTGTAATTCTTAGGACTAAGTGAAGTTCTCGCTGGGCCCTTTTCACCACTTCCTTCTAAGGGCCTGCAGATGCTGTTTCCCCATCTCTCTGCAGACTCAGACTTTTCTGATCTTGGTTATCTTTCTTTTCTAATTCTTCTTTTTTTTGTTGTCATTTCTGGAATTTGATATCCAGACATGAGCTAAGTTTTTCTGATATTCTCTGACCTCTCAATTTGAAAGCATCAGCCAGAGGGGCGGCTAGGTGGCGCAGTGAGTAAGAGTGACAGTCTCGGAGTTGGGATGACCCAAGATCGAATCTGGCCTCAGAAAATGAGCACCCACACATAAAAATTAATGACCGGCTGTGTAAACTTGAGCAAGTTATTTAACCCCAATTGCTTTAAAAAAAAAAAAAAAGAAAGCATCAGCCAGACCTGTTGCTCAGTCCTTTCTCTGCTTCCCCTTCTTACTTCTTCCCATTAATTCACTTTAGTCACAGTTACAAAAGCTTATTAAGAACTTGCAATGGTTTATTAGTAAGGAGGAGAAAGGAATCCCCCATCACCTTCTTGCATCAAGCCTCCTCAGCCTATATTTTCTGCTCTGGTTAAAAGTACTCCCTGACAAAAAATAAAAATTAAATAAAAATGTTTATATGTCTCATGTTTGGATACTTAGCTCTGTTCCTCCTTTAAATAACACAATATTGCCTCAAGTTTAATTCCCTGGCTAATTATAAAATGGAAAAACTCAAGCCATCCAAATATGATATCAACTCAAAAAGGCAGTAACAGAACATAGCAAGAAGAGAAGAGGAAGCAACCTTTATTTAAAACATACATGAGAATGTAGCATGTTTCAAATGGGCCATCAGAGAGACCATTGACTATTTAGCAACTGGCGTTTCAGTGAGAGAAGAACGGCCCACTACTTGAACAATTTTTACTACATCAATCATCTTAGCATTTGCCTTCCCTACCATCCATCTACCAACTCTCATCCAGGAGCCAACAAAATAAGGAGTTCCAATGGGTAAAGAAAAATGGCGAGTGTTGCTGGGCAGGACCAGTTCCTGACTGATTCAAATGACTCAAATGGGTCAAATTGAAGATCCGTTTCAGATTGCAACCCAAGTCAGTACATTCTGAGCTCCTCAGAAGCATGTCAACAATATATGGAACACATCCAGAGCATAGTATGATAAGTTTGCTTCAAGGGCCCTCAGCTATAGTATACTTGGTTATTGATGCTATGCTGTTCAAGGAAAAAGCACAGCTCAGTCCTGGGGCCCCTCATGGGGAGAAGGTAGGGGGAGTTGGAGAGACTCATTTTATATAGCAGTTTCCCTCCTGGCTGCAGCCTATATCATAACAGTAACATGATAAACACTGATGATTACCCCCCCATTTGCATCTGTATTCATAAAGCAGAATGCATTGTAAGCTTGCTAACCTTGTTTTATTATTTCCTTATATGGCATGAAACAGAGGGCCTGCACAAATAACCTTCACCTAATGTTTAATGTTTATACTTGGCACTTGTTTTCTGCTCTAGACATGCTTGAAATCTTCAAAAAGCCTGCTAAACACTATGTCTTCTTCTTGAAATATAATATTTAGAACTCTATTATTCCACCTTCATCTGCTTCCAGTGTAATCTTGGAGTGTAGAGTCATTGGAAAGAAATATTGCTCCTATATGGGTCTTGTTCTGACTACAAAACCAAACTAAGAGGTGCTGAAAGATTTCAAAAAGTCCTCCCTCAGGTGGGGGATCCTTCATGCAAATGGCTTTCTCTGATAAAGCCATGTCTCTTCAAGCTTTAGCACCTGATTAGTTGTTCTTCCTTATTTTTCTACACAATTCCCCCACAATTCCTAGCTTAATTGAAAGGAAGTGCTAAATACAATGGAGTGAGGCAAATAGTTATTTAACTCATCCTCCAACCTCCTAAAGCTCAGCACTCCACTTTATTTGTGGCTGAGGCTTTATATATATGAAGACTCAAACAGAGACAATCTGTAAGACTTTTTTTCAGGCAGCAGGCATTTCTTATGATCATTGGAGCATAAATTAAGAGATTGGAGATGGGGGGGGGGACATTTGAGAGACCATAGAGTTCAAACCCCTCATTTTACATGTGTGGAAAATGAAGTAAAAAAAAAGGTTAAAAGTGGGCCCACATTTATTAAGTTTTTACTATACATTATACTTTTATAATCAGTGTACCAGGCACTAGAGGGATAAATTAAAATTCAATCATTCCCTGCCCACTAAGAGCTTACACTGTATGGGGTTAAAGGATTGTAGTATATTAGACAGAGTCGAAGAGAGGATTTAGTATAAAATTGAGAAATGCTATAGGAAGCAGGTCATGGATTATGATTCAACAAAGGGATTCATCAGGATGAGTCACACTTTGTAAGAAAAGGAAAAACTTGTCACAAAAACCTAGGAAGAAAAGAATGTTCAGAATAAATGCATGTGGTCCAAGGAGGGTGGTCAACAGTGTCTAGCACTACATGGAGATCAGTGATGATGAGGCATGAGAAAATGTCATTGTATTTAATATTTAATTTTTAAGAAAAATATTTAAAGAAAAGATCACTGATGATCTTGGGAAAAGGAGTTTAAGTCAGCTAGTGAAGACAAACAGATGGCAGAGTTGAGAAATGAATGGGAAGGAACAAGTTAAAACAAAGGTAGACAGCTTTTCCAGGAATTTGGGTATGGAAAAAAGAAAAGATTTACAACTGGCCAGTACTAGTGGCCCTCACCAAGCTGAAATCTCTGGAGAAATCCTAGTTCATGGAATTGCTGCCCTTCTGCATGATAACAGAATTGACCTGGGTTCCTCAGGATACTTTGACCCATGGTCAGACAAAACTTAATGGAGTTTCTGTGAACTGAAATAAACATTTTTATTCTATACCATTTCCAGAATAAAATTGAACTGTCTTCCTATTGCAGTGATTGATTTAGAGAGAAAGATGGTGGCAGTGGTGGTCATGGTGATGATCATGGCTTGATATGGCCATAACTATTGCCATTATTATTTCAATTATCCTTATTATTCCATGGTTTAATGTCAACACGATATATCACATTTTGTTCATATAAGAGTTTTTCATTGGGAGAAGTTGCCTTCCTGGGAAAATGATCTATTTTCCTCTATTCTTTTCAAATTCTTTTCAAGTCACAGTCCTCTTTTATTTTCCTTTGTCTCTAGGACATGAAGAATGTTTTCTTAGCAATCTACCTAAAACTCATCTATTTTGCCATTTTCATCATTATTACTATGGATCAACCTTTGAATTAAACAATGTATTGAATAGCTCAAATGCAAGCCAGAGAATATTCTGCTTTAACAGTGTGAGCATGTCATTGGCCAACCAGCAGTGGTAACATGCTGTCCATGGTCTGAATCTGTCTGGCCTTCGATAGTCCAAGAGACCACCTGGCCAGTGATTGGAATAGTAGTTTGTCCTTACCTTTCAAACACAGCTTCCTATACTCCACCCCCAAATATGCATTATAATTTCAGGTAACTCATACAATGCTTTGACTTTATGATAATCCCAGAACAACCAGTATAAGAATGACCTTCCATCTGCCAGCTTTCATCCTTGGCACAGATTCAGTTTGATTTAACAAATATTTGTTAAGTTACCGTGTGCTGGGAAAACAAAAACAAACAAAAAAGTCCCTTTCCTCAAAGAGCTTGCATTCTCTTATAAAGAACCACATGATATTCACACAAAAAGCTTATGATCTCTGATTGTAGAAGGTGGAACTTGATCTGAATTGTGAAGAAAGCCTGGGAATTTAGAAGGTAGAGGTGAGGAGGGAAAACACTGGAGGCATGGATAGCACAGAGATCACATGTGCAATGCTGTGTTTAGCTGACAACAAGCAATAAAATTGGTAACAATGGAGAATGGGTGAAAAGGTTCAGTAAGACTGGAAAGGCAGAATGGAAGAAGATTGTGAAAAGCTTACAGAAGCAAATAGAGGAATTTGTATTTCATTCTACAAAGAAAAGGAAGCCACAGGAGCTTCTTGAGCAAGGGAAGTAAGAAAGAATAGATCATAGGAACATAGATTTAGAGCTTTAAGGGAACTCAGAGGTCAAGTACAAACCCCTAATTTTATAGGTGAGGAAACTAAGTCACAGAGGGGTGAAGTGACTGTCAAGGGTCACATAGCTATTTTTTTCCTCATTGGATTTATTTATTTAGTTTTTTTTTTAAGTTTATGTATTTTTTAGTTTTCAACATTCAGTTCTGTAAGTTTTGAATTTTTCTCCCCCTCTCTTCCCTCTCCCCTCCCGAAGATGGCATATACTCTGATATGGGGTTTACATACAAATTTTTATTAAAAATATTTTCACATTAATCATGTTATATAGAAGAATTAGAAAGAATGGGAGGAGGGGGACAGAATCAAGATGGCTTAGTAGAAACAGACTTCACGAGGTTCCAGCTTCCACTTTCACCAATCCATGTAAAAGGAAACTCTGAACAAACTTTGGAGCTACAGAACCCACAAAATGACACAAAGAAGCTAACCTCCTGCTAAGGACAGCCCAGCAGCCCAGCAGGAATTGGCCAGTGCAGCACTCTGGAGCCAAACCCAGTCCCACGTGAGCCAGAGGTTTTAGCCCTAGGGCAGGCCTGACCAGCAGCCAGATGAAGGGACTTCAGAACACCAGCACCTGTGGCTGTTTCCAGAATTATCAACACATAGATGCCAAGGACAAAGTGAGAGGTCAGTGCACTATGGACTTTGGAAACAGTAGTAGGGAGAGTGTTGGCTTTTGCCACCAGGGAGAGAAGCCACTGAGACATTTAGGTGCAGCCGATGGCACATTGCAGCTTCAGCTCCTGGCCTGGGGACTGAAGGGGGACTGGGTGACTAGTCTGCGGGGTAATTGCTCTTGCTTTAACCTTCTTGGATGGGGATTGTGGTCTGGGGTGGAAGTCCTGGGGTGTGTGACCAGCTCGCCAGAGTGTGTGGAGGCTTCAGAGAGGGCACCTAACTAATAACTTTGGCAGTTGAGAAAACCCCAGTGTTTGGGATGGAAGCTCCCCTGTCTGGTGGCAGGGTCCTACTGTGGCAACAAGCCCAAAAGTCAAGTAATAGAGTAAAAATATCCCCAGGCAAAGGAAACTAAACAAACAGAAAAATTCAACATTAGACTCCTCTTTGGGGGGCAAAAAGGATCAAAGCATGGAACAGGAGGAAGACAGTGAAGTCAGAACTCCTGCACCAAAAGCTTCAAATGAAAATATGAGCTGGTTACAGGCCATATAGGACCTTGAGAAGCAGATAAGAGAAGTGGAGGAAAAATTGGGAAGAGAAATGAAAATGATGCAAGAAAATTATAAAAGGAGAGTCAAGAGCCTGACAGAGGAAAATAATGCCCTAAAAATTAGACTAACTCAAATGGGAAAAGAGGCTGAAAAAGGCAATGAGGTGAGGAATGCCTTAAAAAGGCAAATTTGCCAGATGGAAAAAGAACCTCAAAAGATCACTGAGGAGAATCTTTTCTTCAGATTTACAATGGACCAAAGGGAAGCTAGTGACTTTTTGAGAAATCAAAATATGATTAAACAGATCCAAACAAATGAAAGAAAATAAGGCAATGTGAAATATCTCATTGGAAAAACCACTGACCTGGAAAATAGTTCCAGCAGACATAATTTAAAAATTATTGGACTACCTGAAAGCCATGATCAAAGAAAGAACCTAGAAATCATCCTTCAAGAAATTCTCAAAGAAAATTACCCTGATGTTTTAGAACCAGAGGGCAAAATAGAGGTTGAAAGAATCCACCGATCACCCCCTGCAAAAGATCCCAAAAAGAAAACTCCTAGGAATATTATAGCCAGGTTCTGGAATTCCCAGATGAAGGAGAAAATATTACAAGCAGCCAGGAAGAAACAATTTGAATATTGTGGAAACACAATCAGGATAACACAGGATCTGGCAGCTTCTACACTGAGGTATAGATGGGCCTGGAATATGATATTCTGCAGGTCAAAGGAGCTGGGATTAAAACCAAGAATCACCTACCAAGCAAAACTGAGTACCATGTTTCAGTGGAAAATGTGGCCGTTTCAGTGGAAAATGTGGCCATTCAGTGGATTAGAGGACTTTCAAGAATTCTTGAAGAAAAAAACAGACTTGAATAGAAAATTTGACATTCAAATAAAAGAAGCAAGAGAAGCATGAGAAGGTAAACAAGGAAAAGAAATAATAAGGAACTTATCAAAGTAGAACAATTTACATTCCTACATGGAAAAAGTGATAATTGTAACTGATGAAACTTTTCTCAGTATGAAAATAGTTTAAGGGAATACATATACATACATACATACATATAGATAAATAGATAGATAGATAGATATAGATATAGATATATAGATATACAGTCTTTATCAGAGGGTATATAGGCATAAGAATGCATATGAGAATGTGTGTGTGTATATATATATATATGTTTATAGGTATACATAGATTGAGGTCATAGGACCAATTTAATAGGAAGGGATGATACTTAAAAGGTGAAATCAAGAGGTGAGAGAGGAATATAATGAAAGGAAATGGGGAGAGACAGGATGGGGCAAACTATCTCATATAGAAGAGGCAAGGGAAAATGGGTACAATGGAGGGGAAGAACAGGAAGGCATAAGGGAATGGGTCAACCTTATAATCATTGAATTTGGCTCAGTGAGGGAATGGCATACATACTAAACAGGGTATCTCACCCTACAAGATAGTAGGGGGAAAGGGGATGTGAGGGGGGATGATGGAAAGGAGGGCAGGCTGGGAGTGAGGGAAGTAGGAAGCACCACTTTTGAAAAGGGACAGGATCAAAGTAGAGAATAGAACAAGTGGGAGGGGGGATAGATGGGAGGGAAATACAATGTCTTCTACAATATATCTACTATGGTAATGTTTCGCATTAGCTACACATGTACACCCTATATTGAATTGCTTATCTTCCCATTAAGTGTGGGTGACAAGGGAGGAAGGGAATGAATTTGAAATTCAAAGTTTTAAAACCAAATGTTTAAATATATATATATATACTATTATTATATATATATATATTATATATATATTATTATATATATATACTATTATTACTAATTACTAATATATATATATATTATACTATTATTAATCCTAAAAAAAAAAGAAAGAAAGAATGGGAGGAACCATAAGTAAGGAAAAAAAAACAAAAAAAGAAAATAAGTCTGCTTCCCTCTGCATTATGACTCCATAGTTCTTTCTGTGGATGTGACTGGCATTTTCCATCATGAATCCTTTGGAATTCTTTTAGGACCTTGCATTGCTGAGAAGGGTTAAGTCTATCGAAGTTAGTCATCAAATGCTGTGGCTATTATGCATACAAAGATCTCCTAGTTCTGCTCACTTCACTCAGCATCAGTTCGTGTAAGTCTTTCCAGGTTTTTCTGAAGTCTGCCTGTTCATCATTTTTTTTTAAACAATTGGGGTTAAGTAACTTGCTCAAGGTTACACAGCCAGTCACTTTTTGTGTGGATGCTAAGTCTGAGGCCAGAACTGATCACGGGTCCTCCCGACTCCAGGGCCAGTACTCTTACTCACTGTGCCACATAGCCACCCCAGTTCAGCATTTTTTATAGCACCATAGTATTTCATTGCATTCATATGACATAACTTGTTCAGCTATTCTCCAGTTGATGGACATTCCCTCAAATTCCAGTTGTTGGCCACCACAAAAAGAGCTGCTATAAATATTTTTGTAACGTAGGTCCTTTTCCCATTTTTATGATCTCTTTGGGATATAGCCCTAGAAATAGTATTGCTGGGTCAAAGGACACTCACATTTTTATAGCCCTTTGAGCAAAGTAGGGGGTAATGAGGCTGGATTTGAACTGAGACCTTCATGGTCTGGTCAAAACTTGACTTTAGGAGCATATTTTGGTAGCTATGTGAAATAATGGGTTAAAGAAGGAAAGGTCTAGAGACAGAGACCAGCTAGAAGTCTATTGCAATATTATGGGCAAGAGGTTATTGGGGCCTGAAGTAAGACGATAGTCATGTGAGTGAATTAATCAATGAATAAATATAAATGTATGAATTAATGAAGGAATCAATGGATTTCTGATAGCAGAAAGCATTCTTGGTGAAACTAATAAAAATCAGAACAAAACTGTTGAGTCACAAAAGGAATGCATTTAGTGTTGTAGCCTTTTGGGTTTTTTTTCAAGGAAACTACATATTTCCTTTCTCCATACTGGGAGGCTGAAATAGCCTTTTAAATACAATATGGATCTTAAAGCAGCTTAGGTCTGATTAAGTAGAAATCTTGTCTATGAAACAATAACATCTTGGGAAAGGAAACTTTTCCGTGTATATAATCATCAGTGCATATTCATTTCATCCATTGCTGTTCTAGAGCCAAGATCCTGCTCACAATCTCCATCTCCAATGTGGCTGCCCTTGGTCTTTGGGGCTTCATTTTGGTGAGACTTTTCCATTTCTAACCTGATCCAAAGCCTCATACTCTGCTTTCCCAACCATCTTGATATCATGCGTTCCTTTACCTGTGCCCCTTTCCATCTCTGGAAACCATTTAAAACAAAACACTCTCACTCCTGGGAATGACATGGCAATCAGTTGTTTTTTTAATCCCACTCCCCATTTTCAACCCCAAACACCTGTTCCTAGCCACTTCCCCCTCCTTATTAGGATATAAGAGAACCTTGAAGTCAGGGTCAGTCTTGCTTTTTCTATTTGTATAACTAATGATTAGCATGGCACCTAGAAAATAGTAAATATTGGTAAATACCTATTAACATATCAATGCATTCAAAGAGATTTTACAAAAAATCAGTTCTACATATAAGAATATTATTGGCAGAATTAGTACTACAGAAATGGACAACATGATCCCTGACTCTGGGGAACCTGCAGTCTACTAAGGGAGATGAGATATGCATTGTTGTAAATATTTGCTTCACCCAGATGTTTTCTAAGGCAATGAGGTTTTGTTTGTTTGTTCTATTTTTTATACACAAAAGTCTTCAGATTTGGCTATGGCCCAATAGTACGGAGGGAAGAGAAACAATAGGGTTATATGGTAGAAAACACTATGATCACTTTGCAAAATATAGTAATTCCACCATGTTATAGGAATGTAAATTTTTAAGATCTTCCCTTCCCCTAGGTTAAGTGCACCTGGAGCCTGTGGTGGAAGGCTTGTTTTTCAGAGATATTTTGTGATTGGGCAGTGGGTGAAGGAGGTTGTTACATTCTCTGACCCAGGAGAAGGCTATATAATCCCTGATGTGAGACTTTGTTTTGGGGCTCACTTTGAGAAGTGTTGTGTGATTTGACCAGATGAGACTCTGGGCAGCCATTGAGAGCCCCCTGGCTTTGAAAACCCAGATGTTGATACTTCCCTCTCTGGTAACTGTGATTAGGTATGGATGTATGTAATGGTTGGACAGTTTGGAAGCCTGTCTGCTGAAATGTTTCTCTGTCTTGTAATTTCTGCTCGTAACCTCGGTTATACTCTGAAGTTGGGGTGCTGATCTTTTCCCCCTGAACTAGGTAAACAATTTATGTTTGATTGATTAAAGCAAGATTGTTAACCCATTTTGAGTTGCTTTCCTTTAGAAAAGCAGATCTAAGAACCTGTGTCAGCAGCCACCCTGGGGAGGCTGGGGTGCTTGCTGCTATACACCATCACCACGCACTTCCTCCCTTGCCTAATAATTCATGTGACCTGATATAGTTCAGGGACTGAACAAGAAAAAAAGAAAATTGTGGAGAGCTCGCTCTTTTCAAATGAACTTCTAAGACGTCATCCTCTTTCCTCTGCCCTCACTCTCCCTAGTTTCCCTTTATTTCTCAACCCTGTCTTCAGAATGTTTGAGACTCAGAAGAACTGTGCAAGAAAAAGGTCTCCCTCAAACAACCAAAATCTGCATGAACCAATGATCTCCAGTTGAAATCTTAGTTACTGAAGAGTTTGCCATGACTTTGGGACCACATTCAGAGCACTCCAGAACCCAGAGAGGTTGTTCTCCAGAATAAGAAAAATCCCTAAACCCATACAGGCCACCACCAGACCCTACCAGGTCATGACAATGGACATAGGTGTTAACTGGAAGTTTTGCTGCCCACTACTCATACTGAAAGCCCCAAGAGGACCAGCCCAACCTTCCCCTCCAGAAGTGTGGCAGAGTCCAGCCCTAACATCAAGTCTGATGTTAAGAAGCAGGCTACAAGAATGGGAAAACAGAGGGGCGGCTAGGTGGTGCAGTCAATAGAGTGCTGGCCCTGGAGTCAGAAGGACCTGAGTTCAGATCCAGCCTCAGACACTTAACACACACAAACAAAAAACCTAACCGTGTAACCTTGGGCAAGTTACTTAACCCCAAGTGCCCTCCAAAAAGCAAAAAAAAAAAAAAAAGAATGGGCAAACAGAAAAAAGAACCCCATCAAAATAAGCTATTAGTGGTGGCAGAGATGCTCATGACACAAATACAAATGAGAATATTTCCAAAACATCTACAAGAAATGACTCAAAGAAAAATATAGCCTGAGCACAAACTCAACTAGAATTCCTTGAAGAGGTGAAACAAAAGTTTAAAAATAGTTATTAAAAGTTTTGTTTTGTTTTATAGTATAAATGAAATGAGAGCATTTGGTAAGGGGAAAAGATGAGAGGAATGAAAGAAAACATTAGAAAGAGAATTAACATCTTGGCACAAGAAGTTCAAATCCTTGCCCAACCAACAAACTCCTTGAAAATTAGAATGGACCAAATAGAAGCCAGTGACTCCATGAGGCAATGAGAAATGTTAAAACAAAGTCAAAAGTCTGAAAATATAGGGCGGGGAATGTAAGATCTTTTGAAGCAAAAACAGCTGATTTGGAAAACAAATCAAGGAGAAAATAATTAAGAATCATTGGATTACCTCAAAGCTATGACCAAATAAAAAAGAGCCTCAAAATCATATTTTAAGAAATTTTAAAAGAAAACCAGAGGGCAAAGAGGAAATAGAGAGAATACATTAGTCACCTCCTTAAAGAAATCTCACCATGAAATCTCCCAGGAACATAGTAGCCAAAATTCAGAGCTTCCAGGTCAAGGAAAAGTTACTGCAAGCAGTTAGAAAGCAAGAGTTCAAATATTGAGAACAAACAGTCAAGATCACATATGATTTAGCAGCCACCATTACAAAGGAGCCACCACTATAAACTTGGAATATGCTATTACAGAAGACAAAGAACAAGGGCTTCCAGTCAAGAATAACTTACCCAGAAAACTGGAGCACAATAATACAATGGGAAAATGGATTTTTTTTTTAATGAAATAGAGGACTATCAAAAATTCCTAATAAAAAGACCAGAACCTTTTAGGAACTTTTGAAGTTCAAACACAGGAGAAAGAGAAATGTAGAAAGGCAAACATTAGTGAACAATGATAAAGGAACTAAATGAGAATAAGCAACTTAAGCAGCTTACATTCAAATATATGATACATTTTTCCCCTCTGAACCCTAGCATCATGAGGGTTCATGGAGTGAGTCCAATTCGATAAGAATTATAAGTGCTTCTATTATGTCTTCATGATATTAAGAAAAGAAGGGAAAAAAGAGGGGAAGAGAAAGGGAGGTTAGGGGAAATTATCTTACATAATCAGGGTGAACAAGTAGATATATGTATTAAGAAAAGGGTGTTGTGAGAGTGGCTGATATTTGAACATCACTTTTATCTGAACTGGTCAAAGGAAAGAATTCATACACACACTCACATTTCTGCAGACAGGAATGCATTTGGGCAATGGGAAGGAAAGGGAGGAAGGAAGATGGGTAATGATAGGGAGGATAGATTAAGGGAGGAATTGGTCCTAAACAAAGCACATTCTAAGGTCATACAAAAATAATTGAAATTCCTTTAGAAGTTGCAAAGAATGGGATTCTGAAGGGTGCCCCCATAAGCTGAGGAATGGATAAACAAGTTGTGCTCTAAAAATATGATGAAAACTATTATACTGAATAGGAAAGCTAGGTGGCACAGTGGGTAGAGCACTAGGTGTGGAGTGAGGAAGACTTATAAGTTCAAATCTAGTCTCAGATACTTACTAGATATATGACTGGGAAAGTCAATTAAACCCTGTTTGCCTCAGTTTCATCATCTGTACCTGGAGAAGGAATTAGTAAAATGCTCTAGTGTCTTTGCCAAGAAAATGCCAAATGAGCTCAAAAAGAGCTGGATAGAACTGAACAAGAACAAAACTGGATTGTTACCAGCACAATGACCAAATAGGATGAAACATGTTACCTGCCTCCTGATAGAAAGGTATAGGACTTAGAATGTATAATGAAATAAATATTTTTGGACATGGTCTGTGTGTAAATTTGCTTGATTGACTAGATATACTTGTAATTAGTTGTTTTTCTTGTGTTCTCATGTAGGAAGAAGGGGAATAAGGCACATCTTGACTGATTAAAACAAATAAAATCTCTTTTTAAATAGAAGAAAAAAAGAAAAAATGTGTTGACATTGCTTGTCCTCCTGCTCTTTCTCTGGGGCCACAGCATGTAGCATTAGTAGCATGGAGCAGAGAGGATTTTGCTCCATTAGGAAGCAATGTGTTATGTAATGGAAATAGTACTGACAATAAGTAGCTATTGTGTTGTTGTTTAGTCATTTCATACTATTTGTGACCCCATTTGGGATTTTCTTGGTAGAGGTACTTGAGGGGTTTGCCATTTCCTTCTCCAGCTCATTTTACAGATGAGGAAACTGAGGCAAAAAGGGTGAAGTGACTTGCCCAGGGTCACATAACTAGGAAATGTCTGAAGCCAGATTTGAACTGAGGTCTTCCTGACTCTGGGCCCACTGTTTTTTTCACTGTACCACCTAGCTGCCTGAGTAGCCAAATGTGACCCTGAGCAAGTCATTTATCCTGCCTCTGTTTTCATTTCCATAAGGTGGGTATGTCTCATCTGGTTATCTTGAGGCTCAAATGAGATAATTTATGTAATGTAATTTGCAAACTTTAACAATGCTATATAAACACTCTCATCCAGAAATTCCTTTTATGCTGAGAGATTTTCCTCTAGGGCCAGACCCTCAGATTTTCCTACTGCAGGCACCTGAGACTGCCTATGCTAAGTAGAATTTGGCTCTTTAATATTCTAATCCCAAGGCGTAACTTTCCTCATTGCCCTTTTCCCATTATTTCTTAGGTAAATGAAGATTGATGATCTCTCCCTGGCATAGAAATGCTGACCATGTCCTTTGCCCCATTGCTTCAGAACCCTGGTGCAGACCTTAGAGGTTATGTACAAAGATGAGATCTTTGGAGGAATCCAGGGAGACCAGAATGATGGGCTCTGACATGGACAGACATGGCAGCAGGAGATTAATTATCCATAACTACAAGCATTTCCTTCTACAAGTTATTCACCTGCTGGAGCAGCCTCTGTGATGCCGAGAAGTACCATGCCATATGCCTAGACAGCACAGCATAGCGAACTAGAAGGGAAGAAGGTGGGGGGAGGGAATGAGCATTTATATAGCACCTACTGTGTTCCAGACACTGTGCTCAGCACTTTACAAATACCATCTCATTTTAACTTTACAACAACCCTATAAGGTAGTTGCTATTATTATCCATTTTAAAGCTGAGGAAACTGAGGCAAACAGAGGTTAAGACCTGCTGAGGTCTTAATATCTGAGGTAGAATTTGAACTCAGGTCTTCCTGACTCCAGATCCAGAGCACTCTTCACTACACTACCAAGCTACAGGACCAGAAATCAGGACATAATTGAGAATGATGGATGAACAACCACAACAAGGAAACTTGGGCTTCAAATTCCACTTCAGGCATAAACTAGCTCTAGGACACTGGGCAAGTCTCTTAATCACCCTCCCTGCTAAAAACAACAACAACAAAAGCTTTAGTCCTTCATCTGCCAAAGAGGAATAATGATGAGAGAGAGTATGGTTTACTGACTTGAGCTCTGTACTCAGAATCAGGAAGAACAAGGTTCAGTTTCTACCTCACCCTGAATTCTTACTATGTGTATGACTGTGAGTAAATATCTTCACCTCTTTAAAACACAGTCTCCTAATCTATGAAATGGGCATAATAACAGAGTTGTTGTGATGGCCAAATGATATATTGTTGTTAAAATATTTCTATCAATAGAAACAACAACTACAGATTATTATTAGCAGGACACTGGGTTGGAGATTGAGTGCAGAGACACTGGAGTTCCTACTTTTTTAGGGGTTTAATTTTAGTTGAAGAGATAGAATAGACACATAGATAAGAAACTATACAAGACAGCAGATATTAAGAGACCATAGTGCTGTAGGAATGGACTTGAGGAGGTAGAAGAGTTCTTAAACAGAAGGTCATATATTTATTTGTATGTGCAGTCCTGGAGTTAGGAGAACCCGAGTTCAAATTCTGCGTCAGACATTTTATTAGCTGTGTGACCTTGGGGAAGTCACTTAACCCAGTTTACTTCAGTTCTTTATGAGCTGCATAAAGAAATGGCAAACAACTCTAACATCTTTGCTGAGAAAAGCCCAAATGGGGTCAAGAAGAGCCAGACACAACCAAAATAATTAAATACAACAACATAAATTTAAAACTATGAGTGACATTGAAGATCATCTAATTTTCAAGCCCCTTATTTTACAGATGAGAAAACTGAGGCCCAGCAAGGTACAATGACTTGTCCAAGATCACACAGCTAGTGGGATTCAAACCTGTCTCCCAGTTCTAAACCTAGTACCCATCCCACTACTCCATTCTGCCAAAATTATTGACTTTTTCAAAGAAGTTCCTTGAGGGCAGGAATGGAAAACTCACTGTAATCCCAGGGTTTCTAATTTTCCTGTGGATACTTATTAAGGTTTATTTTTAATAAAACTGAATTCTTAATCCCTTAGCAATTTACCTTCCACAGACTCAGTTGTGTCCAAAGTGAATTCAGGACACATAAACTAGAAGCCTTCCCATTAGGTTCACATATGATTCTAGGTGGATTCCAGGCTAAAGATGTGTTAGTTCTTATTAGTGAATGGTACTCACTCATCATCCTGGGAGGTACAAAATCTGCAGCATTTAATCTGTATCTGCTTTTTGCCAAAGCATGATGGCAGAGACCTTAAAGCATATTTTCTTAGCCTGTCATTAAAAAATACCCTTTGCAGCAGAATTTGCAAAGGTACTGACAGCAGGACAAAAAGAGCAAACAGAGGAATCATAAAAAAATGTAATCATTCATCTTGGAAACCAAAGCGAAATGTGCATTCTTTCAAGGAGATTCATGGGATTTTTTTAAGTGCATTTTTTTGCTGATAGATCGCCTTTAAGGGACCCAGCTGCAGGAAAATTGTTTCCCAACCTTTTTTTTTTCTTTCTTCCCTCTGAGATGGGGAGGGAGGGTTGGGGGTCTGTGGATTTGGTTGGGAGGTGGGAATTAAAAACTCAATGTGTTTTCAATTGGAGATCATGGCACTTTCATCCCGAAATTTGGGGAAGATAAGTTTTAATTACAGTAACAAGAACCACATGGGCAATGATTGATGTGAACCTCATGTGTCCTATTACTTTATTAATCTTTTTAATTGGAGGTTAAAAGAATGCTTTATCTGCCAAAGAGGGAGAAGAGATTGGCCCCATGCTCTCATGTACTTCTGTGACTGGAGAACCTGCCAGGGCACTCAAAGTCTGTGTGCAAAACCTGGATTCATAAGGTGAGGACCCCAAAGCTGGGGAACACTTGTTTCTAGCTAGGTATTGCTGTCTAGCAAATCTAGTTCACTAGCCACCATCCTAGGCTTTCAGTTTTAATGGATCATACTAGCCTTGTTGGAGCCTGGGGTGGGGCGGGGCAAGGAGAGAGAGAAAGAGAGAGGGGTAAGGGGAGAGGGGGATTGGGGGAGAAGGAGAGAGGGAGGGACGGAAGGAGAGACACAGAGAGGGAGACAGAAATGGAGAAAGACAGAGAGACAGAGCCAGGAAGAGGGAGAAGGAGAGGGAGAGAGGAAGAAAAAGAGAGAGAGAGAGAGAGAGAGAGAGAGAGAGAGAGAGAGAGAGAGAGAGAGAGAGAGAGAGAGAGAGAGAGAGAGAGAGAAAGGGGGAGGGAGCCATAATGGTTGCAACATCTGTGTGGTAAGTTCCCAGCTGCAATGAACAACGGGTGAATTTCTGGGCTAGCAGATGACTCTGAGAAGCCCAGGTGGTCCTTTGGGAAAATAGGGCCAACTCCCCTGGGAAGGGAGCCCAGGGTGAGATAAAAGAATGTGGTTCTTGAGCCCCAGGGATGATAGTGGAAAAGAAATGATAAAACATTCCCATTTCCCAATATCTCTCCATGGATCTACTTGAAAGCCCTACAGCATAATCAATTAATCACTCAGGAACCACTTATTAATACTTATGTAAGTATATCCAAAATTTAAAAATAAATAAAATTCAAATTTATACAAGAATAAATTAAAAAGAAGAGTCAGATGGACTAGAACCTTAATGGATGTTGCAAAATACAATGTCATTTCCGCACTCCAGAGTTGTGATAATTTAGTTCATAGGATGGTCCTCCACAGCCAGAGGACGCTATCACCATCGAAATCCTGTAGTGATGAAGTTTGAGTACAGCTCAACATTGCCGCTCACCTGGACTGCTGGAATAATTTTTGTCAATTGCCTGCTTGCTTCCAGTCCATCTCACCCCTTCATAATTTGTCTCTCATATAGTCTGAGTAAGCTTCCAAAGATATGGATCTGATAATCTCAGGCTCTCCTCAAAAAAAAATCTTTGGTGACTAACCATCGTCTTTCAAATAAAGCAAAATTGCTCCAGCCTGGCCTATGAGTGCCAAACAAATGTTTGCTGAATTTAGTTTAGTAATTTAGTTACACAAAGAAGCAGGTCAGTTTTGTTGTTATAGTATCAAAGTTAATATACACGGGGTGGGGGGCAAGGAAGGGGGGAACTATGTGTAGAGATATCCACAGCATCATACACCTCTGTCCTATTCTTTGCATATTTTATTTCTCATGTCCATTGATAGTTGTCAAATATCAGTGGACCAGGGCACAAAGGGGCAGTTTCGTGGTCAAGTGGATAGAGTAGCATACCTGGCATTAGGAAGATGAATTCAATTTCCTTCTCAGACATGTAGTAGCTGTGTAACTCTAGGAAAGTCAGTTAAACTCTGTTTGTCTTCGTTTCCTCATCTGTTAAATGGGGGTAATAGTAATAACAGCACCTATCTCCCAGAGTTGTTAAGAGGATCAAATAAGAGAAAATTGCAAAGCCCTTAGCACAGTGGCTGGCACATATGGTAAGAGAGCCCTACTCCTGTAGTCAAGAAGTCCTGTGTCCAAACCTGTCCTTAGATACTTATGAGTTGTGTTATCCTGGGTAAGTCACTTAACCTCTACCTCAGTTTCCTTGACTGTGCAATGGGGATGATAATAACACTTTGCTCCCAGGATTGATATGAGTATCAAATGAGATAATAGTTACAAAGCACTTACTGCAGTTCTGATTATGATTATTAATGAATCATGTAAAGGACAATTTTTAAAATCTATTGAATTCAAGTCATCACATAGATTGGCTCCATTCTATCTTTCCAGCCTCATCCCACACAACTTCCCTATTATAGATCTTGTATGTCAGCTAAATGTAATACTGGCTGTTTCCTGATATTGCTCTGCCCTTCCCCACAACTGTGCATTTGCAGGTTCCACCCCCAGCGTCCATGCCAGAAATCTCCAAACCTCTATCAGAATCCCTTGTCTCTATGAAGCAACTCCTGATTCCTCCTTCCACACCAGCTATAAATTGTCTCTGCCTTTTGGAGTCTCATGCGCCTCCGTTCAGCCCTCTCTCATGCACTTATCATATCATAACTCATATTAGAGTTATTTGCATATTTTCTCGAATCCCTATGAGATTGTGAGGTCTGTGAGGTCAGGTGTTGTTGCTTGTTTCATTTCCGTGCCCCCAGTGCATAGCAAGAGTTCACTGCACATACTAAATGTTTTCTGAATTTCAATTGTTGAATTCTATTATTTCAGGTCAAGGTTGGAGGCGATGGCTGTGTCACAGAGGATTCTGTGCTCTTGGTTGACTGTAGTAAACCTGTAGTTAGATTTGTCTGCTCCAAATGTTATGTCTTTGTCTAGTCAGTCAGCAAACATTTATTAAGTACTTACCGTGTGACCAGCACTGCACTCAGTGCTAGAAATACAAAGAAAGATAAGACAGTCCCTATTTTCAAGGAGCTCACAGTTTAGAAGCCTTGAAATAATGAAGGCAAGTAATGGAAGGAATTGTAGGAGAGGTACCAGGTGGATAACAAGAGTATTTCTACTCCGTTCATCTACTTGCTACTGGTTAAGTCATCACCTCAGACTGTCTTGCATGTCACTTAGAAGTTTGGAACCTCACCTACTATTCCCATACCTTCTCACCATTATTTTACTGCCATTGGGTTGTTTCAGTCCTGTCTGACTCTCTGTGACCCCATTTGGGGTTTTCTTGGCAGAAATATTGGAATGGTTCACCATTTCCTTTTCCAACTTGTTTTACATATGAAGAGACTGAGGCAAACATGATTAAGTGACTTGCCCAGGGTCACACAGCTAGCAAATGTATGAGACAAGATATGAATTCAAGATGAGTCTCTATCCACTGCACCACCTAGCTACCCCTTTCCCATTGTCCCCAATGTTTTAAGTCCCATCTTCTTCATCTGGTGTTCTTATGTATCCATGATGGCTCCATGGATGGAAAGTCACTTGCCAGGAAATACTGACCAAGAAAATTACAGAATATCAGAGCTGGAATGAAGACGAAACCAAGTCAAACCCCAAGCTCAAGCAGGAATACTTTCTAAAATTTCTCTGGCATGTGGTTGTCTAATGTCTGGTTATCTAAAATTTTGTACCTATCATGTATCAAACTGTGCTAAGAACTTTACAAATATTATCAAGCTAAATCTCAAGACAGAACATTCTATTGGTGAACATTCTAAATGTGAGTTTTTCCTTCTATTAAGGTAAATCTTTCTGTAACTTCCACCTTCTTTTGTGCTGTTTTGCCCTTTGAGGCCACACAGAACAAGCCTAATATCTCTTCCATACAGAATTGTCCTTCCCTTATTTAAAGGAAGCCATTGTGCCTTCCCTGTCTTCCCTTCTCCAGGCTAAGTCTTTTCATGTTCTCAATTGATCCTCATAGAGTAGGAGTTTATAACCTGGAGGCCATGGAGACATTCCAGGGGGTGCATGAACTTGAATTTGGAAAAAAAAATATACAGCTTTATCTTTGCTTCTAATTGAAACTTAGTGTGTCCTTCACTATTTAAAAACATTCTTCCAGGGGGTGGAGCCAAGATGGCAGAATAGGAGCAGTAACTTTTCTAAGCTCCTCTATGAATCCCCTCACTAAGCTTTTAAAAGTGAATCTGACGGATTTTGGAGTGACAGAATCCTTTGGGAGACAAGGCATAGCATAATCCAGCCCAGGAAAGTGCCCACGTGGGCCAGGACAGGGGGAGCTTGAAGCACACAGGGGCTGCACCAGCCCAGACTATAAAGCAGACTACAGCGAAGTGAGAAGGAGCCCCAGCCAGCAGACTCACCCAACCCAAGGACTATTTGCAGCTGACTCACCAGCCCTGAATCACCACAGGACAAGAGGATCCCTCAGAGCTGGGTAAGAGAAAGCATAGGGCCCATAGCAGAGACAGCAGCTTCTTCCGGGGCTATCAGCCCACAGCCTAGAAATTTAAAAATCACCTACCTGATTTTCCAGAGTCCAAGATGGCAAAGTAAATTCTAGCTGCTCAGATTCACACTCCCTGACCTATAAAACCCAGAGATAAATGTCCCACCCAGAGTAAAATCCTGAAATAGCAGAAATAGCCTCAGGCTTAGGAGTCATGGAGAAAGGGTACAACTGAGGCAGTAAGGAGTCTTAAGAGAAGGGTGGGAGGGGTCCCAACAAGCCTTACCTCACCTGACCAGCAAAAGGCTGCCTGAACTGTAGCCCAAAGACATAGAGGCAGAAATCTGAAGTGGCCAGACCACCCCTCCCTCACAGATTACTCTGTGAGCCTCAGGGTAACTCAGGGGAAAAACTGAGAGTCCTGGCCTTGGCTTCAATCGAGACACCCAGAGGCTACAGCACACAAAGCCAACAACCAGGAACCTAGCTCCCAGCATGAGAAGATTGGGTCAGAGCCCTCTGTACTCCAGGAGCAGAAATGCACTTTAAAGGACTGGAAATAGGCAATTACAATGAGCTGGAAGCAACTTGCAGAGGCAAGACCAAAGACAATAGACCTGAGACCACAGATGGAAATATGCACTGGTCTCAAGCCTGAAAAGCATTCTTAGAGGAGCTCAAGAAAGATTTTAAGATCCAAATTAGAGAAGTAGAAGATAAATTTAAATCTACAGTGACTAAATTGTAAAAAAGTCTCACTGAAGAAAACAAATCCTTAGAAAGTAAAATTTGGGAACTAATTGGAGAACATACCTGCCTAAAAAAGGACCTTCAAAATCTAACCAAAGAAAATAATTCACTAAAAATTAGAATCAGTCAAATTGAAGCTCAGGACTCTATGATGCACCAAGACTCAATTAAACAAAACATAAAGATTGAAAAATTGGAAGTGTAAAATACCGGGGGGTGGAGCCAAGATGGCGGAGTAGAAAAAGTGCGACAAAGGCACTCTCCCCCCAGATCACCTCCATGCTATGTAAAAGGGGACTCTGAACAACTTCTGGAGACCCAGCACCCACAGAGAAGCTAACCTCCCACTGAGGACAGCCCGGCAGCCCTGCAGGAAGGACCCGCTCAACACTCTGGGAGCCGGCAGCGCAGCATGGAGAGAGCTGAGCCCAGGTGCGCATGAGCTGCAGTTTTAGCCCCAGGGCAGCCGAGCCAGAAACCGGCTGGAGGAACCCCAGAATACCAGCAGCTGTAGTGATTCCAGAATTATCAACTCAGATATGACTAGGACAAAGTGAGAGGTTAGTGCCCTATGGACTTTGGGACCAGTATTTGGGGAATGCGTCAGCTTCCTCCCCTGGGGGCTAGAAGCCACTGAGGAGACACGCCATTTTGTAGTTTTCAGTGGCAGCTTCAGCTCCTGGCCTGCGAATTGTAGGGAGATTCAGCGATCAATCTTGTGGGGTAATCGCTCTTGCTTTAACCTCCCTGGATCTGGATTGTGATCTGGGGGGGAGGTCTGGGGTGGGAATCCAGCTTGCCAGAAGGCTGTGAAGACCCCAACGTTCAGGACAAAAGCTCTCCTGTCTGGTGGCAGAGTCCTACTATATCAACAAGCCCCAAAGTCAAGTAATTAAGTGGCAACATGTGAAGGCAAAGGAAACAAAATAAACAGAAAAAATGCAACCTTAGACTCCTCTTTTGGGGGCAAAGAGGATCGAAGCATAGGACAGGAAGGGGATTGTGAGGTCAGAAATCCTCCTCCAAAAGCCCCAAAGGAAAATATGAGCGGGTTACAGGCCATAGAGGACCTTAAGGAGGACTTAAAAAATCAAAGGGAAGTGGAGGAAAAATTGGGAAGAGAAATGAGAAGGATGCAGGAAAAGTATGAAATGAGGGTCAACAGCAGACTGTTGGAAAACAACACCTTGAAAAATAGACTAACTCAAATGGCAAAGGAGGCCCAAAAGGGCAATGAGGAGAAGAATGCCTTAAAAAGTCAAATGTGCCAGATGGAAAAAAGAATCTCAAAAGCTCACTGAGGAGATGCATTTCTTCAGAGTTAGACTGGAGCAAATGGAAGCTAATGACTTTATGAGAAATCAAGATGCTGTTAAGAAGATCCAAACAAATGAAAGAATAGAAGGCAATGTGAAATATCTCATGGGAAAAACCACTGACCTGGAAAATAGACAGGAGAGACAATTTAAAAATTATTGGACTACCTGAAAGCCATGACCAAAGAAAGAACCTAGAAATCACCCTTCAAGAAATTCTCAAGGAAAATTGCCCTGATGTTTTAGACCCAGAGGGCAAAATAGAGGTTGAAAGAATACACCAATCACGTCCTGAAAAAGATCCATAAAGAAAACTCCCAGGAATATTATAGCCAGGTTCCAGAATCCCCAGATCAAGGAGAAAATACTAATGCAGCCAGGAAGAAACAATTTCAATATTGCGGAAACACAATCAGAATAGCACAGGACCTGGCAGCTTCTACACTGAGGGATTGAAGGGCATGGAATATGATATTCCAGAGGGCAAAAGAGCTGGGAATGAACCCAAGGGTCACCTACCCAGCAAAACTGAGCTTTTTGTTTCAGGGGAAAATAGGGTCATTCAGTGGAATGGAGGACTTTCAAGCATTCTTGAGGAAAAAAGCACAGTTGAATAGAAAATTTGACATCCCGACACAAGAAGCAAGAGATGCCTGAGAAGGTAATCAGGGATAAGAAATCAAAAGGAACTTATCAAAGTTGACCTATTTACATTCCTACATGGAAAAAACAATGACTGTGACTGATGAAACCTTTCTCAGTATGAAAATAATGGAAGAAGGGTTTATGGTCATATGAATACATATGTGAATTTGTGTATATATATTTACAGTTATACATGGAGAGAGGGCATGGGTTGAATTTGTTGGGAAGGAATGATACTTAAGGGGTGAAATTATGAGGTGAGAGAGGAAAGTGGCAAGAGGAGATGGGGAGAGACAGGGTAGGGTAAACTATCTCATGTAGAAGAAGCAAGGGGAAGTGGCTGCAGGGGAGGGGAAGAATAGGAAGGCAAAAGGCAACACCACATTCTCATTGAATTTGGTTCAGGGAGAGAATGACATACATACTAAATTGGATATCTCAACCTGCAGCAGAATAGGGGGAAAGGGGAGGAGAGGAGGGATGATGGATGGGAGGGCATCCTTGTGGGGAGGGGAGGTTGGAATTACCCACTATAGAAGAGGGCAGGTCCAAGTAGGGAATGGACCAGGTGGGGGGTGGGATGGGTGGGAGGGAATTATAAGCAGCCTTGTACAATATATCTACTATGGTAAAATTTTGCATAGCTAGACATGTACAACATATACTGAATTACTTATCTTCCCAGAGGGAATGGGTGGCAAGGGAGGAAGGCAATGGATCTGAAATTCGAGGTCTTAAAATTAAATGTTTCAAATATATATAAATACTATTATCAATACTCTTTTGCATGTAATTGGGAGATAAGATGTGCAGGCATTGGGGCACAGAGATTCACCTTGCTCTAATGGAAAAATCGAAGAGAGTATGGGAGAAGATATGGGAAAGAGCATATTGGAGGAAGTGATATCTTGTGGGACTGCTATTCTGGGATGATGAGTAGGGAGAAAACAGCGGAAAAAAATTGTAACTCAAAATCTGGTGGAAATGAATGATGTAAACCAGAAGTTAATAAAGCATTTGTTTAATTTTTTAAAAAACTTAATTTTTTTTTAAATAAAGTAAGAAAAAAACAAAAACAAAAAAAAAAGGAAGTGTAAAATACCTCACTGGAAAAACAACTGACCTGGAGAACAGGTCCAGGAGAGATAACTTAGAATTATTGGTCTACTGGAAAGCAATGATGAGAAAAGCAGCCTGGACACATCCTCCAAGAGATTGTCAAAGAAAACTGTCCTGAAGTCCTAGAATCAGAAGGTAAAATAGTTATCAAAAAAATTCACCGGACTCCTCCTGAAAGAGATCCCAAATTGAAAACTCCAAGAAATATAATAGCCAAATTCCAGAATTACAAGATTAAGGAGAAAATATTGCAAGCAGCCAAAAACAAACAATTCAAATACCATGGAACTATAGTCAGGGTTACACAGGACCTAGCAGCTTCTACATTAAAAGATCGGAGGGATTAGAATTTGATATTTCATAATGCAAAAGAGCTAGGACTGCAACCACAGATTAATTACCTGGCAAAACTGAGCATAATATTTCAGGCTAAGAGATGTTCATTTAATGAAATAAGGGACTTCCAGACTTTCCTGATTAAAAAGCCAGAGCTCAATGGAAAATCTGATCTCCAATTACAACTCAAGAAAGACATAAAAAGTTAAACAAAGAAAACACACACTCACACATACACACATGCACGCTCATGCACACGTGCACATAACTTGGGATGCAATAAGAGCAAACTGTTTACATTCCTGCATGAGAAGCTGATAACTGTCAATATTTAAATTTATATGATTATCATGATCTTTAAAAGGGATATACATAGATAGAGGGTGTGGGTATAAATGAACAAATCTGATGATTAAAAAAAAAAACCTTATTAAGGCGTTAAAAGGGACTGTAATGGGATAAAAGGGAAGCATGAGGCAGAAAAGGTAAATTATGCCATATAAGAGGCATAAAAACATACTATAGTAGAGGGAAAGAAAAGAGGGAGAAAAACACCATTTGAACATTATTCGCACTGGTTGTGGTTCAAAGAGAGATCAACATAATTGGTTAAGTTTAAGATTCTAACATGAAAAGACCAAAAACTTATTAAATAGACGGAAAGGGGGGAGGGAGATGAGCACGGTATGAAATTTGCTCTTATTGGTTTGGAGTCAAAGGGGGAATAACATAAAGAACAACTGATTCCAATACTCTAAAAACTATTTGGGAAAACTAGCGCAGAAGGATTCCTACCAAATTCTTTTTATGGAACAAATATGGTACTGATACCTAAATCAGGAAGAGATAAAACAAAGAAAGAAAATTGTAGACCAATTTCCCTCATGAATATAGATGCAAATTTTTAAAAATAAAATAATATCAAAAAGACTACAACAACATATCACTAGAATAATACATTTGGATAAGGTAGGATTTATTCCAGGAATGCAAGGAGAGTTTAATATTAGGAAAACCATCAGTATAATTAATCATATTAACAATAAAACAATAAAACCACATGATTATCTCAATAGATGCAGAAAAGGCTTTTGACAAAGTACAACATCCATTCCTATTAAAAATACTAGACAGTATAGGAATAAATGCAGCCTTCCTTAAAATATTTAAAGCCATCAGCAACTATTATATTTAATGGGGATAAGCTAAAAGCATTTCCAATAAGATCAGGGGTGAAACAAGGGTGTCCACTATCACCCTCTTATTCAATCTGGTACTGGAAATGTTAGCAGTAGCAATTAGAGAAGAAAAATAAATCAAAGGAATCAAATTAGTCAAAGAAGGGACCAAGTTATCACTCTTTGAAGATGATATGATGATATACTTAGAGAATCCTAGAGAATCAAGTAAAAAACTATTAGAGACAATAAATAAATTTGTCAGAGTTGCAGGATATAAAATAAACCCACATAAATCCTTGGCATTCCTGTAGACTTCTAATGACATCCAACACCAAGAGATAGAAAGAGAAATCTCATTTAAAGTTACTGTAGACATTATAAAATATTTGGGAATCTACCTGCCAAAACTAACCCAGGACCTAATGAACACAACTACAGGACACTTCACACAAATAAAGTCAGATCTAGCTAATTGGAAAAAACATCAATTGCTCATGGCTGGGTCGAGCTAATATAATAAAAATGACAATTTTACCTAAATTAAATTATATATTGAGTAAGCCATACCAATCAATTCACGAAAAAACTACTTTATAGAGCTAGAAAAAATAATAACAAAATTCATTTGGAAGAACAAATGGTCCAGAATATCAATGGAATTAATGAAAAGAAATGCTAGGGAAAGTGGCCTAGCTATACCAGCTTTTAATCTGTATTATAAAGCAGCAATCATCAAAACTACTTGGTACTGCTGAGGAATAGAGCAGTGGATCAATGGAATAGATTGGGTACACAAGACTCAGCAGTCAATGACCGTACTAATCTACTATTTGATAAACCCAAAGACCCCAGTTTTGGGGATAAGAACTAACTATTTGACAAAACTTGCTGGGGAAACGGGAATATAGTATGACAGAAACTTGGCATAGACCATTATCTAACACCATATAGTAAAATCAAGTCTAAATGGTTGCATGATCTATCTATAAAGGCTGATACTATAAGGAATCTCAGAAAGCAAGAAATAGTTTACCTGTCAGATTTGTGGAGAGGGGAAGACTTTAGGACCAAACAAGAATTAGAGAGCATTAAAATGCAAAATGGAAAATTATCATTGCATGAAATTGAAAAGCTTCTGTGCAAACAAAGCCAATGTAACCAAGATTAGGAGGGAAGTGGAAAATTGGGAATTTTTACAACCTGTTTCTGATAAAGGACTCATCTCTAAAATATACAGAGAATTGAGCCGAATCTATAAGAATACAAGTAATTTCCCAATTGATAAACAGTCAAAGGATATGAACAGAGAGTTTTCAGAGGAAGAAATTAAAGATATTTATAATATGAAAAATGCTCTAAATCACTATTGATTAGAGAAATGCAAATCAAAACAACTCTGAGGTATCACATCTCACCAGTCAGATTGGTTAAGATGATAAAACAGGAAAATGACAAATGCTGGAGAGAATGTGGACAAATTGCTACACTAATGCATTGCTGGTGGAGTTGTGAACTGATCCAACCACTCTGGAGAGCAATCTGGAATTAGGTCCAAAGTGCTATAAATAATTTCATACCCTTTGACCCAGCAATACCCCTCCTAGGGTTGTATCCCAAAGAGATCATAGAAGTGGGAGGAAGACCCATATGTACAAAAATATTTATAGCAGTTCTTTTCATAGTTGCAAAGAATTAGAAATTAAAGGGGTGCCCATCAATTGGTGAATGGCTGAACAAGTTGTGGTATATGCATTTAATGGAATACTATTGTACTATGAGAAACGAGGAGCAGATGGACTTCATATTTACCTGGAGAGACTTATACAAACTGATGCTGAGTGAGAAGAGTAGAACCAGGAGAAATTTGTACACAATTACAGATAGACTGGACTATTCTCAGCAACACAGAGTTATAAGTCAACTCCAAAAGACTCATGATGGAGAGAGATATCTACATCCAGAGAAAGAACTAGAAAGAACTGAGTTTGAATCCAGATTGAAGCAAACTACCTGCTCTTTTTCTTTTTCTTGATTATTTTTGTTTCCTCTTTCCCATTTTTCATTCCATCTGATACAATCCTTCTTTATAACCTGACTAATGCCTAATGTGAAAATATTTGCAGATTCTATACTTGATTGTATGCTGCCATGGAGGGGGTGAGGGGAGGGAGGGAGAGAAAATTTGAAACTCAAGTAATTGTGGAACTGAATCTTGTAAACTAAAAGTAAACAAATAAATTAATAAAGACCAATTTTTTTAATTTAAAAAATAAAAACATTCTCCTGAATGGTTTCACCAGCCTGCCAAAGGGGTCCATAACACCAAATTTGTCAAGAAATCCTGTGGTATAGTATCTTACCATCCTGTCATCATTGTGGCCACCTTTTCTTTAACAATCTCCAGATTGCCAGTGTCTTCCTGAAAATTAAGTGCCTATAACTAAGTACAACACACTGAGATTTAATCTAAGTAAGAGTTGACTAGAAGGGAATAATGACCTTCTATCATGCAGGATACCAGACATCCATAATGCATCTTAAGCTCATGGAAACTTCATGGACAAGTGGACAAATGGACCATGTACAAGTGGACTGGGCAAGCTAGCCTTGGCATCAGATAAACTTGGATTCCAATATCACCTCTAACACATATTGGGCAAAATTTAGATAAACAGCCAAGTTAGATAACCACTTGCCAGAGAAATTATAGAAAGGATTACTACCAAGCAATGGATATATCACTCAACCTTCTAGTGCACAAGACCCCTTTCTATGAGTTTCAGAGTGCTTACTACTCTGCATTAGTAGAGAGATATTTTTAACAGGGATCCCTTTTGTCAGTGAAATTATCAATCTGGTAAAAAAAAAATCTCCTAACTTTGTGGGGCTGTGATTCCCCATGTGTTGACTCATTGACTTTGCAGTCCACCAAAACCGCAGTCATTTTTACATTGATATTGTCTAACCATTGCTACCCTTCTCCCCTACGCTGTACTTCTTGGACTCGAGTACTATACTATAGATTTTTCTCTAGTAAGTTTCCTCATATTAGATAGATTTAGCCTATTATTCTACTGTCAATATCTTTTTTTGTCTGTAGCCCAATGTATTTACTATTAGTAACTTCTAGATAAGGTAAATCTTATTAATTTCAAGTCATCAGCAAATGTGATAAGTATACCCTCCATACCTCCATCCTGGTGATTGAGAAAAATATTGAACAGATCATGGTAGAAGACAGCTTGTAGTACTATCCTAGAGACATTTCCCTCAGATTCATCTCAACCTATAAATCACCATTCTGTACATCAGAGTTCAAAGTCCATCTGACGCTGTCATCCAGTGTCCATCTTTCCATCTTCTCCACAGGGTTATCCTTAGAAATTTTGTCTCATCCCTTGCTGAAATGCAGATATGCTCAGACATACTGCTGTCCTACAAGTGTAATCACTTTGTAAAAAAATAACTTAGCAAGAATTTGATGAACCAATATTGATGTATAGTGATCACTGCTTCCCTTTCAAGCACGTACAAGTCACCCTTTTATTAACATAGTCTGTGATTTTCAGAAATTGAAGTCAGACTCACTGACCTGCAATATGAAGATTTCTTCTCCACTTTGGCCTTTGAAATTTTGATTTGATTTGAAATTTTGTTCCACTTTTTGTCCTATAATTTGAAGATTTGTTCTCCTTTCTGAAAATCAGTGTTGTATTTGCTTGTATCCAATGCTGCAAAACCTTTCATTTTCTGGGAATTATCAAAAGTAACAATGATCAATAATTATTTGTTGAATTAAAATAGAACTTAAAATCTCATGCTTTTTTCTCTTGAGACAGTTATGGGCCCATTTATTTAATTTTTTTTTTCTTTTTGGAGTGCAATTGGGGTTAAGTAACTTGCCCAAGGTCACACAGCTAGTTTTTGTGTTAAATGTCTGAGGCCGGATCCAAACTCAGGTCCTCCTGATTCCAGGGCCAACGCTCTACTCACTGGGCCACCTAACTGCCCCAAGTTTTTTTATGGGCCCATTTAGCAACATCATTTGATGGGGAATTTTGACAGTTATTTGTAATTTTATTCCTGCTTTTCAAATCCACCAAAATACTTTCTGTCATCTAAACACCTCAAGGTTATGCTGCTCCTCTTAGCCCCACATGGGAGTAGCAACAGGAAAAGGTCTAGCTAGGGATCTGGCTTAGATCCAGGAGGACAGTATGGTCTGAACAACAGTCTATAGCACCAATAGTTCTCTTAATTGGGGACTGGAAACAAATGTTAAGTCATCTGAGGCAACAGGGTCAATTCTCCCAAGGTAACAAACAGGAGAGATGCCAGAGATGAGTGCAAGGTCATCGGAGCACAAGCGTCCATTAACACATAGTAATGAGCAGGTATAAGCTGGGGGAAGGAAGAGGAAGAATCTGTGAGTCCGAGGTGGCTGGTGGCAGTGTTAGAATCTAAAAGACAAAAAGACAAGTGCAAACTAAGTCAATTTACTAGCCAAGAAATTGAGTGCCTCCCAATTTGTGAGGACGTGCAAAAATGTTTGAGAGGCAGCTTATTGTAGTGGATGGAGATTTGGGTTTTAAGCCATAAGACCTGAGTTCAAATCCTACAAGTGACATACACTGACTGTGATCCTGGAAATATCACTTAGTGTCTCAATGCTCTAGGCCAGTGGTTGTTGTGGTGGTGGTTATTCAGTTGTGTCTGACTGTTTGTGACCCCATTTGGGGTTGTCTTAGCAAAGACACTGGAGGGGTTTGCTATTTCCTTCTCCAGCTTATTTTACACATAAGGAAACTGAGACAAACAGGGTTAGGTGACTTGCCCAAGGTCACACAGCTAGGAAGTGTCTGTGGCCACATTTGAACCCAGATCTTCCTGACTCCAGGCCCGGTGCTCTATCTTTGGAGCATTTAGCTGCCCTTAGGGTCACTGCCATCAAGCTCAAATAGAAATGAGGGCCACTCATCTGTATATAAGGATCCCTGTGGGTCTCATATTGACCTAGTTTTAAAATGTAATATTGTTTTATTGTATTTTTTATTTAGTTAAGTACTTCCCAATTGCATTTTAATCTGGTTTGGGCCATGGGAGAGTGTTATGGGTCTCCTATTTGACACCTCTGCTCTAGGTAATTCTTGAAAACTATGGTTTGCAGACCTGCATTGGTAGTGGGGGTTTCCTCAGCTGTGAGTTCCCTTACAACACTGAAATCAGAATTTGAGTTCTTAACCCTCTTCTATTCAAGGAGGTTGATTTTTCCAATTTGATTCCTTCAGTAGATTATATCAACCCACTCTCTCTGAGCCCGAGAATATGGACTAAGCCATCTTTACATTGATATTTTCAATGAGCATCAGCTGAGGGTATGTCCCCAGTCAGTATTCCCATAAATGGTCATGTGTTCATGAGCTAGCTGATTATAGCCGAGATACGATTACACGAATTGTATGTGGAGTCAGTCACAGAGACAGGTGACTGCATATATCACATTTTTAGGATTCGTTGCTGATTACCTGACAACCAATATAGTTAAAGTGTTACTTTCAGTAGACTTGAGTCCCTAAGCCCCAAATAAAGAGATCACGTGTCATATATAGAATCAAATATAACAGAATCTACAAGAAAAAAATAACCATAGTAGACGGTAAAAAAAAAAAAAAACAACAAAAACAAAAACCTGGAACTAATGCAAAGAACTTAAAACTGTCATTCATTATTCCTATCCTCAATCAAATACATGGACCTGCCGCAGTTGGAATCAATAAGCTTTGATACTGTATCTACTTGCAAGGGTTACCTATGGCAAGTGCCTTTGCCTGACACCTTCCCACCCCACCCAACAAGAAACAATAGATATTAATTTATCCCAAGTTCATAAAGTAAAGGAAGAGGGAGGCACACAATGGAATGCTGAGCACCCTGCTTTGGGTGGGCCCTCAGAGCCACAGGTTGTATATCATTGGGCCTCAGGGAAAGGGGTCTAAGGAGAGTTGGGGCCAGTCCACTCCTCTCAAAGGTTACTTAGTGCAGGAATCTAGGCCTGGCTCACCCTGATACCTCTCAACATGAAGACTGGCTAAGGTCATCCAGAAGCCCAGTTATAGGGGTCTGTGAAATACTGTAAAAAGAAATGACTGAAGAATAAGGGGAATCTCCAAAGTCAAGTAATAGAGAACCTAAGAGAACATTTCAAAATATAAAAAAAAAATCTATAGATAGAAATCAAGCCTATAAGCAGATAGAAATGAAAAAGAAACACACTTACACACATACACATACAGAATGAGTAAAACATCAACAAGGAACCAAACCACTTTGAACAAATATTATAATATAAGAGAAAACAAGCCAATATTACCAAACAAAAGAAAGAATCCTATGGAATTTCCGGAGATCATAAGACTTTAATTATGATTCTCCATGATGGTTCAAAATTAATGAATGAATGGATGAATGAAAAATTATTGATTACTTTCTATGTAAAAAACATTGTGCTAAGTGCTGGGAATAGAAATTAAAAAGCAATGCTGTCCCTGCTCCCAGGAAGCTCACATTCATATAGCAGATACAAGTCAGATGGAAGTGCCCAGTCATCCTTGGAATAGGCATCAAAATAGATGGAAGAAATGAGGAAAAATTTAGAAATCAATTTTTAGTGCCAAATTAAAAAGCACAACCAATAGAATATGAAAAATAAATGGTATATAATGAATACATTTACAAAACACATATGGGAAAGAAAGAAAAAGATTTATATTACAAAAATACTGATGTGGAGGAAAAATAGGTAGAACAGAAGGAAAAGACAACAATGCTAGAAAAACACTTGGTATCCAAGTTAAAATTAATGACCTTGAAGAAAGAATACACAGAAATAATTTAAGAATGATAGGCCCTCCCAGAATAATGTGACAGATTAAACAACAATAACAACAATTAAGCGGCAGATTACAGGAAAAATATCCAGAATTTCTGAATAAAGGCAAAAAAAAAAAAAAAAAAGACCTGAGAATCCCCAGATCAACATCGAGGGAAAAAAAATCCAGGCTTCAATCTCTAATACACATAATGGTTAATTTTTAACAGTTTCAATGATGAGCAATAAAGTTTTAAAGCAGCCCCCCAAAAAAGATCTTTAATTATAAAAGGAAGGCAACTGGAATAACATGGAATTATTCTGCATTCATGAGGATTCAAAGACAGAAATGAAAGAGTATATTGAAAGAAAAGGACCTCAAACTGCACCACAAAATGATACATCCTTCAAATCTGAACATACTCATCAATTAGAAATGATGGAGATTAACAAAAAGTGTAACATTCAAGGCATCCTGCCTTCACCATAACCACCCCCTATAGGCTCCCCCAGATTCACCAACAACAACATCAGGGAAACAGAGATGAACAGATTATTCAAATTGTGAAGAAAATATCAAGAAAGATGAAAAGCTCAAGTATTATGAAAATATGGATTAAAGAAAACAATTTTCATATATACATATATTATTTTCTAAAAAGAGAAAGTTTGATATATGAAATAAAAGAAAGATCAAAGCTGCACTATTAATGGATAAAAATAACTTAAGGAGCTAAAGATTTAGGGGGAACTTAAATAACAAGGAAAAGTCAAAGGGGAAGAACTGAATTAGCACTAAAAATAGTTTAGAGGAGGGAAGATTATGAATCATTTGACTGGGGAAAAAGAAAGGGAGGCACAAACAAATAAATTGGTAAGTAAAATATAAGGATCAACACTTTATATATTTGAAACATTTAATGTTACGACCTCGAATTTCAGATCCATTTCCTTCCTCCCTTGTCACCCATTCCTTCTTGGGATATAAGTAATTCAGTATATGTTGTACATGTCTAGCTATGCAAAACATTATCATGGTAGATATATTATACAAGGCTGCTTATAATTCCCTCCCACTCATCCCACCCCCCACCTGGTCCATTCCCTACATGTTCCTGTCCCTCTTCTATAGTGGGTACTTCCAACCTCCCCTCACCCCAAGGATGCCCTCCCTTCCATCATCCCTCCTCCCATTCCCCTTCCCCCTATCCTGCTGCAGGTTGAGATATCCCATTTAGTATGTATGTCATTTTCTCCCTGAACCAAATTCAATGTGAATGTGGTTTTGCCTTTTTAGCCTTCCTTATTCTCCCCCTCCTTTGCACCCACTTCCCCTACATGAGATAGTTTACCCTACCATGTCTCTCCCCATCTCCTCTTGCCACTTTCCTCTCTCACCTCATAATTTCATCCCTTGAGTACTCTCCCTTCCCAACAAAATCAACCTATGCCCTCTATCCATATATAACTGTAACCATATACACACACATTCACATATGTATTCATATGACCACACCCCTTCTTCCATTATTTTCATAGTGAGAAAGATATCATCAGTCACAGATATTGCTTTTCCATATAGGAATGTAAATAGTTCAACTTTGATAAGTTCCTTTTGATTTCTTTTTCCCTGATTACCTTCTCAGGCATCTCTTGCTTCTTGCATCTGGATGTCAAATTTTCTATTCAACTCTGGTTTTTTCCTCAAGAATGCTTGAAAGTCCTCTATTCCACTGAATGACCATATTTTCCCCTGAAACAAAATACTCAGCTTTGCTGGGTAGGTGACCCTTGGGTTCATTCCCAGTTCTTTTGCCCTCTGGAATATCATATTCCATGCCCTTAGATCCCTCAGTGTAGAAGCTGCCAGGTCCTGGGCTATTCTGATTGTGTTTCCACAATATTGAAATTGTTTCTTCCTGGCCACTTGTAGTATTTTCTCCTTGATCTGGGGATTCTGGAACCTGGCTATAACATTTCTGGGAGTTTTCTTTTTGGGATCTTTTTCAGGAGGTGATCGGTGGATTCTTTCAACCTCTATTTTGCCCTCTGGATCTAAAACATCAGGGCAGTTTTCCTTGAGAATTTCTTGAAGGGTGATTTATAGGTTCTTTCCTTGATCATGTCTTTCAGGTAGTCCAATAATTTTTAAATTGTCTCTCCTGGATCTATTCTCCAGGTCAGTGGTTTTTCCCATGAGATATTTCACATTGCCTTCTAATCCTTCGTTTGTTTGGATCTGCTTAACAGCATCTTGATTTCTCATAAAGTCACTAGCTTCCATTTGCTCCAGTCTAACTCTGAAGGAATGAATCTCCTCAGTGAACTTTTGAGATTCTTTTTCCATCTGGCAAATTCGACTTTTTAAGGCATTCTTCTCCTCACTGCCCTTTTGGGCCTCCTTTGCCATTTGAGCTAGTCTATTTTTTAAGGTGTTGTTTTCCTCAGTCAGGCTGTTGACCCTCATTTCATACTTTTCCTGCATCCTTCTCATTTCTCTTTCTAATTTTTCCTCCACTTCTCTTATTTGATTTTTAAAGTCCTTCTTAAGGTCCTCTATGGCCTGCAACCCGCTCATGGTTTCCCCTGGGGCTTTTGGAGCAGGACTTCTGACCTTACAGTCCTTTTCCCGCTCTATGCCCCCAAAATAGGAGTCTAGGGTTGCATTTTTCTGTTTCCTTTGCCTTGGCATGTTGCCACTTAATTGCTTGACTTTTGGGCTTGTTGCCACACTATGGCTTTAAGGCCAGATAGAGGGATTTTTGTCCCGAACGTGTGGGGGGCAACTTCCGTTTCTGGCAAGCTGTAAACCCACCCACAACTTCCACCCTAGATCACAATCCAGATCCAGGGAGGTCAAAGCAAGAGCGATTACCCCCCAAGACTGATCGCTGGATCTCCCCACGATTTGTAGGCTGGGAGCCGGAAATGCCTATGAAAACTACAAAATGGCGTGTCTCCTCAGCGGCTTCTAAGCCCCCAGGGGAGGGAGCTGACGCATTCCCCAAATACAGATCCCATAGGACACTAACCTCTTACTTTGTCCTAGGCAAGTCTATGTTGATAATTCTGGGGTCGCCACAGTTCCTGGGGTTCTGGGGTTCCTCCAGCCGGCTGCTGGCCCTGCCGCCCTGGGGCTAAAACCTCGGCTCACATGGACCTGGGCTCGGCTCGGCTCGGCTCCTGCGCTCTGCCGGCTCCCAGACTGCTGCGCTGGTCCTTCCTGCAGGGTGCTGGGCTGTCCTCAGTGGGAGGTTAGCTTCTCTGTGTCGTTCTGTGGGTGTTGGGGCTCCAGAAGTTTTTCAGAGTCCTTTTTTACATAGTTTGTGGAGAATCTGGGGGCAGAGAGGCTTGGAAGAGCTGTTTCTATCCCGCCATCTTGGCTCCGCCCCTCAAGGATCAACACTTTAAATAAATTCACAGAAGCCTTTCCTTACAGTCTTGGGGCAGAAGTAAATTTGAAGGTTTACACTGAGTAAGGCATCCTCAGAAAGATAATAATGGTGGTTGAAGAGAAAAGATACTGTTCCTTGGTCGGCAAATTTAAGTCTAGAGTCAGGAAAGTTATCAACTACTTTTTGTATGTGATGGGGATAATATACAAAGCAAGGTGATAGGCAAAAAGCAACTGGGGAGGAGGGATCATGAAGCTGAAGCACAGGGAGAAAGAACGGGGAAAACAAAAGGATGCTGGTGAATATAATTGTTCCTGTGCCATTGAGGCAATGATCACAGACAATGCAGGTGAGGTGGTCTGAGGCTAGCTCCAAGTGTGAGCTGTCCCCTCAAAGGAAAGAAAAGGGACTGAGTCTTGAGAAGAATGATCCTGGAAAACATTTCCTTTTATCTTTGTGTGCCCACACCTAGGGCAGTGCCGTGTACACAGCAAGTGCATTGGATTATAATGGAGCTGAGATATTAGCAAACATATTTTCCTAAAACATTTGTTTTTCCTTCCCTGTTTCCCTGATGCATCATACCACCTCTTAGGTGGAGCTTTTCCTGGTCCTTTCAGCTGCCTCTCTTCCTACTCCCAATGAGTACCCTGTATCTACTTTATAAATATTTTATACATATTTTTATAGGCACATGTTTCCCCCTGTAGTATGGAAGAATGTAAGCTCCCTCATGGAAGAGCCGGTTTTGATCTTGTCTTTGTATCAGCAGCACCTAACACAGTCCCTGGCACTTAGTAAGCCCCTAATAAATTCTTGTTGATTAATTGATTGCTTTTGTTCATTTTGTTTTGTCATTTCAGTCATGTCTGACTTTTTATGACACCATTTGGGGTTTTCTTGGTAATTGTATTGGAGTGGTTTCCAATTTCCTTGTTCAACTTGTTTTACAGATGAGGAAACTGAGGCAAACAGGGTTAAATTACTTGCTCAGGGTAACACAACTCATAAACATGTGATGCCAGATTTGAACTTAGGAAAATGCATCTTTCTGACCACAGGCCTGACACTCTATCTACTACTCTCTGACTGGACAGATGGACTTTGGACAGATGGACTTTTGGTCAGATGTTTCATGAATGTATTTGGTGAGGGAGGGAGAGAAGAGGAAAGGAGAGATGAGAGGGAAGAGGAAAGGGGGAGGGGATAAGGCACAATCAGTTCAGGCTGTCAGCCACCCCTGGGTTTCCAGGTTCTTGGTACTCCATGTAGGGTGGAGGCAGGGAGGCAGTGAATGTTCCCAACAGGGTATGTTTCAGTGGATAATTATATTCAAGAAGATATCACCAAAACAAAATGTCAAGATTTGCTTGGCTCTCTGCTTACTGTATAATGAGCAAGTGTCATTGAATGGACTCCATAAGAGAATGAATATGAAGAGGAGAGAGAGAATCCAAGTGTAACACCAAAATGATAGACAGGCTATTCCCCATGAAAAATGAATCTTTAGAAAAACTTATTCAGAATATATATACATATATGTATATACATACATGTATATATACATGCATATACATATACACACACCTACTAGGTCCAAAGCACTTCACTAGCCATGGGAAACTCAAGGACAAAAATAAAACAAGCCCTGACCTCAAGGCACTTTAGTAAGCAAATAAGTAAGAAAATACTTCACTTTTTTACTCCATGGTCATTTCTTCCACAGTAGCTTTGGCACATGGACTAGAGACCATGCCTGGGGGATTTAAATATTTCATCTCTGGACCTAGTGCCCTAGTGTTTCCCTGTCTAGATGTGTATATGCAATACCTTATATTGCCCAATATTCCAGACCAACTTGAACGCCAACCTTCCTTCCCTTTATTCCATGACCAGCCTTTTGCAAGCTGCTTTGCCACTGCATGGGTATACACTATGTGAACCCTAACCCCACAACCCCCACACACATACTTTCCAGTTTTTGAACTATGATCATATCAATATTACTAATGTTATTGAAAAGAGTATGTTAATCAACTCCCCTATGGCTTCATTCACCATCAATATAACTTTCCAAAAAACAAACAAACAAATAAACAACAGCAAATAAAAACACGCCCCTCCGTGAGCAATTCCTACCCATAGAAGTTGTCTTCCTCGGGATACTCTATATTGTCTCAGTGCCATTTCCCCGTTTCAGTGGGGCAGCTAGGTAGAGAGCACAGTGGGTAGAGTGCCAGGTCTGGAGTCAGGAAGACCTGAATTCAAATCCTGCCACCAACACTGTGACTCTGAGCAAGTCATTTAACTCTGTTTGCCTCAGTTTCCTCACCTGTTAAAGAAGTTGGAGAAGGAAATGGTAAATCACTTCATCTTGGCAAATCACTCCATCTTGGCAAATCTTTGCCAAGAAAACCTCAAAAGGGGTCACAGAGTCAGACACGATTGAAATGACTCAACCACACTGAATAACCATGTCAAAAATGGAAATAATGATATCTGTAATCCCTACCTCACAGGATCATTATGAAGGTCAAATGTAATAACAGACATTAAAACTTTGAGGCACTACACACATAATGTAAGCTATTATTATTAATGAACTTTCCCTGGGTGGAAAAAACAGAAACTTAGTTTCTTGTCAGTTGATGGCTCACGCCATCCCTCCTGTCCTTTGATGGCCCAACTTTCATCCAAGAATCATACATTTTTAAAGATGAAAAAATGAGCATGGAAGATATTACATGTCCCTGAATGGCTGTATAATAATGATAATAAAGCATGATGATTGATGATGATGATGATATTTATATGGTGCTTTCAGATTTGCAAAGTGCTCTACATGTTGTCTCATTTGATCATCACAACTCTGGTGGGACAGATACTATTATTCTAACAATTTGCAGATGGGGAAACTGAGGCTGAAAGAGGCTGAGTGATTTGCCCAGAGTCACACAGCTAGTAAGTGTCTGAGGTTGGATTTGAACTTAGGTTGTCCGGACCCTGAGTTCATTGTGTCACATAGACTCTAGGACTACATAGTGAAAATGTTAGGCTTGTTACCCTGGTAAACAGGAATCCCTTGCTGGCAATCTCTGAATTATTAAGTTTTTTAGATGATTCATATTGGCATTAATGACCTTAAATGAAGCATCTGTTAGTGATGAAGAGTATATAGCTTTAACCCTCTGGCTACCATGGATGCTTTTGCTTAAGATGGCACCCACAAGTGTCCCTTTCCATTGCCAACATGTAAAAGTGGCAGTTGTCCAAGTGTTAACAGAGGGGAATACATTCTCATCTGCCTTGGAAGAAAATATTGCTCTTCTTCTTAGGTTGCCTCAGCAATATTGGAAGAATGGGCTTGGAGTTGTTTACATAACTTTGCTCTGCTCGTGAGAAAGAGCAAGTTTTTTCATGCTGTCATATCTGGCACTGGTTTGCTTTTATATAATTAGAAGGCTGATTTAAGTGCTGCAAAAGGCTTCCTTGGGACGCAGGGTGCTTAGGACCTGCTGGGGACAAAAAAGGACACCATACTGTCCTAAAGCCTAGAGTCCATGAGCTCTCTTTAAAAAAAAAATTAATCATTGAATTTTAATATAATTGATTTCATTTGTAATCCTATGTCTTTTATTTTATGCATTTAAAAATATGATTCTGAGAAAGGATCCACAGGCTTCACCAGATTGCCGAAGAGTCCCAAGACACAGGAGAGGTTAAGAACCCCTATTCTGAAGAAGTGTTCCTCAGTTTGGACACAGAGACCCACCTACTCCCACCCTGTACTTCTAATGGTCTCTCTGTCTCAAGTCTCTACCATTTCCAATCCAACCTTCACAAAGTACCAGTGGTTTTCCAAAATCACCATGTCACTCCTCTGCTTGGTGACCTACATTGTTTCCCTATTGTCTCTTGGACTAGATATAAACTCTGTTTGGCATTTCTTTTTTTTTTTTTTGAGTGGGGAAGGCTGAGCAATTGGGATTAAGTGACTTGTCCAAGGTCACATGGCTAATAAGTGTTAAGCATCTGAGGCTGAATTTGAACTCAGATCCTCCTGACTCCAGGCCTAGTGCTCTATTCACTGTGCCACCTAGCTGCCCCTCTGTTTGGCATTTCAAGTGCTTCAGAAAATCCCACTTACCTTTTCAGGTAATTCCACATTGTTCCTCTTTGTACACTCAAAAGTTAAGTCCAAGTGGTCTTCCTACTGTTGCTTATATGTGACATTCCATCTCCCATGTATGTGTCCTAACATTGACTACTCCATATGTATGGAATGCTCTCCCTCCTTAACCTCCACCTTTTAGCATCCATTATTTCTTTCAAAATTCTGCTTATTCTTCCAAATAAACTTTTCTTTAACTTTTTACCAGGATGGCCATGCTTCTCTTGACAAGAAAAATTGTTTCTAGAAATAACCAATCCACAAACATTTATTAAGTACTTGCTCTGTGCCAGGCACTGGACTAAACACCAGGATAAACAGCTCTTGTCTTCAGAGAGCTTACATTCTACTAAGAGGACATAATAAAATCACTAATCAATAAATAGCTTTGCCACATGGGCTAGAGACCATGCCCTGGGGGATTCAAATATATCATTTCTAGACCTAGTATCCTAGTGTTTCCCTGTCCAGATGTGTAGATGTAATACCTTACATTGCCCAATATTCCAGACCAACTTGACTCCAGCCCTCCTTCCCTTTATTCCACGGCCAGAATCAATATGCAGGGATTAGACCAGGAAAGCATAGGACAAGACCCAGTTTGTGGCTTGGGAAATGACATGGAGACCTCCATTTTGTTGGCTCTCTCACCTGTACAGGACACCATTCAAGATACATTCTTTTCTAGAAAAATAGGGGAATAATAGTTGTGTCATTAATGACCTTATCTCAGTAAGCTCATGGTTTTATGATCTGTTATATTGATAGAAAGAGCAGCAAGTGATCCCTCGTTAAAATCTATGGCTTCTGATTCTTATTGTTATTGTTTTTTTAAATATCTGTTAAGTTCTAGCCATTTGTTATGGCCCACATAATGTGGAGGGAAATAGTCTTTCCTTTTAAGTTGTGGTCTTACAGATGGAAATTGGATTAGTTTGAAATGTTGATTTAAATATAGTGTCTGGGTAAATTTCTATATTAAAGTCTTCTATTTCAGTTTCATCGCTGGCTTTTTTCTTTATACACATTACTTTCTCTATTGTTATTTCTAGAAAGAAGAGGGAAAAGAACCTGCTGAAAGTACTGAATGGAAACGTGACTTTTCCCCAATCAGTGACAGGAAGAGCATTCTTTTGTCTCTCCTTACATCTGCTGTGTATTATGGAATTGACCTCTGACCATGGCAGTTGGTTCAAAAGTAAGAAGAATTTGATCTTTTCAGTCTTTGCACTCTTTAACTTCAAGTGATCAGAGGCTGATTAATGTATGTCAGAAATAGAAAGAGATGGAGAGCATCACCTATTCAAACCAAACTGGTTACTTTGCATGACTGGTGTTGAGGCAAAAAGAAAAAGAAAATCTTATATTATAATGGGTGAAGATAATACATAAAGGGAAACTATATGGTTGAGGAGGCACATAGTAACCTAATTTGGACATTACTGGGAAGTAATTTGTTGGCCTAGTTCCAGGCTCAGTAAGTCAAAACTCACCTATCAGAACCCACAGTCCCAGGGAAAGAATCTACATTTCAGTGGAAAGAGGGTAAGGAAGATGGCCTCACTGCCCCTGCATTAAAATCAACCCAGTTCAAATAGCTCAGGGAGAATTTTTTTTTCCATAACTGAATAAGTCTTATGGAATAACTCAGTGAAGAAGTTTGAGAATAAAATTATCTTTAGAAACTTTTTACCAGTGAGAAAATCATCACCTACCTAAAATAGGAGTTCCATACTCCTGTGTAGATATAGAAGGAGTATCCCATCTAACAATTCTTACCCAAGTATCATGAGGGAAGGATGGAGGGGAAGGGAATAAGCATTTATTGAACACCTACTGTTTGCTAGACATGGTGCAAAGCACGTATAAATATTATATTATAGTCCATAACAATCTTCGGGAGTAGATGCTATTATTATCCTCAGTTTATAATTGAGGAAACTGATACGGGGATTAAACAACTTACCCAGAGCCACTCAGCTAGTAAGTGTCTGAAGCCAAATTCGAATTCAGGTCTTTCTGACTCCAGGCCAAAAACTCTATCCACTGAGGGACATAACAATTGAGTGTACACATTAAAAACATAACACTCTGGAAAGCAGATCACTGGGTCAAAATAGAATGAGTATAAGTAAATAGGGAGGTGATATGGTCAAATGATGTCTGCCTTTAGATTCTGACCAGAAAGTACTGTCATACTGTCCTCAGCATTACCTTGGGATAGGCCAAAGTGATCCAGAGTTCGACTTTGAAATTTGAATTTGGATTAGGACAGGTCATAGAATCATTGACTTTCATAGAATCATTGACTTCTTCTGAAGCTGTTTAGTCAAATTCATACGTGACCCCCAACCCCTTTTAGAATGCCCTAAAATCACCCATGAAGGAAAACAGCTATAATTATTAAGCTAGCTTTCCTTATATTGAGGTGAAATTTTCTTCTTTGCAGCTTTTATGTTTTTCTTCTGCTCTCTGGGGTCAAACATAAAAAAGCTCATATTCTAAAAGACAAATGCTTGCAATCAACTTCTAAGTCCCTACCTAATCCTTCCCCCATCCCCAAAAGCAAATTAAACTCTTTTCAGAGGTAGGTAGATACCTCAGTGGTTAGAGCACTGGACCAGGAATCAGAAGATGTGAGTTTAAATCTGACCCAGTTATGTGACCCTAAACAAACTATTTAACCTCACTCTGCCTCAGTTTCTTGAACTTTAAAATGGGGCTATAATAGCACTTACTTCCTGGGGTTGCTATGAGGTTCAAACAAGATAATATTTTTAAATTGCTTGCCATGCAATAGATATTTAGTAAATGCTTTCTCTTTTACCTTCTCCTTTCTTTGCTTAGCTTTTTCTTCTTATCCCAGACTTTATTTGGATGCCAGTCAAGGAAGATCAAAGGAGTAAAATAAGTCTTAAGGATGTTTAGACAAAGAACCTGAAATGAGTTTTAGGGATAAAGGTACCCAATTATGGATTTAAAAGAATTTTACAAGAAATTCCCTAATCCCAAATCAGTGGTCTATGTCAGTGAGTCAATATCTATTAAGTGCCTACTATAAGTCAGGCATTGCTAAGTGCTGGGGATATGAAAAAAGGGGAAAATAACAGTCTCTGCTCTCAGGGACCTCATGGTATATTCAGGGTTAGCACTACACAAAGGCTAACAAAAGAATGGCCTTGATCTTCTTAAATATTTTTGGTTTTGTTGATTGCCTGGCTAAAAGTGATATCTCACAGCTCACAACTTTGTAAGGAAAGATCATTACCCTGTCATTATCAAAAAGCAATTTTGTAGTCCCTGAAACCCACTGGGGGGAGCAAAGAGCAGCACATGGTACTGAAAAGATAAAGCCTATATATAGCTCAGAAGCTATGAGATCATGGGTAATGTCAAGCAGAGACAATGGAAATAAGAGACATGACTCCTGTCAAGACCATGCTATGCCTAGCTAAGAGAAGCACAATGATCAAGATGTGCGTTCAAATCAGCCCTCGGATTCTTACTAAATATATAATCCTGAGCAAGTCACTTGACTAATATCTACCCAATTTCTTCATCAGGATAATAATAGCACCTATGTTCCAGGGTTGTTGTGAAGATAAAATGAAATCATATTTGTAAAATGCTTCACAAACCCTAAATATTATTATGGTGGTTGTTGTCATTGTAAGTACTATTAAGTGCAATTCATTTTGCACTAATTATGTCTTTTGACTGAATGACCAAAAAATATACATACATACACTGATAGGGGCTTATGAGCTATTTATGGATGGGCCTCAATCCTAAGTAGCTTGCCTGGGAGTCCACACAAGGTAGGGAGAGCAAGGTTCTAAATATCTCAATTCCATCTCCATTCGTATGCCTTATATCACGTCTGATGTCTTAAAATGTGGATTGTTGAGTATGTAGCCATGCTGTCATCATTTCACAGGTTTTTCAAATTGGTCCTTCAATTTCACAGAATTTCTGATTCTTAACCAAATGATGACACAGTCATAGCAGCTCTGGGACTGTATTAAATCTGTGGTGTTGGTAAAACTAAGGTTGCTGCTAACAGTAGTCAAAGGGTTTTCTTCTTACTTTTTTTTTTCATTTTTCTTGGATATTTTTCTTTGTGTGTTTTTCCCCATTATATTTAGCAGTGCAACTAAAAAGTGGAAAAATAGGTGTCTAATTATATATTAATGAAAACAAGAAGTAGGCCCCTTAAGGGTGGCAAGGAAAGCTTCCATATTCAGATTAAGGAATTAAAGTCCCAGCAACCAGCCTTAGCGGTCCCTCCACCCCCGCTTAGCATAGGCTGTCCATGAATCACAGGTATGCCCATCGGACTTGGGAAAGGTCATTCAGTTCCCTTAGAGTTTGGGTTAATGTTAATATGGGTGGGAAGGAGTGAAAAAGAGAATAATGACCAATCCACATGTATACTGGTCATTATAGGAATTTTTAAACTTTTAAAATTCATGGCATTCAAAGAAATCAGTAGTTTTTAAAAAGGGAACAGAAAAGGAAAACTTTCCAGCTCCTGTGCTTTCTTTTCTACTCTCACCTTTTCTCTTACTTTTATTTCTTACTCATCACTCCTATGTATGTCTTTCTCTGTGTTTATAAATATAATATTACTATAATATTTTGATTTTTTTTTTAGTCATTTTCACTTCTGACTGACTCCTCATGACCCCTTTTGAGGTTTTCCTGGGAAAGATAGTGGAGTGGTTTGCCATTTCTTTCTCTAGCTCATTTTATGGATGAGGAACTGAAGTAAACAGGGTTAAGTGGCTTGCCCAAGTTCATACAGCTAGGTGTCTGAGGCCAGATTTGAACTCAGGTCTTCTTGACTCCAGGCTAGGTATTCTATCCACTGTGCTATAGCTATTTCCCAATATAATATATGGAAATTATGCAATAAAACATAAATATGTTAGCACACATAAATATAACATATAACAAATTGTATTGCATCATATTATAGTACAAATGTCAGGTACTCTTAAGCATTATGTGGCTCAGAATTGGAATGGAGAAACAGGTAAGTTTGGAGACAAATACCCACATGTACCTTTCTTTGATGGCATCAGCTATCTTGGGTGCCAATTGTTGCTTTTCAATCATATCTGAGTCTTTGTGACCCAACTTGAATGTTTCTTGGCAGAGATATTGCCTTTTCCTTCTCCAGTTCATTTTACAGATGAGGCACTAAGGCAAACAAGATTAAGTGACTTGCCCAAGGTCACAGTTAGGTGCCTAAGGTCAAATTTTAAATCAGGTCTCCCTGAGGCCAGGCTCAGCCCTCTATCCACTGTGTTTTCTAGCTACCCATTTTATGACTGAATAGGAATGGGAAAACAGGTAAATTTAGAGATCAACATCTCCGGATATTTTTCTTTGACAGTGTCAGACATCTTGGGCATAAATAGTAAGACTCAAACAAGCCACCCATCTTGCACCACTGGTCAGTCTTGGGATATCAGAATTGGTCATTAGTTACATTTATGAAGCTGTGAGCCAATAGTAATTTTCGTAGTAAGTGCTTTTCCCTTGCCACTGGGAACAATCACATTTCTGTACTGCACTTAAGGGGAATTTAAACGAAGAAGACATAAATTTTACATTCTTATCTACCACATTCAAGAATGTGTGAAGAAAATATTTTAAAATTACTGAATTTAGACCCCACTGAGACATCAACACAATTGCCAAGAGGGCACCTTTAATTTTTTTTAATGTGTTTATTTATTAATAGGGAAGTACACTGTCCCTACAAACCCAAAGACTGTTCCAGTGGCACAGAACAATAATGCAGAGAATCCTCCAGTTCATTAAATGGGAATGCAGGGATGGAATTACTAATTTATGTGGTTTTTAATTTCAGGTTATAAATTATACTATCCTAAAATGTAAGAGAAAAATGTGCACTGAGTCTGGCCACTTCCAGGTCTGACTGGTAAGGCTTTAGCTCTCTGTCTCCAGGGAGTTGAGAAGTAGGAGGAAACACCCAAGTTACTGCAGATCCCCAGGAACACACCACGAAAAAAATATTAGCCAAATAACACGTGGTTGTCAGGGCTATTGTCTAGAAAAGAAATCAGTTTCCTGAAAACCTAATTATTCTAAGGGCATCTTCATGAATAGAGGGTAGGTTGTGGAAATATAGCTTTGGAGGGAGTTGAAAAAAAGTCCATAAAGGGCTGAAGGATGTGAGTTCAAATCCTGCCTCTGGGAAAGTCACTTAACTACTATGGGTTTAAGTTTCTTCTTGAATAAAATGAGGAAGGGGACTGAGGTCCCTTTCCAATCCTAGACCCTTGAGCTTAGAATCCTATAACCATCATGAAGGAGGCCTAAAGGACCTTATTGTAACCTGCCTCCTTAGGCTTTGTCATTCATGACTATAATTATTTGAGGCAGCTAGGTGGTTCAGTGTATAGAGTGCTAGTCTGGAGTCAGGAAGATCTGAGTTAAAATCCAACTTTACTTACTCACTAGTTGTATGACCCTGGGCAAGTCACTTAACCTCTACTTGCCTAATCTGTTGGAAAAGGAAATGGAAAGCCACTTCAGTATCTTTGCCAAGAAAACCCCAAATGAGGTCATGAAGAGTCAGACATGACTGAACAACAAAATCGATGATTATTTTTCATTTTTTCAAGTATTTTAGAGTTGAATGAATGCTGGGTCATTGCTAGATAACCAATTCCCTTTGGGGCAATATCCTAATGTTTAAAAAGCAGAAGGCTTTTGTTTATTTTTACTTCTGTCATGATTCAGATATTGACTGGTCTAGATTGGTCAATATCAAACAACATTGGGAAGTGTGTTCAGTCCTGAAGGCTACATTGTTCCAGATGATGGACCAGAACATAGTGGTGATGTACTGACCAGGAAGTAAGGAGGATATAATCAGGAAGTACCCCTCTTACCAGACACCTTTGCCCTGCAAAATTAAGTTAACCCATAATCTATCCTGTGCAAAGGGCAAGGTTTCCAAAACAGCAAAAACTGATCAGAGTAAATTCAGCTTCTAAGTGGTAAGTTCCTGGGTTGCCCTCTAATATTTCATGTTACCCCACTAATTGAAAATAGGCAAGAGAACTTCAGAGCTAAAATAGGCATAACCTGTATCCATATTCCAACCCATATCTATGCATGAGCCCTTTCTGGAGTATCCTCTATTGATGGTCATCCATCATATTCTGGAAGACTTCTTTGCATGGGGAATACCCTGTTGCCTGGAAAAACCCATTTGCCAATAAGTGGGAAGAAGCTTTCCTCATATCCAACTGAAATCTGCCTTATTGCAACTAGTCCTGGCCTCTAGCTCAGCCCTTTCAGACCAAGTCAAGCAAATGTATCCCTCTTCTATGTGGCAGCCGATTGAATACTTAGTTTCTGCCAACCCCCAAAATTTGTTGTCCTCTTTACCTGTCCCTTCTAAAGACTCTATTCCTTCAAGCAACCCTCAGAGGGCATCATTTCAAGGACTTCGCTATCTTGAGCATCCTCCTCCCAGATATGTTCCATAATGTCATTGCCCTTCCCAATTCTTCTAGAACTAAAAACAGCCCTCCACCTGTGGCATGACCAGGGAGGAGGACACTGGGACAGTGCTTTCTCTCAATTGGGGTACAATTCCAAGAATGAATTAAGGGAGAGGAATTTGTTTTGTTTTGTTTTGTTTTACTTTGTTTTGTTTTTCACTAAAACCCCCAGGGCTTTTTCACAAGAACTGCCATCTAGATATGTCTCCTTTATCCTGTACTTGTACTGAGGATCTTTTTAAACCCAAGTTTAAGTGATATTACATTTATCCTTGTGGTATTCCATCTTACTAAATCCAACCTATCATTATAGTCTGCCCATCTGTTCAGATCTGGACTCTGCCTTACAATCAGTGAACTATCCCTCCCAGCTTTATGTTTTCTGTGAAGTTAATAATTATGTCTTGTGGCATCTATTCTCTTGTCCAACCCATAGATAATTAAGTCAAACTCAAGAAGTCTAAGACAGATCCCTGGAATAGACTGCTAGAGATTTCTCTCCATGATGACATTCATAAATGAATGAAAAAAACATTGAATAAGTGCTTCTTATATGCCAAACAAATAGGAAAGCAAAAGTGTCCCTGGTTTCAAGGAGCTCACATTCTAATAAGGAGAAATGACACATAGACATTTTGTCTGCCTGCAAGTTGAATGGAAAGTCCCAGTGGTCCTAAGAGTGTAGTGGCAAAGAGAATGGTAATGCATCTTCTTTAGTCATTGGTAGTCATTGATAAAACTATTTTCATTGAATCATTTGATAGTGCCAAGAATTTGGTCAGGAGAACTTTCTTTCCTGTGTTTTCAGTAGCTCTGACTGTTGAGGAGGGGAGATCTTTTCCACTTGTAGAGATAGTGCACAGATTTCCTCTCCACAAGATTTGCCATCCTAGACAATGATTCTTTGTTATGGGAATGGAAATTTAATATCTTCCCTGCCCCTAGGCCCTTTGATAGGCTTAAGTGCACCTGGAACCTGTGGAGGGAGGCTCTTTTTCAGCAGATACTTTGTGTTTGGGCAGTGCTTCAAGAGGGTTTGGACATTCTCCGAGCCAGGAGAAGGCTATATAGACCTTGATGTGAGGTTTTGTTTTGGGGCTCACTTTAAGAAGTGTTGTGTGATTTGACCAAATGAGACTCTGGGTAGCCATACAGCCCCCCCCCCCCCCCGCCGGCTTTGAAAACCCAGACGTTGGTGCTTTCCTCTCTGATAACTGTGACTAGGTATGGATGTAATGGTCAAGCAGTTGGAGACCTGTCTGCTTGATCTGTTTCTCTATCTTCTTGTAACTTCTCCTTGTAACTTGTTTGTATTCTCTGAAGTTTGGGGTGCTGATCTTTCCCCCTGAAGTAGGTAAATGATATGCTTGATTGATTAAAGCAAGATTTTTAATTCATTTTGAGTTGCTTTCTTTTAGAAAAGCAGATCTAGGGGTGGCTAGGTGGTGCAGTGAGTAGAGCATTGGCCCTGGAGTCAAAAGGACCTGAGTTCAGATCCGGCCTCAGACACTTAACGCACACACAAACAAAAACCTAGCCGTGTGACCTTGGGCAAGTTACTTAATCCCAATTGCCCTCCGAAAAGAAAAGAAAAGAAAAGAAAAGAAAAGAAAAGAAAAGAAAAGAAAAGAAAAGAAGAGAAGAGAAGAGAAAAGAAAAGAAAAGAAAAGAAAAGAAAAGAAAAGAAAAGAAAAGAAAAGAAAAGAAAAGAAAAGAAAAGAAAAGAAAAGAAAAGAAAAGCAGATCTAAGAACCTGTGTTGGCAGCCACCCTGGGTATGCTGGGGTGCTTGCTGCAGTACTCTTGAAGTTGAGTTAGAAGCAGGACTAGTGATCTGGGAGAATGGTACCTGCTGTTATTCTCAAAGGTCTTGGGCTCACTTGTTCTTCGGTGGTGGTTGGTCAATGATTAATATTGTTGGTGGTGAAATGGCAGGGCTCCTTTCCTACAAAAGTTGCTCCATTATATAATGGCTATCATATAGGGGGTCTGGACAGGAATCGGGCCAGTGTTGGGACTCTTGAACTCAAATTAGACTGAGGTCTCCACTGGAGTCTGAGAGATAGTTATAGTTAAATGGGTGGTAAAATTTGATCCACCTGGCACATTATGCCTTTTGTGACCCCTTTAGGAAATTTTTCTGCTTCAGCTGGGTTAACTTGCCTCGTCCACTGGTGACAGTTGGTCAGTAGTTTGTTTCTAATGACTGATTGAGCTTTTCAAACAGTTCTAAACATGCTTATTTATGCTTTCACCAGCCAACATATCTTGACTAAATGAGATCATATAGTCATATACAAATGTTAGGTGGTATCACCACCACCACTATTACCAGCATTATCATCATCATGATCATCATCATCCATAGTATATCAATTTTTTAAGAACCTACATGATCTAGTAGAATGTTAAACTAAGAACCAAGAAAATGTAGACTTGAGCACTGTCTCTGACAATAACTGTATGACCATGGCCAGTGACAACTTGTCTCAAGCCTCTGGTTTCTCAACTGTAAAATGAGAGATAAAAATGAGATTGGACCTAGCTCACACGGTCATTGTGAAGGTCAAATGACATAATGGAAGAAAGGTGTTTTCCAAATCTCAAAGCACTACAAGTATGTCCATTTTTATTATGAAATGCTTTACTGAAATTCATGCATGCTGTGGCTGAAGAATCCCCCTCATTTGTCTGGTTAGTGACATAATCCAAAGGAGGAAATGAAATTAATTTCAGAAAATACTCTCCTTTTGTTTTTTATCTTACATTCTGAACTCAGCCTGAATCAAATAAAATGAGCGTTTATTTTCAAATACAAAAGACAGGAAAAGAGGATTACATATAAAGTTGTTAATCTACATTACATATATTTTATTTTCCTTTTTAATTATATCATTAATTAGACATGTTATTTTCTTTATATATATATTTTTTTTAAACATTTGATTTTAAAACCTTGAATTCCAGATTCATTCCCTTCCTCCCTTATGACCCACCCTTACTGGGAAGATAAGCAATTCAATATAGGTTGCACATGTGTAGCTATGCAAAACATTTCCATAGTGGATATGTTGTGAAACATTAACTATATTTCCCTCCATCCCCTCCACCCCCCCCAACTAGTTCTATTCTCTACTTTGATCCTGTCCCTTTTCTTTTTTTGCATTTTTTAATTAACTTATGGTTAACATCATTCATTTCTGCCAGATTTTGAGTTATGGTTTTTTCCCCATTTTTCCGATACCCACCACACCAGAATAGCAGTCCCACAAGATATCCCCTCATCCAATCTGCTCACTCCCATATCTTCTCCCATACCCCTTTCAACTTTGCCATTAGGGCAAGGTGAATCTCTGTGCCCCAATGCCTGCACATCTTATCTCCCAATTACATACAAAATAGTATTAATAAATGTATTTATACATATTTGAAACATTTAATTTCAAAACTTTGAATTTCAGATCCATTACCTTCCTGCCCTGTCACCCACTCCCTCTGGGAAGATAATCAATTCAGTATGTGTTATACATGTATAGCTATGCAAAATATTACCATAGTAGATATATTATATTTATTATATTTCCCTCCCACCCATCCCACCCCACCACCTGGTCCATTCCCTACTTTGATCCTGTCCCTCTTCAAAAGTGGGTACTTCCAACCTCCCCTCCCCCCAGGATGCCCTCCCCTCCATCATCCCCCCTCTCAGCCCCCTTCCCCCTATTCTCCAACAGGGTGAGATATCCCATTTAGTATGTATGTCATTCTCTCCCTGAGCCAAATTCAATGAGAATATGGTTTTGCCTTTTTGCCTTCCTGTTCTTCCCCTCCCCTGAAACTACTTCCCCTTGCCTCTTCTACATGAGATAGTTTACCCTACCCTGTCTCTCCCCATCTCCTCTTGCCACTTTCCTTTCTCACCTCTTAGCTTCGCCCCTAAGTATCATCCCTTCCTACCAAATTCAACCTGTGCCCTCTATCCATGTATACCTGTAAACATATATACACACATTCACATATGTATTCATATGTCCATATACCCTTCTTCAATTATTTTCATAATGAAGGAGGTTTCATCAGTCACAATCATTGTTTTTCCATGTAAGAATGTAAATAGTTCAACTTTGATAAGTTCCTTTTGATATCTTTTCCCTGATTATCTTCTCAAGCATCTCTTGCTTCTTGTGTCTGAGTGTCAAATTTTCCATTGAACTCTGGTTTTTCCTCAAGAATGCTTGAAAGCTCTCTATTCCACTGAATGACCATATTTTCCCCTGAAACAAGATACTCAGTTTTGCTGGGTAGGTGATTCTTGGTTTTAATCCCAGCTCTTTTGCCCTGTGGAATATCATATTCCATGCCCTTCAATCCCTCAGTGTAGAAGCTGCCAGGTCCTGTGCTATTCTGACTGTGTTTCCACAATATTGAAACTGTTTCTTCCTGGCTACTTATAGTATTTTTTCCTTGATCTGGTGTGTCGATCCTGTCCCTTTTCAAAAGTGGGTGCTTACAATTTCCCTCCCCTACAGCCTGCCCTTCCTTCCATCATCCTCCCTTTCATCCTCTGTCCCCTTCTCCCCTACTCTCCTGTAGGTTGAGATACACTATTTAGTGTGTATGTCATTCCCTCACTAAGGCAAATTCAATGAGAATTAGGTTGACTCATTTCCTTTTCCCTTCCTGTTCTTCCCCTCCATTGTAACAGTTTTCCCTTGCTTCTTCTATATGAGATAGTTTACCCCTTCTGTCTCTGCCCATCTCTTCTCATTATATTCCTCTCTCGCCTCTTAATTTCACTTTTTAAGTATAATCCCTTCCTATTAAATTGGTCCTGTACCCTCTATGTATATCTGTGCACATATAAACACACACACACACACAAATGCATATGTATTCACATGCCTATATATATATATATATATATATATATACATATATATGCACATACAAATACACATTTCTATTCCCTTCAACTATTTTCATACTAAGAAAAGTTTCATAAGTTATAATTATTGTTTTTTTCTTCCATTTAGGAATGTAAATAGTTCAACTTTGATAAGTTCCTTATGATTTCTTTTCCATTTTTACCTTCTCACGCTTCTCTTGCTTCTTATGTCTGAATGTCAGATTTTCTATTCAACTTTGGTTTTTTCATCAAGAATGCTTGAAAGTCCTCTATTCCATTGAATGACCATACTTTCCCCTGAAACATGTGTTGGGAGCCAAAGAGCCTTGATCCAGGACTTAGATAATTACCTTGATATCAGTGAACCCAAATATCAAAGATGTCTTTGAGATGCAACTTTTCCTCAAGTTAGCTCTTGAGTTCTTTTGATATGGGTTACATTTAAAAGGATGTTGTTTGAGTTCTGAGACCAATAGGCTCTGCCCCAAGACTTTAGTTGTTCAAAACCAAAATATTTGAATTCTTAGGTGGTCAGTTCCTATGCAGATGTACTTGATGATGTGATTTTGGTTTGGGGCCTTGAAGCCAGCTCTCAAGAGCATCCTTTGTAATGTGACTGCTTATGACAAGAGTTAACTGGATCTTCCTAAGACTCTCTGGCACCTAGAAAAGGAATCCTTATCAAGTTATCTATTCTGTGCTACTTCCAGGATACAACAGTCTAGGTAATGGTTAGAAAACTTGAGTCCCCTTCCTTTGTCTCTTTTGTCTACAAAAACCTTGTCCTGAGAATCAATAAATGGAGTTCATCATTCTCCCTTGAACTACCCCGCATGGCCTGGTCATTTATTATTCATGTCTCTGAATCATGCTAAGTGCTGGACACTGAGAAACCCACAGCAAACATGATACTCAGTTATGCTGGGTAGGTGATCCTTAGTTTTAATCCCAGCTCCTTTGACCTGCAGAATATCATATTCCAAGCCCTTCGATCCCTCAGTGTAGAAGCTGCCAGATCCTGTGTTATCCTGATTGTGTTTCTACAATATTCAAATTGTTTCTCCCTGGCTGCTTGTAATATTTTCTCCTTCATCTGGGAATTCCAGAACCTGGCTATAATATTCCTAGGAGTTTTCTTTTGGGTATCTTTTTCAGGAGGGGATGGATGGATTCTTTTAACCTCTATTTTGCCCTCTGGTTCTAAAACATCAGGGCAATTTTCCTTGAGAATTTTTGGAAGAGGATTTCTAGGTTCTTTTTTTGATCATGGCTTTCAGGTAGTCCAATGATTTTTAAATGATCTCTCCTGGATCTATTTTCCAGGTCAGTGGTTTTTCCCATGAGATATTTTACATTGCCTTCTATTTTTTCATTTGTTTGGATCTGTTTAATAGTATATTGATCTCTCATAAAGTCACTAGCTTCCATTTGCTCCAGTCTAATTCTGAAGGAATAATTCTCCTCAGTGAGCTTTTGAGATTCTTTTTCCATCTGGCAAATTTGGCTTTTTAAGGGATTCTTCTCTTCATTACCTTTTTGAGCCTCTTTTGCCATTTGAGTTAGTCTGTTTTTAAGGTGTTATTTTCTTCAGTCAGGTTGTTGACTCTCATTTCATAATTTTCTTGCATTGTTCTCATTTCTCTTCCCAATTTTTTGTCTACTTCTTTTATTTGGTTTTCAAAATCCTTCTTAATCTCCTCTATGGTCTATAAGCACATTATTCTTTTGTTGGAAGCTTTTGGTGCAGGAGTTCTCACTTCGTTGTCTTCCTCCTGTTTCATGCTTTGATCCTTTTTGTCCCCAAAATAGGAGTGTAAGGTCTTATTGCTGTGCTTGCTTTGCTTCCTTTGCTTGCTCATGTTGCCACTCAGTTACTTGACTTTTGAGCTTTTTGCCTCAGTAGAACTCTGCTACCAGAGAGGGGAGCTTTGTCCCAAATTACTGGGATTTTCTCAGCTGCTCTCTTTGCTCTCTCTTTCTCAGCTTTTCTCAGGTGCCCTCTCTGAAGCCTCCACATGCTTTGGCATACTGGTCACACACCCCAGGACCTCCACCTCCAGACAGCAATCCAGATCCAAACAGGTTAAAGCAAGAGCAATTATGCCTCAGGCTGGTTGCTTGGTCCCCCTATAATCTGTAGGCCAGGAGCTGTGAAGCAGCCACTAGGTGGGTGGCTGCATGGCCATGGAGCCTCAGCTATTTCTTGCCTCAGGGACAAAGGCTGGACCACATTCCTGAACTCCCAGTTCCCAAAATCCAGACTGCACTGACCTCTCACTTTGTCCTTAGCATATACGGGTTGATAATTCTGGAAATTGCCACAGCTGCTGGTGATCTGAAGTGGTCTGGTCTTCAGCAGGAAGTTAGCTTCTCTCTGTCATTTTGTGGATTCTGTAGCTCCACAGTTTGTTTAGAGTCACTTTTTTTTACATGAATTGGAGGAGGTGGAAGCAGGAGCCACACAGCATTCCTGTTTCTACTCTGCCATCTTGACTCCACCCTCTAGACATGTTATTTTCTATGTTGTCCTGTTTATCTGTGTTTCCTACTGATCTTCTGCTTGTTCTTTTCTGTACATTTTTAAAATGTGCCAATGATCCTTTTACTTTGCTTTTATTTTTTTCCCTTTATTTAAAAAAAATTTGGTAACCCCATCTCTTGGGAGGCTAAGTGGTACATCTTCCTGAGTTCAAATCTGACCTCAGACATCTACTGGGTTTGTGTCCCTGGACAATCCCCTTAGTCCTATTTGCCTTAGTTTATTCATCTGTAAAATGGGCTGGGGAAGGAAATGGCAAACTATCCCAGTATCTTTGCCAAGAATGTCCCAAATGGTATCACAAAGAGTCAAGCACAACTGAAAACAACCCATTGCTCCCTTCTTCAACTAAAATTGAAAGAGATTAAAATAAAGCCTTTATTATGAAATAGAAATAGTAAAATAAATACAAATCTTCACACTGTGTCCAAAATGTTGGGCTCCGTGTGTACCTCTCTGTCAGGAGCTGAGTACCATTTTAATTGTGGTTAGTTGTTGCATTGATGAGAGTTCTTACATTAGTGGTATCAAACTCAAATAGAAATTAGGGACACCTAACCCTAAAACAATGGCAGGTGCATGTTGACTTAGAAAATCATATATTAACATGCTCTGTGTTTTATTATACCTTTATTTATTTTGTTAAATATTTCCCAGTTACATGATAATCTTATTCAGGTCACATTGCTAATTTTGTGGACCTCATGTAGCTTATGGGTCACATGTCTGACATCTCTTACATCTTTCAAAGTTGTTTTCTCCTTAGAAAGTTATCATATAAATTATTCTCTAGGTTCTGTTCATTTCACTCTGAATCAGATCATAAAATTTTTTCCAGTTTTGTTTGAAACCATTCTTTTAATCATTTCTTACAAAATAGTGATATTCCATCATATTCATAAACCATAATTTGTTTGATCATTCTCCCAAATGATCAGATTTACTTTGCTTGTAGTTATTTGCCACTACAAAAGAGCAACTAGGTCTCTTTCCTATTTCTTAGATATTTTGGGGATATATTGAGATAGCTTTTATGACCCCACTGATGGAGCCCTAATAAAGCTGCCCCCAGCCCCAAAATACTAATTATTCATTATAGGCATGGCCTATTCACTATATTCACTAAAATTCATTATAGGCATGGCCCTACTGAACAGCAGGTCCACTGCACCTACCTAGCCTCCCCCACCAATGTCCTAACTTCTTTGTATATGGCTCACTGCTTACTGGAACAACAGGTGTGTCCTTGAACTCCTAGTTCCCACAGAAACAGCAGGTGTCTCCATGTGATGGGAACCTAGCTATTGCCTCTACCTAGTCACTGCCCCCAGACCCATTCCCTCAGAAACAGGTGTATTCTTATATTCAATCACAATCACATCATCCATCTAGCCCAAAGCAGGACAACAATGGCTAGCCAGTTGGAGGGAAGAATGACCAGAATGTTTAACCACTGAAACATAGATGGGAAGTCTCCTCCATTACCTAATCTCTTAACAAATTCCTACTGCCTTTTTAATATTAATGATATTCCTCTATTCTATGTAAATTTCTATTATGTAATTACATCTTTACACTATAAAAATCCATCTTGCTTTCTCTAAAGTTGCTGGTTCCTTTTGGAACTTAGCCTGCTTCATGAGAGGTGTCAATCTTAATAAATGCCTATACTTGGATTAGAGGTAGTCTGACTCTGAATTCTTTGAGATGATTCCACTGCAACACATCATGAAACCACAACAGTTTTTGGGTGGGGAGAGCCCCCACCTCAACAGTTTTTGGTGCCCCTGGGTTTAAAACAGCAACATCATGTTGGCTTATAGTGATTGCTACTTCCATTTCATCCCTTGACTATTGCATCCAAGAATTGTTTTTTTCCTAATCTCTGAAAATTAAAGTCAAGCAGACCGAAGAGTGCATCTTCCCTTCTTTAAACGAAATGTCACATTTGCTTCTGATACATTTGTTTTCACTTAATTCCCTAAAGTTCATAGACAATGAGTGTTCAGCAAATGCATTCCAAAGTTGTTGTTCTTTTTTGTTTGTTTTTAAAAACTATGAATCAAATTTGTCTGATGACTTGAACTCCTTAAAGAGAGCTAGGTTTATAGAACTTAGAACTAGAAGATGCCTTGATAATTATACAAGTTAATCTTCTCATTTGAAAATGGGAGAAGCAAGATCTTGGAAGGTTAAGTTGCCCAGGTTAAGTCACAAAATCTGGCATAGCCAGAACTTTAGATCGTAATTCCAAATGCAGTTGCTTATCCCACTAACCCATTTACCATGTCTTTATTTTCTTTTAATTATTTTATTCTGTATTTCCTTGTATGAAGATTATTCTCCTTTTTAGAGAAAATAGAAGCAAAATAGGATTTGAATATCACTACCATTTCCTTCCTGAATGTCCTCAAGTCTAGAAAATGCATGAGATTATGCCTGTCTCTTTTTTATATATATATTACAACATCTAAAATGTTCTGCTCATTCATCCCAAGGCTTCAGTCATTTCTCTATTGTCAACCAAATCTTCTCTATTGGCCACAATCATATCCAGACTTGCAGTTGCCCTCATTACTTCCATTGAATTTTAAAGAGAGAAATTAGTGTTCCAATTTCCCCACATTTTCTCCAGCATTTATCATTTTCCTGTTTTGTCATGTTAGCCAATCTGACAGGTGAGATGTGGTACCTAAGAATTGTTTTAATTTGAGTTTCTCTAATCAATAGTGATTTAGGGCATTTTCCAGTATGATTATATGATTATTTCTTCCTCTGAAAACTGTCTGTTCATATCCTCTGACCATTTATCAATTGGGGAATGACTTGTATTCTTATAAATCTGACTCAGTTCTCTGTATATTTTAGAAATGAGACCTTTATCAGAGACACTGGTTATAAAAATGCTTTGCCAATTTTCTGCTTCCCTCCTAATCTTGGTTACATTGGCTTTGTTTGTACAGAAGCTTTTCAATTTAATGTAATCAAAATTATACGTTTTGCATTTTGCAATACACTCTTATCTCTTGTTTGGTCATAAATTCTTCTCTTCTCCATAAATCTGACATGTAAATTATTCCTTCCTCTTTCAGATTGCTTGCAGTATCAACCTTTATACCTAAATCATGAACCATTTAGACTTTATTTTGGTATATGGTGTATGACATTGGTCTATGCCCAGTTTCTGGCATACTCTTTTCCAGTTTTCCCAGCAGTTTTTATTAAACAGTTAGTTCTTATCCAAAAAGCTGTAGTGTTTGGGTTTATCAAACAGTAGATTACTGTAGTCATTGACTACTGTGTCTTATGTACCTAACCTATGCCACTGAACCACCACTTTATTTCTTAACCAGTACCAAATAGTTTTGATGACTGCTACTTTATAACATAGCTTAAAATCTGGTATGACTAGGCCACCTTCCCCAGCATTTCTTTTCATTAATTCCCTTGATATTCTGAAACTTTTGTTTTCCAGATGAATTTTGTTATTTTTTTCTATCTCTATAAAATATTTTTGGTACTTTGATTAGTATGTAACTAAATAGGTAAATTTATTTAGGTAAAATTGTAATTTTTATTACATTAGTTCAACCTACCCATGAGCAACTGATGTTTTGCCAGTTATTTAGATCTGACTTTATTTATGTGAAAAGTGTTTTGTAATTGTGTTCACATAATTCTGGGTTTGTTTTGGTACATGGATTTCTAAATATTCCATTGATTATTCTTCTTCTTTACAACTTGACTATTATGAAAATATTTAATGTGAAAGTATATGTAGAAACTATATCAGATTGCATGACATCTTGAGGGGAGGGTGAAGGAGAAGGAGGGGGAGAAAATTTGGGACTCAAAAACTTGTGGAACTGAATGTTGTAAACTAAAATGAAATAAATTTAAAAGAAAAAAAATGTTTTAAAAAGGTGAAATTACCAGTTGTATCCCCACTGATTAATATAGTCCCCTGATCATAGTAGATAATAAATGTTGACTTGAATCATAAATGCAAATAAAAAATTTTATTAGTTCTACTTTTTTAAGAGAGAGAATGAGAATGTCAAGCATCAAAGCAGTGAATTCCTCCTTCCCACACCCCACCCCCACCTTGTAACCCCACTCCCCACCCCCAACATCCCTCCTAGTTCTTTGATAAGATTGCCAAGCTTGTCATTCATTTCCTCCTTCTGACTGGGAGGCCTTTAGTAAATTCTTAGCACAATAATGGTTAGGTTTATCCATCCACTGATCTTCACTCAAATGCTCTTTGGCATGGTTACCTCCCTTGGGTTCATATATTTACTCCCATTAATATATCCTCTGGTTTTTCTGCACTCCTCCCCTACCCCTTTTATCTAATCTGTTGCTTTTAAATAATGCATCCCCTCCCATTGCTATATTCTAGTCTTGAATCAAATCACACTGTGTCTCAGTGATATACCTGAGAGTTCAAATTTGCATCCTTTTGTTGAGCTCTCTAATTAACTTCTAATTACCCACATCAAGTCAGAGGTCTTTCCATACCACCTCTTTGTTCAATAAGTTCCAGTGATTCCCTGTGAGAGGACTCTGTTGCCTCTCAGATTAACAATAATAATAATAGCAGCTCTGCTTGGCTTTTAAAGTCCTTCACAGCCTAACTCCATATCATCTTTCCAGCCTCATTATACATCACTTCCTTCACACTCTCTGGCTCCAATAAATTGACCTAAGTATGCTCCTTCACATGCACTATTTTGTTTTTTTTCTTTCCTACTATTTTTTCCCCCACAGGCTGCTCCAATCTTGAAACTCACTCTATCTTCACCTCCAACTCTTAGAATCCTCAACTTCTTTCAAAGATCAGTTCAAGTACCCCTCCTACATGGTCTCCTTCACATCCCCACATACACACAATTGTCTTGCATTTAATTTGCATATATTTTGCATTTACTTATATTTGTACATACTACCTTCCCAATAGAATGTAATCCCCTAGAGAGAAGGAACTTTTTTTTTTTCATTTTTCAGTTTTGTACCCATGGAACACATAATAATCATTTAATAAATGTTCATTGGTTATTTGATACTTTGCAAATTTGCATAAAAATGTCTGAAGTCATATATTCTATTACATCTTCTCTTCTTAGATTCTGTCTTAATCCTTCCATTAACTAGTGTTCTTGTAGTGTCATATTTTCCTGATCTTCGCTGTGGCATCTAATCTTGTAAATGGGTATGTGCAATTGTTTTTTCTTTTCTCCTTGACTTTCAGCAAAAAGTTAAAGAAATCTCACTGGATTTAGAATTAGCTTAAACTCTATCTCTCTTACTCCCTGAATAAACTTTATCACACCTTCTTTCTGGTCCTCAGTTTACTCAACTGTCAAATAAGAGGGTTGAGTTAGGTGATATTTCAAATCTTTTCCAATTTGAAACCTATATTTACATGACTTTGACCTTTCTTTTTTTTTTAAAATGCTTTATTAACTTCTGTTTTACTTCATTCATTTCTGCCAGTTTTTTTGTTACAAATTTTCTCCCTGTTTTTCCCTTACCCACCTCCCCAAAATATCAGTCCTCCAGTATATATCCTCCTCTTATTTCCCAATTACATGTAAAATAGTATTAATAATAGTATATATATTTTAAACATTTTGTTTTAAAACTTTGAATTCCAAAATCATTCCCTTCCTCCCTTTGTACCCACCCTTAATGGGAAGATAAGCAATTCAATATAAGTTGTACATGTGTAGCTAATGCAAAACATTACCATAGTAGATATATTGTAGAAAACTGATTGTATTTCGTATCCCATGCCCCACTTGTTCTACTCTCTACTTTGGTCCTGCCCCTTTTCCAAAGTGTATGCTTCCTACTTCCCTCCCTCCAAGCCTGCCCTCCCTTCCATCATCTCTCCTCTCATTCCCTTCCCCCCTACTCTCCTGTAGGGTGAGATACCCTATTTCATGTGTATGTCATTCCCTCCCTGAGCCAAATTCAGTGATTATAAGGTTGATCCATTGCCTTATGCCTTCCTGTTCTTCCCCTCCATTGTACCCATTTTCCTTTGCCTCTTCTTTTTTTTTTTTTTTTGCTTCTTTTTGTAGGGCAATTGGGGTTAAGTAACTTGCCCAAGGTCACACAGTTAGGTTTTTGTTTGTGTGTGCGTTAAGTGTCTGAGGCCGGATCCAAACTCAGGTCCTTCTAACTCCAGGGCCGACGCTCTACTCACTGTGCCACTTAGCCATCCCTCCTTTGCCTCTTCTATATGATAGTTTGCCCCTTTCTGTCTCTGCCCATTTCCTCTCATTGTATTCCTCTCTCATCTTTTGATTTCACCTTTTAAGTATCATCCCTTCCCATTAAATTGGTCCTGTGCCCTCTATTATGTATACCTGTAAATATATATAAACATATTCACATATGTATTCTTATGCCTATATACCCTCCAATCAAGACTACACACACACACACACACACACACACACACACACACACACACATATTTCTATTCCTTTCAACTATCTTCATACTGAGAAAAGTTTCATTAGTTACAACTATTGTTTTTTCCATGTAGGAATGTAAATAGTTCAACTTTGATAAGTTCTTTATGATTTCTTTTCCCTGTTTACCTTCTCAAGCTTCTCATGCTTCTTATATCTGAATGTCAAATTTTCTATTCAACTCTGGACTCTATTCAACCCCTATTTTGCCCTCTGGTTCTAAAACATCAGGGTAATTTTCTTTGAGAATTTCTTGAAGGATGATTTCCGGGTTCTTTCTTTGATTAAGGCTTTCAGTTAGTCCTATAATTTTTAAATTCTCTCTCTTGGATCTATTTTCCAGGTCAGTGGTTTTTCCCATGAGATATTTCACATTGCCTTCTATTCTTTCATTTGTTTGGATCTGTTTAACAGCATCTTGATTTCTCAAAAAGTCACTAGCTTCCCTTTGGTCCATTCTAAATCCGAAGGAAAGACTCTCCTCAGTAAGCTTTTGAGATTCTTTTTCCATCTGGCAAATTTGGCTTTTTAAGGCATTCCTCTCCTCATTGCCTTTTTGAGCCACTTTTGCCATTTGAGTTAGTCTATTTTTTTAAGGCATTATTTTCCTCACTCAAGCTGTTGACTCTTATTTCATAATTTTCTTGTATTGTTCTCATTTCTCTTCTCAATTTTTCCTCTACTTCTCTTATATGTTTCTTAAGGTTCTCTATGGCCTGTAACCAGCTCGTATTTTCATTTGAAGCTTTTGGTGCAGGAATTCTGACTTCACTGTCTTCCTCCTGTTCCATGCTTTGATCCTTTTTGCCCCCCAAATAGGAGTCTAATGTTGAATTTTTTCTGTTTTGTTTTATTTCCTTTGCCTGGGGATATTTCTACTCTATTACTTGACTTTTGGGCTTGTTGCCACAGTAGGACCCTGCCACCAGACAGGGGAGCTTCTGTCCCAAACACTGGGGTTTTCTCGACTGCCGGAGGTATTAGTTGGGTGCCCTCTCTGAAGCCTCCACACACTCTGGCAAGCTGGTCACAAACCCCAGGACCTCCACACCAGACCACAATTCCAATCCAAGAAGGTTAAAGCAAAAGCTATTACACCCCCCCCAGACTGGTCACCCGGTCCCCCTACAGTCCCTAGGCCAGGAGCTGAAGCTGCAATGTGCCACCAGCTGTGCCTAAGCATCTCAGTGGCTTCTCTCCCTGGTGGCAAAAGCCAACATTCTCCCCACTACTGGTCCCAAAGTCCACAGTGCACTGACCTCTCACTTTGTCCTTGGCATCTATGCATTGATAATTCTGGAAATGGCCACAGCTGCTGGTGTTCTGGAGTCCCTCTAGCTGGCTGCTGTTCAGGCCTGCCCTGGGGCTAAAACCTCTGGCTCATGTGTGGCTGGGGTTGGCTCCCAGAGCACTGTGTTGGCTGATTCCTGCTGGGCTGCTGGGATGTACTCATAGGGAGGTTAGCTTTTCTGTGTTATTTTGTGGGCTCTGTAGCTCCAAAGTTTTTTCAGAGTCTCCTTTCCATGGATTGGTGAAGGTGGAAGCTGGAGTTGTGGTGAAGTTCTGTTTCTACTCTGCCATCTTGGCTCCACCCCTGACCTTGACCTTTCATAATCAGATTCACAAGTCCTTTTTTTAAATATAGTCTCAGGTGTTTATGTTACTTTTTAAAATTTCAGATTCTCCATGTATAACATGGGGTAGAGACACATACTTTTGAAGGAATCTATTTAAATACATGATTGTGGTTTGTGATAAACTTGGACTGATTCCTGTTTGTCAGGTCCCTCAGGTTCAGAATTGAAAATAAATGAGACACTCACAGATCACTTAAGAGTTAATTATTTGAGGTTTACTTAAAGCATAGAAAGGATACTCAACAAGGATATATCATTTATCTTGGGTAGGCCACCCTCCCACTTCTCCATGTACAGGTCTGGGAAGCAAGGTGAGGTGTGATAACTCTCAGGCCATGGGACACCTGCCAAGTCCGGGGGCTACCACTTTCCATGAGCATGCCTCTTGGTCCTCTGAACCAATCAAATCTTGTCAGGGGATTCTGGTAGATGATATTGTTCCTACTAAAGGGCCTATTCATAAAATGCTTTAAAGAAATACATCTCATTTTGTTTCTTCTTTCTTGTTCATTTCATTGGTTATAATTCTTCTTTTACAACTTGATCGATGTTTAATGTGAAGGTATTTGTAGAGCCTATATTGGATTGCACACCACCATGGGAGGGGACAGGGGAGGAAAGGGAGAGGGAGAAAATTTGGGACTCAAGCGATTGTGGAACTGAATGTTGTTAACTAAAAGTAAATAAATTAATTAATAAAAACAGAAATACATCAATGTGTAATTATAAATCATCCCCCTTACCACCTTGTATGGGGGGCGGGGGGCAGCTATTGGTTTAATTTGGTTGCTGTCCTTCGTCCTTTAAGAGGACCAAAATGGCATCACATGTTAGAGTCAAGTTTCAATGTGTCTGCCTGCTGATCAGACCAATATGGGCTCAGAAGGCTCTACTACAGGTCAAACACACATAATCCATATGAACACTTGGGTGGATTTTAAATTTGCACATCTTGCATTTCTTTTGAGCTACTTCAATTCTGCTTTGCTCATAATGCAGTTTGAAAGTTCACAACCAGGATCTCACCCATTCATTTATTCATTCATTTGCACATATAAGATCAATGGAGGTAATCAATCAATTGTCCAATCACCCACACCCCACTTTAAACATCAAATGTTATGCACTAACTAGGTTGACTACCTCTGTTGAATCTGTCAAAGACTTTAAACTAATTATGAAAAATCCTTGATCAATTTAGAAGTCCTTGAAAGCCATTGGATAAAGAGGAGTGACATTGAACAGGAAGTATATTTCGGTTTTCCCAGTGGAGCTTGTACAGAATCAGAAAGTTAGTTTGGAATCAAGCATTAATACTTCTGACAGCTTTAGTGATGAAAGCCATTCCAACCAAAACTCTGAGAAGGAATCATTTAGGGAAGCAGAAGGAAATCCTCCATTTCAGATTCACTCTCACTGTTGGTCTCTGCTCCCAAATCCCCCACACCTTGACCAGAGGAAGACCTTGTGAACATCAAAGGATTGAAGTATTTGTACCTTTTAATCAGTGCGCTAGGAAAAACGAAACTGGTAGCCGGGTCTGCGCATCAGGAGCCAAGGACAAATTAGCACACTGAGGAAAGACAGCTTAATAACTCTACAATGAACCCAGATTAAAAAAACTAAAACTATAGTGTGCCTAAGGGAAAGTTCATGAGTATACTACCTTGGGGGAAAAGCAAATTCTGACACCCTGGAGACATTACACTTCTACTACATGTGCTCTCTAAGCCTGAGCCCACTTCTCTCTGGATTCTATACATACTAGCATAGACATTGAAGGGAATATCTGTATCAGCTTTTTCCTATTATATCTGACCTTTAGTAAATATCCTTTTCTAAAAACTAATCAAACCCAGTTGACTAATTGATATCAATGAATACTGAATGGGGGCAGCCCACCAGCAGGGGCTTATGGGCTATAGTGTTAGAAACTCCCCATAAGTCCTTCCAGGATATCCCTAGATCCTCAAAGAACACAAGTAGTAGCCACTCTCTGGGGAACCAAGCCTGTAAAGGTTGAGACAGATGCTCCAGTACTTGTGCAACACATGTATTTATTGAGGGCTTATTGTGAACAGGGCACAAGGTTAAATAATAGAAATACAAAGAAGTAGAGACATGAATCCTGTGTCAAGAGCTTATCATTTATTGGGGTAACCATAGCCTGTGTACAAGTAACTACAAGGCAAAGATATCTAGTCAATAGCATGATAAATCTAAATGATGGAGAGATCACTTCAAGTGAGAGAGGATCCAGGAAGAACATAAGGTAGTTACACCCTGATTTATCATTATCAGCATCAGCATCATCATCATCATCATCATCATCATCATCATCATCATCATCATCATTATCATTATCATTATAGTTGTCATCATCATCATCATCATCATCATCATCATCATCATCATCATCATCATTATTGTTATTAAAAAGGTTATACAAGGGGCGACTAGGTGGCGCAGTGAGTAGAGCGTCAGCCCTGGAATCAGAAGGACCTGAGTTCAGATCTGGCCTCAGACACAACGCACACACAAACAAAAACCTAGCTGTGTGGCCTTGAGCAAGTTACTTAACCCCAATTGCCCTCCAAAAACAAAACAAAAAACAAAAAAAGTTATTCAGGATTTTCAATTGTCAATTGTTTCATCATAAGCAATAAACTATATTGAACTGTACCAATTGATGACTGTTGTTAGTATCAAAATAATAATATCCATGCCTCAAATGATGTTCAAATAAAGTCTGTTTATTCTTAAAAATTCACCAGGTAAGTGAAAAGATCCAAAAAAAGGAAAGAAAAAAGAGAAACATTGAATGAAGCTTTTTGAAGGCAGCATTGAATAATGGAAGGAGCACTGGATTTGAAATCAGAAGGATTTGGTTCAAATCCCGACCCCACTACTTAGAGTCTGTTTGATGCTGTACAGGTCATCAGGGTCATTGATTCTCTGGCTCCTCTTTCATAAAATGAAAGAGTTTTAGATTATTTTTAAGGTGCCTTCAAGCTCTGAATCTATGATCATATTATCTCAAATAGAAACTTTAAGAGGAGAAAGGAATTGCAAATGATAGTGTCTGTCACTCTTCTTTGAAAAGGAAGAACAACCCTCCATATTTATATGTGTAACTTTTTTTTCGTTATAGTGAAGGAAGATTCAAACTTTCATCCCCAGTGAAGTACAATGGGGGTCTTTATTTATCTAGTGAGAAATTGACTCCATTTGAAGCTACAATGCTAGAATTCTCACTGTCATTGTGATTTTTAGGAACTGACTGGCACTAATTTGGTTTTCCCATGCCCTATTTCTAGCTTTCTTTCTTCCATCAATGCTCCAATTGAAAAGAAATATGGGAGGTAGGAGGGAAGCAACCAACCTCCATGCCCTTCCTCCCTTCTTGCATCTTTTAAGTTGGTAGACTTTCTGGAGATTTATTTATGGAATCTTTCTAATGGGTAGCCGAGAAGACATTCTCACTTGCCACCATGACCTGACTTTCGCCTAATTTCAATGCTTCTGTATCACTCTCGTTCACACATTCTTCAAACAAACTGGCTTACTTACCTACCACCATACATGAAATTTCATGTCCTACTGCTAAGCCTTTACATTTGTCATCCTCTATATGCATTTCCTCTTAGATCCCCAGCTCCTTTCAAAGCTCAGCTCACCAGAACCAGAAGAACATCGTCCACAGTAACAGCCACATTGTGCAATGACTGTGATAGATGTGGCCTTCTAAGCAATGCAAGGATCTAAGACAACTCTAAGATTCAAGGGAAAATGTCATCAACACCCAGAGAAGGAACTATGGAGTCTGAATGCAGATGAAAGCATAATATTTGGTCTCCTTTTTCTGTTTATCTGTTCCTTCTTTCTTGTGGTTCCTCCCATTGGTTTTAATTCTTCTTTACAACATGACTAATGTGGAAATATGTTTAATATGGATGTATATGTAGAGCCTATATCAGATTTCACGCTGTCTTGGAGAGGAGGGAGGGGAGGGGGGGAATGTAGAAATCAAAATCTTGTGGAAGTAAATATTGAAAACTAAAAATTAATTTATTAATTTAAAAAGCTCAGCTCAAACAATCACCTCTAACACTGGGCTTTTCCTGATTTTCTCCCCCACCCTAACTGTTAGTATCTCCCCACCCAAATGGTATTGTGTTTCTGGTATACATACTTATCTTGTGTAAATTTATTTGTATATATGTTTTCTCCCTTCATAGAATGAGGGCAAGAACTATTTCCTTTTCATCTTTGTATCTCCTATGCCTAGCATAGTGCTGGAACATAGAAACTTTGACATACAGCGAGGTCCCAATTAATATAAGTAATGAATTCCACCAAGTGGTCATGTTATTTGAATTTACTATTTGTATTTCCATTGAGCCACAACCAATTGCCCTATTTATATAGTTATAACTTCAAATATTATGAATTCAAATACATAAGACTACTGCATGGATTCTTTATTCACACTAATCCAAACCTAGCTATAAATGTGAGGCAACTGATGTAATTAATGTCCTTTCAGAGTTATAACTTCTCCTCCTAAAATGTTGTGTTGGGGTTTTGTTTCATTTTGTTTTGCTTCATTTTTGCCACTTTATCTCACTTTATTACTGAGCAATTTTTATTTTGGCTTGAGGTTGACCAGGGAGTACCTACACCTTGAGTTTTCCTGAATAGTATTAAGGGTTTGATGTGTAGAATAAGGGGCACAGGATGGGTGGTTCCTGGACTTAACCATCTTTAGTTCAAGTGATCTTTTACCTTATTTAAGCAGATGACCCATATTGTACTTGAAACTTATTTTTATAGAAATTATTGACCGAAGGAAAAAAATAGGACTTTTAAATTGGCAAGTGATAAATGGAGTGAATATGTCAATTATCAAATATAAATAATAATAGCTAATATTTATATAGTGATTTAAAGTGTGCAAAGTGTTTTTGCAAATATTATCTGGTTTTATCCTTGCATCTACTTTTCATTACTGGCCTGGTCCTGAACTGTTCTAATTCTGCCAGTGGTGGGATGGTAGATGGGGCATCATGCCAATATGTTTTTTTTCCTGGTCAATATAATTGTTAAAACACTTTTCTTATGAAAAATAGATTCTGCTAATAGGAAGAGAAGTCAGGAAATTAGGTGTGCTCTATTGAAACAAGTTATGCAGCTGGTTTTCTTATGATGTTTTTTGGAACAAAAAAGTCCAGGATTAATAAGGAATAAATGATTTATAACCCATGAGTTTTTGTGTGAAAGGTATTGTACTTTGAGTAAGTTAATTGGCTGTATATACGGTGTATGTAATGCATTGTTGAGTGTGCACCTTGTTGATATAGATTCTAGGTAATTGTTAAGCTGTAAAAGTCTACCAGTCATACAAGCAGTGTACAGAACCATTTCTGTCTCACAATGATTATCAGAGGACTGTTTTCAGATTTTCTGCTCCTGCCCTTCATTTATGTCCCACAAAGTTCAGCTTTCTCACCAAATAGTAATATTCTCAATTCTATTTTTCCATAATTATCCCTTTTTTCCTCTTGCTTATAAGATTTATTCTAAAAGTGGAACCTGGAGGACCCATCTCACTCCCAACTCATAGGATGAGTTACCCAGAGGCAACTATCCCAGGTTAAAAGCACTATGTGGGTCTGCATCCACTAAAACCACAGTTCATGAATCCCCATCAATATGTTTAACTTTTAGTCATCCAGAAGACACAAATAGTTAAGGCAACTAGATGGCTCAGGGGATAGAGTGTTGAACTTTGAATTAGGAAGACCTGAATTCAAATCCTACCACAGATACTATCCAATTTCCAGAAGTCCCAGGTCAAGAAGAAAATATAGCAAACAGCCAGAAAGAACCAACTGAAATATAGTGGAGCCACAGTCAGGATAACACAACATTTATCAGCTTCTACATTAAAGGACTGGAGGAATTGGAATATAATATTTCAAAGGGCAAAGGAGTTAGGATTGCAACCAAGAATCACTTACCTAATAAAACTGAATATAATCCTTTAGGGGTGGACATTTAATGAAATAGAGGGCTTTAAAGCATTCCTGATGAAAAGACCAGAGCTAATAGAAAATTTGACTTTCAGATACAAGATTCAAGAGAAGCATAAAAAGGTAAACAGGAAAGGAAAATCACAAGAGATTCAATAAGTTAAACTGTTTACATTCCCTACATAAGAAGATAATACTTGTAACTCCTAAGTTTCTTATTTTTAGGGCACTGAAAAAGAGTATATATAGACAGAGGACACAGAGGGTATGAGTTGAATATAATGGGATTATTTTTAAAAAGTAAAATTAAGGCACAAGAAAGAGGAATGCACTGGGAAAGGGGGAAAGGAAAGGGAGAATGGGGTAAATTATCTCACATAAAAGAGGCTGAAATGAACTTTTACAGCAGAGAGGAAGATGGAGGCAGTAAGTAGGTAGGTAGCCTTACTTTCATCAGAAATGACTCAAAGAGGGAGCAACATATACATTTAGTTGACTGTAGAATCCCATCTTACCTTACAGGAAAGGAGGAGGGGAAAGGGATAAAATGGATGGGGGGGGGTTAACTGATAAGAGGGGGGCATATTGGGGGATGTGGCTGTCAGAAGCATAACACTATTATTAAGGATAGACAGGGTGAAAGAAGAGAGAGTGAGATAAATTTGGGGGGAGAGATAAGATGGAGGGAAATAAACAGTAATCATAACTGTGAAAAAATTTACATCAAGTTTCTCTGATAAAGGCCTTATGTCTCAAATATATAGAGAAGTAAATAAAATTTATAAAAAAATAAGAGTAATTCCCCAACTGGTAAATGGTCAAAGGACATGAGCAGGCAGTTTTTAGAAAAATTAATCAAAGCTATCTCTAGTCACATGAAAAAATGCTTTAAATCACAGTGAAATAGAGAAATGCAAATTAAAATAAATTGGAGGCACCAACTTATACCTATCAGATTGGCTAAAATGACAGAAAAGGAAAATGACAAATTTTGAAGGGGATGTTGGAAAATTAAAGCACTAATGCATTGCTGGTGGAGTTGTCAACTGATTCAACAGTTCTGGAGAGCAATCTGGAGCTATGTCCCAATGGTATGACTATTGTTATATGTGGTGCAAGTTGGGTGAAAGAGTAGATCATGGGAAGAGAGAAGACTGAGGAACAAAGTTGTTAGGGTGTTGAGAGAGACAGAGACAGAGAGAGAGAGAGAGAGAGAGAGAGAGAGAGAGAGACAGAGAGAGAGTCATACTGAAATCCTCTAGTATGAAGGCAGGAGTTGGGAAGGAGAGAAAAATTGTGAATCAAGTATCATGTTCATTGAAAAAGGAAGTGGAGTGACCTAGAGATCTATAAACAACAGCTACCAGGATTTTGATTGGGTGATGGATGCAACTGAAAGGAATAGAGGTTACTGAGCTGACAGGGGAAGAAAAAGAAACTGGAAGTAGCAATGGAGAACATATAGTCCATATCTATATCTATATCTATATCTATATCTATCTATCTATATATATATATGTGTGTATATATATATATATATATATATATATATATGTATATATATGTCCAGTGTCAACTTTCAGACCATATCACCTGGCAGATTAGATGGCAGAACAGTCGTTTTCTCCCATATCTCTTTAACTTTTTCAGCTTCTAAAAAAGGAATTATCACTAGGTGTGAAAGAGTGAAACCTCCTATCTCTGCCTACATATGCCAGACCCTGCACACCCTTTGCCCCAAAACAAGTTATAGATACAGACTCTATCTGAATACGTGAAAAGAAAAAGACAGTGCAGCAAACGTGCCACCCTCTGAATGAATCTTAACTTTAGGACCAAAAAAGCAACAGAAACTCTGGCCAAAATACACTTTCCACTCATTTCATACACTGCAAAAAGCACAAGCAAATGAAATACTCTCGGGGCGGCTAGGTGGCGCAGTGAATAGAGCGCCGGCCCTGGAATCAGAAGGACCTGAGTTTGGAGCCGGCCTCCGACACCTAATCCGCACAAACAAAAACCTAGCCGTGTAACCTTGGGCAAGTTACTTAACCCCAATTGCTTAAAAAAAAAAAAAATGAAATAGTCTTAAAAGTAAGTGCAATATTGAAAGTCTCAACTAGGTACAATGTCAAAGAATGAATCATAGAAACAATAATTATGTGCAAGACAATAATGGTAAGAACATAAAATTTTCGCAGCCAAAAGAATCCTTGGAGGAAAAATTATGTCCACGAAAATATATATATATCAAAAATGACAAAGATTTCATAAAAAGAATATGAATTTTTAAAAATTGGGAAATGTAACAACAATGCAATATTCACAATGCCTACAATAACTATAAATATGCTGATATGGTTATTAATCACAAAATATACCAGGTTCTCTACATGGGGGGCAAAGCTAAAACATTTATTCAAATACCAGAAAGCTGAGTCCCAAAACCAGAAAGTCAAAGCCATCACAGAAGTTAATAGAGTTGATGCACGTAGTTAATGCAGTAAACACCCACATTCTCAAGCCTTCAAAACAGAACAAGCTACCTCGGGCAAAGGTTTTCCTCTCCTCATTCATGGCAACTGCTCAGTGTCCATGCAGCTTGCTCCCAGCAGCTCTGGCCCCCCCAGAGTTCCTGTCCCTGGCAGTCCTCAGCAGGAGCCCTTAGCAGAAATTCTGGCTGGCTCAAAAAAGGAGTTTGCACCACTGCTACTACCCTGCTGTCGCTGCTGCTGCTGCTGCTGCTGCCACCACACTTCCTGTCACCTGGACTCACTCTAGCTTGGCTCCCACTTCCTCTTGCCCCATCCCTTCCTGCTATGTCAGCAAGTTCAAGGGGGCATGGAAGATCTTCAAATCTCATAACAATTACAGGAAATTAAGAAATAAGCAAATCCAAATGAAACACAATAGAGAAAATCTTATAAGTTAAAGGAGAAATAGATAAATTGGAAACCAAAAGCACCTGAAAACAGAAACACACAACTAAAAGCTGGTTCTTTTGGATGGGGATAGGGGAATAATTTGAAATATTAAAAAAAAAACTTTAAATTGATTAAAAGAGGAGGAAAAATAAATATGTAAAATGTTAAATGAACAAAGTGGAATAGATAAGAAAAAAATTTTAATGGGCATAATTCTATGCCAACAAAGCTAATAATTGAAAAGAAATAGAGGATTATCTATAAAAATGTAAAATACTAAATTTAGTAGAACATAAAAGAGATCTTTATAATGTGATACCAGAAAAAAAACAAATTAAATTAGCTCTAAAAGGCTTTCCAAAACAAGGACAGGGACACCCTATTGAAGGTGGATATACAAAATAATTCTATCAGTTTTTTGAGGAATAATTAATTCTTTATTAAATAAATTATTATCAAAAATTGAAAAGAAAAACATTTTATCAAACTCTTTTTTTTTAACAAATGCTTTATTAACTTCTGGTTTACATCATTCATTTCCTCCAGATTTTGAGTTACAATTTTTCCTCATTTCTCTTCTACACAGCACCCCAGAATAGCAGTCCCACAAGATATCCCTTCATCCAATCTGCTCTTTCCCATATCTTCTCCCATACCCCCTTCGACTTTACCATTAGGACAAGGTGAATCTCTGTGCCCCAATGCCTGCACATCTTGTCTCCCAATTATATGCAAAATAGTATTAATAATAGTATTTATATATGTTTGAAATATTTAATTTTAAAACTTCAAATTTCAGATCCATTCCCTTCCTCCCTTGTCACCCACTCCCTCTGAGAAGGTAAGCAATTCAGTATGTGTTGTACATGTATAGCTATGCAAAACATTACCATAGTAAATATATTGTAACAGGCTGCTTATAATTCCCTCCCACCCATCCCACCCCCCACCTGGTCCATTCCCTACTTTGATCCTGTCCCTCTTCGAAAGTGGGTACTTCTAACCTCCCCAACCCCCAGAATGCCCTCCCCTCCATCATCCCCCCTTTCATCCCCCTTCCCCCTACTCTCCTCCAGGGTGAGCTATCCCATTTAGTGTGTGTCATTCTCTCCCTGAGCCAAATTCAATAAGAATATGGTTTTGCCTTTTTGCCTTCCTGTTCTTCCCCTCCCCTGCAACCACTTCCCCTTGCCTCTTCTACATGAGATAGTTTACCCCACCCTGTCTCTCCCCATCTCCTCTTGCCATTTTCCTCTCTCATCTCTTAACTTCACCCCTTAAGTATCATCCCTTCCCACCAAATTCAATCTGTGCCCTCTATCCATGTATAATTATAAACACATAAATACACATTCACATATATATTCATATGCCCATATAACCTTCTTCCATTATTTTCATACTGAGAAAGGTTTCATCAGTCACAGTCATTGTTTTTCCATGTAGGGATGTAAATAGTTCAACTTTGATAAGTTCATAATGATTTCTTTTCCCTGATTACCTTCTCAAGCATCTCTTGCTTCTTGCGTCTGAATCAAATTTCTATTCAACACTGGTTTTTTCCTCAAGAATGCTTGAAAGCTCTCTATTCCACTGAATGACCATATTTTCCCCTGAAACAAGATACTCAGTTTTGCTGTGTAGGTGATTCTTGGTTTTAATCCCAGCTCTTTTGCCCTGTGGAATATCATATTCCATGCCCTTCAATCCCTCAGTGTAGAAGCTGCCAGGTCCTGTGCTATTCTGATTGTGTTTCCACAATATTGAAATTGTTTCTTCCTGGCTGCTTGTAGTATTTTCTCCTTGATCTGGGATTCTGGAACCTGGCTATAATATTCCTGGGAGTTTTCTTTTGGGGATCTTTTTCAGGAGGTAATCTGTGGATTCTTTCAATCTCTATTTTGCCCTCTGGGTCTAAAACATCAGGGCAATTTTCCTTGAGAATTTCTTGAAGGATGATTTCTAGGTTCTTTCTTTGATCATGGCTTTCAGGTAGTCCAATAATTTTTAAATTATCTCTCCTGGATCTATTTTCCAGGTCAGTTGTTTTTCCCATGAGATATTTCACATTGCCTTCTATTTTCATTTGTTTGGATCTGCTTAACAGCATCTTGATTTCTCATAAAGTCATTAGCTTCCATTTGCTCCAGTCTAACTCTGAAGGAATGAATCTCCTCAGTGAGCTTTTGAGATTCTTTTTCCATCTGGCAAATTTGGCTTTTTAAGGCATTCTTCTCTTCATTGCCCTTTTGAGCCTCCTTTGCCGTTTGAGTTAGTCTATTTTTAAGGTGCTATTTTCCTCAGTCAGGCTGTTGACTCTCATTTCATACTTTTCCTGCTTCCTTCTCATTTCTCTTCCCAATTTTTCCTCCATCTCTCTTATTTGCTTTTTAAAATTGTTATTAAGGTCTTCTATGGCCTGTAACCCACTCGTATTTTCATTTGGGGCTTTTGGTGCAGGATTTCTGACCTCACAGTCCTTTTCCTGTTCCCTGCTTAGATCCTCTTTGCCCCCAAAATAAGAGTCTAAAGTTGCATCTTTCTGTTTATTTTGTTTCCTTTGCCTAGGCATGTTGCCACTTAATTACTTGATTTTGGGGCTTGTTGCCACAGTAAGACTCTGCCACCAGACAGGGGAGCTTCTGTCCCAAACGTTGGGGTCTTCACAACTTCTGGAGTTATCAGTTGGGTGGCCTCTGTGAAGCCTCCACACACTCTGGCAAGCTGGATACCCACCCCAGGACCTCCACCCCAGACCACAATCCAGAACCACTGAGGTTAAAGCAAGAGCAATTAACCCCCAGACTGATTGCTGGATCTCCCTACAGTTTGCAGACCAGGAGCTGAAGCTGCAAAATGGCATCTTTGCCATGTCTTCTCAGCCACTTCTCACACCCAAGGGAAAAAGCTGATGCATTCCCCAAATACTGGTCCCAAAGACCATATGGCACTTACCTCTCACTTTGTCCTAGGCATGTCTATGTTTATAATTCTGGAATCCCCACAGCTGCTGGTGTTCTGGGGTCTCTCCAGCCAGCTGCTGGCCTGGCCACCCTGGGGCTAAAACCTCAATTCACCCTGGCCTGGGCTCGGCTCCCAGAGCTCTGAGGTGGCTGCTCCCAGAGTGCTACGCTGGCTGCTCCCTGCAGGGCTCCTGAGCTGTCCTCAGTGGGAGGTTAGTCTCTCTGTGTCATTCTGTGGGTGCTGGAGCTCCAGAAGTTCTTCAGCGTCCAACTTTTACATTGTTTGGAAGTGGTGTGGGGGAGAGCACCTTGGAAGTGCTGTTTCTACTCTTCCATCTTGGCTCCACCCTCCCCATGTTGTCTCATTATTGTCATTCTCTTGAATTAAGTTACTGATTGTTTCTATAATTTCTTGTTTGACCCACTCATTCTTTAGGATTAAATTGTTCAGTTTCCAATTAGTTTTTAGTCTATCTTTCCATGGCACTTTATTGCATATGATTTTTGTTGCATCATGATCTGATAATGATGCATTTAATATTTCTGCCTTTCTGCACTGAATCGTGAGGTTTTTATGTCCTAGTACATGGTTGATTTTTGTGGATTAGCCATGTACCACTGAGAAGAAGGTATATTCCTTTTTATCCCCATTCAGTTTTCTCCAGAGACCTATCATACTTACCCTCTCTAAAATTCTATTTAAGTCCTTAACTTCTTTCTTGTTTATTTTATGGTTGTATTTATCAAGTTCAGAGAGGGGGGATTAAGGTCCTGCACTAGTATAGTTTTGCTATCTATTTCTTTCTCTAATTCCCTTACCTTCTCCTCTAGAAGTTTAGATTCTATACCACTGGGTGCATATATGTTAAGTAATGATATTGCTTCATTCTCGATGGTGCCTTTTAGCAGGATACAGTTTCCTTCCTCTTTTAATTAGATCAATTTTTCCTTTTGCTTTATCTGAGATGAGGATTGCTCCCCCTGCTTTTTTCCTTTAGCTGAGGCATGATATATTTTGCTGCGGCCTTTTACCTTTACCCTGTGTGTATCCCCCTGTTTCAGATGTGTTTCTTATAAATAACATATTGTAGGATTGTGGTTTTTAATCCATTCTGCTATCTGCCTCCATTTTATGGGGGAGTTCATCCCATTTATGTTCACAGTTAAGATTGTTATCTGTATTTCCCTCCATCCTATTCCCTCCCCTATTTATGCTTTTATTATTCTCCCCTTCCCCTTCCCCTCCTTAAGAGTTTTCCTTCTGACCACCACTTCCCTCAGTATTCCTTTTTTATCAGCCCCCCTCCCTTTTCCTCCCTTTCCCCCTTACTTCTTCCCTCCCTTCTAACCAACCCCCTTTTCTTAGCCCTTCCCCCCCTCCTACTGCCTGTAGGATATGATAGATTTTTATATTTAATGTAGTATGTTATTTCTTCTTTGAACCAAGATTGACAAGAACAGATCTCATGCAAAGCTCTGCTCCCTCCCTTCTTTCTCTCTATTACAATATGTTTTGTGTCTCTTCTCCATAGAGTCCTATACTTAACTGGTTGTGTTATTCCCTCCTTGCACCAGAACCAATGAGGGAAAAGCTAATATAATGCTCATCTCCCTCACTTATTTCCCTCTACTATATTGTTTTTATGCCTCTTTGTGTGGTATAATTTGCCCTTTTCCACTTCATTCTTTCCTCTTCTTCCATTACAGTCCTTTTGCAGCCCTTAATAAGGTTTTTTTTTAATCGTCATTTTGTGTAATTTATACCCATACCCTCTATTTGTCTTTAAACAGTTTGCTCTTATTAATTAACAGGGTGTGTGTGTGTGTGTGTGTGTGTGTGTGTGTGTGTGTGTTTTCCTTGTTTACCTTTCTATGTCTCTCTTGCATCTCATAATTGGAGGTTGAATTTTTTCATCAGGAAGGTCTGGAAATCCATTATATTGTTGAATGAACATCTCCTTGCCTGGAAGAATATGTTCAGTTTTGCTGGGTAGGTAATCCTTGATTGTAGCCCGAGCTCTTTTGTCTAGCCAAAAATTCTATTCTACTTCCTCCCATCTTTCTGTGTAGAGGCTACCAGATCCTATGCAATCCTTATTGTGGTTCCGAGATATTTGAAATGTTTCTTTCTGGCTGCTTGTAGTATTTTCTCCTTTACCTGGTAGTTCTGGAGTTTGGCCACAACATCATGGATTTTCCAATTTGGGATCTCTTTCAGGAAGTGACTGGTGGATTCTCTCAATTTCTATTTTATTCTCTGATTCTAGTATCTCAGGGAAGCTTTCCTTGATGAGCTCTTGGAAGATGTTGTCCAGGCTCATTTTCTCATCATGATTTTCCAGTAGGCCTATGATTCTCACATTACCTCTCCTAGATCTGTTTTCCAGGTCAGTTATTTTTCCACTGAGATATTTTATGTCTTTTTCTAATTTTTCATTCTTGATATTTTGTTTGACTGATTCTTGGTTCCTCATAGAGTTATTTGCTTCAATTTAGTTGATTCTCATTTTTAGTTAATTATTTTCCTCAGTTTTTGGAGCCCCTTTTTCCATATCACACATTTTTCTTTTTAAGGAGCTGTTTTCTTCATTGTAATGTTTTTCTAATTTTGCAATTTTGATTTTAAAATAATTATTCATTTTATCTTCTATCTCTCTAATTTGGTTTTCAAAGTTCTTTTTGAGGTTATCTAAGAATGCTTTCTGTGCTAGGGACAAGTTCCCTGTTGAGGCTTCAGCTGTGGGTGTGGAGTCAACACTGTCTCCCTCTGAATTTGGCTCCTCCCTCTCACAATAATAGGACTCCAAAGTCTTTGTCTTTGCAGTCTGCTTTTTTAACCCATTTTGAGGCAGGGTCCTAGCTACACCCTTCCTCTAGGGTTCCCAAGCCTTTACTGTTTAAAGTTTTGCTCTATGAAAACATAATTACTATGTTTTCAGGGTCAGAGTGGGGGATTAGAGCATCCAGGGTTCACTCTGCCATCCTGATTCCTTGAAGTCCAGATAAGGGCTTTTTAAATTTCTAGGCTGTAGATTGGTAGTCCCAGGATGTAGCTGCTGCCCCTGCCAGGGGCCCTGCATTTGACTCTTACCCTGATCTGTCCAGTCCCAGCAATGCAGTGATAGGCCTGGCAGTGACCCTCATGTTTGGTGGGTCAACTTGCCGCCCATTAATCAGGCCTCGTCCGGGTCTCTGCACCACCCAGGGTCATCTTCTGGGCCTCTGACAATGCCCATATATGTGCAACTGACAATTGTTCTTCAAAGATTTTTTAAAAAATAAATAGAAGGATATTCAGTGTCCATGGCTGGGGCATGCCACATCATAAAAATGACAATAATACCAAAATAAATTTATAGATTTGGTGCAATACCAAACTATCAAGGGTATAGTTTTCAAAAATTTCAAAATATTTCAAATTCAAAAATTTCAAAAATATGTTTAGATTCATTTGGATGAACAAACTAGGTAGAACATCAAAGACAATAATGGAGGGTTGGATAGGAGGGTTGACACTTTCAGACTTCAGACTATATTTTAACATGGCAATCATCATAAATTAAAATTATTTGACACTTTAAAAATAGAAAAGTTGAATAATGGAATGGAGGAGACAAGAGTAAAAAATAATTGAATTCAGTAACCCTATGTTTGATAAGGCAGAAATTATACATTACCAAATAAAAGACTCTCTAACTGACTTTTAATCAGCATCTATTAGAGCTTACTATGTGCCAGGCACTGTGCTTCTATGATAAGGTAAGAGAATAAGAAGGATGGGTAACATTAATATAGCTCCTTAAAGTTTTCAAATACCTTAATTTATTATATCATTTGATTAGAAAAACAACCACCCTGTGAAGAAGATATTTTATGATATTTGTTTTACAAATGAGGAAACTGAAAGATAAAATGACTTGACCAGAGTCATACTACTAATTATCTGAGGGAATATTTGAACTCAGATCTTCCTGGCTCCATATCCAGCACTCTACTATACCACTTAGCTGCCTTGTCGTCCTGTAGAAAATTCCTCCCCAAGACCCTGCTCTCTTTGTTTGTGACAGTCTACCCCAAATATTTGAAGAGAGGACCCAACAACATTCCATTCTACTCCAGATCCCATTCTTTGGACTTCCTTTCCCCTCTTCCCCAATTAGTTTGTCCATCTTGGTATTCTTCCTTTTCATCCTCCCATTCTAATTCCTCTTTCTGTATTTCTGTATTGTCTTCACCCAATAAAATGCAAGCTACTGTTTTATATATATATATATATATAGAGAGAGAGAGAGAGAGAGAGAGAGAGAGAGAGAGAGAGAGTATACTATTGTCATCTCCAGTTCTTTGTGCACATGGTAAACTCTTAACTAGTGTATTATCTTTCAGTGTGGAAAGATAGTTTGGGGAAGATGGTAACTCTGTGAAGAACTTGAAAACATATTTTATCCCAGAAGCAATAGGAAGCCATTGGAATTTAATGGGTATGGGGTATCACGTGATCAGATCTATATCACAGGAAAATCACTTTGGTAGCTGTTCAGGAGGTGAACTGGAATGGGGAGAGTTGAAGCAAAGAGACCAATTAGGAGATCATTGATGGCAGGTCCTCAGGTCCTCAATGGAAGGATGAATAGAGAGAACCAGTGGGATGTGAGAGACATTATGGATGTAAAAATAGCAGGATTTAGCAATTGATTGGCTATGAGGTGTGAGGAAGAGTAGAGGCTAATTGTAGTTAGTGAGGAGGTTAGCTGGGACTCTGGAAGAATGGCCATATCTCAGACAGAAATATAGAGGTTTGGAAGAGACATCATTTTGTGACTGACTCTCATACTGTACTTGAAATTAGGAAACCTGAGTTAGAATTTCAGTTTAGACACTGACTAGCTGCATGACCATGGACAAATTATTTCATCTCTCCATTTCCTTGCTTGTAAAATGGGTACAACTGCCTGCCTGAAAGTAGTTTGAAGAAAACAGTACTTTGTAAACCTTAAAATGCTGAGTCAAGCAGAGTAGTTATAATTTGGTGTGTTCTACTATTAAAATACATTTTAAAGATTCCTTCTTAGTCTCATGGTTTCATACAATTCTCATCTTTTGCAGGTGGCAAGGAAAGAGTAAGAATGAAATTATTTCATAGGACAAATTTGTTTTTCCCCCACTAGGAAATAACTGAGTAAGGGATTGTAAGAGGTAAAAGAATTGTCTCTTGAACGAATAATTATAGTAGTTTTTCTTTTACATAAGAACTCCCTAATGTGAATATTAATCATAATTAACGTTTATTAAACCCACACAGTATGCAAGGCATTGTAACAAACTTACAGAAGATATAGTCCCTGTTTTCAGTGTCTTTATGTATTAAAAATACAAAATATAATGAAAAGTATTTTCAGAAAATAAGCAAGATTAAACTGTTTAGGATGTGTGTGTGTGTGTGTGTGTGTGTGAGAGAGAGAGAGAGAGAGAGAGAGAGAGACAGAGACAGAGACAGAGACAGAGACAGAGACAGAGAGAAACAGAGGCAGAGACACAGAGAGAGACACACACAGGGAGACAAAGATGGAGACAGAGAGAGACACAGAGAGACGGAGAGAGACAGAGAGACAGACAGAGACAGAGAGAAAGACAGACAGAGAGAAAGAGAGAGAGAGAGAGAGAGAGAGAGAGAGAGAGAGAGAGAGAGAGAGAGAGAAAGGGATGTTGGTTTTGAATTTCCAACAGGGAGCAGAAGTTGTTTTATCTTGGTTGTTGCCTGGTTTGGTACTTACCTCCCTTGGCTCATTGATCTGCCAAAGGTGGCTGAAAATAGATTTTCCAGAAAAGGCTTAAATGAAGTGACAAGTTTTTGCAGGACTATAACAAGACCTAAAATGCCACCTGTTTCTGGCTTCTCACTTGAGCCTTAGGTCAGGGTTTTGGGGTTGTTTTTTTGTTTGTTTGTTTGTTTTTGGTTACTTGAATTTTGTTCAATGCAATGAAAAGATGGTTACATTTGGAGTCAGGGGGCCCTGGGTTCAAATCCCTCTCTGCTATTTACTAATTGTGTGAACAAAATCAAGTCATTTCAAGTCCCCGGGCCTCTCCCTCCACATCTGTAAAATGTGGGAGTTAAACAAGATGACCATTTGCATTGGAAATATTTTCATTCCATGATCCTCCTCTGGAAACAAATTCCATGAAATCTATCCAAGTGACAATCTCTACCTTTGCACTGAAAACTGGGACAAGCCCCTAGCTGCTGTTCCTTCTGGCTAAGAGAAAAAATCAGAATGAAAAGGTTGGAAAATGCCCCCACCCCAACACAGAGTTTGTAAATCAAATGCTGCCTTGAATTTTAGTAACTCAGTAACCCAGATTATTTCTGATATAAGAAGCCTATTGACCACAGATCCTCGATGGCCCCTCTCCCCCATGAGGTGCTGAAAAGAGTCTTGCTAATGCTACATTCTGTATGTTTCAGAAGTGAGGCCTATATGTGCAAACGTTCTGCAGTTGTTTTTTTTAACAGTTTACTTTTTAATGAGTCTGTTAAAAAATTTAAACGATGCTCCATTGATGTTTTATATGCTTACTTTTCTTTCAAAAGAAATTGGGAAAGCTTTTACTAATTTTTATGTCTTTAAATGATTAAGGCTGAAATGACTTCCTAATTCTTCTCTTGTTCCATTCAGCCTAGAATAGATTTGCTGTCTGTTGGTTCTTTTTTAACTTGACACCAAACTCTTCTGTTTTGCTTTTTGCTTCAGGTCCATTTTGCTTTCTGATTTCCGATGAATTTAATACAGTTTAAACAGGTGAAAAATGGAAATACCTAAATACTCGCAGCATTTAATTCTTTGCAGAACTATTATTAAAATTTTACAAAATAGTGTAGTAGAGGTTTGAAATATTTGTTGCAAGCATCCCTATTTTAAAATAAATCAAATAAATTTGAGTGTTTCATGCAAAGTTCAAATCTTATGCTGAATGAAGTCAACAAATATTTATTAAGATACATTCCAGGCATTGTGCTAAGTGCTAGGGACACAAAAAGAGGCAAAAGACAATCCCTGACCTCAAGGAGCTCAGAGTCTAATGGGGAAGTCAACACGAAAAAAGCTACATATAAGCAAGATTTATACAGAATAAATTGGAGATGGTCTCAGAGAGAAGGCACAAAGGAAGACTGGGAAAAGCTTATTGTAGAAGGTGGAATTTTTAGGTGAGACTTGAAGGAAGTCAGGAGGTAGAGAGAAAGAGAGAAAGAATCCCAGGTATGGGTGACAGCCAGTAAAAACGCCAGGAGGCAGGAGATAAACTATCTTATTCAAGGAATAGCAAGGAAATGAGTGTGACTGGATAGTAGAGTATGAGGAAATAAAATATAAGAAAAACTGGAAAGATGGGAATTAGTCAATGAAGCCTAGAATGGCAGAATGACTTCCCCAAGGTAATGCAGGTAGTAACCAGCAAAGCCACGAGGGATATTTCCAGGTATGAAGACCCCAGGGATATTCCAGGACAAGGAAACCCTGGATCACAAATGAAAATCCCCACCCTCAAAGAGTCTAAGTTCTATCATTCTATTGGAAAACATATACACACGTAAAAAAATGCAGCAAAAATGTTTTCCATATCCAGAGAAAGAACTATGGAGACTGAATGCAGATCAAAGCATGCTATTTTCTCTTTTTTTTCCTTTCTCATGGTTTTTCCCTTTTGTTTTGATTCTTCTTTCACAACATGACTTAATGTGGAAATTTGTTTTACATAAATAACATATATATATACATATTATATATATACATATATATGCATATATAAAACATGCCTGGAGTCATATCAAAATAAAATAAAATTTAAATAAATAACTGTATGCAGCTAGATGGTGTGGTGTATAGAGTACCAACCCTCAGGAAGACCTGAGTGCAGATCTGGTGTGTGACCCTGGGCAAGTCACTTAACCTTACTGTTTGCCTCAATTTCCTCATCTGTAAAATGAGCTGGGGAAGGAAATGGCAAGCGACTCCAGGATCTCTGCCAAGAAAACTCCAAAGGAGGTCACAAAGAGTCAGATATGACTGAAATGACTGAACAACAACAAAATACATGCAAAATAAATCAAGGTGATTTTTTTTTCTAGTAGTTGATGGGGATGTACAGTTAGGGATTAGGATAAACCTCGTATGAGAAATTGTGTTTGAATTATACTTTGAATGAAGTAATTCTAAGAGGTTACAAATAGGCTTATGAAATAATAAGAATGAAATACTGGGTCAAAGTGCTATTAGAGCCTTCCTTCCATGGCCATCCTAGAGGTAAAGGGGAAGCTATTGCCTATTGCCATTCTTTCTTGGAAATGAATTTGAAATGGTTTTATTAATTCAATTGCTATGAGTTTATTGAAATAGGAGATTGACTCAACCCTGTGGACAATGCCAAAGAGATCACATCCCATGTTACAAAAGCAAATTAGCACTGAGTTTAATCCTTATATGGTACAGGCTAACTCAGGCAAAACACTGTGGCTGTTTTCCTGACATCCAGCACCTCGTTAAGTCTAGGCTTTGAAAACTGTGAGGGAAACTCCAAGGAGTTTATCAGCATAACAGAAAAGGTTCTCATGGGGTCTAGGGCCCCGACAGCCAGCATGTATGGCTCCTTGGGGTCGAGTAGAGTTGCTACAACTCTCCCCTCCCATTGTGCAGAAGGAACATAACTGGCCACATTAGCTGTCCCATATCTAACCCCTCCGGCAGTCATACACAGCAACACTGTACTCATGCCAAAATGTCACCACTGGAAGATTTATTGCTCCTTAATAATATTTCTCATAACTTTCACAAATCTGGTTCCTTTCCCAGTCCTTGGACTGCTGGCATTTGACCTCTAGAATGCAATATTCCACCAATCCTGGGTGCTGACAAAGGGTAGTTCTCTGAATTGGGGTCCTTCTGGTAGTAACAGTATATTTGGTGACTCTTACCAAAAAGGAATGAGTCCAAAAATTCATCTAAATAGATGAGGGATGATGGAAAGGGATATCCACATCCAGAGAAAGAACTACAGAGTCTGAATGCAGATTGAAGCAAACTACTTGCTCTCCCTCTTTTGTGTTTTGTTTTGTTTCATTCCTTCTTTCTCATTGTTCACTCCATTGGTTATAGTTCTTCTTTACAATTTGACTAATGTTTGTCGTGAAGGTGTTTATAGAGCCCTACATCAGATTGCATGCTGCCATGGGGTGGGAAAGGGGAAGGAGAAAACTTGGCACTCAGGACTGTAGAGCTGAATGTTATAAACTAAAAGTAAACAAATAATTTATTTATTTATTTTTTTTTTAAGCAATTGGGGTTAAGTAACTTGCTCAAGGTCACACAGCTAGGTTTTTGTTTGTGCGGATTAAGTGTCGGAGGCCGGCTCCGAACTCAGGTCCTTCTGATTCCAGGGCCGGCGCTCTATTCACTGCGCCACCTAGCCGCCCCCAATAATTTTTTAAAAAATTTAAAAAATAAATAGATGAGGGATCTGTAGCCCTGAACATTTAGAATTGCCTAAGGTCAAGTAGGCAATCTATGCCAGAGAAGAATGATAGATATAGTGGCAAGTCTGAACTCAAGAAAGATCTAAGTTCAAATACTGACCTAGACATTTGCTACCTGTGGGACTTTCAGCAAAGCAGTTATGATTTTTTTAGGCCTCAGTTTCCTGATTTATATAATGAGAAGAGTTCAACCTTATGACCTCTAACATCCTTTCTAGATCTCAATCTATGATCTATGATGAGACAAATTAGGTCACAAGACCATCTGAGCAGATTTGCATGTTCATTTTGGTTGTGGATCAATGTGCAAAAAAAATAAATATTTTTTAAATTTCTTTACATCTCTCACAGATCCTTCTCAAACTTCTTTTCCACAGATTCCTTCCCCTGATTTTTCCTATCCTGACCAAAGTTGGAAGAAACACATGAAAAAATTCTTCTAAAATGGAATTCCCCTTACTGTCTTTATATTTTTAATTTAATACGCATTTATTAAGGATGACTGTGTGCCAGAAGCTGTACTGAGTGCTGGGGATACAAAAACAAAACAGAAACATTTGCTGCCTTCAGGAAGCCATTCTGTTGACTTTTTGGTACCTAAATAGGGTCCCAATCATTTTCTTACATGGTACACTATAGTAAACTTTAAGAGAAACCTATGAATATACTTTTTTCCTTTTATGACAAGATACTTAATAATCTTGATAAATTTGAAAGAGGATGATGAACTTTTCACACTTTTCTTCAGTGAATTTCCTGGAAATCATTCACCTTCTGACATCTTGTTCTAAAGATGGCCCCCAAGCCACATTTTGTTATTAGTTCCAGTAACTACTATTTTCCGTTTATGGAACAGCAAAAAGAGGGGCCTTTCAATATAAAATGATGGTTTCATTGAATATATAACTTTCCTGAACTCAAAATATGTGGGAGAGTTTAGTAAAGAAGGCACTTCAGAAGAACATGGCCAACATTAACCCCCTCCTGTAAAAGAACAGAGCACCCTATTGAGGGCCTTTGTAGAATCCTGCTCATGGTTTATTGCTGTCTATACCATTGGCCTAAAGCAAAAAAGTGACATAGAAGTTGTTGGATATTAACTGAAACCCAAATATTCAGAACAATGAACCAAAGCAAAAATCATTTTCTTGTAAACATTGTCTTCTGGCAAAAATAAGTGCTTAAAACATGACAGTGTTCAGTAAACCCCCAAGAACATAGAAAACTGAGGTATGCACTCTGAGTACAACCATTGCTACTGTGAAAATTAGAAGGCATTTCAACAGAAATTAAGCTTAGGCAAAACCTTAAGTCAAACATCAATCACATGGAGTTCCAAATGGATCTACAGACAAAAGACAGCACTATTTAAAAATACAAACAAATAAAACAAACAAACAAACAAAAACCAGAGAACAGATGAAAGGATCTTCCACAACTTTAGGGAGAGAATTTTTAACAAATAGTGTAGATTATACAAAAAAAAAAAAATCCTTTGCTAGTAATGAAATCAATGAAATTAGAAGAATGGATGTGCAGAGTAGGAAAAATATTTTTGTAGCTGATAAAAGTGTGTGTGTGTGTGTGTATTCGTGTCCCCAGTAGGTAAAAGCAAATCATTAAAAAAATAAAATCAAAAGGCATTTCCTAATACATGCACAAATAATTTGGAGAAATAAAAAATTTAAAACAGCTTTCAGAAGAAGAAATGCAGACGATCAACAACCATATGAAAGAGTGCCCCAGATCACTCATTATAGGGGAAATGAAAATTAAATTTATTGAAATTTCCCTTACAGACTAGCAAATTGATTTGAGGGAGGGAGGGCTGTGCAAGGTCACCAGTATCACTTTTTCCTCCAGAGTCATCTGGATCCAGTGACCAGATATTCATCAGGATGACTGTAGATGACCCAAGATGCAATGGGAGACCCTGGCCCTAACGCCTTTTCACATACTCACTTGAGGTAATACCCACTCAGTGAATAGACTTTTTTTCCTTCCTTCCTTCCTTCCTTCCTTTCCTTCTTTCCTTCCTTCCTTCCTTCCTTCCTTTCTTTTTTCTTTGTTTCTTCTTTCACAAAACCTTAAATCAGTTCACTCTGAAGCTCATAGATTGGACTACAATAAACCCCTACCCAAGCTCCACTTAATTACTGCATTTTCGGCCCTCCTGGCTTAGACTAAATGTCAATGGTAACTGTTTTTCTTTCCAACAGTCTTCCCCTTCCAGCTTGGTTGTTTTTTCTTTCTTTCTGAGTTAAGGGGCCATCCCTTGACTCACTATATATACATAAATACACACACATATACACCAGAAAAGACATCAATACATTTTTGGTGAAGTTGTGATGTAGTCTAAACATTTTAGAAAACAATTTGTAATTAAGCAATAAAAGTCACTAAACTGCTCATAACTTTGACCCTGCTACTGTGTACATATCCAGAAGAGGTCAATAATAGGAAAAAAAAAACTCAATCTCTCTCTCTCTCTCTCTCTCTCTCTCTCTCTCTCTCTCTCTCTCTCTCTCTCTCTCTCTCCTATCCATCCATCCCTACACAAACACACACGATAGTCCTATCAGGGTTTTTTGTGGTAGCAAAATAAGTAGAAACAAGTGAATGTCCATTGATTGAGGAATGACTGAACAAATGGTGGTATATTAATCAATCACCAAACATTTATGTATGAATGAATAAGAAGCATAAATGTAATGGAGTAAGAGTGTACAATAAGAAAAGAAATTACAATTATGCAAAATTCAGAAAAAAATATATGAACAGTTATACCTTCATCCTCTCAGTACAAAGCTGTGGACTATGGGTGTATACTGAACTCAATAGGTTAGATATTGTCACTATGTAGGTTGATTTCATACAATTTTTTTCTTGTTATGAGGAAAGTTTCATTCACTTGGCTTTCTACATAACTGTAAACTATTTTCCAAAAGATTTAATGTAAACATTTAAAATAAGCAGAATTATTTCAAACAAATGAAATACAATGATTTTTTTAAAAAGTAGAACAACAAAAAATGAATAAATAAAATTAAATACTTTTAAACACCTACTAAACCAGTTGAAATCAGAATTAAATTGGATTGTATGAATCTATTAAATCAGAGTATACCTGGTCTGAGAAATGCCTAGAATGTAGAAGATATTTAATTGAATATATAAGCTCCTTGAAGACAGAGACTAGTTTTTTGTTTGTTTTGTCATTTTATCCGTAGTGCTTGGCACAGTGTCTAGAACATAATAGACCCTTAATAGATGCTTGTTGATTAATTAATAAATGATGGTTAAATGGACATTTAAAATATTATTTAGATATTTCTAGACATTTCATTCAGTTGGAGCTCATGTCTCCTTACAAAAATAACTTGGTGTCTCTCCATTATTCATTTCTGTCAGAAATCCTCTGCCCTTGCTTTTTTAAAATCAGAGGCATCCGAGTTTGGGGCTGCAATGAATAGCCTTGGCAAAATAGTACTGTGGTTTATTGCTATATGAGTGAGTCTCTAGGAAATGCTCCAGGTAAAGGAAGCATGGAGAGTAAAGGAAGAATCCTGTGAACCTGAGATATTTGGCTGTATTTCTCTTTCTGTCACAGGAAATGATGTGCTGTTTAATTTAGAAAAACGTGGAAAGACTTGGACTTAAGAGGGAAGATGCTATCCACCTTCAGAGAAACAGATGAGAAATAGAAATAAGCAGCCAGCTCTTCTCAAAGAAAAGAAGAAAAAAATGAAGAAAGGAAGAAAAGGAGGAGAAAAAGAAGGAAAGAAGAAAGGAGGAAGGGAGATAAGGAAGTAAGGAGGGAGGAAGGAAGAAATGAAGGAAAAGGAAACACTTAGCATGGTTATTGTTATCTTCCTGGATCTCAATCCTTTAAGATTTCATTGTGGCCACTAACACAAAAATCCTACAATTCTACAATGTCAACTTTGATTGGATATGTATAAATATGAAAAAAATTAAAAAAAAAAAGAAATCCTCTGCCCTTTATCTCTGGCTAACACCCAGAGTTCTCATCATACTTGCTTCTCATTCTCAGTCTTTAGATGCACAGGTCAGAGCATCTTTTAGTCATTTTATTCATTTTATTATTTCTTTGGTTGGGACTGGCATCAACGGGCCTTAAAATGCTGTGGGGAACATGTTAGGTTCAGATAGGGTGATAGCTGGTTTAGTGAAATAAGCCCAGAATTTGGAGTCACAATGGCCTAATTGGATTTGAGCACTGTCATTGCAATTTACAAGCTATATGACATCAAGCAAGACTGTTCTCTATTGGACAGAGTGCTAACAAGAAGAAACAACTGGAACGTACTTGCAGAAAAACAGTTGATGTTGGGTACAGAGGGTAAGATTTTGTGGCCATTTTGGAGTAATAAGTACATTGGTAAAAACCTATATTTAAAGACAGTTGTGGATTGATATGTATTTACTAGACTTATAGATTCATATAATCTCTTTTTTTGTTTGTTTTTCAGAGGGGAAAGGCGGGGCGATCGAGGTTAAGTGACTTGCCCAAGGTCACATGGCCAGTAAGTGTCAAGTGTCTGAGACTGGATTTGAACTCAGATCCTCCTGACTCCAGGGCTGGTGCTCTATTTACTGTGCCACCTAGCCACCCCAATTCATATTAATCTTAAACTAAATTTCCTAAAAGGAAACCAGATATGGCAGAGGCATAAGAGCTGAATTCAAATCCTGACTCTGCCACTTGCAACTTACGAAATTTTGGAGAAGTCACTTCATTCATCTTGTCTGCCACTTCCTCATTTATGAAGATAAATTAGATTAGACGACCAAGAAGGTCCCTTTCAGACCTAAAACCATGACTTAAAGAAGATCATAAGCCACTAAGCTAAGGGTCCTAAAAGTCTTCTAGTATAACCTCTCAATTTACAGGAGAGAAGAATACTGATATCCAGAGAGGTGACATCTGTCTACTAGGTAGTGGGTAAGCATTTATGGAGCACCAATTATGTACCGTGTCTAAGGGCAACAACTAGTTGGTAGCAGGGCTGAGACTCAGATCACAATGTTCTACCTCCAACTACCCACTGCTGCTACCCAGGAAGTAAACCTGAAGGAAATATGATACATTATTCCACCACTTCCAATTTTTACCCCATCTCACTTATTTTGATTTTACTGGGAATCTACAAATGGAGAGAACTTGGAAACTCTTGATTTCACTCAAATCAGTGGAGAAAACATCAGTCTGGGCAATTGTTTGGTTTTGTGTAGACAAAATAATCAAATGTTTGATTACGCTTTTCATTTTCCAAAAGGTTATTTGCTGTCAAATAGACTCAGACTAAGTGTATTTGCTGAAAGTAGATGCCTATCTTCTCATAGTAGTGATGTGGCAAATGGTAAAAATCAGTGGGGATTCCTCATTGGAATGAAACCATTCTCATAAATATGGTAGAGAACATGGTAAATTATTTGAGACTATTATCAGAACTTGGTAATAAAGCAGTCTGATGTCTTGGAAAGATAGCTATCCTTGAGGACAGTAAGATTACAGACCAAATCCCACCTCCAACATACTGATTGTGACCCTTACAAAGTCATTTGACCTTTGCCATATTCTAGGCAACTCTCTAAGACTATAGTGCAGAAAAATATAAACTTCAATTGGCAAGAGAATCCTCACCCTAGACTACCCTGTACATGATATTTCCTATATTTTCACAGGTCAGATCCAAGCCCATAATCTCAGTATAGAAGAAGAAAAAAACAACAGTTCTCATAGTATTTGAAAACTCTTTGCAAGTCTGCTTTAATGGGCAAAACAAGGTCATTTTTCTCCAATCAATATAAAATAGTGATTAATATAAAATCAGCGATACTCCACCTAATTTTAACCTCTGATTACACTTGCTCATTCAACAAGCATTTATTAAATACCCACTATATGCCAGCCACTGTGGCCAATTTAAAGAAAAATCTAGAATAATCCCTGCCCTCAGAGAGCTCACTTGGGCCTTAGATTAGAAGTTGATAATGACATTTCTTAAGTGCCTAGTATGAATATGATCAGTCAATACTTAAAGAAATTAAATCAAACTATTAGCGGGAAGGTCAAATACTGGTGCTGAAGCTCAAATACTTTGGTCACATAATGAGAAGATGGAACTCAATCAGAAAAGACCGCAATGCTGGGGAAGATTGAAGGCAAAAAGGCAAAGGGGACAGAAAAGTTTGTAATGGATAGATAATATCATGGAAACAACATGAACTTAGGGAGACAGAGGAAGACAGAAGGGCCTGGAGCTCTATGGTTCGTGGGGTCATGAGGAGTTGGACATGAATGAACAACTAAATAACAACATATAATGAATACACCACTGGAGAGAGACAAGGAGATAAAAAGAATGAGTTCCTGCCCTCAAGGAACTCCCAGTTTACAGAGGGAGATGACTCATATTGCATGGATATATGTGAAGAGTACAGTGAGTTCAGTTTATACATTGATCACAACTCAGTCAGCCCACAATACTGTAACAGAGGTTGTGATTAATTAACTGTAGAAAGGGGTTGTTGGTTTTTTTTTTGGGGGGGGAGAAGAGAAGGGGGTATATTTCTATGATGTTATGGAAAAAATACTAACTTTGGAGGACCCTGATTTGAACTCCAACTGTTACATATATATGCACATGTATTTCCAAATTTGTATATGTGTGTATGTAGAAATACATGTGTGTGGATAGAATTGATATTTCTGTGTTGTATTCCCATAGTTGTATAATTCCACGTTGTAGTCCCCACAGTAGAATGTAAGCTCAAGGAGGGCAGGGACCCTTTGATTTTGTCTTTGTAGCCAGAGTACCTGGCACACAGTAGGTACTTTTAATAAATGCTTGCAAACATAACGATTCCCCCCTCCAACCAAGTTCACTCAGTAAGAAACCCAACAAAGAAGAGGCCTCGACTCTACTGTCTTCATTATCAGCGCGATGGGGAGGAAGAGACTGCTCTGCTAAACATCCTTTTCATACTTTTGGAGCTCAGCGAAAGTAGCCAGTTAATTAGACTCCATGGTTACTGCTATTGTAATATCTGCTTATTTGAAGTGCAAAGATAATCATCAATTGTACACTCTTGACTACACTATTAATGGTTTTAATCCCCACATTGTGTTTACATTTTGCATTATGACGAACACTTAGCCATTGTGGGATTTTTTTTTAACCACACAGTAATTCAGCCCAGGCTGTCTCTATGCAATGCCCTTGCCATTTCATTCAACGGCATTAAGTGTTGTTTTTCCAGTGAGGTCTTGAAATGTGGGGCATTATGTATGAGTTATGCTAATTTGTTAGGGCAATGAATACATTAATTTCATTAGTAAATGGCCTCAAAGCAATAATTACCAGTGTAGGTGTGTCAGAAGCGATCATGTTCATTTTTCCCAGTTAATTATTAAGATTTTGTTCGGAGGGACCTGGGTCTGACATCCAGCTTCAATTTAGCCATAAATAAAACCCCGGAGTGTGCCGGGGTGAGGGAATGGAGCCAAGGACTTGTTTTGCACTTAGGCATCTCCACTTTGGGGGGCAAAGAGAGGTTGCCAGGAAGATGCCAAAAGAATTAGTGTCAATGACATGAGGTTTTTAATAGGCCCCCCCAAAAAGGGCAAATTCTGGTAAAAATAGCGATTATGCTTTTCTAGCCCCCTTCCTTGCTTTCTATTACAGGATTTTAAATTATTCACTGAAAGCACTACTTGCTGGGATAGAATTGAGTTTGAAAGGTTGTCCACAGTTCCTCTTTAAAGCTGGTGTTCATTTTTTTCTAATAAATGGAATTTTCCTCTAATGGATTAATTGGCTCTCATAGCCCCTTACGTTATTGTACTCCTTGAACCATTTGCCTCTAAGCACCACAGTAATGGTAAACCCTGTATTCCAGTATTAGTTTCGACCAAAAAGAAAATCTGACATTCTTTTTATAATCATCCACCTGTTGGAGCCATTTAATGCATCACCACTTGCTAAAAATGATGTGAGGAGGCTGGTTAAACTCCAATAATCTCTCAGACTGTTTATGGAATCTTGGAATACTCAACCATTCTCGATTTCCTGGTGTTTGCCTATAATGAGAAAATAATACTCCCCTAGAAATTCCTCAGAGAAAAGGAATACTGCAGAATTTGAGGAGCAGATGACATGTCTATGTAAAGAAAGGTCATGTGAGTCAGAAAAAGGACATAGAGCAAATCCATGGTAAGAGGAATATAACAAATTCAATGTAACACAGAGACTAGGCAGGAAGGAGTGGGGATTATGGTACCATATAAGTAAGAATGCTGTCTTCCTCAATTTTAGCTAATGCTAATTGTCAAATTAAATATAACTAGAACTGACCATCTGAGAAGTCATTCTCCATTACCAATTTCAGCAAACAAACTTGTATAGATTCCAGACTGTCTCATGGGTAAAATGGACTGATCCTTCTGTTCTCTGGACCAATTTTCCCATCACTGGAAGAAACCACCCCAGTCACTAGCCTGGACAGCTGGAATCTCAAAGCATTTTCTGACATAAGACTGTGAGCTCACCATTTTGAGGGTGTCCTAGAGTACATATTGCATCTATACCAAGCCATAGCAATTGAAGGGTTTGAAAATGGCCATAAGACATTCTTCCCACCCAAAGAGCTTCAAAGTAGAACCTCATTTAACCTAGACTGCCTGCCAGCATTGAATTCAATCATAGTGAATGAATGAAAAAAATATTAAGCACTTACAATGTGCAAAGAGTTGGGGATACAAATACAAAAGTGGGAACGATCCCTGCTGTCAAGTAGTTCACATTCTAATTGGGAAGACAATATATAGGAGGTATTGGCAGCAGGTCAGATGGCAAAGAATCTTCTTTCATGTCTGTGCCACTTATGAAATCATATCCATTTCTGAGGTTGGCAGTGTCAAGGACTCTGGTAGACAGCATATTCTCTTCTTTAATGATGAGCCCAACAGATCATGACTGTTTAGGTAAAAATGAACAAGCAAACAAGAAAAATTGATCTGTTGACTCAGTTGAGTTGCTGGTAGCAATAACAATGAATCTACTTTCCATAGATGAGAGGGAAAAAATGGTCCTAAAATTAAGGAATTTACATATATTGCTGATGTGGTCTTATTTTTATTAACCTAATAAGCATCTTTTTCATGAATGATTGGTTGTTACATTCATATCATAGATGAGGGTCCATAGTGATATAGATTTCTTGAATACATCATTTTAATCATCACCTCCATCATCATCATTAAAACATATTCCCAGGCACTATTATTAGATCTACGTTTTGGGTCTGGATTTATGATTTCATCACTGTAGGGAGCTCCCTTTGCCAATATGGGTCAGCAGCTCATCTATAACTGTAGCTTTTTAGAGTTTCCTGGAGGGCCAAAAGGATAAATAACCTGTTCAAGGTCATACAGTTAGTATATGTCAGAAGTTGGACTTAAATTTGATTATAAGGCTGACTTTCCAACCACTAGCTTTTTATTTTGTTCCATATTGAATGGCACGTGTGAGAAGTCAGAGGCACAAAGAACCCCTTGAGGGCGTCCTTTACTTCTGGTTTTGGGGGACAAGAGTAAAGTACTAAATTGAGGTTCATTGCATTGCAGAAGCACTGAGCACCAGAACATGAGCATATACTGTTCCTTCTTCAGTTCTCCTAGCCACTTCCGAGACTTAATAAGGAATAAATGGTGAGTTCCTATGGCAAATTGACAGTGTATGAATGTGTCGACTTTCTATCCTGCTGCTGATACTTTCTCCTTTTCCCTCTCTATAGCCAACATCCCAACTAATCCCACTCCTGAGGCAATTTGTATTTATTGTTGCTTAAATAACTTCATAGGGCAAGTCAATATTGTAATTTTACAAAGGACAAAACTTGAAAGATAAAGGATACTATTACTGACTGATGTGGCTTTTCTCTGCTTTGAGAAAAAGAATTATGTCATAAACAATTAGATCAATCTAATACAAAGTGACTTGTCATCCTTGATTAGACAAGAGAGTCTTGGCTTTTATTTCTGCCTGGAATCTTCTCTATGATATCCCTTAGTCCAGTCCCTGTAGTGCTTCTTATAGAATTTTAAAATTTGAAGACATGGGGTGGCTAGGTGGCACAGTGAGTAAAGTGCTGGCCCCACAGTCAGAAGGACCTGAGTTCAGATCCAGCCTCAGACACTTAACACACACACACACACACACACACACACACACACCAATAAAAAAAAAAAACAACAAACAACTAGCCCTGTAAACTTGGGCAAGTTACTTAACCCCAATTGCCCTCCAAAAGGGAAAAAAAAACATGTGAAGACATTAGGGGTCATCATATGTGGATGTCATTCATAGCCTCCTGACAGGTGAAGTCATCCAGCCTTTGCTAGAAGGCACATAGGGATGGGAAACTCTCTCATAACCCCAATCCTCTTGGCCACAGGTGTTACTATTAAGAAGTTATTCCTTATGAGAAAATCTAAAATCAGCTTCTATGGGAGCTGATGGTTCTAATTCTGCCTTCTGGAGTCTGAGCAGAACAAATCTAGTTCTTTCATAGGGTGAACCTTTAAATATTCAAGGCAGTGATCATGTCACAGAGCCACAGTATCACAGACTTAAGAGTGGGAAGAGGTTAATCCACCCCCTTCATTTTATATGTGAAGCAACAGTATAGTGTCTTGTCCAAGGGAGAGCCAGGATCTAAACCCAAGTCTTGTGATTACAAATCTAGACTTCTTTCCATTGCATCATACAGCCCCCTATTTTCCACTCCTGGTCTTGATATGTCATGGTTTTGAATCCCTTGCACTGTCCTGATCTCTATTTTATGAACAAGTGTGAGTTTGTCAATGGTCTACTTAAAATATGGTGTCCAGAGTGTCTCATTCTCATCCTTCTCCCACCTTCTCTGTTTCTGTCAGTCTATTTTCTCTCTTTCTGCTTATTTTTTCCCTTTTCTCCTTTATACTCTCTCTTTTTTTCCATATTGTAATCTCCCTACATTTCCTCCAATTTATTGTCTCTTCTTCATCACTGGAGACTGTATTTGGTATTTTAATCCCTGTCTTTACATTCAAATTCCTCTAGGTAGTCTCCTCCCTAACCCTGATAATCCACAATTCCCTTCTTGTCCCACCCATCTTTACTGCCCTGGATTCCACACACTCTAAAGACCTGAAATTTTCATTACTTTGTTGATGAATATTCAAGAGACCCAAATTGCCCTCTCTCTAGATCCCCTAGCCCGAATTCTGGCACATAATGAAGACATGCCCATTTTAGCCTAACACATTTTTTTAAATTTTTTTTATGATTTAATTAACTAAATTTTATTCTCTCAGACAGATTTGATTTTCATGTGGGTTCTGTTGATTTTAAGTATCCATATTATGAAAGAGATTTGGAATCCTAAATGTTGCTTCCCTTAATTCTGCTTTTCAATGTTCTATATAATATCAGCATATAGATTATTATTATTTTAGAGAATTGTATTTTTTATATAAAAGAGAACTTAGTAATCATTTAGCCCTAGTCCCTTCATTTTTCAAAGAAGGAAACTATAAACCCCCAAAGAAGTCAGGAGACCTCACACCTGTACTATTGCAATAGACTGCTGGCTAGTCTCCCTGTTTCAAGTGTCTCCCCACTCCAATCCATCTTTGGCTCAGCTGTCCAATTTATTTTTTTAAAGAACAGGTCTGACAGTATTCAATAAATTCCACTGGCTCCCTGTTACCTCCAGGATCAAATGCAAAACCCCCTGTTTCACTTTCAAAGCCCTTCATGACCTGGCTTCTTTCTACCTTTCCAGTAATACACATAATACACTTCACTCCCCTCCCTGAACCCATGATCCAGTGACCCTGGCTCCCTTGCTATTCCTCACACAAGTCATTCTATTTCTTGAGTCAATCATTTCCACTCTGTTCCCAGTGCCTGGAATGCTCTTTCTCCTTGTTTCTGCTACCTGTCTTTCTTCAAGTCTTAGCTAAAGGATCACTTTTTGCAAGAAATTTATCCCAGGCCTTCTTAACCTTCAGCTCTTCCAGCACAGACTGCCTCCCAACATATATCCCATTTATTTGTGCATTGCCTCCTCCATTAGATCAGGAGCCTCTTGGGACGTTCAGATCTCAAGGGTCTGTTTTTTTTTTTTTACCTTTGTTTGTATCCCCAAAGCTTAGCACAGTGCCTGGCACATAGTAGGTGCTCCAGTACTCAGCAATATGCCTAACACATAGTTGGTATTTAATAAATATTTATTGACCGACTGAAAAAAGATCATTGCAAACTCTAAAATTCAGAGTAAGATGTTGTTCGGTTGTTTCAGTCATGTTTGACTTTTTGTGACCCCATTTAAAGTTTTCTCAGTAGAAACACTGGAATAGTTTGGCATTTCCTTCTCTAATTCATTTTACAGATGAGGAAACTGAGACAAATAGGGTTAAGTGACTTGTCCAGGGTCACACAGCTATTAAGTGTCTGAGATCAGATTTGAGCTCAGGAAGTCCTTTTGACTCCAGACCCAGTACTCTACTCACTGTGACACCAAGCTGCCCAATCTTATAAGAGTAAAATAACTTAATGTAAAAGAATAGTCTTTTAGACCTCTTTCTTCAGATTTTTTCTATTTAACACAGATTTATAAGGCATCTAGCACACTGACTAACTATTGCTGAGGGGAAAGAATGAATAAGAATGGATAAGGCCAATGGAATGATCTGCATTCAAATCCTAGCTCTGAAAGATACTCCTTAACCTCCTCAGGTCTCATTTTTCTTACCCATAAAATGAAAGAATTTGGTTCAATGACCTTCAAGGCCCCTTCTAAATAAAAATCTATGCTCTATCAATATCACTCATTGAGAAGAGGAAAACTGTGATATACTTTTTCAAGGTTTATTGTCATCAATTACCAAGTAGAAGGATTGAACTCAGGGAGAGGACAGACAGAAAATGCTGCCCACTAGAAGACTAGAAAGCCCACTCAGCCTTGATGCCACAAAGCTTCATTCCTTACCCCTCACCCCACCCTCCACTTCTAAAGCCCTGCATGGTCCAATAGCAGCCAAGATCTCTCCTGGTTCCCACCCACCATCCTGGAACTGAGAGTTGTGCCGCCTCTGATTTCAACCCCTATTTAATAGACTTCAATGGCAGCATGTCAGCCTTCCCTGCTATGCATTTCCCTCTATCCAGATCCCACAAGTCCAGTGCCAAGGCCAGGCTCCCAATATTGTATTAAATATAGTCCTTAGTCCCAGGACCTCACATACTTCTGTTGGCTGTGACAAGAAGGAATGCTACTTACCATCTTTTTGTTGTTGTTGTTGTTTCCATGATATTAAAAAAATACCATGGTCATGTTATTGTTGATGCCATATCAAGGGTCTAGAACTCACTAATCAGCTTGGCTATATGTTCATTCATATGCATTTGGGGAAAATCTGAACTTCTGAATGTTAAATGAATATTTATGGCACAATTTAATACATGTTTAGTAATGTAAAGAAGCTGGTTGAATGATGTGGTTTGTCCATAAGCCCCACTAGAAACTCATCTACTAAGGGGCCCCAATGTTAAGTAAAATAAACAGCTTTGCTTTCGACCCTCCATTTTATAACCACCTTAAGGGAAAGGTGGGGAGGGGGACTGTGTAACCATGTGGGTTTAATTCATGGACTTCCTGAGAAAAGTGCTCCAAGGCAATACAGTAGTTGAGCCAACTTTCTCTGTTAAGTCACACAAAAAAGAGATTTTGACCAAATACAGGGGATCAACCGCAGCTGCAAAGAGGAAATTTAGAATTATCATCATCCCAGTATCAGAAGGTCCTTTATGTTTATAGCTCCATAAAAGTTCACAGTTAGCCTACGTGCTGCCAACTAATAAAAAAGTAATGAAAAATTTTGCAGATTTTTTTTGTGTAGACAGCAGTTACCTAATCCCCCAAATCCTGATGAATTCATATATTCAAAATATTTAAAAGGGGGGAAAAACACACACAAGACTTTATTTGTGAACCTTCTAATGGAACAGGCCTTAACCTCATTACAAGATAAGAAACGGCTATATTGTTTGGCTGAACATCAATATGTGTTGGATAATATAGAATGATTATTTTATTGCCCGAACATTCCCCAAACCCTAATTAAGCAATGACACTCAAGGGTGAGTGTTATTAGGTAATAATGGAGGCTTTGTGCCTTTAACACCCCTTGAAAAGTGTTATTACCCAGTAACCCTCAGCCTCAGTGTCTTTTTGTGATTGTGAAGTAGGTTTCTAATGCTGTTGTTCGAAAAATGAAATCTAACAGGAGGGCTTTTGTATTTATTGAACAGAGCACATCCTTGCATTTGGGGAAGTGCGGGGGGTGGCAATTCATATTGAAGAGGCAAGAAGAAGCAAAGGGGAAAAAGTTCAAAACATCTTTTTTCCTGTAATTTTCAGCACTAGGTGTTCGTTTTTTCCTTACTATTTTTTGGGGGAGGGGTGTTGCTCCTTAGAGTATTTTTAATAGTAGAGTGCAGAAACCCTCTGTGTGTTTCATAAATCTCTCCATCTCTCCCTTCCTGTTCAGCATCACCCTCTAAGCTCTACAGCATCACCTGGCTGATGAGACTTAGCAGGCTTCACCTTAGTCAAGGCTGCCTTTAACCTTGACTTTTCATTAGAATAGGGGAGGGGATGAGGGGAGATTTAAAATTGGAGGTGTTTCAAGAGTCTGTAATACATTACGCCTCTGTGTGTAAAAGCCATATTGTAAAGGTCTGAAATGAAGGAGGTAAGGATTGGTTGGTAGGATCTGGTATCTGAATTCAAATGTGGATAAATCTGACTTTTTAAAAGCTGTGCCATAATAGACTGTTGCTATTACTTATAATAATTAATTGGTTGATAATACCTTCCATTAGACTCAAGGTTTTCCTGGAGGAGTTTTAAAAATGCTTTACAGAGTGTGCAAACCATAATCCTTTTGGTGTCCATGCAAAACAAATCAGCGGCCAGTCTTTTATCCCCGTTTTATAGCTCAAGAGGTTGAAGTTGAGAAAGAGTAATTAAATCATCTGATGTCTCTCATGGAAAGGCAGCACGACTCAGTGGCAAATAACTGGCCTCGGAGCCAAAAACACCAGGGAGCAAGTCCCTAACTTGATATATATCATGAATGTGACTCTGGTAAGAAATTTAACTTCTCAGTGGATAAAGAAGAACCAGCCTCAGATTTGGCAAAGCCTGGATTCAAGGTCTGCTTCCAATATATGATGACTGAGGGAACCTGAACAAGTCACTTAACTTCTCAGTGACCTTGACATATCTCTGATATGGTGAGTCATAGGATAATAGCAAATATATATTGATTAAAAAGAATTTCCTCACTGAGAAACTCCTTACACTGAGAAATCATATGACTAGATAGGGAGGGAGGGAGGTAGATGATGGGGAGAGAGAGAGAGAGAGAGAGAGAGAGAGAGAGAGAGAGAGAGAGATTGATTGATAAAGCAGATAGACAACTAGCCAGACAAACAGATGGATGGATGGATGGATGGATGGATGGATGGATGGATGGATGGATGGATTGACAAAGCAGAGAGACAGACATAGATAGATGATAGATAGATAGATAGATAGATAGATAGATAGATAGATAGATAGAATAGATGGATACATGGATGATATTTTGGATTGAGAGGAATGGGAAAGTGGTTGAAGTCAAGAAACTAGATTGAAATTCTTCCTCTGATGTTAGCTGTGTGGCCACCACTAAGTTACTTCTCTAACCCTCAGTTCCTTCACCTGTAAATTAGAGATGAGGGTGCCTCTAGGACTGACCTTAAGAAGTTATTGGAGGAGCTAAAAGACAGGCAGAGCAGACAGAAGCTGGCCTTGAAAATAATCAGATGACACCCATTGCCTGGGCAAAGCATTGACTTCTTAGTGCCCTAGGCAGCTCTCTAAGGCTCTGAAGTTGCAAAAAAGGTGCTGACTTACTGAGTTAGAGGAGGTTTATTCATTTAGATGTTCCCAATATCAGTGATATGACAGGTCCAGTCTCTATCCCTAAAGTGATTTATACATATTAAAACATTATAAAAATATCAACTATTTAATAAGCTCCTTAAGGGTGATAATGGGGGAGCTAGGTGACATTGCACTTAGAGTGACAGACCTGGAATCAGGAGAACCTGTTTTCAAATCTGACCTCAGACAGTTACTAGCTGTGTGGTTTTGGCCAAACTACTTAACCCTGTTTGCCTCAGTTCCTCATCTGTAGAATGAAGGGGAGAAGGAAAGGCAAATGCTCCAATAACTTTGCCAAGAAAACCACAATTGGGGACATGTTTTTCATGACTGAACAACAAAAATTGTATTAATAATTATAATAATAGCTAATATTTGCATAGCACTTTAAGGTTTGTAAAACACTTTACAAATATCATTTCATCATCACAAGGACTCTAATTTTACAGATGAGGAAACTGAGGCCAAGAAGGGTTAAATGACTTGCCCAGAGTCAAAAAGCTAGGAAGTATCTGAGGCTGAATTTGAAATTGGATCTCACAAACTACAACAAACCAGTTATTCTCATTCTTGTGTTGGACTCCCAGTGCCTAATGTAATGCTTTATATATAGTAGGTGCTTAATAAATATTTAGGGAAAAATTAGGGTCAGAAGGGAGAACTTGGACCAATGGGTGGAAGTTATAGGGAGGAAGACATTGGCTCAATATAAGAAAAAACTATGAACAAAATGGCTTCTTTGTCAAAATAATGAGTTTTGTTTAGAGAAATGTTAAAAAAAAAGTTTTATGATCACTTATCTGGGTGTTGTCGATACAATTCATGGATTATTAGGGTTTGAATTTGATTGGTTGTTGTCCTTTCTTCTCAAAGAGGACCATAATGACATCACGTCAAGGTATAAAGTGTCCAGCTGGCTGATCAGAACAGCATGAGTTCGGAAGGCTCTACCACAGATTGGGCACAAGTAGCCTACATGAACATTTGGGGCAGAGATGTCTTGAAATTTGTGTACTTCATGTTTCTTTTGAGGTAGTGCAACTCTGCTTTGCTCATGGAGCATCATGTCTTTGATGCAGGCACACCATGCTGGGTGGTTGAGTGCCATTGTTTCCATGTCATGCAATCAGTTCCAAAGTTCTTCAGAAAGACCTTGAAAGTATCCTTGTATTGCTTCCTCTGGTCTCCATGTGAGCACTAGGGTTAGATGGCACTGGAAATCTCTTTCATTTAGTGATGGGTTCAAGATAGGAAAATAAACTTTTGATCAACTTTGACCATAAACAATGTTGTCTTAAAGCATTTGGTTATCCTGAGCCATAGTAGGTCCTTGACCTTTACCTTGAGAACCTTTGAATGACTATGTGGGAGGGAAGTCTAGATTAGCACCAAATATGTCTTCACAAACTAAGACATCAGCTTGACCAGGAGTCTTCTGCCTGGGTGATTAATGAGGTACGTCTAAAGAAAGGATGAAAGCACAGTTAGATTTCCTCTAGAATACCTCCCTCTCAGTCTGTCATGCATATGGTGACCATGGGAAATTCACTTAACTTCTTAGCACCTAGGCATCCTTCTAAGACCATGTGCTAGAGATGATGTGAAGATCTGCATAAGTAAAGGGAAATGACCAATGAGGAGTTCCTCATACTAGTGTGAGAGAGGGAAGGAGATGATATAGTATGGTTTTGAGTAAACTAAATGTCAAAGCATGTCCCCTGTGTCCCTAGATGAGTGTAGTGTCTTCCTCTCTCCTGGAAATATCATCATCCCTGGACATCAACATCTTAATGGGATTTCACTTTGTGTAAAACTAAAGTGTTCCTATATTTGAGCTAGTGTGAGCTTTTCAGGGAGTATATTTTCAGTGAGTGAAATAGAAATAGGAAATAACAACAACAAAAAAAGACTCTAATATTTCCCCAAGCACCCATTCTAGGATCCTTTCATCAGAGATGGATTTCAGGAGGGCAGGCCACCTACGTACCCCTTACCTGCCCATCGTTCAGAATTTTCAGAAGAATAATTTTTCAGTAGGGCATAATTGCCCACCTGGTGCCCCTGCAAAAGCCACTGTCACCTTGCTACGTGCGTGGCCTGCCCACCAACCTGCCTGTACCCTCAGTTCCAGGCATTCCATCAATTCCCATGGAATCTGCCCAGAGCTATTTGTGGAACTGCCTCCTGCTACTCTTTGACTGGGACAGAGAGACAAATGTTCCATATTATCTTTAATTTCCATAAAATTGTTTTAATCTTTGCTTTATAATAAATGTATAACAGTGCCCTCGGGGGGAAGTTCTGGTTTGTATTATAGGTGTCTCAAGTAGAGCTTTGTGCTAGAAAGAAATGCCCAGGTTTGCTTATCTCCTTCCCCACGCCCCCACCCCCATCACCACCGCCATCACCATCCACCAAAAGCTCCAAAAAATGTCCTGACAGAAGAGTCTTTGGGGAATCATCCTTAATATTAAACAAGGGAGCGGCCTCAGCACCCTCTCTTCAGGTATCATCCCTGACCCCACACTTCCTATACTTCAGAATAATTAACTAAAAAGCTTTGATCAGCTTCATCAGGGAAATACTGTAAGTAGAAAATGGCCCGAATTCAGAGAGGGCTATTTGTCTGAGTCTCTCTGTCTCTCCTCCCCTCCCCTCCCCTCCCCTCCCCTCCCCTCCCCTCCCCTCTCTTCCCCTCCCTTCCCTTCCCTTCCCTTCCCTTCCCTTCCCTTCCCTTCCCTTCCCTTCCCTTCCCTTCCCTTCCTATACATACAGCTTGTTCCAAAAGTCTTAACACAACTTTAAAATGTTAAAGCTTAAAACAACAAGATTTTGAGGGCACTAGAACTATACCTTGGCGTTGTTTTTGTTCAGTTGTGTCTGACTCTTTGTGACCCCATATGGGCTTTTCTTGGCAGAGATACTACAATGATTTGCCATGTCCTTCTCCAGTTCATTTTACAAATGAAGAAACTGAGGCAAGCAGGGTCATACAGCTAGTAAGTGTCTGAGATTGGATTTAAACTCAGGACCTGATCAGCCCAGGCCTGGTGTTCTATACATTGCACCACCTAGCTGCCGTATATATCAATACACATAAAAATATTCAAATATGCATATATATATATATATATATATATATATATATATATATATATATATAATGTGTGTCTATGTGTGTGTTTGGGGGAGGGGGACCAACACGTGATTTCAACACAAGAATATTTTGTTTGGTTTCATCTTTTTATTATTCATATTCCTGATATCTTTTCTGTTATTTGTTTTCTTTAAGAGTTGGTATATGTCAGTATTGAGACCTGAATTCAAGTTTTTGAGACTCAAATCTTTAATCACTGTGCCATGCTACCTAGCACACACACATATACATCAATGTGTCCGTGTGTATACATATATGTAGAAATAAACATGCATTATTTTTATATGTGTACATATATATTTTTGTATATGTAATAAATCTAACATCTATATAGACTAAAACTAGGTCTGGTCATTTAAAAATTATGCAATAACAATCCTTAACTAAACCAAACTCTCCTCCTAGAGAATCCATTTTTAACTTTTTAGCTCTGTTTTGCCCTTTAATAACAGGTCTGATGGAAGAGGGGGAAAAAGGAAAGGGGAGGGTTGGGATTAGGCGGAGGCGAGGGATGGGGCAGGTCCCATGAATACATTTTTTGACATTTTGTTTATTAGCATTTTATCTAGGCTAGTAGTAAATGGATGGACTTGTCAGCAGAAATCTCTTGGTGAAGTAAATAAAGAATCTTAATAGGCAGGGAGAATAGAACTAACAGCAAATTGCTCACAAAGAACTCTAATTTATTGGTTGCCTTTGCGCAAGGATTCTGTTCTGGATTCTGGCTTTGCCAGAAGAAACAGCTGAATGATGACAAGTGTCCACACAGAGACAGGGAAAGAAGGAGGGAGGGAGGGAGAGAGAGACAGAGAGAGACAGACAGAGAGAGAGAGACAGACAGAGAGAGAGAGAGAGAGGGAGAGAGAGAAAGAGAGAGAGAGAGAGAGAGAGAGAGAGAGAGAGAGAGAGAGAGAGAGAGAGAGAGAGAGAGAGAGAGAAAACTGTCTGGTAGAAAAGGAAAAAAAAACATAAGGAAAGAGGCACTCTGTGTTTCCCCAGCCCAGCTTCTGGAACTTGCTGCTTTATTATTGTTACAGTTATTACTATATAAAATGAGAACCCAGGAATGGCGACGCCTCTATTTTTTATTTTCTGGCCTCAGTTAATAAGTCCATGCAACCTTCATGAAAGGAAAATATTGAACGTGGCCACACCAGATATAATGTGACTATTTGCGTTTAAGTATAATATAGACACCAACCAGGGCTTCTCGGTTATTAATATTTTTTTAGGTTAAAAAGGCAGCAATAAATCATAAGGAGAATTTTCAAGCAGGAGAATTTTTTTGTGGAAAATTGCTTGCTATTTAAACAAAATATTTGCTCTTCATCTCAGGAAAATATGGGGATGCTTTTGAACAAGGAGCTCTTTTCCTTGTTCCCTGCCTCCTATAATTAGCCTCATCCTACTTGAAAAACTAGCTGAGCCTTGTGGGATCATAAGAAAATGGGGCTCAGATTTTCTTTGGCTAAAGAGGCAGCCCTTTGGGTTAGTGGTGGGTGTGCCTCCACTAGAGTGCAAGGAGCAGAATTTAAATAAGCATCCAGCATGATCCTTCTTATGGCTGAAACACACAGTGAACCAGCTCCTGGCACCATTCTGGGCACTGCAGGAAGCAAGTTATGTAGCTGCATCCATAGCTCTAAGAGGTGCCCTCAGAAGACTTAGAATATTGATACTAACAAATCTATTTGACTCATGCAGCTGAGGATAGAAGGAAGGAAGGAAAGAAAGAAAGAAAGAAAGAAAGAAAGAAAGAAAGAAAGAAAGAAAGAAAGAAAGAAAGAAAGAAAGAAAGAAAGGAAGGAAGGAAGGAAGGAAGGAAGGAAGGAAGGAAGGAAGGAAGGAAGAAAAGAAGAAAGGAAGGAAGGAAGGAAGGAAGGAAGGAAGGAAGGGAGGGAGGGAATAAGAATTAATATCACAAATACACATTAATATATAAATATAACATTGTATCCTCAACACCATCCTAAGATGTTTAATAATTAATAAATAATTATTCCCATTTTACAGCAGAGGAAACCAAGGCAGGCAGGGGTTAAATGACTTGTCCAGGGTCACACAACTAGTAAGTGTCTGAGGCTGGATTTGGACTCAGGTTTTCCTAACTCCAGGGCCAGTACTCTATCTCCTGTACCACCTAGTTGCCCTCCCTAGTTGATAGGAAAAAAAAAAGACGTCTACAGAACAGAGTCCTGTTGAGTCACAGGAACTAAGTCATGCCTCTGATGCTTCCTACCTGTGTTACTTTGGGCAAGTCACTTATTTTAACGGAGAGCCTCCGTTTTCTCACCAGTAAAATGAAGGGTTTGGACTCTATGGCCTCTGAACTCCCTCCCAGCTACGAAATCTCTGAATCTTAATCCTAACCTTCTGTGATCATGGACAAAGACACAACCTCAGTCCCCTCATCCATAAAATGAAGAGGGTTGGGCTTGACAGCTCACCTAAGCAGAGGACAGTTATCCCCAGAGTGGAACAATTTACCTCCTGGGAGGAGGGGGGAATTAACTCACTTCCCTTTACCTTTGGATTCATTTCACAGGGATGAAAGAAGCCACAGACACTTCAGACTTGTATGATACTCCTGCAATCCCCCATTAGACTCTCCCGCTCTTGACTCTGTGCATTTTCCCTGGCTATGACCCATTTTCCCTGGAGTGTTTACCCTCTTCCCCTCCATTCCCTGGATTCATTACAGTTTCAGCAAAAATCCCATCTTCTGCAAGAAGCCTTTCCCAGTTTCCCTTGCTATTACCTTGCCTCTGAGATGAGTGCCAATTTGCTCTATATATCTCATTTGCAGAGAATTGTTCACATGTTACCCCCCCCCCCCCGCCCCTTAGAAAGTGAGTATGTTGAGGGCAGGAATTGTGTTTACTTTTCTTTGCATCTCCAGCCATTACCATGGTGCCTGGCACATAGTAAGCACTTAATAACTGTTTATTGACTGATGACCTAAACAAATTGACTTAATATAGCTCAGTGACTGCCATTCCAATGGCCATATTGATGATGATAGTTTAAATTACCGTTAATAATGTTAAGTAAAGCTACCTGCGTTATTGTTTATTGATTGACAGTGAAAAGGAAACATAATAATGAAGGACTGCTTAAATACTCCCAGTGGCCAAAAACAGCTAAATAGCTATGTCAAGGGAGGATGAGATTCTAACCAAGTACACAAGAACAAAGTTTGCTCCCCCTACCCTATAATAACCACAGTGGCGGTTTCATATTCTAAACTAAACATCTCTCTCTCTCTCTCTCTCTCTCTCTCTCTCTCTCTCTCTCTCTCTCTCTCTCTCTCTCTCTCCAATAAGTTCCTTAAAAGAGTTCCTAGCATTCCAAGTGATGATTGTAAATCTACCCAGTTAATTTATGAACCAATAAAGTCCTGTCAAGTCTCCTCATCTTCTGGAAAACAGGTCTGCAGAAGAGGGGAGGAGGAAAGGCTAGCTAGTTACTAGGGAAATATATTCTTGTTTCTCTTCTATTCCTCTTAATCTTTTCTTTGGAGCTAGTTTCATTCCACCATGGAATATAGAAATCCCTACCAACACAGACAACATTTGGGGCGATATGGTCGACATTGTTAGATTGCAGGGCTTTAAGGAAATTAACAATAAATGCATCATTATTGTATCCAAACTGCCATCAGATTAAATTCAAAGCTTGAAATGAAAAGCTGAGACAGTCAGTTCCTTACACACACAGAGGAGAGGCAATAGCATTTCTTAAGCTTCCCTCCTCCCTTCTCCCTTCAGTAAACACCTTGTAAATTTGTCTGAAATTTTCAAATTTTTCCTTAATTGAGGTTCCTTTCCTGTTCATTTAGGGTTGGGTGTGAAAATATATCAAGTTGCAACAATACAAAAGGCTGCTCTCTCAAGCCACATTTCACAACATTATTTCATCAGATGGTCTTAATTTTCTGCATGACATTATCTTTTCAAGCTGACATAAGACCGGGCTGTGATATTTGCATACTCGAGACGGAACTGTGCAGCTTAACTCTGTTTCTCCTTGTGTGGGGGATTTGGGGTTTTTGCACTTTGAAAAATCAAACGAAGCATCCTTACAAAAAAGATTTCCTCAGCCTTTGAGTGACTTTGTTCCAATCTTTTAACCAAAGGAACACTTGGAGCTATTTTAAATGCTCCCATACTCTCTGAATCAGCTATCTGGATGTGTATGAGGTATGTATATATATATATCCTTTTTTTCCTGATGGTCTCTGAAATGCAGTCTCGTTAGTCAAAGAAACATGGCTACTTGGCTAATATTCACAGGACAGTCATCTTGTTCAGAAAGGAAGTTGTCCTCATCAAAAGGAGACAAATTCCAGTTCTTATAGAAGAAACTGATGTGCAGGCTGGATGCTCCTGACGTGTCACTAGCAAGTACCACAATAATTATTTTGGACAGCCCTAAGAAAAGGAGTAAGCATATCAAGGCCCCAGAGGGAGAAAGGCTAGCCCATGGTCGCACAACTAAGAAGTAGCAAGGCTGGAACTAGAACTCGAATTTCTTCACTCACAATCAATCCAGTGCCTTTTCCATTAGGTCTATGTGATCATTGATGATTCTTTAGAGAACCATGAGAATTTTGATTCTTAGGGCCAAAATCTGGACTCCAATCTGGCCTCCTAGTTGGTGGCTTTCATCACTTTGCTTTATTGATGTTGTTATAATTGCTATTTTTGGTATTGTTATTTTTTTCTCCTAACAAGGAAATTTCCTAACAGCCTAGAATCGTTCTATAACAATATCTAGGCTGGTTGGAGTATGTCCCTCGTTCATTAGGTCACTGAGTGAGAAATAGCTTCCTAGATAATTTAAAAATAAAAAACAAATTGAAGTCTGTAAGTATTTCTAAGACTGATTGGTCTAGTGTGGCTGAGGCACATGGATATACAGCATTTTTCATGTTCTCATTTTTTTTCAGCTTTCTGGAAGCCACTGCTAAGGGCAAGAACCTAGAAAGCCATCCTAAGAAATGACGACGCGTCTAGGAAGCTCTCAAAAGGCTTGGAGAACAGAGGTGATTAACCATAAAAACTGATATGGGTACTGGACCTCTGAGATATTTAGTTAAGCCTAAGGAAAGGCAAAAAGTATAATTAACACAGAAATTCACAATGGAATAATAATCACTTATATTAGATTCATCATTTCTATGACATTGATCGTTTACAAAGCAAGGTGATATAACAGAGCAAGATAAAGCTCTGGTCTTCTGATTGGTTTCCCTGTTTCTAGCCTTTCCCCACTTCCATCCATTTTCCATTCAACTGTTCCATTCAGTGATCTTCCTCAAGCACCACCTGACCATGTTACCTTCTTACTCCATAAATCCCAGTTTTTCTTTCTTGCCTCCAGGATCCAAGATAAAATGTTCTGTGTGGATTTTCAAACCCTTCACAACCTGGACCTCTCCTACCTTTCCGGTCTTCTTATGCCTTATTCCCCACCACTTCACTCTCTCTGCAGCATGCACTGGCCAACGTGCTGGTCCTTGCAGCAGATACTCTCCCAGTTCTAAAGTGTTTTACCTCCTCACCTCAGCTTACTGGTTTGTCCTGATTCTTTCAAGACTCAGCTCAAATCCCATGTTCTGCAAGCAGTCTTCCTCCCTCTACCTAGTGCCTTCGCTCCAAAATTATTTTATATTTACACTATTCATATCCTATATGTATGTAGCTCTTCACATTTTTTCCCCAATAGGGTATATGCTCCTTGAGATCAGAGACCGTGTTTGTTTGTCCATTTATTTTAGTTTTATTTGTATCACCAGGGTTTATCACAGTGTCTGGCACATAGAAAACGTTTAATGAAAGCTTTTTGAGAGATTGACTGTATCAGGAAGATCTGAGTTCAAATTCTCCCTCAGAGGCTTCTTGACTAGGTAAACTTAAGCAAGTCACTTAACCACTTTGGGCTTCCATTTCTGCATCTGAGAAATGGAGATAATACTAGTGCCTACCTCGTGAAGCTTTTGTCAGGATGAAAGGAGATAATATATGTGAAGTGCTATACAAACCTTAAAAGGAGCCCTTTAAATGATTGTGACATTTATGTGAAAATTATAGTCTGTACAAATGGATTCGGGAACTGTTTGTGACTTTGGAATAGAACATTTCAAATATCAACCAGCATGTGTGTCTGTGTACATCTAATGTCCATTATCCTTAATATATTTTGGATTTAATGCTGTTTCTTTTTAGAAATTGAATGGGCTTGGGGCAACAGTGAAAGAGAACTCACAAATGACCCACTTGCCATATTGGTATTATTGAGATGTCAAGAGAATGGAAGAAAGTTCTCCAATTCATGGTCGGGGCGGGGGGGGGGGGGGGTGGAACCCCTGTGGGCAATCTACTAGAAGTCAAGGATGTGTGCTACATAGGATGAGGAAGCACTGTTGGGCCTCTGTCTTAGTCATTGTAGGGAAAAGGCCAGTCAGGGAGATAAGATCACATAGTCACTGGAGTATCAGAGCAGGGTTAAGGAAGCATTGCTTTAGACCTGACAGGGACCATAAAGGCTATCTAGTTTCAACTCCTCATTTTATAGTTGAGAAAATTGAAGCCCAGAGAAACTAAGTGACTTACCCAAAGTCATAGTGTTAGTAAGTGGAAGATCTGGGATGGAAACAATTCCTCTGGCCACAAATCCAATGTTCTTTTTACTGTATCAGTCAACAAATATTTATTACATTCCTACAATGTACAGGGAACTGTGCTAGGTACTAATGTTATAAAGATGAACCATGGCCCAGTATCTAACTTCAAAGAGTCCAGGTGATGTATTTTTGCAAACCTCAAAGCTTTCTATGAATTCTAGCTACTATTTTAATATTATAATCTGATCAAGCCAAGTTAATAAGCATTATGAACTCCTCATTGTGTGGCAGGTACCATGATAAGCATTGGGAATACAAACACAAGGAGGAAGAAAGTGATTTTCATTCTAATGTGGGGTGGGGGGGAAGACAACTTATCAAAGAAAACTGGAAAGTATGGAGAGAAAGAAGGGACACAGAATGAGGCATGGTGGCAGGGTCTAGACAAGTGCAATCTAGTGGGAAATGAAGAATTGGTTGACCTAATGACCTCCTTCAATGGAGGTTCTAGAACCTAAAGTATACCCATGACTTATCAGAACCAACTCTACTCAATGGCACAGATTTAAGCCGAAATCATTGCAGAAAGGGAATCTAAACTGTCATACTCAGCTCCCAACTGTGATCAACTAAGCTAAATATGATTTTAGGGCTGAAATGTAGAGGATGACCTGAAGAATAAGGAATGGCTGAAACTCTGAGCCTGGGTGGAAGGACTTAGTTTTTCTTGGATTCTAGCCCTTTAATTTCATTTTCACATTACTTCTGAAGCTATCATTGGAAGTCCTGCAGGTATGAAACCATGGATACAAATTGACCTGTTTCTCCAAAAGGTGCTAGGAAGTTGCAAAGATAAGATTTGTTTGATGAAACATTTACATTAAATAATGGGCCTGGACACCATGATAGATATCCATAGGAAGTCTTCTGGCTCAAAGCCTGCTTAGCAGACTAAGTATTATATCCACCTGTGAACCAATGAAATCTAGTATTCTCCATAATGTACACCCCTCCTGGTCACCCACCAGTCCTAGAGCTATTCATGACTCTTAGATGTAATACTTAGTTTTCCTAGACTTTCCTGATTAAGGAATTATAAAACATAGGGGTAGTAGGCCAGGCCTGGCTACTAGTTCAGGTTTGAGCCTGGAACAAAATGTGACCCATGTATAACAGCTGATAGTTCACAAAATAATATTAACTTAGCCATAGCAAAGGGAAGAGATTCGTAGCAGGGGAAAGTTATTCAGCAAGGATACAACCTTGCTTCAGCTGGACCCAGTTTCCCTGTCTCTGTGTGCCCAGGGGGTTTACTCGTCAGAGGACCAGGGGAGGAACCAAGTCACTTTTTGCACACTGACTTTTTTGGACTCAGTCCACCAGAAGTCCACCAAGAATCTGCATCAATATCCTGAGCCATCCCTTTACCCAATTAAGTCTTGAGGACAATTTCAATCTATTTCAGGGAAAAGCTATCCTACCATCCATGGAGTAAGAATAGCTAGCCCAGACTATATGGCAAGATCCTAGAAAACACGGACCCTGTCACAAAAGAATATAAATGCAAGGGCAAAAATGTGTTCCCTAGTACTGAGTCCAACACCGGCCACATATTGGATGTTTAATAAGTACTTTTATCATTGCTATGGTTGTATGCAATTAGCCTGAAGATTTTTCTAAAAAGACAGATGGCTTCATCTTTTGGTTTCTGGTCAGAATGAGCAGAATCTGCACAGAATCATCTGTGGTACAGTGATGTCATGAGACCCAATAGTGGGTAGCCTTGGCAGTGTCTCCATTGTATTTTAAAACTACTTCTAATTCCTTCAAGTACCAGTCAGCTATGGTCACTATACTATATGAAGTTAGCATGAAAGAACCAAGGAGAGAAATCTTAATCCAGGAAACTCAATTTGGGAAAAAGTTCAGAAAGTGTTTTGGGTAAAGAACAACAAATCCGTGGAAAATTCCCCAGTTGGCATCAGTGAGGGTTGGTTATCTTACTGGAAAGACAGAAAACACCTGAATTGCTGTTCTAGGATAGAGGTTCTTAACATTTGTGTCCTGGACTCCATGAATAGTATATCTTTGCTCAGAATAATGTTTTTAAATACAAAAAATAAAATGCATAGCATTATACAAGAAACCAACTATGTTAAAATAAAGAGGTATTTTTCTCATCCAAATTCATAGAGCCCCTGCAATTTAAGAGGTACGTGGACCCCAGACTAATAATAACTCTTACTCTATGGTATAATTTCTCACAGGGTCAAAGGACTGTATCTCTAGAGGTAGAAGAAATCTCACAGATCATCTAGTGGGATTCCATCACTGATAGATAAACAACTAAGGTTTGGAAAAGTTCAGTAATACCCACCTTCAGCACACACACACACACACACACACACACACACACACACACACATCATCATCATCATCATCATCATCATCATCTTGAAATAGTGTATAAAGTTTACATGGTATTAACTCTTCCCTCATTAAACCATACTTCTTACTTGCCCTCACCCCACATATTCAAATAGTTTCCAAATCTTGCCATTTCTACCATCAAAACACATCTTGCATTCTGACCCCTTGTCTCTACTCACACAGTTGCCATCATAGTTCTGGCCCTCAACATTTCTCACCTGTGTTCTCACAGTAACCTTTCCATTGGTCTCCCTGCCTCAAACCTCTCCCCATTCCAGTCCATCCTCTCACAACTTCTAAAGAACTTTTCCCAAAACACTGATCTCACTAGGTAACTCCTCTTTGCAATCAACTACAATGGCTTCCTATTGGCTCTGGGATAAATACAAACTTTTCTTTAGTTTGTAAAGCCCTGCCTAACCTGACCTCATCCTATCTTCCCAGTCTCATTAGAAGTTACTTCCTTGGCTACCCTTTGCAATCCAGTCAAATTTACTCTGTTCCTCACAAAGCATTCAATCTCCCATCTCCACACCTTTATACTGGCCGTCCCACATGACTCAAATACACTTTCTACTTCCTTCTTCCTCCTAGAGATCCTCTCTTTCTTTAAGATGCAACACAAATATCATCTTCTTTATGAAGGCTTTCCTAACCTTCTGATGTCCTAGAGCAGGGGTGGGGAACCTGTGGCCTTGAGGTCACATATGACCTTCTAGGTTCTTGGGTGCAGCCTTTTGACTAAGTACATGTTTTACAGAAGAAATACTTTTATTAAGGGGGTTTGTTCTGTGAAGTTTGGATTCAGTCAAAGGATTGCACTTGAGGACCTAGAGGGTCACATGTGACCTCGAGGCTACAGGTTCCCCACCCCTGCTCTAGATGACCCCCTTCCAAATACCTTGTATTTAACTATGTTGTATATAGTTATATTTATTCACTATATGTTGCATATATTTACATAGAAACTTCTCTCTCCCACTAGAAGAAAGTGCCTGGCATCAAGCAAACACTCAGCAGACTATCTACATATTTGCCTATCTATCTATCTATGTAGTATTAAAAGTAGATATTATTTTATTTCTGTAAATGTATCCTCAGTGCCTAGCACAGTGACTGGCACAGGGTAGGTTCTTAATATTTATTTTTTGCTTTTTTTTTGGAGGGGGAAGGCTGGGCAATTGGGGTTAAGTGACTTGCCCAAGGTCACACAGCTAGTAAGTGTTAAGTGTCTGAGGTCTGATTTAAACTCAGGTCATCCTAACTCCAGGGCCAGTGCTCTATTCATTGTGCCACCTAACCACCCTTAATATACTTATTAATTGACTCCCTAAGTGTAAGGTCTTCCAAGTGCCTATAGGTTGTGATGCTCATCTGACATGATACAATTGTAGTACCTTTTTTCCCCTCCCTAAGAGGTGAGTTATATGTGACAAGATGAGTAGCTCTCCTTCTTTGATTAAGTTCTACTTCAGCTACTCCTCATAATGACCAAAGCATTCTTATGCAAGGTGTTTATGTGTTCCTAGGAAAATATGATTTACTATTGCAGTCTGATACTGGATCTGATCTCCATATGTAAAAAGGATGTCTATAGTATGCCTCCCTTTTGAAGTCCCAAACATAGGATTTTTTAATAATGCATCCACTCCTATCAATCAGGGTGGCCTGATCAATGGAGAGTGACTCAGTCGTTTCCTTCCTTCCTTCCTTCTTTCCTTCCTTCCTTCTTTTCTTCCCACCTTCCTTCCTCCCTTTTTTCCTTCTTTTCTTCCCACCTCCCTTCCTTCCTTTCTTCCCACCTCCCTTCCTTCCTTTCTTCCCACCTCCCTTCCTTCCTTTCTTCCCACCTCCCTTCCTTCCCATCTTCCTTCCTCTCTTCCTTCCTTCCTTCCTTCTTTCCTTTCCTCTTTCCTTTCTTCTTCCTTCTTTCCTTCCTTCCTCTCCTCATCCCTTCTGTTCTTTCCTTCCTGTCACACAGATAGCACAAAGTATTGAGTGTCCTTTGTGTTGCTTGGCATCTCCCACATTGGGATTGCATCCACATTTTAATATTCCATCCCCCACCTTTCTCCAAGAGAAAGTAGGTTGTCCCTACTTAGGCAATATTTTCCAACTTTAGCATGCAGCTGATTCCTGCAGAAACAACCTAGCACCAATCTAATGAACTTCACGGGCTCACTGGGGTTTGCTGAGTAGAGTAATATATCATCCAGCTATATCACAGCCTCCTGGCCAAGCATGTCCCAGGGACCAGAGTTCATGGACCAATGGAAGTTAATGGGCACATTACATATTCTGAGGACATGACCAGGCTTTTACATTGCCAGAACCAGGTCAAAAACACTTCCTTCCCCTCATCTTCTTAATAATAATAATACCAACAACATACTGACATTTGTTGTTGTAATTCAGTCATTTTCAGTCATGTCTCACTCTGCGTGATGCCATTTGTGTTTTCTTGGCAAAGATACAGGAGAAGTTTGCTATTTCCTCAAACAGGGTGAAGGGACTTGCCTAGGGTCACACAGCTAGTAAGTATCGGAGGGCAGATTTGAACTCAGGAAGATGTCTTCCTGTCTCCAGGTCAAGTATTCTATCTACTGTGCCACCTAACTGCCCATACTAATATTTAACACCTTTAATGGTTTGAAAAATGCTTTACTTAACAAGAGTTATCTCATTAGAGTATAATAAAAAATCTGTGATCTAAATACTGTTTGTATTATTATCCCCATTTTGCAGATTAGAAAAAGCAAACAGGTTTAGAAAGGCTAAATGACTTCCATTAAATGAATCCATTTTAACTGTTTTTCACTCTCATAAGTTCTCACCACTGAAAATAATTCTTCAACATATCTGTGAGACATTCAGTGATTGCAGCCCACTCCTGACTCCCCATCTTTTATGATTTTTGTCTATTATTTCCCTTAAATTCTGTAAAGGATCTACTCAACATTTTAGAAGCCTTCATCTGATTTTGTTTTATTTAAATTTTTATTTAGCATGTTGTAGGGACCAGTTCAATACATGGGTAGTTTGCCTTCATTCTCATTAAGACTGCCCCACCACATTCTAATCACAAATCTCCTTGATAAAACCTTTTCCACAGCATCTTTTGTGTAAGTCGTCATTGGCAATATCCCTCAGCCTACTTCACTTTATTGGCCTTTGGATTAACAAGAATTTTGATTCTTCAGAAATTATGTTGTTCCATGATTCTTACTTACATACCATTACTAAAAGAATATAGTGTTTAAAAAGATGGGTTTCTGCATCAAATTTGGAAAGAACTACGGAATTTCTGAAATATAATCCAGCCTGCATCTAGGTTGATAGCTATTGATGTTCAATTTATCACCTGTTTGGGGATAATAATACCATCTATTATATTTTCTATGCATTCAATATGCTTCTGTCTTTACAAAATCTTGAAATCAATTGATCAAGGAAAAAATCAATAGATCATCACTTATAATGGGAAGAACAAACTCTGAGGTTTCTTATCACGAGAAGAAAATCAGTGAAAACAATAAAAGATAGACTCGTCAATGTTGAGGGAGAGGGTCTGTAAAAGAACATACCTGTTGGTGGATCCATGAATTGGTCCAACATTTCAGGAATCAGTTTGGAATTCTGTTTATGAAGTAATGAAAATAAGGGGGCAGCTAGGTGGCACAGTGAATAGAGCATTGGCCCTGGAGTCAGGAGGACCTGAGTTCAAATCTAACCCCAGACACTTGACACACTTACTAGTTGTATGACCTTGGGCAAGTCACTTAACCCCAATTGCCTTATCTTGCCCCCCTGAAAAAGGAAACCATAAGAAAAAGTAATTAAAATGTCTGTACACTGTAACCTAGAGCTTTCTGTGATACATATACCCCAAGGAGGTCAGTGATAAAAAGAAAGGTCCCTTTTACAGCAAAATATATTTAGTAATACTTTTGTAGTAGTAAAGAATAGAGAAAAAATAAAAAGAATGAGTCTTGAACAAACAAAGAATAAACAATCATGGTACATGAGTGTAATGGAATATTACCATTCTGTAAGAAATCATTGACATGAAGATTACATAAAAATACAGGAAAACTCACATGAACTGATTCAGAGTGAACAGAACCAGGAAAAGAGTGTACAAAAAGTTGTAATAATGCAAAAGAAGCATTAGCAGAAATTATCAAAGTACTGACAAAGCTTAACTCTGAAGAAGAGATGGTCATACGTCCCTCCCTCCTATCTTCTTTCTCCTCTCCTCCCTCCTTTTAGAGTACAGTGGGTAAGGAGCAGTTCATAGTTTATCAGACTTGATTGGTGTGTCATTAGTTTTGTTGTATTAATTTTTTAATTTCCTATGTTATTCTTTATTTCAAAGAATGACTTCCTGGGGAGGGGAAAGCAGGAGACATATTTGGAATATAGATGATATTTCAAAAAAAAAGGTATCAATACAATTTTAAAATAAAGTAAAAAAAATTCATCTCTATAGAAAACAACAGAAAAGAAAGAAGAGGAGGAGAGAAGAGATCAATTCAACTGTTTTCAAAATCCATGTCCCTTCCGTTTTGGATTTGTTTCATGGGTGCTTGATTTGGTCCAGCTGCCCTCTCTTACTGTATTTTCTGTAGTGCCATTTCCACTTCCTCCTTTAGTTCATTGGGTTCCAAAGTTTTGGTGAACAAACACAATGGTTCCATTTTCATAGATAATGAAATAAGTCACTGTAAAAATACTGGCAGATTTGTTCCATTTTTGTCTATTTGTTGTTCTCATTTCACCTATAAATGCTTTTATCTAGCTTAGTTGGGCCTAGTGCCAAGCTTTTTGAAGACCCATTTCCCCTCTTTCTTTGTTGCTCTTTTATGAGGTGATATTGTTTATAAAATTTCACCATCCTCTTCCATAGTCTTCTGCAAATGACTTTCTATTCTAAAATGGCATTACATTTGCCTCTGTAGCTCATAGCAGAGAGAATGTTGATTTGACTTGGAGAATTTTATCTAGTTCTTGCTAAGCTCTCGACATCTTCATCTTCTGCAACTTATGGTACAGAAACTATTTGTTTTATGGTGGCATTTTCACACACACACACACACACACACATCATCATCATCATCATCATCATCATCAGTATGCTAACAAAAGATGACTTGATATCCCATGAAATAACATTATAGTTATGTTTGGGTATACAGTAAAACCAATTCTCTTTATTGTCTTCTTTGTTTCTCCAAGGAGGATCTCTGAGCCATCCTTCCAATTAGGTGACACTTTCTCCTCTCTTCTGGTTGCATATTTCAAAAGAATGTCAAGTGTTATATGATTCAGTACTGACCAACTGAATGATTGTAAAGAAGATCCGTAGAAAATAAACTTTCTTCTGCTTTGGCCATACTAGAAGACCTTACTTAAAATACCAAACTACCTTGGGTGCCTAGGATAGAATACTGGGCCTGGTATTGTGTACTATGTATTGTGCTGAGCATCTGTAAAACCAATACCCTCCCTCAATGAGTTCCCAGTGTAATAGCCTACAATTATGTACAAACCATGTGAATGATAGATAACCTCAAAGGGAAGGCATTACCCATTATCCACCTAGAGGTGGACCACAACAAGGCTTCTCACAGAAGGTAGGATTTTAGATGAGACTTGAAGGAAGCCAGGAGGGAGAGATGCATAGAGGAAACTGAAGTCCAGAGAGCTCCAATGCCTGGCTTGGTGACTTGGAGGCTGTGCCATAAGCCTTTAAACAGAATTGCTGCTCACAAGGCTAGTCTCTTGTTTCCCTGCTATCTGCATCTTCATTTCATGAAGCTGGGGCTTGCTTTTCTGTGTCCTGAAAGCATTTACTATGGCTTGAACTAAGTGCAGTCATGCCTTGAGGCAGAAGGGTGAACTTACCTGACCCCTTGAAGGCCCTTCCCGCATTAAAATGCCATGATGTGGAGCCTGACAACAGTACTTCTGGCATGTGCTAGACTTCTTCCGACTAGAAGTTTGGGCTTAAAATCATTTCTAAATAAGGCCTAGGGAGGAGGAGTGGAGCAGAGGGAGGAAAAGAGAGAACCACTCAAGAAAACAGGACCCAGATAACACAGAGGAGGCAGCCTAGCAAAGTGACAGGGAATCAGAGGGGGAAAAAATATCTGTTTGTGTTCAGACTGAGAGAGGGTGGGGAGGGAATGGGAGGGAAGGGGACCCAGCAAAGATATTTCAGTCAATTTTCTGTTCAAATAAACAATTCCACTGTTAATAAAAAGTGGTTCCTTTTGATGATAGCCAGCTAAAGTGCACATTCTCTGTAGTAAAATAGCTTTTAAAGTAAGTTTAAAGGGTTAGCAGGGCTCAAATGAAAGTTTAAAACCAGCTGCTTTCTCCCTTCAGACCTAGCCAGCATCACCAGATCCCCAAAGCTCTTCCTCTCCCTGCTGCAATGTAAGAAAGCAAAATGGGGTGTTGACCCCCCAAAGGGATGAAGACTCTTGGGGAGAGGCATATAAATCAGAATGAGTTTCATCTCCATGCTCAAAGATGGGGTGGGAGGCTTTGAGCACTGTCTAGAGGGTGTCCGTTTCTTCGTAGCCCTTGAATTTAGCATCCTATTGAAGGAAACTAGGGGGAAATAACACCTCTCTAAGGCAGTTATATTCAGTAGGCTCAAAGAGATGTGTATTGATTGGAAGATAGAAAGAGTTCTTTCTTCATTGGTAATGACACATTTTCCAGTTATATATTACCCTCAGCTAATCTTAGCATGTATCTAAAGCTAAAAGGTACCTTGGAGCCCTGCTAGTATGATGTCCTTGGTTTACAATTCAGGAAATAATCCCCAGTAAGATCAAATTACTTGTCCAAGGGCCTCCAGATTATAAATGGCAGGGGCTGGGTTAGAACTCAGGTCTGGAGATCTCAAATTCAGCCCTCCCAGTTCAGTACCTTCTCTGTTAGATCACATCAACCCCTTGGTGTATATGTTATGTGGACCCTGGCAAGAGCTGCATGGGATGGGCAGGTTTGAATTTGATGGGATCTAGATAACTGGATGGAGTGTCTCCATTAATGAAGTCACAAAACCTTTAGAATATTAGGATATTTTCTTCCACATTAGATATTAAACTTCTTGAGGATAGAATCTGTGTCTTAAACTATCTGTATCCCTCAAACCTTTGTTGTTCTGTCATTTCAGATTATTTGTGACCCCATTTGGGGGAGTTTTCTTATCAAATATATCAGAGTGGTTTATCATGTCCTTCTCCAGCTCATTTTACAGGTGAGGAAACTGAGGCAAAGAGGTCTAAATGACCTGTCCAGAGTCACACAGCTAGTAAGTGACTGAGACTGGATTTGAATTCACAAAGATGACTCTTTCTAATTACAAGCCCAGTGCTCTATCCACTGTGCCACCTAGCTGCCTAAAACCTAAAATAATGCAAATAGAAGACAATCAATGTTTTTTGATTGTCCAAACAAACCCTGTGGGAATCCTGTGTGTCCACTCTCTCATAAACCTTTATCTTGCTTTCACCATGGGAAGGAAGGGGTTGTCCTAAAGGAAAAAACAAAAGTGAACTGGTCACAGAGGTGGAAAAGGAGATGGACACCCTCCTTCCTTGGTTATTCTCAGCTATGAATGATGTAGGTCACAAATAAAAGATCACTCTTTTCTTTTATGAGCTGCAATATTGGGATTGTATCCATTTCAGAGCTCATTAAGCTTTGATAACCAAGGTGGTTAATGGCATGCCATGGATCTTTTGTGTGGGCACCCATGTCGAAGGAGGCCATGTGTGTGTTTAACACAGGCACTGCTTTCAGGATGCTAATTCACATGTTAAATATGGAGGAGAAATTGACTTTTGTTCTTAGAGGGCTCAGAGCCTGAGAACTATTGTCTTTGGAGTGCATCGTGACAAACACTTAGTAGCTGAACTTCTGGCTTATCAGGAACACTTATTCTCTCAAACTAGGCCTTTAAAAATGCAGCCCTTTCCCTCTTCCTTCCAGACCTGCTTTTCATCGTACACTTCTCCATTTAGTCTCAATTAGGCATGTCAGAGCAGCTCTGTGACCCTGACATGGAAAATAGTATTGTAAGTAATATAGCCGGGAATTTGGAAAGGATATGCTGTTCCAGGAGAAAGCTTTTTTTTTTTTAAACCCCTAAAGACTGTGATGAAATGTTTTATGCCTGCACTGTCTGCGCGAGAAAGATGTGGAATTAAGGAGAGCCGTAAAATATAAAGACTCTAGACCTGCATATGATTATCCATATTAAATTGAAGTAAATTTACTTTATATTGCTCACTGAGAGTTTTTCTCTGGCAAAATAAGATTTGTTTGTATCCTCTACTTCTCTGTTTTTCCGAATGTGAGTTGGTAAAAGTTTAGAGTTAAAATCAAAGGTTATTTCTGTTGTCTTCCTCTTTTTTTACCTCTGCAATTCGGCTTTCTTAGAAGTAAGAGATCCCATGTGATTTTACAATGGCAGTGAATCTAGTTCTCTCTTGTGTCTCAAAGCCAGGTAAGGATGCCCCCCAAAGGAAGAGATATAGCATTCAAGAAAAGGCCCATCTATATTATCCCAGATTCTGAATGTTTAGCCTATTTCCCATTTGCCTCAGTGTCTTGAATAAAGGTGCAGATCCAAATCAATTCAATAAGTATTTATTAACCACTTACTATGTGCAAGGCAATATGTAAGTGCTAGAAATATAAGGATAAAAAAAGAAAGAAAGAACAAATAGTAGTTCCTGTCCTCATGAAACTTACATTCTCCTTGAGGAATTTTCATTCTACTTACTGGGCAATCTAGATAGCATACCTACCCAATTTGCTAATGAGATACAGCTTAAGAGGATAAATGGTTTATTCATGAAATGACTGAGTTGGGATCCAAGAGATCTTGACAGACTAAAATCATGGGCCATATCTAATGACTTTATTTAATCAAGATCAAGTCTTACAATTGTGTTCAAGAAGCAATATGAGGAGATCTGATGAGATGAAGAAAAATAGGAGAATGTTAGTCAACAAACATTTACTAAGCATCTGCTATGTGTTAGGCAGTGTGCTCAGAAGAAACATCATTAGTTTTATTAAGTATTTAGAAGATTTCCAGATTAGATTTGTCCTACTTGGTCCCGTAGGACCAAACTTGGAACAATGATTGGCAGTTGAAGGAAGGAAATGTTAGTCTTGACATAAGAAAAATTTCCTAATAATTGGAACCATCCAAAAGTGAAACATACTGCCTTTAAAGATGATAGTTGTTCTAAAGATCTTTTTTTTTTTTTTTTGCTTTTCAGAGGGGGAGAAAGGGCAGTTGGAGTTAAGTGATTTGCCCAAGGTCACACAGCTGGTAAGTGTGTCAAGTGTCTGAGGCCAGGGAGTGACAGAGCTCACTGGAAGATAGAGCGTGGCAGAGTCCAGCCCAGAAGGTTGCCCAGTGTGTCAAAAGGGGCAGTCAAAAGGGAAAACTTCAAGGAGGGGAAGGGAGAAGGAAGAAACATAAACAGGGGAGGGAATAGGATGGAGGGGAAGAGACAGATAGTCATCATTACTGTGAATGTGAATGGGATGAACTCTCCCATAAAACAGAGGCAGATAGCAGAATGGATTAAAAACTATAATCCTACAATATGCTGTCTACAAGAAACACATTTGAAACAAAGGGATACCCACAGGGTAAAAGTAAAAGGTTGGAGTAAAATTTATTCTGCCTCAGCTAAAGTAAAAAAAGCAGGGGTAGCAATACTTATCTCAGATAAAGCAAAAGCAAAAATAGATCTAATTAAAAGAGATAAGGAAGGAAACTATATCCTACTAAAAGGCACCATCAAGAATGAAGCAATATCACTACTTAATATATATGCACCAAGTGGTATAGCATCCAGATTCCTAGAGGAGAAGTTAAAGGAATTAGAGGAAGAAATAGATAGCAAAACTATACTAGTGGGGGACCTTAATCTCCCCCTCTCTGAACTCGATAAATCTAACCTCAAAATAAACAAGAAAGAAGTTAAGGAGGTGAATAGAATCTTAGAGAGACTAGATATGATGGATCTCTGGAGAAAACTGAATGGGGATAAAAAGGAATTTACTTTCTTCTCAGCAGTGCATGGTACATACTCAAAAATAGACCATGTACTAGGGCATAAAACCCTCACAATCCAGTGCAGAAAGGCAGAAATATTAAATGCATCATTCTCAGATCATGATGCACTAAAAACTATATGCAATAAAGGGCCATGGAGAGATAGACTAAAACCTAATTGGAAATTAAACAATTTAATCCTAAAAAATTGGTGGGTCAAACAATAAATTACAGAAACAATCAATAATTTCATTCAAGAGAATGATAATAATGAGACAACATACCAGAATTTGTGGAATGCACTAAAGGCAGTTCTCAGAAGAAGTTTTATATCCCTGAGTGCATATTTAATTAAAGCAGAGAGAAGGGAGGTCAATGAATTGGACATGCAATTGAAAAAGCTAGAAAAAAAACACACTGAAAACCCCCAATTTAGTACTAAATTAGAAATATTGAAAACAAAAGGTGAGATTAATAAAATTGAAATTAAGAAAACTATTGAATTAATAAATAAAACTAAGAGTTGGTTTTATGAAAAAATCAACAAAATCGATAGACCCTTAGTCAATACGATAAAAAAAAGAAAGAAGAAAACCAAATTATGAGTATCAAAAATAAAAAAGGTGCATCTACCTCCAATGAAGAGGAAATCAAAAAAAAAATAATGAGGAATTATTTTCCCCAATTGTATGCACATAAATATGACAATTTTAGTGAAATGGATGAATATTTACAAAATCATAAGTTGCCCAGATTAACTGAAGAGGAAGTGAATTACCTAAATAACCCCATCTCAGAAAAAGAAATCAAACAAGCCATCAATGAACTCCCTAGGAAAAAATCTCCAGGGCCAGATGGGTTCACTAGTGAATTCTATCAAACATTTAAAGAACAATTGATTCCAATACTCAACAAACTATTTGGGAAAATTAGTGAAGAAGGAGTCCTACCAAACTCTTTCTATGACACAAATATGGTACTGATCCCTAAATCAGGAAGAGATAAAACAGAGAAAGAAAATTATAGACCAAATTCCCTCATGAATTTAGACGGAAAAATTCTAAATAAAATATTAGCCAAAAGACTCCAACAACTTATCACAAAAATAATACACCCTGATCAGGTAGGATTCATTCCAAGAATGCAAGGATGGTTTAATATTAGGAAAACTGTCAGTATAATTGAGCATATCAACAATAAAACTAGCAGAAACCACATGATCATCTCAATAGATGCAGAATAGGCTTTTGACAAAGTACAGCATCTATTCCTATTAAAAACACTAGAAAGTATAGGAATAAATGGAGCCTTCCTTAAAATAGTTGATAGCATCTATTTAAAACCATCAGCAAGTATTATATGCAATGGGGATAAACTAGAAGCCTTTCCAATAAGATCAGGAGTGAAACAAGGGTGTCCACTATCACCCCTCTTATTCAATCTGGTACTAGAAACACTAGCAGTAGCAATTAGAGAAGAAAAAGAAATCAAAGGAATCAAAATAGGCAAAGAAGTGACCAAGATATCACTCTTGGCAGATGATATGATGATATACTTAGAGAATCCTAGAGAATCAAGTAAAAAACTACTTAAGACAATAAATAAATGAGGCAAAGTTGCAGGATATAAAATAAACCCACATAAATCCTCAGCATTCCTGTACATCTCTAATGAAACTCAACAGCAAGAGATAGAAAGAGAAATCCCATTTAAAGTCACTGTAGACATTATAAAATATTTGGGAATCTACTTGCCAAAACAAAACCAGAATCTCTAGGATCACAACTACAAAACACTTCTCACACAAATAAAATCAGATCTAAATAGTTGGAAAAATATCAGTTGCTCGTGGCTGGGTCAAGCTAATATAATAAAAATGACAATTTTACCCAAACTAAACTATATATTTAATGCCATACCAATCAATTTACCAAAAAACTACTTTCTAGAGTTAGACAAAATAATAACAAAATTCATTTGGAAAAACAAACGGTCTAGAATATCAAGGGAATTAATGAAAAGAAATGCTAGGGAAGGTGGACTAGCTATGCCAGATCTTAATCTATATTATACAGCAGCAGTCATCAAAACTGCTTGGCACTGGCAGAGGTGTAGAGTAGTGGATCAGTGAAATAGATTAGGTGCAGGAGACCCAGCAGTTAATGAATATAGTAATCTATTGTTCAATAAACCCAAAGACCCCAGTTTTGGGGATAAGAATGCACTATTTGACAAAAACTGCTGGGAAAACTGGAATACAGCATGGCAGAAACTGGGCCTAGATCATTATCTAACACCATATACTAAAATCAAGTCTAAATGGGTGCATGATCTAGGTGTAAAGAATGATACTGTAAGCAATTTGGGAAAGCAAGGAATAGTTTGCCTGACAGCTTTGTGGAGAGGGGAAGACTTTAGGACCAAACAAGAATTAGAGAGCATTATAAAATGCAAAATGGATAATTTTGATTACATTAAATTGAAAAGCTTCTGTACAAAGCCAATGTAAGCAAGATCAAGAGGGAGGTGGGAAATTGGGAAAGAATTTTTACAACTTGTGTCTCTGATAAAGGAATCATTTCTAAAATTTATAGAGAATCGAGCCAAATCTATATGAATACAAGTCATTCCCCAATTGATAAATGGTCAAAGGATATGAACAGGCAATTTTCAGAGAAAGAAATTAAATATATCTATAAACATATGAAGAAATGCTCTAAATCACTATTTAGATAAATGCAAATCAAAACAACTCTGAGATACCACATCCCTCCAGTCAGATTGGCTAAGATGAAAAAACAAGAAAGTGACAAATGCTGGAGAGAATGTGGACAAATTGGAATACTAATACACTGCTGGTGGAGTTGTGAACTTATCCAACCATTCTGGAGAGCAATCTGGAATTATGCCCAAAGGATTATAAATAATTTCACACCCTTTGACCCAACAATACCATTTCTAGGGTTATATCCCAAAAAGATCACAGAAGTGGGAGAAAGACCCATATGTACAAAAATATTTATAGTAGCCCTTTGTGTGGTTGCAAAGAATCGGAAACTAAAGGGGTGCCCATCAATTGGGGAATGGCTAAACAAGTTGTGGTATATGAATGTAATGGAATATTATTGTGCTACAAGAAATGAGGAGGTGACAGATTTCATAATTACATGGAGAGACTTATACAAACTGATGCTGATCGAGAAGAGTAGAATCAGAAGAAATTTGTATGCAATCACAGACATACCATATCTGTGATGACCAATTATGACAGACTGGACTCTTTTCAGCAATGCAGTGATATAAGTCAATCCCGAAAGACTCAAGAAAGAGAGAAATGGCCATCCAGAGATATAACTAGAAAGAATTGAGCCTGAATCCTGATGGAAGCAAACTAAATGATCTTTTTCTTTTCATTGTTTGGTTTTATTTCTTCTTTACCATCTTTCATCCCACCTAGTACAATATGCCTTGGTAATTGGAATAATGTCTAATATGAATGTATTTGCAGATCCTATACTGGACTATATGCTGTTGTGGGGGGAGGGGGAGGGAAGTAAAGGAAATTTGAAAATCAAGGAACTATGGAATTGAATCTTGTTAACTGAAACTAAACTAATAAATTAATTTAAAAAAATTAAAATTAAAAAAAAAGTGTCTGATGACAGATTTGAACTCAGGTCCTCCTGAATCCAGGGCCGGTGCTCTATTCAGTGTGCCACCTAGCCGCCCCTTAAAGATCTTTTAACAAAAATTGGATGGAGATTTACTAGGTATATTATTGGTGGGAATCTTATTCATGTGAAATGGAACTTCATGGCCACTGTGGTCCCTTTCAACTCTGGAATTCTGTGGCTTTGTTGAAGGTATTTAACAGGCATTAAATATTGAGTGCTGGGCACTATAAGGAATATAAATGAAGTGGAAGGCAATACCTGACATCAGTTTACAGTCTTGTTTGAGGAGATAAAATAGCGGAATGTGAAACAATTAAAGAGAAATGCAAGACAATAATATGATTAAGATTCTAAAATGGATGCCATAGACCAGTGCTATGAATGTTCAGTGATAGAAGAGACAAATGAAGATTAAAATTGTGAAGACCAATCTCTGGAGAAGATAATGCCATATCTAGAACTTAAAAGATAAATAAGGTTTGAAAAGGTAAATATGGAGGAAGAAAGCATTCTATGTATGGCAAAACCATAACCAAAGGCACAGAGAGGAATGTAGGTAGAAGATTAGCACAGCAGGAACAATGAGTTTATGCTGATTAATATTGGAACATGAGTTCATATAGGTAGGGTACCCCTCCCCGAAATAGTCAATCTCATCAGAAATAGCAGTGAGTCCTAGTTACTTTTAACAGTTTTACATTATGTAAGTTATTAAGGTTTCTAAAGATGTTCTTTTTGGTTCTCTTGCCATATAGACAATGGTAGGATGAATGGTGTGATTGCTGTTCATACAAATTCAATTTGGTTATGCAAATATTTATGGAACGCCTACTGTGTGCAAGGTACCATGCTAGATACTAGGGATGCTTTGATGACTCTCTGAACCTCTGCCAGTAATCCATCCAGCAAGCAGGTCACAACTAACCCATGCCTTCTCATCTTTTACATGCTACAAGAATCCCCTACAAGGGGAGCACCTTTCCTCTAGGTCAATGAAAATTATATAGGTACAAATGGAGAACTTAAGTTATCAGTTATTCCTTAATCTCAATGAATGACTGGCCCACCTTGTTTTCTAACTAAGTATCTTTAATAACATCATTTATAATGCTTCTCTGGCACAACTCTTAACTGGTGATATACAACATTCAACTCATGTGGAACAAATTTCTCTCTGTTGTGGCATTCCACAATTCACAGATATACAATATCACCAGAAAAGTTTAAACATGGCCTTTTAGGGAGAAAATGGAAGTCATTAAAACTTGCTCAATTCGCACACACAAACAAAAAACCTAACCGTGTGACCTTGGGCAAGTTACTTAACCCCAATTGCCCTCCAAAAAGCAAAAAACAAAAAACAAAAAACAACTTGTTCAATTCTCCAAAAGCAATTCAGCTCACTCTCCTGCTCAATTCTGGACCCAAGTCCATCATCTGCCTGCAATGTCTACACAATATATACTGAAATACAAGTTCTATGGGGTAACCATCCAACTACAATGACAATGATCACTCTTCATCCATTTGGTTTATCTTGTGTGAATTGTTATATTAAATTCTGTGATTATGGACATCATTTGGAATATTTTGCAACGTTCCAGAACATGATTCAATCAGCAGATTTTTATCCACAAACAAAATCTCATGGGAGATTTTACCATCTGTGTAATATTTCTGTGATTTAGACTTTGCATTGCTTATCCTTCAAAAGTGTGTATGGGTGAGGGGAAGGGTATATCTAGTTAGATAGCTCCTTGACTTATGCCTCATTTGCTACTGATAATCCCAGAGTTGTCAAGGAAATTTTATCTCTTGATTCCTCTTTAAAAGAGGTTGTATGATTTTAACATAAATAAAAGACATTTTGTTCTACTGGAACTAAGCAAAAGGGTATATTGCATTGTGTGAACCTTTAGTCAGTTGTATAACTATTACAATGTGATAGTCTGTAGAATATTATTTCTGAATCCTGCATATTTACTTCTCCTATCTTCCCTTAATCCTTTAGTAGATTATTCTTGTAATGGTTTTATAAAAATGGAAAAATAGGCATCTGAGCCAGTAGTCACTAGAATTTTCTGTATCATCTTTTGTTTCATTGTTTTTTGGGAATCATACCAGCACCTGAATTTTTTAAAAACAAAATCTTGGTATCTCACTATATTCAGATAACTTAGTAATTTATCACTCAACACCTTCAAAATTGTATCACCACCAATACCTTCCCTGTTTTCATATAGAGTAAAAATCGAACTGTTTGTTTCCTTTTTGTTTGCTTTGGTGCAATCTCTACATCCTCATCATTTTTGGACAATGAAGTTTGAGTCTTTGTGTGATGGATATACTATCACTAGTCGGGGTAAAATTTTTTAAATAGCTATCTTGAGCAATGTTTTACATCTTTCCATTATCGTCCTCCTTTCTTCTTTAAATGTTTTCAAGCTGATCTAATTTGTGTCTCTTGTCAAGTTGTTTTTTTAATTATCCCTATCTTACACACACACACACACACACACACACACACACACACACACACACACGCACGCACACACACGCACACACACAAACACACACACACACACACTATTTCTTGTTTTTTTAGGAGGAAATACTGTTCTTCTAATATTCTCCTCTATAACATTTATTCATGAATTTATATTCTAAAAGGGTGTTTTCCTTGGATCCCATAACTTTCATTTTGTCAAGGGTATCAATATTTGTTGGCTAAGGTTATTTACTTATTTTTAAAAAATCCTTGGTATGATTATTGGTTCACATTACCTTCCTTAGGAAGGAAATAGGAACAGTCTGTCCTGGTAGCTGTTCTTTTGTCTATTTCCCAAATACCTTATTTAAATATGTCAGGCTGATGTTGTTTTAATGGTATGCCATGTTTGATTTTCATTTTCATTCTTCTAATTTGGTATAGATTTTAATCTTTGTTCTAACCAGAGATAAGAGGATTAAGGCACTCTGTGGAAGTAGGAAATAACTTCTGAGCTGAACCTTGAAGTAAGATAGAGCTTCTAATAGATGGAAGTAAGGAAAGAGTATATTCAAAGCAATGGTCTATTTATAGAGAGTTGATTAAGATATGATTCTGGCCACACAAATTTCAAACAATGTGAAAGGGAGCTCCGAGCAACTTCTGGAGCCACAGCACCCAAAGAACGGCACAGAGAAGCTAACCTCCTGCTGAGGACAGCCCAGCAGCCCTGCAGGGAGCGGCCAGCACAGCGCTCTGAGATCAGGCAGCCCAGCGCACTGGGAACCGACAGCACAGCCCACAGAGCCGAGCCCAGGTCCGAGGTTTTAGCCCCAGGGCGGCCGGGCCTTCAGCCTGCTGGTGGAACCCCAGAACACCAGCAATTGTGGCGATTCCAGAATTATCAGCACCGATATGCCTAGGACAAAGTGAGAGGTTAGTGCCCTATGGACTTTGGGACCAGTATTTGGGGAACACGTGGCTTCCTCCCCTGGGGGCAAAAAGCTGCTGAAGAAACAGCTGCACAGAAGCCATTTTGCAGTGTCAGCAGTGGCTCTAGCTCGTGGTCTGTGAACTGTAGGAAGATCCAGCAATCAGTCTGGGGGTTAATCGCTTTTGCTTTAAACTGTCTGAATCTGGATTGTGGTCTGGGGGGGGAAGTTTGGGGTGGGTATCCAACTTGCCAGAGTGGGTGGAGGCTTTACAGAGGCCACCCAACTGGCAGAAGTTGTGACGACCCCATGTTTGGGCGGAAGCTCCCCTGTCTGGTGGCAGAGTCCTACTGTGGCAACAAGCCCAAAAATCAAGTAATTAAGTGGCAATATGCCTAGGCAAATGAAACAAAATAGACAGAAAAGTTCAACATCGGACTCCTATTTTAGGGGCAAAGAGGCTCAAAGCATGGAGGAGGACTGTGAGGTCAGAACTCCTGCACCAAAAGCCCCAAATGAAAATACAAGCTGGCTACAGGCCATAGAGGACCTTAAGAAGCAGATAAGAGAAGTGGGGGAAAATTTGGGAAAAGAAATGAAAAAGATGCAAGAAAAGTATGAAATGACAGTCAACAGCCTGACTGAGGAAAATAACACCTTAAAAAATAGACTAACTCAAATGGCAAAGGAGGCCCAAAAGGGCAATGAGGAGAAGAATGCCATAAAAAGTCGAATTTGCCAGATGGAAAAAGAATCTCAAAAGCTCACTGAGGAGATTCATTCCTTCAGAGTTAGACTGAGCAAATGGAAGCTAATGACTTTATGAGAAATCAAGATGCTGTTAAGCAGATCCAAACAAATGAAAGATTAGAAGGCAATGTGAAATATCTCATGGGAAAGACCACTGACCTGGAAAATAGATCCAGGAGAGACAATTTAAAAATTATTGGACTACCTGAAAGCCATGATCAAAGAAAGAACCTAGAAATCATCCTTAAAGAAATTCTCAAGGAAAATTGCCCTGATGTTTTAGACCCAGAGGGCAAAATAGAGGTTGAAAGAATCCACAGATCACCTCCTGAAAAATATCCCCAAAAGAAAACTCCCAGGAATATTATAGCCAGGTTCCAGAATCCCCAGATCAGGGAGAAAATACTACAAGCAGCCAGGAAGAAACAATTTCAATATTGTGGAAACACAATCAGAATAGCACAGGACCTGGCAGCTTCTACACTGAGGAATCGAAGGGCATGGAATATGATATTCCAGAAGGCAAAAGAGCTGGAATTGAACCCAAGGGTCACCTACCCAGCAAAACTGAGTATCTTGTTTCAGGGGAAAATATGGTCATTCAGTGGAATAGAGGACTTTCAAGCATTCTTGATGAAAAACCAGAGTTGAATAGAAAATTTGACATTCAGACACAAGAAGCAAGAGATGCTTGAGAAGGTAATCAAGGAAAAGAAATCAAAAGGAACTTATCAAAGTTGGACTATTTACAGTCCTACATGGAAAACAATAACTGTGTTTGATGAAACCTTTCTCATTATGAAAATAATTGAAGAAGGGTACATAGCATATGTTCACAGGTATACATGGATAGAGGGCACAGGTTGAATTTGATGGGAAGGGATGATTATTATTATTTTTTTTTGGAGGGCAATTGGGGTTGGGTGACTTGCCCAGGTTCACGTGGCTGGGTTTTTGTTTGTGTGTTGGGTGTCTGGGGCCAGATCCGAGCTAGGATCCTTCTGGCTCCAGGGCTGGCTCTCTGCTGGCTGAGCCACCTAGCCGCCCCAAGGAAGGGATGATTCTTAAGGGGTGAAGTCAAGAGGTGAGAGAGGAAAGTGGCAAGGGGAGATGGAGAGAGACAGGGTAGGGAAAACTATCTCATGTAGAAGAGGCAAGGGGAAGTAGTTGCAGGGGAGGGGAAGAACAGGAAGGCAAAAAGGCAAAAGCATATTCTCATTGAAGTTGGCTCAAGGAGAGAATCACATACATACTAAATGGAATATCTTACCCTCACTCACTTTCCTGAGTAGGGGAAAGGTGGATGAGAGGGGGGATGATGGAGGGGAGGGCATTCTGGGGAGAGGGGAGGTTAGAAGTTCCCACTATCAAAGAGGGACAGGATCAAAGTAGGGAATGGACCAGGTGGGATGTGAGACAGGTGGGAGGGAAATATAAGCAGTCTTTTACAATATATCTACTATGGTAATGTTTTGCATAGCTATACATGTACAACAAACACATACTGAATTGCTTATCTTCTCAGAGGGAGTGGGTGACAAGGGAGAAAGGGAATGGATCTAAAAATCGAAGTTTTAAAATTAAATGTTTCATAAGATGTCCAGGCAGTGGGGCTCAGAGATCCACCTTGCCCTAATGGCAAAGTCAAAGGGGGTATGGGAGAAGATATGGGAGAGAGCAGATTGGATGAGGGGATATCTAGTGGGACTGCTATTCTGGGGTGGTGGGTAGGGAAAAAATGGGGGAAAAATGTAACTCATAATCTGGTGGAAATGAATGATGTAAACCAGAAGTTAATAAAGCATTTGTTTAATTAAAAAAAATAAAAATAAAAAAATAAAAAAGATATGATTCTGACATTGGTAACCTATTGTTTATGATTTGTTAAGATATAACTAATTTCACACAGCATATTATGTTAGGCATATCCTATAAGTTTGTGAAATAGCCAATTCATATGTATATATATGTAATTATTAATATATGAATGCCAGATAGCCAACAGGCATTTAATAAAGTCTTACTTATCAACTTGAACAGAGTTCTAAAGGAAATCAGAGTTTCTGAGACACAAAAGTAAGTAGGACGAGCATTCATGGCTCTGAGGTTAAGTCAAAGGCTTAGATGCAGGAGATGGTGCACCATATATGAAGAATGGAAGGTAAGTCATTTTGATTGTAGCTGTAATGTCCTTTTTGGGAAATCTTATGCGATAGAATTGGAAAGATAAGTCAGGTCCAAGAATATCAATTGTTTGCTGACTAAATTTGTTTCTTGATTCTTTTAATCTCAAATTAATTAAACTTAATATGGAAGTTTACCTTCTTTGGGAATATTACTGTTCCTAAAGAAGTAGTAATGATTTCTGTTAGTATCTGTTTTTGTATCCATTTCTCAAATAGTATATTTAAGTAGGTCAGGTTGAAATAGCTTTAATTACATGCCATATTTATTTTTTATTTTTATTCTCCTAAATTGATATTGACTTTGATCTTTGTTTTAATCAAGTATAAGAGGATTAAGGCATTCCAAAATTGAGGCATAGAAAATAACATCTGAGCCAAACTTTGAAGGAAGATAGAAATTTTAATAAATAGAAGCGAGGAAGGAGAGTATTCTAAGCAATGGGGGAGTCACATATAATAAAACTGAAGAGGGAAGATGAGCCCAAGTTGTGAAGGATTCTAAAAGCCATGTTAGAGATTATATTTGCTCCTCTAGGTAATAGGGAATCACTAGAATTTATAAAATAGGAAAAAAAAATGACATGGTGGTTTCAGGTGTTTCCAGTTGGAAAATGTGCCACACTAAACATTGGTTAATGCCAATTAAATTTTAATTTAAAACAACAACAACAACTATGGGGTGGCTAGGTGGCGCAATGAATAGAGCACTCGAGTCAGGAGGATCTGAGTTCAAATGTGACCTGACACACTTAACACAAAACTAGCCATGTGACCTTAGGCAAGTCACTTAACCCCAAGTGCCCTACCTTCCCTCCTCCAAAAAGCAAAAAAAAATTAATAAATAAAAAATAAAAACCCCTATTATCTTCCTCTTGCTTTAAGAGAAATCATGATTTATAAGATGGTCATCATGCCTCATAATGTAGGACTGTTCCCATGGCAAATATCTGATATTTGTTTTACTTGCCCTCCTATTCTTTATTTTGGTAGTTTCTTCCCCTTTTAAAGTAGCCAATATCTTTTTTATTTATTAAAAATATTGCAGTTCTCCCATTTAGGTCTGCTCCTTCTCCCTTGTGTACTGTTTTAAGTTCCAAGTCTGTTTTGAGTTATATTTTCTCCTGCCCTCCTGTCCATAAAATCTTCCTTATTCTGTATCCCATTCCCTATAGCAGATGGTTGAAGTTACTATAGGCAGAAGTAGACAGTGAGACCAGCTAAGGCCTTGCCACTGTGAGGGAGCTCAGAGGGCATCCAGCAGTTTTTACCAAGGCATGACTCTACTGAGGACTCAGGTGTATCAAGTAGATTGTTATGGGGAAAGTAGGGCCTTAGTACAGGTTTTCCAATAGAGGAGGGCCAGGAAACATTAGCACAAAAATGCAGCTGGGATCAAACATGAATAATTTCATTAAACATGAACTAGGTATGGAATTATCAGAGCTAAATGGGCATGCTCTGGGATACATGACCTATAAGCAGCTGGTCTGCACCTCTGTTAATCCTCTAGACCTGTGTAGGCAATAAATCAGGATAGAAGGAAATATTTAGGGGCATGTAGGTCCACCTATGACTCATAAATCCCACTGTGCAGGTGACTGCCTACTCTGCCTATACATAAGGCTAGTCCAAGGGTAGGACCAACATATAGTCTGAGAGAAAAGAGTCAGTATTTCCTCTACTATGAACTTTTTTAGTTTTCTGTCTCTTTCCCTTGCATCAAAGGATTCCCTTGTTTCTAGGGACTCTGTAATAGACCAAAAGACCAAACAGGAAAATGAAAGAACTCTGTATAATAAATTTTGGTTTGCTTGACAAACTGAGAAATTTGACTTAATTCACAAATTATTTATTAGGTTTTACTGGATTTGTAGGTATAAAATGCAGTCATTTCTTAATTACACATATAATTCTTTTTTTCCCCATACATAGCTGCCAAATTGACTTAGGTTTAACTTTGTCACTTTTTCACTATTTTTAAAGCAATAATTCCCTATTACTTTTAGGTTAAAATAAAAACACCTCAACTTGGCTTATAAAACCTGCATAACCTGGCTTCAGCCAGGAAGATGACATTAGGATGTAATATCTTTCTTTGTCCTCCTTATGGCTTCAACCTACTACTGTCCCATAAATCTCTAGGATCAGAAGGAATCAGGCAAAGATGGGTTGAGGGAATAGTAGAGCTGGAAGAGATCTTCAATGTCATATAATCCAACTTATTGTTCTTTCAGTTACAGGAGACTGAAGTTAAATGACTTGACTGAGATCATACAAAAATAAGTATCAGAACAAGATTTGAACCCGTGTTCCTTGATTCCAATTTTAGGACTCTTTCCACTGTACCACAGTTTCTCATCCATGGAAAGCATGTATAGTCCTGGGACACACCCATGAAATCAGAAGTTTTTTAAAGGAGGCTGGGGATTCTAGGGAGGAGAAAAATGTCCTGATGCTCTGTGTTCGGGTGAGGGTTGAGCGTTCTACTCCACCAGATGTTGGATACTGATGTAGCAGTCCTGAAGACTCTGGCAGGCTTATCACCTCTGATCTTGACTGGTTTGGATCTCAACATAGGCTATGATCTTCTCATCCATGGAAACCTCAACACTTTAAGATTCTTCATCTCTCAAAGATCAACACAGTGAACAGTGGGATGACCAGATATCCAGACTCACCATCTTTCCTGGTCTTCGGAGGGGCAAGTAATTGACTCTCAACATCCTGCTTTCCTCAGAATGGGACATGGCCAAGGGACTAAATACTTAAAATGTTCTATCCCTAGTAATGTGCAGGAGGGGAGGTAGGGAACTTAGAGGGTTTGCCTGAGTTTGAGAAAAGCTTGCTTTTAACATATTTTCCTGATTTTCACCCTGCTTTTCTAAAGTATTTTATCCATTTTCACCAAAAACATATGAGGTCTTGAAACTGATTATAAAATGACTGAATATTCTGAAGGGCTGAGACTCCTGAAAATTAATTTGAATAGACTGAACCGAGAATTGCTTTAAAATATAAGAAATAGTTGGAATTTGGAGGAGGGAGTGTCGTGCAAGATCTTTCATTGGGCTCCATATGGCAGATATTCACAAGTTACTAATTTTACTAATTTACATAGTGGATAGAAGGAAAACATGGGGTTAATTGCAGCTTCTAACATTCACTGACTGTGACTGTGGGTAACTCACTTACCTCACAATGCCACTCTCCAAAACTTTTAGTTACATATGAGTTCCTGATTGCCTGGAGGGAATTTCCACACAGGGAGTTCCCCACATGGGTGAGATGGCCCTGCCATGCCTTAATGGTCTAGTGGAATTACAAATAAACAGCAAAAATGGACAAAAATTAGACCACAGAAAGGAAGAGGAAGAGGAGTAAGGGCCCCAAGTGCTCCCTAAACTGGACTATCCCTCATATGTTAAACCAGAATTGGTTAAAGCTCTCTTTCTCCTTTTGAGTCTTTGGGGAATGAACCTCTCTAGTGTTTTATCATCTCTGCACAATTCCACAATAGCCAGCCAAGTGCTGAAGACTTCTTAGATTTGGAAAATGAATCCATATTTCTAATACCAGTCCTTTTTCTTCCCCTTCAACCTATTTGTAAATGATTTATTATAGTAGCAAGTCTGATGGTGATAAGATAATGCTTTTTAGAGGTCATTAAAGAGTTTGGGGAAAGTTGCTCCAAAGATAGCAGCCTTCCATTGTCATCCCGATAAGACAACTTAACAATTTATGTCAAAGTTTTCAAAATGTGTTTGTCTGATAAACAGTCTACTCTGCAGGCATCAATCATATTTCTTTTCCATAGCATGTTGTATTTTTCATGAAGCGAACTTTAGTGACTTTGCCCATCTACAGGAGTTTAATATTGAAGTGTTCGAAAGAGTACTTCCTGGCTTGCAGCATACAGGCCAGCATTTAGGGTTTCATCATGTGCCAGCCAATCACAGTTGAGGCCTTTGTTCCCACTGGAGCCTGGATGGCATGACTGGGGAGGACAGGTCATTGCAATGGCTGTCATTTTGGGAAATCTACAGATCCAAAGGGGAGGCAAGAGAAGGAAGAAATGCCCATATTTGGATGCACTTCCACACCAATGATGTATCCACTTTCCAACCCAATAAGAATGAAGAGGAAAAGAAAAGATAAGATGAATTGGGACATGTGTACAAAGGTAAATTATAATTTCTGAATAAACTAATTCAGGAGCACTGGAGACAATGAATGTAAGGGACAATAATACTCCTGGGGATCTCAGAGTGAGTGTTTTCACTGCATTCGAGAAGGAATCAAGAAACATGGGCAGATTGAGAGTTAGAAAAGCTGTACCTTTAGATATGATGACATAAGTAAAAAATAATGGTTAGAAAAACTGTTTTCAATCAGTTAAAAATTAGTGGAAATTGATTAATGCTAGCTATATGCAGGGCTTATTCTAAGCTTTGCTGGATACAAAGAAAGACTAGAACTGTCTCTGCCCTCAAGAAATTCACAGTCTAATGGGGATGACAATATGTAAATAACCATTTACATACAAGATACATACTAAATCTACATATAAGGTACAGAGTAGAGTAAATGGAACTTAGTAAATGTTTTGTTCAAACACTCAGTAAATGCTTGTTGATTGGTCGCTCCAATTTTGGATCTGTGAATTATTGGTTTATCTGTTGATTATGTGTTGTTGGGGAATTTCTTTGAGGCTACTTGTTATCTCTTCAAAATAACAGCTAACCTTTATATGGAATTTTAAGGTTTTCAAAATGCTTTACATATATTATCTCATCTGAGTCTCACGATGACCTTGTGAGATAGGTGTTATTATTCAGAAGAAATTAAGTGACTTATTCAGAGTCGAACGGCTAATACGTGTCTAAGAAAACTTGAAACTAGGGTCTTCCTGACATTTTATTGCCTATATCAAACTGCCTCTCATAATGGGGTTAATAGCACCTCCCCTGACTACTTTACTATGCTCAATAAGACACAGAAGATGGTTTATTTGTGATTGGCAAACGGCCACAAAGTAGATGTTATTGCAATTTTATATAAGCTATAACAAAAGACTTATTTTGAATGTATTAGAAGGAACTAGGTGATGGCCGTGGATAGAGCCCTGGACCTGGAGCCAGGGTGGTCTGAGTATGACCTTGGGTGAGTCATTTAACCTTATTATTGTTCAGTATTTCAGTTGTATTCAACCTTTAGTGACCCCATGGTCTATAGAACACCAATATTGTTCCTGGGGTTTTCTTGGCAAAGATGATGGAGTGATTTGTCATTTCCTTCTCTAGTGGATTAAGGCAAACAGGGGTTAAGTGACTTGCCCAGTAGGTATCTGAGGCTGGATTTGAACTCAGGCTTCTTGACACCAGGCCCAGGGGTCTACCCAGTGAACTACCAGCTGTCCCTTTACCACAATCTGCCTCCGTTTCCTCACCTATAAAATAGAGATAATAATAACATCTCCCTCTCAGAGTTTTTATAAGAAGAAATGAGATTATATTTGCAAAGTGCTTATGACAGTGTCTAACACACAGTAGGTACTTAATAAATGCATGTTTCCTTCCTTTTTTGCCCTTCAATTTAAAATACTCACATATACATCCCCATATGTATGTATCTGTACACCCCAAGGTGTATAGGCCAAAAAAAAAATCCCTTTTGCAAACCCCAAATCTTACTATTTAACAAGCATTTTCTATGACAGATAAATCACTTTTCAAAATTGCTCCAAGCTGAAAGGAGATTTCTGAGCTTATGGTAAGGGCCCATAAGTGTTTCCACACAAAATTCAGTAAAATCAAGTTACATTAATAGAATTGTTTATTAATTGGACTTTATCCATCATTGGAAAGCCATTACTATCCTCAGCACCCAAAGCTGTAAGTTCTCAGAGGGTTGGGGTTCCTGCCATAGCACCTAGCAGGGTAGTTCTGTCAGGCAGTGGAGAAAATGATTGTCCAATTTGGAAACCCGAGCCACTTCTGGGAAATGCTGGGGGCTGTGTTATAATGAAAATACCAATCCATATTAGCCATGGTTGCCATAAGCAAAAATCTGAATATCTAGCCAAACCTACTTAAGGTTTGTGTAGTAAACCCACATTCCTAATTTTATTAGGGATGTGCCAAGTTAAGCACTTTGCTGGCCTTTGGACAGATTTATAGCTTGACTTTACTGAATTACTGGTGACTGACAAGAGGACATTGTTTTATAGGATGCTATTTAAATTAAAAAAAAAAAAAACCTGCAGGGTGTTTCTGTAATGTTGTCACTTCAAGTCCAAACTGGAGAAAAAAGAAAAAGAAATGTGTATTAAGGAGGAATCTTCATTAGCTTTTATGAGTTTAATCTCATTCAGTCAAGAGCTTCCTTATAAGGAAAAGACATTTTAATTACAATTTTAATGTACAGAGACAACCTCATTTTTGTTCCAGGTTTTAGTATAAAAACAATCTCCTAACCTCAGAGTAGCAACAGCAAGAAAAGGCAAAACCCATCTTCTCTTCCATTTGACTATGGGTGTCTAGATATAAGAACTGGGAGTAGAGGAGGAAGTAGCTGGGATGCTTCTCATTTTCTTGCAAATGGAGCTTCCCCCAATTATTAGCCTTCTTTTAATTCCCTATCCCCTCTCCCTTCCCCTTATCGATTGCCTTTGTACCAGTGATACTTATTGCCTGGAGTGTATTTGATCACCCACAGGAAGTCCAGTCCTCTGGGTTTTCATATATAAAGTGATCTACTATTGGCTGTAGAAGGCTGACTGTGCTCCTGTGGGCTTCTAGCCGTTCTGGAAAGTTGCTGACTGACTATATTAACAGCTAAATGAACAGAATACCAGAAAGAAGGCCTTTGTTACTGTGGGGCCAAGACTCAAGAAGTACTTGGCCTGAATTTATTCAATTTATTTGAATTTATTCAATTCTTGACTAGTCTCCCTTTTCTCATTAGAAAGAGATACACCTAAAGGCAACCATTCCTTCTGGAACCAAAGTTAAGATAACTACACAGACAATAGCTGTCTTAAATGTTTTGAAAAAGTTTCTTTATAAACTGCTATTGTGGAAATCAAAACTCTATTTGAAACAACTCTGAATGTTACATTATATTTTTATATATTTAAACTCTAACCCTAAACTGAACAAATAATGAACCAGTCATTAAGGCTGTAGTTTTCCCACTCACATTTAGTTGGCTAGGATCTTATCACCACAGCTCACTCACATATCATTGGAATGTGTAAATAGCTTTAATATTCCCTTGGATCTATGATTAAATTAATGTGGGTGGTCTCTCCAAAGATGCAGATTGCTTCTTTGTGGTTCCCATGTGTTTTCTATTGGTACTCCACCCAGTGTCTTGGGACTCTTTCAAGAGAGTCTTCCAATCATTGTAATGACCCCATTGGTTTTCCTTTGATCTCACTCACTCTTCTTTTATGTTCATATATTTATTGGATGACATATTTTTTCTACTTCTTCTGTACAAGTTCTGTTGATGTGGAAAATATTTTCCTATGTTGCTTTCAGGTCTCATCTTTACAGCTACTTTAGGAATTTAGGGCTAAAGTGAGAGTTGACCAAGCATGTCACAGCATTAATTCCACCTAGAGATGCTCCAGAAAAGGATGCATGATTTCTCATGGTTCATCTCTAATGATATAAGGCTCAACATGTCAAGGATTCATAATTTCATCTATTTGAGTAGACCTCCGAATGTAGAACATAGACCCCCTCCACCTTAGTCATAGTGATTGTTGGGGCTAAAAAAAGAACTTTACTAGGGTACCTGGTGTGGAGCCTTCTTTGGAAGGGTCTCTAATAAACTTAAGTAGGATAAACTTCAGAGTATACATAGATAGTCCATAACCAGAGAGGTACTTGAACCCTTCAACTTGGTAGGATATGACAGTGTTTGCAGTTTATTAATGTAGACTTTGAATCAGTCATTTAACACAAACTTAACTAACCATGTATTATGTGCCAGGCATTTTACCAAACACCGGGGAAGATAGGGTCACATCTAGCACAAGATGAGGAGTTCAAAGAGAACATCACCGGTCCTCATTACTTTAGGGCTACATATAATTAATTATCTTAAATCAATCAATTAACAAGCATTCCTTAAATACCAACTATGGACTGCAGATACTAAGACAGAAATGAAATAGTCCTCAACCTTAAGGATCTTAAATTCTAAGGCAGCCAAGATATCAGTTGGACACTACTCCACTTTTCCCTTCCCTTCATTGATTTGTAAAGCAGGGAACTCAACCTTCCCTTTCCTTCACTGATTTGTAAAGCAGAGAACTCCACCTTGCTTTCCCTGGATTGATCTGTAAACAGGCAGGATCCCCACCCCTTGCTTTCTCTTGATTGATCTGTGGGCGGGCGGGAGTCCCTAGGGTTTCTCACTTTCAGAAATACAAATGTATACTGACCAATCACTGTAGTTTCAGCTTACATCACTGTAATTTCAGCTTGTGTAACCTGGCTATGGAACCTCTATAAAACTGGCACAATGTCTGTGCCAAAGCATTGTCTGATTTGGGTGACCATGTACCCTGACAGTCCCACGGTAATAAAATCCACTTTTTGAACTTAATCTTGGGGATCTTCTGTCTTGATTTTATTGGGGTACAACAATATCATGTGGCATATGGGACAACCAACCAGAAAGGAACCATCCCCAGTAGCCCTGAATTCTTCGAGAAGATATTTCCTGGAACCCTACCAATCTCCTCCTTGACAATTCTACTTTAATGAAAAAATAAATAAATCAAATTCTGATCCTAGATTTTCTTGTACATGAGTCTTATGATCTTTTCCTTTGACCTGTCAACAACTTTGGCTTAGAAAGGTGCCCAGCCTCCAGAACGGTAAAACTAATTCATACTTTTGTCTTCCCCATTTTCTCATTGGCATGGACCAAAGCAGGTTTTGAATATCCAGGCATATGGAATGTGTTTTTGAAATCCTGTCTCTACATTTCATGACCCCCTTTCTACCTTTGTTCTACCCTAGACCCCAAGATTAATATTCTTAAAGGGTTCCCAGGAAATTTAGAATGGAACACTACTATGGTATATATTAGGGAATTGATGGTATCCTAGCACTAAAGAACATAATCTGAAGACTTTGTATACAATTTTCATTGTGATCTCCTCTACAGCAAGGATATGACTTCTTATGATTTGCTTAATTTATTGAGGCTCTGTGTCATATGTACTGACCCCTAAGCAAAAGTTTGCATCCCAGTTAGAGATAACCACTCCCCCTGCCTCTTTTAATACTTTGGTTTCCATCTTCCTTTTTTCTTCCAAGTCTTATATGGTAGATTAGCTGGCCATTTCTTTCATCTGTCCCATTAAATTTGTTCTTTGCTTTCTGTAGCCTGGAGAAAGTCACATGGATGTGATGTCACCTCTAATCCCATTTTCCATTTGTAAACTGGATTTTGCTAACCACTTTTTAAATAAAAATATAGTGCGATTCGAATGTACTAAGGAGTTCCAGGGATAACCATATAATTTCAAAACGATACTGATTTTGTTTATATGCGGCATAATCTTTTACAGTCTTTAGTCTTTATTTGAAGCATTGCAAAGTGGATTTTTATGAAAGGTATTATAAAGGACTCCTTGTTTCTTCATAACAGATTCGAACGTTAGCTGATCAGAGTTCAGATAAATAGTCTTTACTCTCCATTAAAATATTAAAAAGCCTTTGGTAAGAAACCAGCATAAAGATCCCTCATTCTTGTTTAATGAACACTTGTTGGCAAGCATAACACTTTAATAGCTTTGCAGAATGAATTTTCTGCAAGCATCCTCCATTTCCCTGTCAGACACTTGTCCAGGTGCTGGGAATTTATTGGGGGAAGCATATTTTTACTCATTAGTTTTGTATTTGATTACAGAACAGTAAAATATGAACCACCAAGTCCCCGAGGCATAGCTATGTACATTGAGGTTAGTAATTGTGTGTCATCGTGCTTTCCATTGGAATTTATATGGACAGAGAGGATAGGTGCTTCTTAAGTAGGTTTAAAAGCAAAGCAAATTTGTATTTAATCTGTTTTTGCAGGCATATTTTCCCTAATGGAGAAAAGGTTAGGCCATATCATATATTTTAAACACAATTTTAATTTATTTTTTCTCATGTCTTTTTTTTTTCCTCCTTCAGAGTTGAAGCATATCAGATTTTCTTGCTAACCACTAGTGGGGGAAAAAATTCTCTTGAAGGATAATAAGAAATAAAGGCTGTTGAAAAGGTTCATTCTGCCCTGTTCCATCAGGCACAATGGAAAGGGGTATCTACCTGGGTAGACAAGGTTCCCTATTTAAACCAGGAAATTACATATAAATTTCTAAGGTATACATTCGACAAATTTATTTTCCTCCTACACACACAAGAGTATTTTCCTTAAAATAAGCTAAATGTAAGGGGACTCAGTTATGTTGTTGTTGTCTTGCCTGGTATGTTTACAAAGAGAAATTCCCACTTCTGTGTTTCACATTATCAAAAAAGTGTGTAAAAACTAAATTAAATAAATTTTTAAAAGGGTATGCTAAAAATGTGATCTTCCTTTGGACTGTTTTGTGGTTAAACAGTGCCAATCATGCTGTGCTTTTTTCTCTAAAAAATGCACATAAACGCAACTTCTAAAACAGAATCTAATGAGGTCCTTAATAGTCACAAAACTGGCACATTTGATAATTAATGTTCCTTACTGAATTTGTGCTGATGCAGCAGAGTTTTAAACAGAGAAGCAAGTTATCTTATCACATACTTGAGCTACTAGTTAAAATCTGGAGGAAAAAAAATTGCTTCAGCAAAGTTATTGAAAATATAATGAAGGGAAGAGGGTGGGAAATCTACCTGGATAGGTGAGTGGTTGAATAAACAAAGAAGTTAGGAGGGACATGGATGGAGGAGAATAAATTTCTATAGTTAATAGGATTTTTTCTCGATGTGATTTCATCAAATAGGTTACTCCCTCTACCAAGCCCATAATAACTGTGACTTAGCAGATAAGTCCTAGGAAACTAATGGGAAGATCATTAAATCTGGAATCAGATCATTTTTGTTCAGTCATTTTCAGTCTCATCTAACTCTTTGTAACCCCTTTTGGTGGTTTCTTGACAAAGATACTACAGCAGTTTGCCATTTCCTTCTCCAGCTCATTTTGACAGATGAGGAAATTGAGGCAATTAAGATAAAGTGACTTGCCCAGGGTCACGCAGCTAGTAGATGTCTGAGGGCAGATTTAAACTCAAGAAAATGAATCTTCCTGACTTCTCTGTGCCACCTAGCTGCCCTCTGGGTTCAAATCCCAAATCTGGTTCTTACTACCCCTGTGATCTGTTGACAGTCACTGAAACTCACCAGGCCTTGGGTTCCTGGTCTGAACAATGGAAGGTTTGGATAAGATGACCTTTTGAGGCCCTTCCCATTCAAAATCTAGGATAATATGACTTCCTTCCTGCCATGAGAAGTGAAATGACGTTGTCAGGGTCACCTAGCTAGTTCATGCCAAGGCAAGATTTGAACCCGTTTCATTCCACTCTACCACCTCTTAGTAGGATCATAGATGTAGAATTGGAAAATTCCTTAAAAGTGGTCTAATTGAACCCGCTTGTTTTACAGATAAAGAAAACTGAGTCTTGGAGTGATTAAGTGACTTGTGCCAGGTCTTACAAGTAGTAATTAGCAGAACTGGGATTTGAACAAAGGTTCTTTAATTCTAAATTTGGAGTCTTTCCACTGTGTCAAATTGCTCCTCTGTGTTTTAATACTGTCATTACATAGTTTTATAAAGTATTTTATGGTAAATATAATTCCTTTTCTTAGCCTAAATTCATTTTAAAGAATCCTTTGAATTATTTTTTTGGAATAGCAAACTCTTAGCCTTCAGTTTACTCCACAAAGGAGGAAGAGCATAAGGATGAGAATCGATAAGCTTCTGTTGGGTGAAAAGAAATTCACTTTGAAACTGGAGAGCATTGTGGATTTCTTTGTCTGTCACCATATCCCATTGACAAAAGTCATCAGACAACAGGTTTCCAGTTACCAATGCTGTCCTGATGAATCCGGGTCAAAGTAAATTCCTGGCCCCACAGCACACATGGAAAATTTATACTGGAGCCTGAGTTCTAGTCTAGACAAAAAGAGTTCCCTATGTAATGGGAGCCCATGATGCTGTAACAGTTGAGTCTAGCAGGATCTCAGAATTATTGAATAGCAGTATTCCTGTCTGACTCTTTGTAACCCCATTGGGGTTTTCTTGGCAGACATACTAGAGTAGTTTGGCAGTTCCTTCTCCAGCTTTTTTTACAAGTGAGGAAAGTGAGGCAAAGAAGGTTAACTGACTTGCCCAGGGTCATACTAGTATCTGAGATCAGATTTGAACTCTCAAAGATGAGCTCACCTAACTCCAGGCTCCACACTCTGTTCACTAGGGCACCACTTAGCTGCCCAGTTAACATCTAAACAAGAAGCCCTATTCTATTAGAATTTTACCTCAGAGTAGCGCACTCCCTCAACCAAATACATAGGAACTATAACTTAGCAGATGAGTTCTATGGAAGCCAATGGAAAAGTACTGACTCTGGAGTCAGAAGACCCAGGTTCCAATTCCTCCTCAGATCAGCATGGACATTTGAGCAGGTCAAATGAAATTTTTCCATATAAGCAGCCAACAGAAATTGATTTCCCTTTGCCTCTTCCCTAATCATTAAAATCAAAATGAGGATTATCTTTAGGGATGTGATTTCCAGCTATAACATTATTTTGAGGTACTGATACTTTGAGATCAATATTTCAAGATTTGGTTGCCTAAAAGCAGATAGGTGATGCAGTGAGCAGCGGAACACTAGGGCTGGAATGAGGAAGATTTGCATTTAAATCCTGCTTCAGACACTTATTAGCTGTGTGACCCTGGGCAAGAAACTCTGTCTGCCTCGGTTTATTCAATTGTAAAGTAAGAATAACAATAGTACTTTACTCACAGGGTTGTAGAGAGTAATAAATGGGAAAATATTTGTAAGGGGCTTACCATAAAGCCTGGCATATAGTAGGTACTTAATAAATGTTTGTCCCCCCCACCGCCATTCTTTAGCAGTTAATTTATCTTAATAAGATGAAAATTTGGAGATAAAAAAATCACTTGAAATACTTAGTCAAATGAGGAGATGAAGAGAGACAGAGACAGGGAGAGGGAAGAAAAGAAGGAGAGAAAAAAGGAGGAAGGGAGGGGAGAGGTATGAAGAAAGGAAGGATAAAGGGAGGAATGGAAGAAGGGAGAGAAAGAAGAAAGGAAGAAGGGAAGGAGGGAGGGAAGGAGGAAAGTAGGGAGGAAGAAAAGAATATGAGGGAGGGAAAGGGGGAAGCAAGGAAGGGATAAGGAGGATGGAAGAAAGGAAGAAGAGATAGAAGGAGGAATGGAAAAAGGAAAGGGGAAAAGGAAGGAAGGAAGAAAGGAAGGAAGGAAATAAGGATGGAAGGAAATAAGGATGGGAGGAAAGAAGGAAGGAAGGGAAGAAGGAAGGAAGGAAGAGAGGAAGGAAGGGATGAAGAAAGGAAGGAAGGGAGGAAGGAAGAAAGGGAGGAAGGAAAGAAAGGAAGAAGGAAGGGAGAAAGGAAGGAAGGAGGGAGGGAAGACAAGATTAGAGAGGTTGGGACTTGAAAACAAGGATTGACATGCATCTATTTTTTGTTCTGTTTTATTTTGTAAATTGCATCAATGTTTTATGGATGCTAAATCGTGTAATGCTTTTGTTTGTAAATTCCCCTTTATTTCATTCAGGATGTTCATAGGAAGCATAGTGCACATTTCATACATGAAATTTAAAGGGATTTGAGAGACATTGAGAGGCTAAAAGATAATGGGAGACCCACAAGGGAAGCACAGAAAGGAACAGAGAAGAGGGAGGCTTAGCAAGGATAGGAGGGAAGCAAGGGGAGCTTCAAGCAGATCAATATGATGCAAGAGGAAGGGACAGAGAATGACAATTGCATGGGAGAGAGAATTGGCCAAGAGAGGGGAGAGGAAATGGCTATCTCTAGGATGTCTCCACAAGCAGATTGAGACAGTCGGAAGGCATAGAATGAGTCCTAGAAATGGGAGATGGACAGAGTCTAGCAACTCTTTCCACTCATCTTCTCTCAGGAAAGAGAGGTGTGTGCTCTACAATCTCAGAAGGGCATCTACCACATGGCACTTCTTCCATACAGCTGGTACTCATGACATGTCTATTTAGGGAATCGTTTCAGGATTATGTCAACAAAGAGCATTTATTAAGCTCCTCCTGTGTGGCAAACAGCATGCTGAGTGCTAGAAATTCAAAGAATCCAAGGAACATAGGGATGCTTGAGTGTCAAGTTTAGAAAAGCATGAGTCTTTCCCAGTCTCCAAAAGAAAAGGCTGAGGGCAGGGACCTCCAGTAGGTTTCTAACAATATTTAGCTATGTATAAGCATCCCTTTTTTGTTTAGCACACAATTTGATTTGTAGTTCATTACATAAACTACTGATAAACTTGTTTATAATATTTTTCTATTGGTGGTCTATCCTATCAGAGAGTTCACATATATATCAGTTGCTTAAGAACACACGCATGTTGTGGTTATGTTAGTGGAATTTAAGATCTTCCCCACCCATTAGGAGGCCTCTTGTGGAGAGCATTAAGGGAAGCTTGCTTAGGGGAGGCTTACTTGTAGGAAGGCTTTCATACCTTTTGTTAATTTCTAATTAGGCACTGAGTCATGAGGGTAGTGATGTCCTCTGGCTCTAAAAAGGGTATATATACACCGAGGTTAGCATTTTGCTTTGGGGATCACTCATTGGAAAAATGTTCTTGTGATCTGGCAAGATGAAACTCGGTTTCATAAAACCAGATGTTGGTGCTTCTCTCTCTGGTAACTATGTATTTATTGCCTTGGTCACACCATTGTATCTGTCTTTTGATCTGTGCTAATTTCTTAGAAGCCTTATCTGTTGGTCTTTATTTCTCTGCTTGTATTTTCTCTATTTCCTTTCTTTGTATTTTCTCTGAAGTTCAGGGTGCTGACTTTTCCCCTCAACTAATGAATGTAATTAAAAAGATTGTTGACCCCTTAAACATCTATCTTTCCTAGCAAAGCAGACCTAAGAACCTGTCCTAGCAGCAATCCTGGGTATGTCAGCATGGTTGCTGATACAGTTGTTTACTATATAATATCATACAAGTACTCATCTTATTGTTGAAAAATCATTTAAAACAATTCACTCACAAAATGGAGCTTTAAAACAAAATAGAGCTAGTTAGGCCAAGTTGACAAACATTCTTACAATTTTAATAAGGTAAAAAAACATTTTTTTTTCTCGCTATAGGGAGGAAACATGCAAATAACTACAAAAAAAAACAAAGCATGTTGTTGTTTGTTCTTTCAGTCATATCTGACTCCCTGTGACCTCATTTGGGGTTTTCTTTTCTTTTCTTCTTTTTTTTTTTAAAGCAATTGGGGTTAAGTAACTTGCTCAAGGTTACACAGACAGTCATTATTTGTGTGTGGGTGCTCATTTTCTGAGGCTGGAACTGATCCCGGGTCCTCCCGACTCTGGGGGCTGGCACTCTTACTCACTGTGCCACCTAGCCACCCCTTATTTGGTTTTTTTTTTTTTGGCAAAGATCCTAGAGTGGCTTACCATTTCCTTCTCCAGATCTTTTTATAAATGGAGAAATTGAGGCTATCAGGAGTAATTGACTTGCCCAGGGTCACACAGTCTGAGGCTAGATTTGAACTCAGGTTCTCCTGACTCTAAGTTCTGTACACTACCCACTGCACTACCTACTTGTCCTTTCACAAACAAGATGTAGACAGGATAAATTGAAGGTAATCTTAGAAAGAAGGTCATATGATTTGATTATAAACTAGGAAGATTCCATTTAATGAAGATTTTGTCAAAAACTTGGGGTTGAGGTCATTGGAGAGAGCTGAAAAATGACCTGATTTGTTAAGTATATTTGAATGCAGAGGCATGTGGCACAGTGAAACCACCATAATGACACTAGTCCTCCTAAACCACTAGCCTCAGAGCCCAAAAGAGCCAGATTCAAGCCTTACCCCTGACACATTTTGACTTTGTGACCCTGGGCAAGTCACTTACACTTTTTTTTCCACTTTTTGGAAGGGGGAAGGTAGGGTAGTTGGGTTAAGTGACTTGCCCAAGGTCACATGGCTAGTTTTTGTGTTAAATGTCTGAGGCTGGATTTGAACTCAGGTCCTCCTGACTCCAGGGCTGATGCTCTATTCACTGTTCCACCTAGCCACCCCTTGACTTGAACTTTCAATGTTTTAGGCAATTCTCTAAGACTGTAAGTTGCAGAGAAGGTTCCAATCTATAATGGTAGAGGAAATCTCCCCATCTGGGAATTCCCCACAATGCAGGGCCATGTCCCTATCCCCTCTATTTAGGTACAAGTATTGTCTACTCTTTTCAAGGAAACAAAGTCTCAATGAAAGTTGGAGTCTGTGTCCTGGTCCCAGGAGTCCCAATAGCCAGGGAAGGAAGGGCATTCCCAGGGCTAGTCAAGATGCCAAGTATGCCAAACAAAGGAGGGCTCATGGGGTCCCACCATTCAGGGAGAGAATGACTGCCCTCATCTTTTGCCTCACCCTTGGTCACAGGAACCTTATGTCCATCTACACAGAAATTTAGAGATTCAAGCCACTTGAAGTCTTAACATCTCCTTTGACTAGCGGTGTGGGGCAATAGGAAGACACAGCATTTGGAGGCAAAGGACCTGGGTCCAGATCCAACCTCTGTTCTTGGACATAGTCACTGTGACTTTGATTACATAGGCAAGTAGGGGGCACTGTAGTGCACAGAGTGCTGTGCCTGAAATAAGACATGAGTTCAAATTTGGCCTCAGACACTTAATACCTGTGTGATTCTGGAAAAGATACTTAACCTATAACTACCTCAGTTTCCTCACATGAAAAGTTGGGATTATGATAGCACCAACTTCCCAGGGTGTTGTGAAAATAAAATGAGTTAATACACGTAAAAGGAAGGCAGCTAGGTGCAACAGTGGGTAGAATCAGGAAAATTGGAATCAGGAAAACTCATTTTCATGAGTTCAAATCCAGCTTCAGACACTTACTAGATGGGTGACCTTGGGCAACTCACTTAACCCTGTTTGCCTGAATTTCCTCATCTGTAAAATAAGCTGGAGAAAGAAATGGCAAACTACTTCAGTAACTTTGCTCCCCATAGAAAACAAAACAAAACCCAAAAAGGGTTTGGAACCTACTATGTGCCACGTACTATGCTAAGTGTTTTTATAATTACCTCATTTGATCCTCATAACAGCTCTGGAGTGTGGGTGCTCTCATTATCCCCATTTTGCAGCTGAAGAAACAGGCAAACAGATAAAGTGACTTGCCCAGGGTCACACAGCTAGTAAGTGTCTGAAGCAGGATTCGAACTCAGGTCTTTCTGACTCTAGCCTCAGCACTCTATCCAATGTGCCACCTAACTCTAGGCAGGAGTAAGAACATTTTTAACAAGAAGATCTAAAGTACATGGTAAAGGTCTTGTTTTATTTTGACTTATTGTTGTAGGGAACTCCAGGTAAGAAAACTCCCTTTCCCAGTGTAGCTTGCTACCTACCATACTATTTATATGGTCTTGGAGACTTGCCTGGGGCACTGAGATTTGCCTGGGGTCATACAGTCAGCATATTGAATTAAGGTCTTCATGACTCAGAATTCTTATCCTCTCTATGCCATATATATGACATACAAAGTTACATGAAATCATTTCAAGAGGGAGAGAGTACTGATGATTGGAAAGGCCTGAATTGTGCTATGGAAAGAAAGATAGGAATTATGTGAGGCCAAATGGATGTTCCAGATATGGAGGACCACCCAACGTGCAAACATGAGGGATGGAAGCTAGCAGACCAGTTTGCCTGGAATCCAGTGAAGATTTATTTTATCATGAAGTTTAGAGAAAGCAATCCATTTATTTATAGTCATAACATATACAGAAGTATAATACATGGCCCCTGACTTCCAAATGGCTTCTATTTAAAGGGGAAATAAGACACGTATGACATGAGCCTGAATGGAAGATGGTGGAGGGGACTGACGTTCAGATAGGTGCTAGGCTGGACCAAGAGCCTTCTGTGTCCCCTTACAATTCTGAGATTTCGTGATATTGGGAAAGTCAGAAAAAGTGCCATCAAAGAGATGCTGAAATCAGCTTCAGAATAACCATTCTATGATCACTCTCTCCACCTTTGTCATAGGATTGTAGTGAGGTTCCAATAAGATAAGCCTTGTCAAGTGCTTGTCAAATGCTAGCTATCATTGTTGTGGCTGCTGCTGTTGTTGTTTCCAAGTTTCCATATATGTTCTTCTCTCTCCTTGCACTCTCTTCACCGGAAATCTCATTAATTCTCATGGCTTCAACAATCAGTTTAATGGAAATATCTCCCTAAACTATATCTCCGATCTTGGCCCCTTTCCCACCCTATAAAACTGAAATTACAACTAGCTTTTAGACATCTCCATTTTGTTGCACTAGGGACATCCCAAACAGTCAGCTGAGAAATTTTATCAAGAACCTACTATGTGCAAGTCTCTGTTCTAAGTGCTGGGGATGCAAAGAAAAATAAAAGAAATCATTCTTCTTAAGGGGTTTACAATCCAATAGGGGAGGGACAAGATGTAAACAGCTATGCATGAGCAAGCTCTATGCAGGGTAAATAGGAAATAGTCATCTTCAGAAAGGCACCAGAATCAAGAGGGATTGGGAAATGCTTCCTGATGAAGAAGGGATTTTAGAAAACTCTCATTCTCTATTTCTGTCTATGACTCCAATATCCCCAAAGCCTTCGTATTCTTTGGGACTCTCCTCTATCAGATACAATCAGTTACCTATTACAGCCTGTTGAAATGGACAATTTCTCTCATAGCCTTCCCCTCATTTCTATTTTCATTGCTACCACTCTAGCATAGACCCTCATTATTACCTTCATGGATTGTTACAATAGCCCCCTAACTGGTCTCCTCATCCGATAGCTCTTCCTCCTTCCTTTCCTCCCCACCCAATTAAATTTTTAAAATAGTCATCAAATTTCTCTTTCTGATACATGGATCTGATTTTGTCTCTCCAAGGTTCAAAACCTTTTAGTAACTCTCTAACATTTTTGAAAAGGTCCAGGCTACTGAAAGGTTGAGTTATTCACCCAGAGTTCCAAGGCCAATTTGTGTCACAGGTAGGTAGGGCTGAATTCATGGTCTGTCAAACTGCTAGTAAGTGTCAAAGGAACCATTCAAACAAACCCAGGTCTCCTGCGTCTTTGGGCCCATCATTCATTTTATGATACCACCTGCTTCTCAGCAGTCACCCTTAAGGAATCAGGAAGAAGAAACAAACTGATGGACACAAAGAATCCACTGTAAAAAAAAAAAAAGAAAGAAAGAAAGAATCAGGGAAATGGACGCCACCAGAGGAAAGGACAAAAAGGAAGAATGGTCAGAGCTGTGATACACTACAAAGAAATCAATGGGCTGAAGCATTGAGAAGAGACCAAATGTATTTAATAATTTCCAAGTAGTCTTTTGGATAAATGAATGAATGAATAAATTAATGAATGAACAAATAAACAAATAAACAAACAAGCAAATAGATAAAGGCAGAACCAAACATAGTTGACAAAATGGTGGTACCACTGGCAGAGATGGGAAGCTGAAAATGGGAGGTGGTTGGGTACAAGTGGCCTGAAATAACAGCAAAGCATCCAAATAAAGATATCCAAGATATTTTATGGGCAGTTGAGGATACAAAAGGGCAAGACTAGAAGCCAGAGTCAGTCTATCCGTCATTGAGATATGGATTTGAAGCCTACTTACTCCATTTTACATGGTTTCTGACTATGAGCAAGTCAATCTCTCAAAGTTCAATTTGCTCATCTGTAAAATGGGGGTAAATCTATCTCTAGGAGATGGTGTAGGAAAAGCACTTTAAAAATGTCAAAGCCCTATGCAAATGAGTTGTCTTCACCCTCATTTTCTTCATCACTCCCACCATCATCATCTTTATCCTCATAATTATCTTTAAAACTACAACAATGCTTTTTCTCCCTTATTTGTCAGCTGCTAGCCCAAACACAGCTGCATCCTATTCAGGGGGAAGCCAAACAGAGTCAAACACTCCCACATCAGTGGCTGATCATGGAGATCAGAGGGTTGGCTCCAAGTCTGCCCTGCTGGCTTAAAAGCTCGCAGGTGCTCCCAGATGACTGAGGGCAGCCAATGGTCATTGTAGGCTCTTTGCAGTGTTTCATCACCTTCCTTTGAGCTGTCTCATTCTGGGTTTTCATGACCCTCCCTTTGCCCCTTGACTCAGCTGATGTGTGCTCTATCAGAACTTCATAGACAGCTCCTGTGTTCTATCCCTGACACACCCTTTCCCCCTCATCATTTCTGAACTCAATCATGATAACTTGGCTTCTTCATTGCATAATTCAAACTGCTCTTTGCCTCTGGCCCACTCAAACCCTTTACTGATAGCACAGTTACAGAATTCTACCTTTGAGGAGGCAGTAGGGTTCCGCCTCACCTCCACCAGGTGGAGTAATTCAAACAAAGGCTGGATGACTACCCAATTAGTTGACTAATATTGGGGATTCTTCAGGTTCTGCATAGGTTGGACGTTGAAGACCTGTGAGGTCCTTTCCAATATCTGAAAATATATGACCCCATTTTACTACAAATGAGCCTCCGTCCATGACCCTTCCTCATCCTTTGGATGCTGCCCTCCTGCCCCATGTCCCAAGCCCTGACCCTGGGCTGGACAGATCCATACAGCCATTGTTATTATCAAGACAAGCAGAGCACAGTTTCATGGAGTATCAGAACAGTCAGATTCCCTTCATGTCAAGCTATTATTAAGTCTGGCAGCAACGAGGTGATTTTCCTGACACTTGGTCTAAATGTTGCCTTTTTTTCCTAATTTTATTTAATGCAATTCCACAAGCATTTATTAGCCCATTACTTCTTACTTTTGATTAGACTCTTTCTGTAACATGCTTTAGAAACTCTGCTCTTGCCTTAATATTTGTAGCCTTCAAATGTTTGTAAATTATTAAAACATCCCCCATTAATTGTTGTTGCTTAGTCAGCCTTATTTATATTTAACATCTTTAACCTTCCCTTTTATTCTAGGCCATTCATTTCATAATCATTTCCCCAGTCTCTGTTTGCTTCAGGTCTCTGACACAGATATGTCCTGAATGGGGGCACATCAACAGCCCCACCCCCTATAAACCCTCATTTCTTTCAAAGCTTGGCTCAAGGGTCATCTCCTTAAAAAGGACTTGCCTGATTCCCCCATTTATTATTGTCCTTTCTCATCACCATCTACTTTAAAAACACATCCTATGTATGTATGAATACATACATATGTATGTACATATGCTTGTATATGCATGTAGATAGATTGACTGGTAGACAGATAGACAGACAGTCAGACAGATGATAGATAGATAGATAGATAGATAGATAGATAGATAGATAGACAGACTGAAATGCAGACAGACAGGAAGACAGACAGAAAGTCAGATAGATAGATCGATATAGATCAATTAAATTAAACGGGATAATATTTACAAAGTGCTTTGCAGAGTGCCTGACATGAAGTAGATATTATATAAATGATTATTCCCTTCCCCAATGTATTTGTGTGTGTGTCTATGTATGTATCTATATACATGATTGAAGGAATATGCTGTCTGAGCCCAGTATAATGTGAGCCCTCTGAGGGCAGGGGTTGCCTATCTTCTATAGTGCCTAGCACTTGTACCTGACAGATGGCAGATGTTGAACAAACGCTTGATCCAGGATTCCTAGTTGGTTTCCAAATCCCTGGAGATCAAATGAAGGAAGCATTTCTTAAAGTGGGAGAATAGGGAAGATTTGATGGAAGGAATGATTTGGGTTCAGCCTTAAAGAATCCACCAATTTTGACAAATATGGATAAGAAAATGCTGTTGTTTTTCCTGTTGTTCAGTCTGTCTGACTCTTTGTGACCCCATTTGGGGTTTTCTTGGTAAAGATACTGAAGTGGTTTGCCATTTCCTCCTCCAGCTTGCTTTACAGATGAGGAAACTGAGGCAACCAGGGTTAAATGACTTGCCCAGGACCACACAGCTCATAAATGTCTGGGGCTAGATCCAAACTCAGGAAGATGAGTCTTCCTGACTTCTGAACATCTTAGAAACAAAGAACTTTCAAGCCTCAGCATCTACTTTGTGGTAGGTGGTAGATTTGTTGTTGTACAGTCATGTCTGACTCTTTGTGATTCCCATGGGCGAGTCCATGGGGTTTTCTTGGAAAAGATATTGGAGTGCTTTGCCATTTCCTTCTACAGTATGTCCCCATTTTATCTATGAGGAACTGAGGCAAATAGAGGTAATGTGACTTGCCCAGGGTCACACAGCTAGTAAGTGTTTAAGTCCAAATTTGAACTCAGATCTTCTCAACTTCATGCTAGTACTCTATCTGCTGCACCACCTAGCTGCCTTACTGGGTGGGAGATTATATACTCAGTAAAGGAAACATTGGGCAGAAAGGGCATCCATGGGCCCAACAGGAAGCTTGCCTAGTTTACTCCATGCTCCACGTGGGAATGAATACAGGCTGGGGAGAAGAGCATAGCCAATCCCCACCCAATCACCCTCACAGAATCTAGAGTCCTTGCCACACAGGAAAGTAAAGTCAAAAACACAAAAAGCAAAAAGCTTCCTCTTCATTTAACCAATGCAATGCCCTACCACCCCCCCTCTACTTTTCTGAGGGAGAGGGGACACAAGGGAGAGGAGGACCAAGGACCGGGCTTGTCACAAAAATCCAAAAATATCAAATCATCACAGATGAATATCACTAGGTCACCACCTGGCCAGAAGAAAGTCCCAAAGTTTAAATGGACCGTGAAGGATAACATGGATCGTGGTCCAAGGGATGCCCCCTCCCCCCCTTTCCCACTATACCTGCAATAAATGGGACTTAACTTCTTCCTCTTTTTTTTTTTTTTTTTTGCTTTTTGGAGTAGGGAAGTTAGGGCAGTTGGGGTTAAGGGATTTGCCCAAGGTCACACAGCTAGTTTTTTGTGTTAAGTATCTGGATTTGAACTCAGGTCCTCCTGAATTCAGGACTGCTGCTCTTTCACTGTGCCACCTAGCCATCCCCAGGACTTCTTGATCAAAAATGACCAGCATACTAAAAATGAGAATTGTTGACTTTGTAATTTATATTTAAAGACTGTACCATAGTTGGTAGAAGGCTATCCTGGACCTGGGTTCAAGAAGATTTATGCAAATCCTGCCTGAGATGAGACATTTAACAGCTGTGTAACCTTGGGAGGGTCACTTTCTCCCTCTGTGCTTCAATTTTCTCATGTGCAAAATGAGGTTGTTGGACACGATTTCCTCCAAGGTCTCTTATAAGTTTTGTATCTGTGATCCCAGAAGAAACAAAATGACTGGTTCAAAACCCTGCTTGTGACATACACTAGCTTGTGATATGGGCAATGGCTTGATCTCCTTTTGTCTCAGGCAGCTGACTGTAAATTGCATGCCAATCTTCATGAGTGGAGAGAATTTCACTGCCAGGGATTCCCTGAACCTTTGAAATTACAGGTCCAGACAAACATATGTATGTATGTGCTCCCTGTGTTCCTTCCTTTCTCCTAATTCTATCTCCCGCAGGTCTCACCTTGGGTAGCTACTTGGCTTGCCTGGAGGGGAAGCATCCTGTAGTATTGAGCCAAGAAAATCCCAGATTCAAGTCTAGCCTTAGATATTTCCTAGTTGTGTGACCTCAGATAAGACACTTAAATTCTGCCTCCTTTTCCTCATCTATAAAATGGGGATAATACCTCTCATACCTCCTTCATAGGGTTATTGAGAGAGTTAAATATGAAAATGTTTAGAAAATACTTTGCAAATTTTTTTATTAAACAAATGCTTTATTAACTTCTGTTTTACATCATTCATTTCCGCCAGATATTGAGTTACAATCATTCCCCCCCCCATTATTCCCCTACCCAACCTCCCAGAATAGCAGTCCCACAAGATACGCTTCCTCCAATCTGCTCTCTCCCATACCTTCTCCCATACCCCCTTTGACTTTTCCATTAGAGGAAGGTGAATCTTTGTGTCCCAATGACTGCACATCTTATCTCCCTATTACAAGCAAAAGAGTATTAATAATAGTATTTATATATATTTGAAACATTTAATGTTAAGACCTCGAATTTCAGATCTATTTCCTTTCTCCCTTGTCACCCATTCCCTCTTGGGAGATAAGTAATTCGGTATATGTTGTACATGTCTAGCTATGCAGAACATTATCATAGTAGATATATTGTACAAGGCTGCTTATAATTCCCTCCCACTCATCCCACCCCCCACCTGGTCCATTCCCTACTTGATCCTGTCCCTCTTCTATAGTGGGTACTTCCAAACTCCCCTTCCCCCAAGGATGCCCTCCCATCCATCATCACTCCTCTCATCCCCCTTCCCCCTATTCTGCTGCAGGTTGAGATATCCCATTTAGTATGTATGTCATTCTCTCCCTGAACCAAATTCAATGTGAATGTGGTTTTGCCTTTTTAGCCTTCTTATTCTCCCCCTCCCTTGCAACCACTTCCCCTTGCTTCTTCTACATGAGATAGTTTACCCTACCCTGTCTCTCCCCATCTCCTCTTGCCACTTTCCTCTCTCACCTCATAATTTCATCCCTTGAGCATTCTCTCTTCCCATCAAATTCAACCTATGCCCTCTATCCATATATAACTGTAACCATACACACACACATTCACATATGTATTCATATGACCACACACCTTTCTTCCATTATTTTCATAGTGAGAAATATATCATCAGTCACAGTTATTGTTTTTCCATATAGGAATGTAAATAGTTCAACTTTGATAAGTTCCTTTTGATTTCTTTTCCCTAATTACCTTCTCAGGCATCTCTTGCTTCTTGCGTCTGGATGTCAAATTTTCTATTCAATTCTGGTTTTTTCCTCAAGAATGCTTGAAAGTCCTCCATTCCACTGAATGACCATATTTTCCCCTGAAACAAAATACTCAGTTTTGCTGGGTAGGTGACCCTTGGGTTCATTCCCAGTTCTTTTGCCCTCTGGAATATCATATTCCATGCCCTTCGATCCCTCAGTGTAGAAGCTGCCAGGTCCTGGGCTATTCTGATTGTGTTTCCACAATATTGAAATTGTTTCTTCCTGGCTGCTTGTAGTATTTTCTTCTTGATCTTGGGATTCTAGAACCTGGCTATAATATTCCTGGGAGTTTTCTTTTTGGGATCTTTTTCAGGAGGTGATCAGTGGATTCTTTCAACCTCTATTTTGCCCTCTGGATCTAAAACATCAGGGCAGTTTTCCTTGAGAATTTCTTGAATGGTGATTTCTAGGTTCTTTCTTTGATCATGGCTTTCAGGTAGTCCAATAATTTTTAAATTGTCTCTCCTGGATCTATTCTCCAGGTCAGTGGTTTTTCCCATGAGATATTTCACATTGCCTTCTAATCTTTCGTTTGTTTGGATCTGCTTAACAGCATCTTGATTTCTCATAAAGTTACTAGCTTCCATTTGCTCAAGTCTAACTCTGAAGGAATGAATCTCCTCAGTGAACTTTTGAGATTCTTTTTCCATCTGGCAAATTCGACTTTTTAAGGCATTCTTCTCCTCATTGCCCTTTGGGCCTCCTTTGCCATTTGAGTTAGTCTATTTTTTAAGGTGTTGTTTTCCTCAGTCAGGCTGTTGACCTCATTTCATACTTTTCCTGCATCCTTCTCATTTCTCTTTCCAATTTTTCCTCCACTTCTCTTATTTGATTTTTAAAGTCCTTCTTAAGGTCCTCTATGGCCTGCAACCCGCTCATGTTTTCCCTGGGGCTTTTGGAACAGGACTTCTGACCTCACAGTCCTTTTCCTGCTCTATGCCCCCAAAATAGGAGTCTAGGGTTGCATTTTTCTGTTTCCTTTGCCTTGGCATGTTGCCACTTAATTGCTTGACTTTTTGGGCTTGTTGCCACACTATGGCTTTAAGGCCAGATAGAGGAATTTTTGTCCCAAACGTGTGGGGGGCAACTTCCGTTTCTGGCAAGCTGTAAACCCACCCACGACTTCCACCCTAGATCACAATCCAGATCCAGGGAGGTAAAAGCAAGAGCGATTACCCCCCAAGACTGATCACTGGATCTCCCTACAATTTGGAGGCCGGGAGCTGGAGCTGCGTCTGAAAACTACAAAATGGAGTGTCTCCTCAGCGGCTTCTAGCCCCCAGGGGAGGGAGACCACGCATTCCTCAAAAACAGGTCCCAAAGTCCATAGGACACTAACCTCTTACTTTGTTCTCGGCATGTCTATGTTGATAATTCTGGAGTCGCCACAGCTCCTGGTGTTCTGGAGTTCCTCCAGCCAGCTGCTGGCCCTGCCACCCTGGGGCTAAAACCTCGGCTCAGGAGGACCTGGGCTCGGCTTGGCTCCCTGCGCTCTGAGTGCTGTGCACTGCCAGGTCCCAGACAGCTGCACTGGTCCTTCCTGCAGGGCTGCTGGGCTGTCCTCAGTGGGAGGTTAGCTTCTCTGTGTCGTTCTGTGGGTGCTGGGGCTCCAGAAGTTGTTCAGAGTCCCCATTTACATAGTTTGGGGGGAATCTTTGCAAATTTTAAAGTACTATATAAATATCAATTTCCCCTATATATTTCTCCTAGTCCAGACAACACATAAGTCAACAAAATCAAGTGTTCCTTCCTCTCTGGAAAACAGGAGTTCTTAACACTCTGTGTGTGTGTGTGTGTGTGTGTGTGTGAGAGAGAGAGAGAGAGAGAGAGAGAGAGAGAGAGAGAGAGAGAGAGAGAAGGAGGGAGGGAGGGAGGGAGGGAAGGAAAGGGAGAGAGAGCACTTTGACAATCTGGGGAAGCTTATAGATCCTTCTCAAAAACAATGTTTTTAAATGCATAAAATAAAATTTATAGGATTGCAATGGAAACCAAATATACTGAAATGCAATTATCTAAAAAATTAAATACAAGTTCATAGATGCCAACTTGAGAACCTCTGATCAAAACTCATTTCTCTATTATTTCTCAATTTTCTATTTTTTCACAAAAATCCCACAGATAATATTTCCAACAGAGAAAAAGTGATAATTTAAGTCTAGGCTACCACTATCTGGCTAGTTAATCTGAGGAAAACCATCTAACCTCTCCAGAAACTCAAGTTCTTTAACTCTGAATGAAATGAAATGAAAGTATTTTTTGACCCAATGGTGTCTAAGGTTCTTTCCAGTTCTGAACTCAAATGAATCTTTGCTTAGCCTCTGATTCAGAGGGCACCATGCAACCTATAGTTAATTTGGGAAACCTTAAAGAAATTACAATATGATTCAATTTCCTATTTATAATGAGGTACTTGTCTTTTCCTTTTTTATATTTGCTTCATGAAATCAATAAAGTGGTTGTTCATCCTCTTAGGACATGATAGCTTTGATAATCTAGAAAATTTGAGCCAGATTCTACCAAACAGTAACAATCAGCAATCCATGTTTCCTTACCAGTCATTGATTCAAAATAAGACAGAACAGTGTTCCTCAGTCTTTCATTGGAAAGAACCCTGCTAGAACACCCAATCTAGTGGAGAATTTGGGGTCAGAGGACTCTGGTTAGTAGACCCACTCTCCTGCTTCCTACCTGTGTTCTCCCTGAAGGCATCACTTCACCTCTTCTAGGATTCTAATTTCTTCATATATAAAATGCGTAGAGGAAGGTAATAAACTCTAGATTTCCTTCCAACTCTTGAACTTAAAAACTCCAGGTACAATATCCCAGGATTCTCATTGATTAATAACTATCTTTTACATAGAAATTTAAGGTTGGCAAAATGTTTTATAAATATTATCTTCGTAACAAACCTGAGAAGGAGATAGAATCTCATTCATTAGATATGTGACCTTCCTTGGGCAAGTTGTTTCTTGACTTTAGAGAATGTCCAGAGGTGGACAAAAAGAAAGACAAAGGGCCTTGAGTTCATCCCCATGGTGCTGTGGAAATAGTGCTTAAGAGTCTAAGGATCTGAGTTCAAATCCCAATGTAATATGTCTGTGATCTTAAACAACGTGTCCTCCCTGGATCTCAGGTTCCTCTTCTTTAAAACAAACAAGTTGAATTAGGTTACCTCTAAGGTACTGTCTAACTCTAAACCTATGAACTAGAACTAATCTTTGTGATCTAGGACCAATTGAAGAAACTGTGGCTGTTAAGCCAGAGCAGAAGACATATAGATGGTGATGGGGAAGGTATTTTATAACCAGGGATTTGCTGATAAACATTTAACAACTGGCTAGTCAAAAATAATTTTTCAAGTGCATGCAGGACCCTTTATGTTTAATATACATTATCAACATTTTCCATCACTTTTTAAAGTACAGAAAACAGTAAGTCAAACCCTGATTTGTAGTTTCCAAATTTCAGAAGTGTAAATACACTGAAAATTTAACAACTGGCAAGCCAATATGAATTGATTCATACATACCCCTGAACTGTCTGCAAACACTTAAAGGCTGTCTTGTGGATGAGAGGGTAGATTTTCTTGGCTTTGCCCCAATGGACAGCACTAAAAATATTAGAAGAAAACTGAAATGTGAAAGAAGGCAAATTTAGATTTGATATAATAAAGAACTTTCTACCAATCAGAGTCATCCCAAAGTGGAAGGAGTTGCCACAAGGTGGGGGATGCTCTACTTCCCAGCCCGTCTGCTAGTGAGGGTTGTATCACCATTTGTCAAGTAGAGGAGATTTTGCTTTTTCCTCTATAGGATCGAACTAAATGACTTCTTATGATCCTTACAACTTTGAAATTCTTTGACTGTGAAAAAGCCAACATCATTTATTAAACACTTACCAGGAAGTGTACTAAGGGCTGGAAATACAAATATATGCTAAAAAAATGTTCCTGCCCTCAGGGAGCTTACATTGTGTTTGCTGAAGACCATACATATAAGGGAATTGAAAGGGGGGATTGAGAAGGAAAAGGCACCTGTATGAGGGTGTAGTGTCAAAGTTCAGAGGGTCAAAATTGAAATTGGGAGAGGAGTGAAAGATGGCCCACCAGTGCCCTCCCTCAAAGATGTAGGTTCCAGGAAGAATTCACCAATGGGAAAAAAAGATGTCAAGGAAGGTGGAAAGATCTCTGAGGGTAAGGAAAGAGCAGAAGTGGATGGCTAAGCTTTGATGGCAAAATCAGGAGAGTCAAAAGTGAAGCAGGAAAGGGGAAGGGTGATAACTGACATTTCTGCAGTACATTGAAAGTGTTAGAGGACTTTACATGTATATTTCCTTTGAGCCTCACAATGACCCTGTGAGGTGGAAACTATGGGTATTATTCCCCCTGCAATTTTTAGAACCCCTCTTGAGACTCAGTTTCCTGGCCTGGCATTACAAACATAATAGAGATAATAACCCTTGCATTACCTGCCTCACATGGTTGTTGCAAGGATAAAATGAGCTAAGGTATATAAATCACTTTGTAAACTTTAAAGCACTTTATAACTGCAAGCTATCATTATTATTATGTGAAATTGCACCCAAAGTGTGAGGAGTTAATCTTTGCTTCTTGGGAAGATGGAAGGGCTGGAATGGTAAAGGTGACGGGAAAACAGGTACAATATGGGGAAATTAAGCAGCTGTAAGTGGATATAATCATCTCAAACATAACGAAGTGACAATTACTCTTAGAAGGGCCCACCCCAAATGATAGCTTTTAGGTAGTGCATTCTTAAAAGGCAGGCCCAGGGAACACGGGAGGCCCCCTCTCTCAGGTTGTTGTTTTTTTTAACATAATTTTCATAGTAGAATATTGTTCTCACCCTTGAAGTCAAAAGTGAAATTCTGGTATTATTAATTTCGGCCCTATATTTTAAAAAAGCATTTGCCTCATTTCTACCAGTGAACGGCAGACATTCTTGAGCTCCAGTGAAGACTATTGTATCCCATGTCCTTTTGGTTATATCTGAGAGTAATGAGTGAAGTCAGCATGTCACAATGGTTTGGAAAGATGCAAAAAATATTAGCATAGTGTGTGTGTATGCATGTACACACATGTTTGTGTGTGCACTTTTACAGACAGATCAAAACAGAACCAAAGCCATTTGCAGCACCTGCAAATCTGTCCTTTCTATCTTTCCCACCCGCTCCCTCTTGCTATTGTCATGAGGGATATTTGAATGCTGAGGGTCAGGCAGATCCTGTAACCACATGTGGCCTTCTAGATCCTTGGGTGCAGCCTTTTGACTGAGTCCAAGTTTTACAGAATAAATCCTTTTATGAAGGGGATTTGTTCTGTGAAGTTTGGATTTAGTCAAAGAGCCGCATTGAGGGCTACATGTGGCCTCGAGACTCCAGGTTCCTTACCCTTGAACCTTGTATAGCCCCTATAGCCACCTCTTTTGCAAATTATCCCCACCTGAAACCCAACAGCAATCCAATTAATTATCACTTCAGCTCAGTAAAAATCAGTAAATCAGTTTTCCCTGTGTAAAGGGAACACAGACACACACACACACACACACACACAGACACACACACACACACACAGACACACACACACACACACACACACACTCTCTCTCTCTCTCTCTCTCTCTCTGTCTCTCTCTCTCTGTCTCTCTGTCTCTCTGTGTGTCTGTCTCTCTCTGTCTCTCTCTCTGTCTCTGTGTCTTTCTGTCTCTGTCTTTCTGTGTGTGTGTTTCTCTCTGTCTCAGTCTTGCTCTTCTTTCTTTTCCTCTTCTCTCTCTCTCCCTCTCTCTGTCAGAGGTCACTCTATGGTTATTACAAATTGCATTGAGCTTATTAGGACAGCTAAATGGTGCAGGCATAGAGCACTAGCCCTGGAGTCAGAAGGTCCTGAGTTCAAATATGGCCTCAGACACTTACTAGCTGGGCATTTAGACCTGTTTGCCTCAGTTTCCTCAGTTATAAAATGAGCTAGAGAAGGAAATGGCAAAGCACTCTAATATCTTTACCAAGAAAACCCCAAATGAGGTCACAAAAAGCCAGACACAACTGAAACAACTCAACAGCAACAGAAATTGAACTCATACAAATAATTTTAGCATGGCTCAAACAACAAAGCATCTCTCAGATGTATAACCTTCTTGTTGTTGATGTTTTCTTAAAAAGCTCTGAACCACCATGAAGTCACTTTGCTGGTTTACATACGGCAGCTCTTCTCTCCCCGCCCCTCCCCAGCCTCCCACCATTCTCTCCACCTCTAAAAGCCTGTATTCAAACCCTGGCTTGAAAGTCAAGGCAACGTGCTGATTGACTGTACAGGCATAATTGTGTTAATGACAAGACGAGGAGGCTACATTGTTCGATAGGCCGCTTATCATCGCTATTTATTTGGCTCCTTCTGCCAAGCCTGAATTAGACATCTAACATTGTGGTTTCCAGTCAGTCACTTAAAGTGCTTCAGTGTTGAAATAACATTTTTTTACAAGTCTTTTAGCTGTAGTTCAAGAGAAAAAAAACCCCATCTACGGCATCATTAAACAGGGTTCCAAGTTAGTCCTTGCTGAAAGATGGGAGGTTTGAGCTCTTAGGAAATGAAATCTTTGATCTTCAAAATGATTAGCAAAAACATTTTTTGTACACAGGCCCATTTTTATCTCCCTGTTAAAGACAATAATACAATTTAATCTACATAATACCTCTCTTTTTAATGCCTCCAGTCAGCCTCTGTTACTAATGCCTCCAACTGCTAGAGCCCCTGTGCCTGTTCTTTTCTGGGAAAGAAGCTAGCTGGAGACAGTGCTATCTCTGAAGGCATCACTTTTCTGGCAAGCAGTGAAGAAGGACCCAAATGGATGGAGCCAGCCTTCAGAAGTGCCTTTTGAAAGAACAGCATCTCAAAGCTGAGGCCTTCTGTGAATAGAAATTGATGGAAAGTTAATTTTCTTTAAAAAAATAATATAACTCACCCCCAAGGACATAACAGTGCTTTCCCCTTCCAGCCCCACTGAGTTAAGCAATGGCTATTCCACATTGATTCCATTCTTTGAAAGCAGGAAGTATCCTCTTTGAAGTAAAGACAGAAACCAAATAGTAGGAAACCATTTGCACTCCCAAGTTAAGAGGGACCTTTAGCATGTTGGTTGAGACAACTCAAGCTTGTCCTGGCTGATGGAATCCAGGGACAGTGGGGATAAACAAACCTCTCAAGTTACCCAAACTTCAAGTTCATCCAGTAAACCTATTTCTCCCTGACCCTCTCTATCTCCCTGACCAACACTGCCGCTCAATAGTAAGGGGGATTTCCGCCTTGTGTCCCTCGTAGTGATTTAAGTCTAAAAGCTGCTCCCAAATCTCAGTAAATGTTTTTGTTGCTGTTGTTGTTGAATTTTTAAGTAAATAGTGGTGGAGATACCCTCCCTTACTGTCCTCATCCTCACAATATTATTCTCCAAAGTAGAGGCCATGGCCTGCTGACCCTAAGAGGACCAAAGCTTCACATCAGAGTTCCAAAATCAATGAAAGGATAGGAAAATATGCTAGATCCCACCTTCTCTAAGACAGCTAATATCAAGGGTTGTTTCCAACTTAAACACACTTAGACTTTAATCCTTTAACACTCTCCTACTCTGGGACTCCCTTTAAGGTGCAAGTCCCAACCTCAACATTTCTGAGTCTGTGTAGATACCCACAGAACCACTGAGAATGACCCACCCAAAAGCATCCTTGTCCTCCCCCCACCCCATATCACCTTGGGTCAGAAGCAAGCATTTTTAAGAGGGTGGGGTCTGTGCTCAAGGGAAGGGCCCACACTTCCTACTTATCCTTCAATTCTTCAGTGAAAAGCAGATGAGCAGACAAATATGGGTTTGATGTGCACCAAAGATCCCATTATCTTCTTTATACCCCTCTGCCAAACTTCATTATTTTTTTTTCAAGTTCATCATCCTTTCAGTCCCCTTGGTTCAGCAGCATCATTGATTCCTTAACCCCCATCTCCAACCAGTCACTAAATATTTTTTCTACCTTCATACCTCTCACATGTCTCCTCACACATCTGTCACCTTAGTTCAGATTCTTCTAACCTCTCACCTCCATTATTGCAGTAATATTTTAAATGGTCCCCCTGCCTCAAGGGAGGTACCCACTCCAACCCATCCTTCTTGCAACCCCCAAAATTATTTTTTTCTAAAATCTGGTTCTGACCATATCACTCAGTATTTTTAATGGTACTCTATTGACTTCTGGCTCAAATATCATGTCATTTTCAGCCATCCTTTGTTTAAATTTCTATTTTTGTGTGTTTTATAATATAAATAATTATAGGTATGTAGTCCTACTATATAATTGATAAATAAGTATACAGATATTAGGTATGCATGTTAAATACCTTTTTACTGATGAGATTCACGAGAAAAAATGTTTGAAAAGCATTGCTTACAAAATAGCTATTGGTCCATACTCTTCAATAAACTAGGTGCTAGGCAGCAGTGAAGTATCCCCATGCCCCTCCACTGCTAGTGCCTTCTCTGTGAGATCACCTTTCATCCACTTTGTGTGTATCGTTCATCTACATAGTTGTTTCTGCATTGGTAGTTTTCCCTGTTAGAATGTGAGCTCCTTGAGGGCAGGGGCTGTTTTTACCTTTCTTTGCATCCTCAGCCCTTAGAAGAGTGACTTTCATCTTCAGCACCTTCTTTTGTAACATGGAGTTAAAATAGCTCCCAGTCAACAAGGTTTCTTTGAGGATCAAATAAAATAATTTATGCTAGTCTTGAAACACTATATAAATTATGTTTTTCTTACTATCATTATTATTATTTATTATCATTCTTGTTGTTAGTATGGTCCAATAAAGTCATAGTGGAGAACTTGCCGATCTGCTTTGGCTGAAGGTTAATCATCTTCTAGGTATTCCTTATACTAAAATAAATCAAAACCATCTAGTCTCTATCCTATCTACCCCTATCTAGTCCCTTATTCCATTGCTTATCTGTCTAGCTGTGAACTCATCCATTCAGGTACTCCCTCCAGTGCCACATACATATTATAACCCGTCTCTGCCTGCTTATCTCACATAACTTTCAATTATGTCTTCCCACAAGTTAACCACAGGAGGTCTACCCAACATGCCAAGTAGCCTTCCTCTCATTCTCCTGATATTGTAAGAACACCATGGGAGTGCCCACCTCTCCATTATTTGTTCTCTCCAAGGAACCCAGTTACTTACTTCTTTTGATAAGATATTTCTTAGAGAGAATGCTTTACGGTTTTCCCTATAGTTCTTTGTTTATAGTATGTTGCAGACTTTTCACACCCCCATGCCCTTCTCTCTTACTCTTTAGGTGAAGGTACTCAGTCAGAGAAGAAGACATTAGTAGCTCAGGGGGACCAGTAAATGCCTCTTAGGCTGGGTGGAATTTGAAGGAAGTCAGAGAAACCAAGAGGCAGAGGTGAAAGGGGGGCCTATTCCATCCATAGGGGATAGCCATGACAGAGCCACCAGTGATGCTGGAAGACAAGCTCCATAGAATTAGAAGCTTCTCTGTGAACACAGAGAGAGCCAGGGTCTATAAAGCCTTGAGGACAAGAGACATGAGGTCTGGAACTGGTGATGAAGGAAGGGAGATCACATCATTTTCAAGGAAAAAGTAGTGACTATTTATGTCAAAAAGAGTGCCGTCATCCTGAAGTCAAAATTCAAGAAGAGGAATCAGTTCAGAGCAACAGCCGGGAAGTATATATATATATATATATATATGCATCTGCCTTAAGCCTATTTTCCCCACCTTCTTCCTGTTTTCTACTTATACTCACCTAATCATGGGTGATTATAACTAACTAATGCAGTCTACAGAAAACCAGGTCTGGAGTCTGAAAGACCTTAGCTCAAATCTAGCCTCAGATAATTGCTAGCAGGGTGACCCCGGACAAGTCACTTAACAAACTTTTGTCTCAGTTTCCAAATCTGCAAAATGGGGAAAATAATAGCACATACCTTCCCAGACTGTTGTGAGGACAAAATGAGATATTTGTAAATTGTTCAGTACAGTGTCTGATATATAGTGAGCACTATATATGGTATATATATATATATATATATATATATATATATATATGTATGTATATATATATATATATATATATATATATATGGTAATTGTTGTTATTGTTATATTGGCTTATATCCACACTCCAGGAATATGGGATAGTGGTGACCGATTCCCAGTACTTAAGGCTTTGACCCTGAGAGAGACACACAAGCTCCTAGGTCATCAGGAGATCCCCAGACACTGTAGAGATGGAGAACTACTTCTGCTAAGAGTTCTGGTGTGAGTAACTTAACCATAGATACACCCAGAATCCCTACTCAGAAACACCTTTGCCCAGTAGACTGGAGAAGGACGCTCAGATAAACCACCCCCATATGATTAGTGTAGCCACAGGCCAAGCATTTCTGAGGGGCAGCAGCTGATGGCAGATGCAACTCCAGCTGAGCTATTCAAGAGATGGCTCCCCCATTGTTTTGCCCCCGTGGCCTGGATTCCTTGGCGCACTTGGTGCAGATGTGTCGATCTGGCTCTGTTGACTATGACTGGTGGGGAGATACAACCCCAGTTGTTCAGCGTGCAGTCCTGCTGATGGCATCCTGCTGTGGACCTGGGCTTCCTGTGCCCCAAGGCATCTTCCTATCGGCAGTAACAGGAGGTTGCTGAGAATGGCTGGAGACAATGCCAGTATAGCCATATAGGACATACAAAGGCCAGGGTGCAGAATTGGTCCTGCCGTGTTCCCTTGGCAGTGTGAGGCATTAGGTAATGTCCTAAAAGACTCTAGGATGGTCCTCTCCAGACTATGTCCTTCCCTTAGTCATTACTCCTACCTGAGTAGTGTCCAAAAAAATATCAAGAACAGTAGATGAAGCATGAACCATTCTGGGCAAGAAAAACTAAGAATGCCAGCCATGTGCCAGAGTACAAAAGGAAAAGTCCTGGACTTGGAGTCAGGAAGACCAAAATTTAAACCCTGCCTCCAACACTACTAGCTTTGTGACCCTGGAGAAATCACTTGACCTCTCTGAGCCTAAGTTTCCTCCCCTATAAAATGGGAATAGCAAAAGCATCTCCCACAGTGCTATGGCAAGGATCAAATGATATAGCGTATGTAAAGGACTTGCTGACCTTAAGGCTCTATGTGAGTATTATTGTTGTTATTGTTATGTGTCGCAACATAGGGAAAGTACTATTAATGGTAATGAAACCTATTAGTTAATTTACCTTTAAATGTAAATATACTGACCAAAAAAAGTCATATGTATTCAATAACAGAAAGAGAAAAAACTCCAAGTACAGTTTGTGATCACTTCTCATAACATTCCTACCTGCAGATTTCCTCCGGACTTGCCTTTTGCTTTGACCCTCTTTCTATCTCAAATTATTTTTGGATGATGAATCAAACCCTGGTGCTTCAGTGAAACATTAGCAAAAGTGCCATATGAAAGTGAGCCACTACTTTGTGACTGTTTCAGGAGACGCTGTATTTCAACAAGCTCCCTCGAATCCGTACAGTTTGTTTTTGTCTCTTACACCAACCAAGCTTTGCTGTGAATAGAGTCCTCTCTTCTATAGCATTGTATCTCAAAGTCCAGTCTGAGGCCCTTAGGGGTCCCTGAGATCCTCTCAGGAGATCAGCAAGGTCAAAGCTATTTTCATAATAATATCAAAATGTTTTCATCTCTAACACAGTATGTATCAATAAGTTGAAATCCATAAGCAAAAGCTCTTAGAAGTCTTCAATAATTTTAAAAGTATATATAAAATATGTAAAAGTATGAAGTATACATTTTTAAATTTATATTTAAATTTATCTTTATAATATCATATAATAAATTTATATTAAAATAAATAAAATTATATACCTGCCCTCTTAGGGCAAGTCACCCTGGGCCAGTCACTTCACCCTGTTTGCCTCAGTTTCCTCATCTGTCAAATGAACTGGAGCAGGAAATGGCAAACCACTCCAGTATCTCTGCCTGAGAAAACCCCAAATGAGGAGAGTCAAATACAATTGAAAACAACTGAAAGAAACAGAAAGATTGCCCCACTTATCCCACTCCCTTCTTTGACTAAAATTGAGAAAAATAAAGCCTTTTTTATGAGATATGAATACCCCAAATGGGGTCATGAAGAGTCAGACATAACTAACGATGATTGAAAGATGACAAAACGTGTTAAAGGACTGCTGTTTTACAGTAATCTCTTTCTCCTAGTCCCTGTCTACTTTATCTTTTGGAGCAACCTCCCCATTCAGATTTCCCTCTTTTCATGGTAGAGGTGTAGAATCTTCTCTGGTCTTCTCCACTCTGGGTAAATGCTTCAACAAACTTGTGTTCCTTAAAGATCCTGCCTTACTATATAAAATCAATACAGGATAAAAATAAGAGAAACTGAAATGAATGTCTTTGCAGAGCCCATTTGTAAATTGAAAGACCAGTTCACATGCAGAAAAATGTAATTAATTAGCTTAAAGGAAAACTTCCTTTATTGAATTAAGGATAAATTAAAAATTTTAATAAATTAAATTTTAAAAGTGAGATGTTTTTACAAACTCAAAAGCATTCCTATAAATTAGCTTCATTGCTTTTAAGTTTCAAATCAAGTACTCTCTTCATTTAAACTTATCCCATCTGTCTGTTTGAAGACCAGTCAACCCCTTTGCAAGAAGGCCCATTTCTACAAATAGAGTCTTCAATACGTACATAAAATATCATTTGATTTTAGTAGTAAGAGCCATGAATATGTAAACAAACATAAAATCTACTTCTGAGAACTCATAAAAGTGATCATTTCCAGCAGGTAGACTTGTGATTATAAATTCAGATCTGGAAGGCCACTTAGTCCAACTCCCTCATTTTACACATGAGGAAACTGAGGCCCCTGGACATGCACAAATCATCCTCATAGTAAGCTTGAAAGGTTTTGAGAGAATTTGAATTCAAATTCAAAGAATTTGAACCCAAGTCCTTTGTCTCCAAAGCCAGGACTCTTTCCATTGTATAGTACTGAGGGTCCAGGCTATGAGACAATAAGGTATATAATATTGTCTGAGGCATGGTAGGTAGTTCAGTGGATAGAGCATAGAACCTGGAATCTAGAAGACTCATCTTCCTGAATTCATCCAGCTTCAGATGCTTACTAGTTGTGCGACCCTAGGCAAGTCATTTAACCTTGCTTGCCTCAGTTTCTCATATGTAAAAATGAGCTGGAGAAGGAAATGACAAACCACTCCAGTATCTTTGTCAAGAAAACCCCAAATGAGGTACTGCTGAATCAGACATGAGTAAAATAATTGAACACAATAAGGTAAGCTTGGGGAACCTTATTTCCAGATTCTCTGTCCTGTGAAGAATTGCATAGTGCCCACCCTTCTTCAAGTCTATCCAATAAGTCTTTGGGGGATTTTTATCTGCATTAGCAGGCAAACCTAACAAAATCACACATCTTGGAAATATGGGACTTTGAACAAATCACTTAATAGAGTAGTTGTTGGAATGTACTCCAGGTACTCTGGATGTGGAGGGAGATTCTGTGAGACCTTTTCAAGGAATCAGGAGTCAAACTATTTCCTAATAGCATTAAAATTTCTAACATGGGGTGGCTAGGTGGCGCAGTGAGTAGAGCGTCGGCCCTGGAGTCAGAAGGACCTGAGTTCAGATCCGGCCTCAGACACTTAACACAGACAAACAAAAACCTAGCTGTGTGACCTTGGGCAAGTTACTTAACCCCAATGGCCTCCAAAAAGAAAAAAAAATTCTAACGTGGTAAATATCAATAGATACAAAGAGACAATACAATATAATAAATATGCAACTGATACATAAATAAAAGCTCTTTGGTGTCCTTGATAATTTTTAAGTATAAAGGGATCTTAAGACCAAAAAGTCTGTTAATCTCTCTGGCTTCAGTTCCTTTCCTCATCTATAAAATGAAGGCATTTAACCAGGTGACCTCTCGAATTTCTTCCAGCTCTAAATCTGCAAAGGATTCTATGAAGTAAGTTAAGTGCAAGTGTCAAGAGAAAGGAAGCTATTGTTTTGCACATGAGATCCAGTTGCAGGTTTAATTCAACAACAGACCTTTAGTAAGGTCCTATCCTGTCATTAAGGAATGTCTATTGAAGCAACATGAAACATAGAGAGATATGTCGAAACAAAATACATACAAAGGAATTTTAATGAGAGAGTGCTAATGCCTAGGGAGATTAGGAGAGACCTCTTGTAGTAGTTGGTGACTGAACTGTGCTTTGAAGAGAGCTAAAGGTTCTAAGGGGTGAAGATGCAAAGGAAGAGTATTTTAGGGATGAAGGACTGATCATTGAAAGACAGTCTTTTCATTAATAAGCATTTATTAAGTGCTGAGGATAAAAGAGAAGGAAAAAAGGCAATCCTTGCCCTCAAGGAGCTTACAGTCTAATAGGAGAGGCAATGTGCAAACAATGATATTCAAACAGATGCAGGATAAATTAGACATTGTTATTGTTGTTGTTTATTATTAACCTCTCATTTTTTAGAAGGACCAGTGACCTCACCATCACAGGGTGATGTCTTGACTCATGCCGAATTGGATTTATGGAGTCAGAGTTACAAAGTTGTCAACCTCACTATCCCTTTGAGAGTTATTGAAGTATAGTGACTGGCTATGGTCCAGGATGCAATGGATGACCTTGGGATCTTCAATGTCTGACCAAGCTTTAAGTACTCCACAGCACCTGCTTCTACACCCTTCATGCCCGTTGGAACAAATTGTTCTCATCTGTCCGCTCTTCAGGCAAGGGGGTGTAGTCTTCACAGGTTTCGTTACCATTTCCCTAACTCACTGTTTGTTACCCTCAACCTGGTATAGCCCATCTGCCAAGATTGTTTTCCCAGGATGTGGCCACTACAGCTTCTTGGAGCCACAAGTGAGAATTGAGTACCAGGTGGACACTGAAGGTAGGTGAGCATCCCTGAAAAGGTCTTGGCAAGCCCTGACACTGGAGGTGCCAGTCCTGCCTGAATACTCCATCCACCAACAGAGGGAAGCCACTAGCATAAGGAAAATCTGAAATGCTCCTTCTAGAAGGTGGGATTTTAGCTTGGAGGAGAGAACAGGGACCATTGCGCTCTTTGTTTTACTATCCCCAATGTCAAGGACAGAGACTTGTACATAATCAGTGCTTAATAAATATTTGTCGAACAAATTAATAAATGTAATGTCACCAAAAGAGAGACCAGATAATTGACCTAAAGAATCAGCTTAAATTCCCAGAACGGCAAGTAGAAATAAATTGTAACTAGCCTTAAGGGCAAAATCCTTGAGAAGTGAAGGATCATTGTTGAAACATGTTTCAGTTAGAAAGTCCCATCTTTTAGTGTTAACCGTGGCCCTTATTTTAAAAACATGGAATCAGCACAATCCTGCAAACACCCAAATGCATGCAGGCAAATATAGCCCTCCAGGTCTGAATGAGATTTTTACCTTCCCCCATACTTAAGGGACTTGTGTGAATTCTGTCCAACCATTTGTCCACTCCCTCACCCCTTGGATCCTACATGTGTACCAAGCTATCATCTAATTTGTGCAATTTTAAAATTTGACTTTCAGGCACTATCTTTTCATTCACCCCAGTTAGTAATTTCTTCTGTGAATCTTCCTGAACTAAAAGGAATTCTCCCCTCATTACAATGCAAAGTGGGTAGTTTCTTATATAAAAAAGTGGGTGGCACATATTTCTAGAGAATGGGCCTCTCTGCACACATCACTTAATTCAAGTGGTGGCCAAACACTAAGTTTTCTTTTGAATGGAACTGAAAACAACAGTTCACTCTACTTCCATAAAAGAGACTCCAAGACTGAGTAAGCCTTCAGTATTGGTGTTCCTTCATTGGGACTCTTTTTGATCCCCTCCTGATGAATGTAGATGAGGTGTTTGCATTACTCATTTATACCAAAGCAATTTGTAGACTCTTAATGCTTATCTTAATAGTTTTTACCCCTAACACTCCTGACTCAGCCCCGATCTGCATCCCATCTTATCTTCAAAAACTCCTGTGAATGATCTATTGGAAAAGGGATAGAAGAGGTTATAAAAGATAGAATAGACTGTTTTGAATAAACGAAATTAAAATGCTTTTGCATTAGAAAAATTGATATAGTTAAATAAAAAGATAAGTTGTATAGTAGAAAAAATCTTAATATCAAATACATCTGATGAAAGCCCAATTCCCAAAATATAAAGAGTATCAATATATTTATAAAACCAATGTCCATGTATCAATACATAAGTGGGCAAAGTTTTCAAAAGAAGAAGCGCTGATTAATAATTATATTAAAAATTCACCATCATTAATAATAAGAGAGCTTCACTTTAAATTATTCTGAGGTTCACTTCAATCAAAAAAATTCAAATATATCATAAAAAGTGAAAATAATTGATGTTAGAGGTACTGGAAAGTCAGAATCTATAATATACTGTTTGGAGAGCTATAAATTAATCCAACCATTCTAGATTCCAAATTCTATTTAATTTCAAATTAAATGGAAAAAATGGCTGGACTGTTCAAATTATTTGACCCAAAAATTCACTTTGGGGTGTAGGATATCAAAAGCAGGAAAAAATATCATTTAACTACCAAACTATTCATTGGAGCACTTTATGGGCAAGGGCTAGGGGGAGAAGAAGGAAGGAAGGGAAAGAGGGAGGGAAAGGGGAAAGAATGAAGGGAGGAAGAGATGAAAAGAAAGAGGAAGGGAAGAATGGAGAGAGAAAAGGAGGAAGAAGGAGGGAGAGAGGGCGGGAGGGAGAAAGGAATGAAATGAAGGAAGGAAAGAAGGAAGAAAGGAAGCAAGGAAGGAAGGAAGGAAGAAAGAAAGAAAGAAAGAAAGAAAGAAAGAAAGAAAGAAAGAAAGAAAAGAAGGAAGGAGAGGAAGAAAGGAAAGAAGGAGAGGAAGAAAGAAGGAGAGAAGGAAGGAAGGGAAGGAGGGAAGAAGGGAAAGAAAGGAAGGGAAGCAAGGTGGAAGGAAGAGAGAATGGAATGGAGAGAAGAATGAGCAAATGAATGAACAAGTAGATAAAGGAACAAATGAAAGAAACATCATATGTGCCCATCAGTTGAGAAAGGTTGAACAAGGTGTGGTACATGAATGCAATTCAATATTATTAAGCCATAAGACATAAATAATATATTAAATTTAGAGGAACATGAAAAGATTTATATACTTTGATAGAAAGCAAAGTTAGGGGAACAAAAATAATATGAAGTGACTTCAAAAATGTAAATAAAACAGCACAAAGTGACGACTGAACTCAAAATAAAAAAAAAATCACCTATACTGGGTCGAGAGGCCAGGTGACTGAACACTGAATGCAGTTGGTCTCCATTGATGGATTGGTCAGCTTTGCTTGATCATATTCTTCTTACAATTTAGGGTTTTGAGGGAATAAAATTAGGGAAAGATACAGGGAATTTTTTAAAACCAAAAGTATTTTTAAAAAGTAAGGACAAATGAAAGTTTTAAAAGATTTGTGTAAATCAATTCATGACATATAATTTCTTAAAATTCATCATTGTCACTTATAAAGCCTGCTAAATACCTTTTTTATCTATGTCAACAATTTGCTCATATGTAAGTTGGTTAAGGTCACTAGCCACTAGAGGCCTCTAGGACTTAGGAATCCCCATGGTTAATGGGAATGAAAGCTTTAGGCTGAACCCATCCTCTCCTGGGCAGCATATGCTCTGTCTTATAACATTTTGGTTTCTGAATCCAGATGATGGAAACCAGGCTAGTATGTCCCCTCTGACACCAACCTGGAACATGGACCCACTAATTAAAAGGCATTGTGGGAACTTGAATCCTCTGTAATACCAACAAAAGGCATTAAATGATTGGAAAATGATAAAAGAATGCAAATAATGGAAAAATACAGACATGACTATCCCCATTTCCTTGGTTCCCCATAAGATGCTTTTGGTTGCTTTCTCAGAACCAAGGAGATCTGATCATCTCTCTGTTAGCACAACAAAGGGAGATGGTACAAGTGCACTGTTGGGAGTAGCCAAGTAAATCTGTTTAAGTAATAACTGAGGCCTTGGCTAGTTCAAGTTCCAGGCTGCAGCCAAAATAGAAATGCAGAGAGTAATAAGGTTTTACTTCTCATACATGAGACTAGCCCTTATGATACTACTTATGTAAGACCTCATTACAATGGAAGGGGGAGGGAGAAAGAAGAGTGTTAGAGACTTACTGTAGCAGAGCCAAGGGTCTTCAGGATTTGGCTATTCCTTGGTATCTTTCCCTGTGTTTTATGGGCATGTACGCCCATCATGAGATCACAGGATTAGATTTAAAGTTGGAAAGGCCTTTAGAGGTCATGTAGTTCAGTATCCTCATTTCACAGATGAGAAAACTGTATGCTATGTTCATTCCCTAGGGAAGTCTGGTGTACTGGGCTATGCTATGAAGCTGCCCAAGGACTCAGGGACAGGGTTTGACAGTGATAAATTTGTGTCACAAGATTAGTGACAACTGTGTCCTGGATAGCACCCTTTGGCCCCTTCCCTCTTGCCTGGGGCATCTCAGTGTCATAGGTCACAAGTAAGTTGGGGAAGGGGCAGATGGGGCCGGGGAATAATCCTTAACCTATTCCTGGTATAACATTTCTAAAGTTCCCAAAAAATACCTGAAATGTGCGTGCTATTCTTTCACATGGAAAACATACTTCAAATACCCATTCCTTTCCGTAGATCTCCTACCCATCCCTTTTCTCCTGCCCATTCTTCCTTCATCCTCCCATCAAAACTAAACATGTCTCCTGGAATTTATTGGAACTGTAATTGATGTCAATTGATGAACAGTGATGCCGGTGTCTAGTTCTGACCCAATGGGGAAAAAAGTCTGGTGCCAAACCCTTGGCACATAACCCACTGAAGAGCTATTTGTATGTTACTTATAAATTCAATTCTATTCAATGACTAAACAGAGATCTCCTACAGAGGAGCAACTGAAACAGAGACTAAGTGAAGTAAGCTGTCTTTTACTCAATTAATCAGACTCAGGTTCTCCTAACCTCAATTTACTCATCTGTTAAATGAGATAATAGTTGTAGCTCCCATCTCAGAGGGTTGTTACAAAGCTTAAATTTATTATTGTATTCCAATCACCTGTTTTGGACAAAATTTTGGGCCTCAGTTTCTTCATCAATAAAACGTAAGTCACTTCCTGGACTAAATCTCTAATCCTTTGATGGGTCATCATCTGCGATATATACCCTCAATATTTGGAAGGGAGATACTATGATGTATGGGGAATTTGTATCTAAAGCATTTCAATGCAGCCAAACAAGGTCTCAAAGTAGCCTGAGGCTTCCTAGGAATGTAGTCTTAGAGATGAAAAATCAACAAGTCAACAAACATTTATTTAGCACCTAATATGTTCTGAGATCTATGCTGAGCACTAGAGATGCAAAGGCAAAAATAGTTTCTAACCACAAGGGTCTCCCAGTCTAATGGGGAGGAGCAGGGAACTATATGTAAGAACAAATGAGCAAAAACTACATGCAAATAAGGCATATAAAAGTGGATAATATGGAGGTAATCTCAGAGAGGAGATACTAACATTAAGTGGGATAGAGAAAAACTTCTCGAAGAAGGAGAGACTTCAGGTTAGCCTTGAAGAAAGCCAAAGCAGCCAGAAAGAGGGAATGAGGAGAGAGAATTCTAAGCATGAAGGATGGCTTGGGAAAATATCCAGAGTTGGGAGATGGAGGATGTTCTGCCAGGAACAGGAAGAAGGACAATGTAGAGCATGGAGAGGTGAATAAAGGATAGAAATACTGGAAAATAGAAGGGAGCAGCTTATAAAAGGCTCTAAAAGTCAAAAGACTGTATATTTGAATTTGAAGGCAATAGGGAGCCATGTGAATTTATTGAGTAGGGAAAGTAGAAGATCACTTATAGATAAGTGAAAGATAGACTGGAGTAGGTGGAGGCTTGAGTCAGGGAGGCCAACCAGCAGGCTACTGCATTAGTCCAGGCATGAGGTGATGAGAGTCTGCGTCAGGGTGGTGGCAGTGGCAGAGAAGAGAAAGGCATGTATATAAGTGATGTTGAGAAAGTGAATTCCACAAGATTTGGCAAGAGATTTCATAAAGAAAGTGAAGATTCAAAGAAGACCCCTAGGTTACAGTCCTGGGTAACTAGGAGGGTGGATGGTGGCACCCTTGACATTTGTAAGGAAATTAAAAAGAGAGAAAAGGATCATGATTTCAGCTTTGGATGCTGAACTGAACATTGACATTTGAGAATTTGAGACTAGAGGTATCTCAGAGACAGAGTCCAAGTCCTTCATTTTTTTAAATAAGTGAACTGAGGCACATAAAGTTTAAATAGTTTGCCCCAATTCATACCAGTAGTAAGTGGCAAAGCCAAGATTTGAATGCAGGTACTCAAACTACAAATCCAGTGCTCTTTTTATTGGACCATGTCACTGATGCTCTATCAATCTGGAACTGTGTAGCCCCATTAGGACCCACTTCTTTATCCTCTCATGGAGTTAAGTATTTAGCAAAAATACATTGATGGTTCTATCTATTCTGACTACTCTCTCTCCTTCCATGACTAAAGTATTCCCAAGAAGTCCTGCCACCACAAGTGATACAGCATGGTGCCTGGGGAAAGACACTCTTTATTTATCCAACATTTAACAAATACTCATTGACCCTGCCTTATGCATCATATCTTGACTTAGCGTCTTCACCAGCACCAAGGCCAGCGCTCTATGCAGCCTCTTCAATGAATGCTTTGAATGAACCATGTTAGGTGCTATAAAGTGTAAATGAAGACTATGAAACACATGTCATCACTGCCCACAGGGAGCTTACATGTTTTTTTTCAGGATGATTAGACATTATACACAAACTACTGTGATACAAGGCAATGTATGATGAATATAATAGGAGAGGGATTAGGAAAGGTCTTTGTGAGCTCTTAGGAAAGGGAGGTCACAGCACCACAGAGCCTCAGAATGAGAAGAATCTCACTGGCCATCTGGTCCAACTTGTGCTAAGTAGGAATCTCCTATATATCATTACTTGACACGCAGACATCCAGACCTGGCTTGAAGACCTCAAGTGAGGGGGTTGGACCCACTATCTCCCAAGGCAACCATTCTACTTTGAAACTATTTTAGTTTTTTTTTTTTATATATAAAGTCTAAATTGACATTTTTTAAACTTCTGTCTCCTATCCTTTGTTCTTCCCTCTGGGTCCATGCTGAATAAACCTAATCCTGCTTCAAAGGCCTGAGACAATCCTTTATCATTACTTAATTGGAGAACCAGGAAAGGCTTTATGGGCAAAGTAGCATTTGAGCTGTCCCTTAAAGAATTGGGCAATTGTTACAAGATTTTCTTGCCTCAGTCTACTTACCTGCAAAATTTCCAGAGAAAACATTAGTATACTACAAGCATGGCAATGAAGTTTTTTTCTGAAATAATATAGTTGTCAATTCTGAAAGTACAATTGGACCTATGTGACTATGCACTAAGAAATTACCATAGCTATATCCAGGGCAATGCTAGACCCAGCTCATGCCAGTTTATGAGAACCAATTGTTAAAATTTCAGTGTATTTACACCTCAGAAATTGGTGAGTGCCACAAATCTAGGCTTGATTTATTGTTCTGTTGACTGCTAAACTTAAGAAAGTGATAGAGAAAATGTCAATAATACAGATTAAACTTAAAAGTACATCATAAGATCATGTTTGGAGAGTTTGTTGACCTGTCTGGAGGCATCACACACACATGCACACGTATGAGGAGCAGCATGACTTAGATAACCTTGGAGCTCAAATGCAGGTTCTGACACATTAACTCTATGACCCTAGGAAAATCATTCAATCTTTCAGCCCCCTGACAACTCTCTAGGACCATCAATTTATAATGGTAAGAGGAGCATCTTCCCTAGATTGGTGAAATCCCAGTGATTTCCATAAGCATTAAAGACAGGACTTGAACCCAGAATCTTTCTAGCTCTGAGGTTAGCCCCTCTCTCCACTTTACAACACTTCCTCTCCTATGTTTCTATGTGTACATACACACATATGCATGTATGTATAGATGCCCATGACTGCACATGTATAACATATGTATACGCACATATCTATATTATATATGTGTGTATGTGTATATATAAATGTGGGTGCATGCATATGGGCAGCTAATTGGTGAACTGGATAGAGTGCTGGACCTGAAGTCAGGAAGACTTATTTTCCTAAGTTCAAATCCAGGCTCTGACACTTTGTAGCTGTGTGACCCTGGGCAAGTCTCTTAACTCTCCCTCAGTTTCCTTATCTGTCAAATGAGCTGGAGAAGAAAATGGCAAACAGCTACAGTATCTCTGTCAAGAAAACCTCAAATGGGGTCAAAAAGAGTTGGACACAACTAAACAACAACAAAAGTACACATACGTAGGAACTTATTACATGTACTTTGCATATATACATCTGTATTGCTATAGGTATATATAATGACAAACACAATTTTCTCAAAGTCTAGTGTTTTAAAAAATAGTGAGCACCACTCACTCTAAGAATAAAGTGAGTGGTATGCTTGCTATTGGTTTTGCTTATAATAATTATTTAATCTTACTCTAGGAATAGTGTTTCTCTAACATCTCATTCATTATCTATATTTGCTATAAAGGACAACATTCCTCCTAGTTTTTATCACCCAACAGGAATTGCAGCTTTATTTAGATCAGCCCATGTTTCAATAGCCATCAGAGGCAATGAGATACCTCCATAAAGCCAGCATGCCACCTTCCAAAAGCATGGGCTTCTGTCTCTCCAAGTAAGCCAACCCCAACCACCCTCACATGGAGAAACTCTCTACTAAGTGCCAGTAACCTAAATTCTGACCCAAGTAGGAGCCTCCGAGCCTGAACTCCATGGGAAGTCTCAGAAGTTCCAAAGAGAGAAGTGTGGCCATTAGCCGTGCTCTCCATACCCCATTAAAAAGAAGAGCCATCTATCTACAGATGCACTTTGAAACATTTTGCTTTGTTTTGTTTTGTGGGGCATAAATAGCAGAAACCAGAATGTGGCTTTTTTTCTCCTTTATATTCCAATGAGATTTGGTAGTTTAGCTGGAGCTACAATGGAATAGCACTTGTGGTTCATGTTATATTAATATTGTGGCCTGATTATCAAAAACCATTACTCTTGGTTATCTTGCCCAGGCTGAACCAGGCGGCCATAAGTCAGAATTTGACTGGCCGCACACAGCCTGCTCAGTGCTTATGATAACAGTATTCTTAATGGAAAAGTGCATTTGTAAAATTATTGCCTTTTAAAGATCAGATTGGTTATAAATGAGATGAGATCACAGAATTTCTTGCCTCTGCATAAAAAAATTAAATACATAAATAAAATGTCAGAATCCTCCATTGTCTCCATCTCATACAGGTCAGTTTACTTGTGGTCAAACTCAGCTAAGGGTGGGAGAGAGGGTTGGGAGGGTGATTTTCCTGATACATTATTGGCTTAAGCCTGGGCAGGGACACAAGGGGACATGAGCAATCCTTTTTCTTCCCTTTTTTTTTTCTTTTGAAATTCTTCCTGCCTAAGGGGGTCTTGTGTCTATGCCCTTGTGTGTGTGTTTTGTCATTTTTCTATTGTTGTGTGCTTTTATAAACCATGATGGTCCTAGATCGTAAACCACACGGATCCCTTGTGGAACCCAATCATCATTTCAGAGTCCTCTGTGGAACTTTGTATGTTTAGGATTCTGTCCAGGAGTGATGGTGTTCTTCTCTCCAAGCGAAAGCCGATATGACCATTAAAAATTCTCCTTCTCTTACTGTGTGCGGAAAGCTGGAGAAAGGTAAGAAGAAAGGCAACTCTAATAAAGTGGAAGGACTCAGTCTTAATACTTGACTAATCTCTCTATCTTGGCCCTGCATTTCATTATATACGTGTTATCCCTGTTGGGGATAAGAGTGATAGGGCCTTACTTTTGAAAGTGTCCTCTCCAGGGACTCCATTAGACCCTCTCTTCCAAAGCCCCCCAAAGGTCTTTACAAACAAAAATATGAGGAATAAACACCCAGGCCCCTCACGCCTTCATTTATGCCACTCCTATTTGAACGTATTTCAGAATCCTTGATTGTTAGAGACAGTTAAGCTTTTCAGCCTTAATTCATTAAAAAATATATATATTCATGACAAGTTGTTTGAAATGTGGTCCCTTAAGCTTTTGCGCCGGGCTCCTCGAAACTGTTTCATATCGCTATCTAAGAAGAAAAGCCAGCCAAGATTTACATTTTAATTTAGTTAACCAAATAGTTCAGACTGTGTTCTCCAAAGACAAAGCTTGGTCTGTAAGTGGGTCGGATTTTCCTGTATTTTACGGCTGCAATTTGCATGAGAAACACCAGATCCTGCATAATTGTTGCTTTGTTGTTGTGATCCGAGGAGCTGTTTCCAATGTCAATAATTATAACTTGAAATGAAATTTAGTAGCAGTTTGGGGGCGGGGAAGGCGGGAGCCTGCCAGCCAGTCAGGATTTCACCATCAAACTAACCACAGTCTAGCCACCTAATGGGAGGCAGTGATGGAGGGGAGCCTCCCAACAAAAACTGAGGTCCCCAGGCAGGAAACTGACAAGGCCTCTGGCTGCCCCAAGACAGGGCAAGGCTCAGGCCCTTTCTGCTGAGCTCTAATGAAGACTCACATGTTTTATATATGATGGACTGCTAATTGCTTCATTACCCATGCAAATCATAAAGGCAAACTGTGTCTTCTCATAAAATTGGTAACTAGGCTATTTAAAAGCCAAACCTCAGAGAAGCATTATGATGTCCATGATACCCTGGCTTTGGGTCCCCATCATCTTCTGTTTCCCCATCACCACCACCCCCTTTTAATGACTTTATATTAAGTTGTTATATTAAGTTTGGGGCTGTTTAGTGCTTTGGATTGATCTTAGGTGGAGATGGGGGGTGGAAATTGCTGGATGGAGGAGGAGGAGTTCTTGGGGATCAGATGAGGTCGTCCCGGAGAGGTTGAGATGGGTAGATGGGAAATGGGAACCTGGAACAGTCAGTCATTTAACAAATATTTTTTTTAAAGGTGCTTGCGTTTAGGCTATGGAGAAAGAGAGGAATTAGACCTGGGATTTCACTTAGATAAGGAAACTACAGACCAGCACTTTTTATACCGAGCTACCTAAAGCAATGAGAGTTCAGACTTGCCTAGGGTCACACAGTCACCATGTGTGACCTGGTTTCAAGATTTGCTCTCTGTTCTTTATGACACTGATTGGGGGGAGGAACTGGGGAAGGAGGAAAGGAAAGAAAATAGAAAGACAAAAAAGTGAAATGATCTTTTAATAATGTTGGACAGACAATATGGTGAGATTCAGCAAGCCCTTAGATTTAGAGTATTCAAAAGCTCTAGATTCAAATCCTGGCTGGACATATGTTATTTATCTAAGTCTGTTCATGTGCAAAATGAAGGGACTGAATTAGATCATCTCTGAGGAAGGCTTCTTCCAGCTCCAAAGTTATGATCCCATCATAGTAAAAACCTGACATTAGCAAATGGATCAGGAGACCTCTGAGCAAAGGCATGTTAGTAAATGTTTAACAACTGGCTATTTGGGAGGGGAGGGGGCAGGGAATGATACACAGGACACACTTTTAAATTTAATCTGAATTATTACATTTTTCTCCATCACCTTCTTAAGTCTAGAAATCTATAAAACAACAAATAATCCCCGATTTGTACTATTTATCAAATCCTATGCATTTTCTGTCAATTTCACACTGAATATTCAGTCTTTGGAGGCTGTTGCATACCCCTGCAGCTGAGAAAACTGAAGCCTGGGGAAATGATGTGGGTCTAGATCAGAGAATGGGAATGGAGGTCTTTAATTTTCCAATAGTCTTAACGGTCAGGAGGAATGTATACACTGCAATTAACAATGCAATGTTGTTGCATAACACCTTGTGAAGCTGGTATCACAGGTTTCAATATTACCATTTTTCTAGACTACAAGTTCTTTGAGGGAAGGATTGTTTCATTTTTTTGTCTGTGATTATTGCAAGGTTTGTCTCATAGTAGACATTTAATAAATGCTTTTTAAATTCAATTTAATTTTACCCATGTGGAAATTAAGGCTCAGAAAGATCATGGATGGCCCATGGCCATTTGACTGCTGAGAATGAGCAGAATTTCAACCCAGGCCTACCTTAATCCAAGTTCAAAAATCTATGCACTGTTCCATATGCTATTTCCTCATAGCCACATAATTCTATTGTCAATAGAAAGGCAGAAAAGGAGATTTCATTCTGGACTATTTCTCTGCTCTTATAAGAGGAAGGGAGAGGTTCAGACTAGTAATATCTTCCCTGTTGGAGAAACCCATTTTGGAAATTCTTTTCACTGATGCAAATGGGCAGCTCTTCTGTGACTCATAGGGAATTATCTCTGTTCACTAAGAGGTTAAGTGATTTGTCAATGGTCATACACAGCAAGTGTAATTCAGAAATAAAACCTGAACCTACATCTTTCTGGACTCCAGATAGCTTCTCTATCTTCTACCTCAAACAGCCTCTCTTCACTCTCTTATTAGATGTAAGCCAGCAGAATGGGTAAAAAATTAAAGCAGGGAGTTGTTTGGAATGAACACCAAACATCTTCAAATATCCCTAGTTGAATAGTACCAAGTATTAGACAGGCATCACTTTATTCATTGAAATTTGGAAACTCTTGAGGGCTCCTAATTCCAGCTAACTAACACATTAAGTCTTTACTGAGCTCCCACCCCACTTCTCCCCAACAATTGGCACAAAGCTAATAAGTAGCTCTTTTTTTTGGCCTTATCCAAAAAAAAGTCTACAAAGAAAAAATAAGAAACTATAAACCTACGAAAAGACACACCATTAAAATCCCATAATGCAATTTTAATTAGGGCCCCAAACTCCAGAATTGCAGGTGTACAAACTTAGAAGGCCGGGGACTATTTGACGGTAAACACGCTTGGAGGCTAACTCACAAATGCTTGTGTCAAGGTAACAAAGAAATTGTACCCCGGTACTAATTTCTCCGCACAGCTGTTGGGCTGTTAGATGAGGAGGCTGTATACCTTTCCCAGGAATAGGAAGGCAGACTGTCGGAGTGCCTGTGTTTGTCCTACTAGCCTCATTCTTGTTGCTGGCAGAGCATGTCCCAACTGTTGTCAATTTATCAATGTAATGCGCGCTAGTGGGCACAGTGTGAGCAGCTATTAGGGCAGGTGCTTCTATCCATCACAGCCAGTCACTTATCCCACCTTGTCAGGAAAACTAAATGGAGCTTTTGGAGAAATGTAAACAACTCTCTAATGGACAATCAAAGGGCCACTTTCTGAAGCAAACAAGAGGAAGAAATCTGACAAGACGTTTTTGGATGGGGGGGGGGGATACTTAAAGTGTTGTCTCTGTATTGTTGTTGGTTTTTTTTTTTAAAGAACTTTTGAATGTGTTGTAGATTTTAAATGAAGGAAGGGATAGAGAGGAAAGAAAAGGAAAGGGGAAAACATCTAAAGCCAAGGACCTAACCTTACGAAAGAGCTTGTTTTGCATTGCCAATACAGGGGGATGGGGAATGGCTAGCATCCGAGAGGAAACCGGGTGAGACTGCCAACCTGGAAATCCAGGCAAAATAGGACACCCCAATATAAATAGACTGCTTGTCGCCTCCGGAGATGCACAGGACGTTATTATTAATGGTATTTTTAAATTTTGAAATGCGCTTAGCCTCCAGGCACATGTACAAAGCTGGAATGCAATATTTAAATGCCTCCTCCCTGGGACTGCACTTGATGGGGCCTCACACATCATCAGGCAAAAATCTGACGAAACAGATGGCTCCTTCACCGCACCCCCGAAAGACGACAAACTCTGGCTTTGTCAGAGCAGGAGGAGAGCGTATTTCTCTGAAAATGCCCTGGCTTCATCCCCCCTGCTGGTAGGGGGCATGTCTTAGCTGCTGCATTTTGTTTTCCACTGTCATGATGGTGCCAAGAGGAGGGACCGTCTTGAAAGTAATAACTGAGAACTCTAGACTTCAAGATGGGCATCTCACAATGCACAAGAAACTGAGTAGGGAGCCAGGGTAAACTGGAGCACAGGTGTTAGTGGTCTGCCTGCCAGGTGCCTTTTGCCAGATGGACTGATGCTACCTTGGCCAACTGAAGGCTCTGGGTGGTCATTCAGGGAAACCTCCTGTGGAGGAGTTTGTAGTAATTCATTCTCAAGGCCACAAAGATGTGAAGAGTAGCCAGGGTCTACATCATGAAAAGACTCCTAATCTCAGTGCTCATGTAAATTAGTACAAGAGGAGGAAAGAAAGATATTCTGGGATGAAATTATCCTGAAATTCTGGGATCCAAGAAGGAGAACTGAGAGGGACCTCGAGGGTGATCTAGTGGGGACTTGCTCCCCACTGTCATTTCTGGAGTCTCCCTTTACCTCTATCATTGAGGAACTTTTCCTCCTTTTGAATCCATTCAATCAAAATGTTCTACCTAATCTAAATTATAGTGCTTCTAGGGCCCCCATGTCTCCCCAGCGATTTTTACTCTGCTCTCAAAGAGCTCAGCCCCTGCCTTACCATTTCTCTCTTCTTCAGCTCTTGATTTTATACCATGGGATTTTAATATTTACCTAGATTCTCCATCAAATCCCTCAATTTCCAAATTCTTCAGCCTTTTAAAATAGCATGACCTATTCCTATACACCACCTCAGTCACACATATGGACAGGAATACACTAGATCTCATCATCATTACCTGACTAGAAACTTTGATATTCTCCTTCTGTCTAAGGCCTATATTTCCACTCTCCTTAATCCTTACACCTCATGAACCCATTTTCACCATCATTGAAACCCCCAACATCCTACCTTTCAAGACTTTCCTAGGATTATGTTCCTTCCTCTCTAATCTCAATCCAATTTCAACTCTACCTTGTCCTTTGCTCTCAAATCCCTTAACCTAGGTCCATTCATCTTTTTTCAAACCTCAGACCTGGATTACTCCCACCACCTGCCTCCTTTACTCCTACTTACAAACTACTGAACACATCTGCACAAAGTCTCATAATTGTACTAAGTACACCAAGAGAGTTCTTTTGTTCCTCCTTAATTGATTCTCTGGACAATTAGGTGGTACAATGGATAGGGTGCAGGGTCTAGAGTTAGGGAGACTCATCTTTATGAGTTCAAGTCAGACCTCAGACACTTACTAGCTGTGTAACCCTGGGCAAGTCATTGAACCCTGTTTGACTCAGTTTCCTCATCTGTAAAATGAGCTGGAGAAGGAAATGGCAAACCCCTCCAGTATCTTTGCCAAGAAAATCCTAATAGGGGTCAAGAAGAGTATGATGTGATTGATCAGAAAATGAAAGCTCTTGTTATTATCTCAACCAAACTCTGTGAAAGCTGTCTATACATATTGACTCTGCCTCTTCTGCTCTTGCTTACTCCCCAACCCTTTGTAATCTGACTTCTGACTTCCTCATTCACCTGAAGCTACTCTCTCCAAAGTTGGCCATAATCTCTTACTTGGCAAAACCCCATGTATTTGCTGCATTTGATACAATCTCCAATCTTGGTTTTTGCAACTCTCTCTCTCTCTCTCTCTCTCTCTCTCTCTCTCTCTCTCTCTCTCTCTCTGTCTCTCTGTCTCTCTCTGTCTTTCTCTGTCTCTCTGTCTCTCTCTGTCTTTCTCTGTCTCTCTCTGTCTCTCTGTCTCTCTCTGTCTCTCTCTCTGTCTCTGTCTCTCTCTGTCTCTGTCTCTCTGTCTCTCTGTCTCTGTCTCTGTCTCTCTCTCTCTCTCTGTCTCTCTCTCTCTCTCTCCCCACACACACTTCCCTTCTCCTCCTACCTGTCTGACCATTCCTCAGTCTACATGACTGGCTCATCAACAACATCATGCCCCAACTGTAGGAGTCCACAGTGTTCTATCCTAAGCCCTTTGCTCTTCTCTCTGTTTTTCATCTCTGTCTTGGTAACCTCATAAACTTCAGTGGGCTTAACCATTATCTTTATAGAGATGACTCACAAATATTCTAGCCAGAGTTAGTCTCTCTGCCAGATTTCAATCTTGCATTACCATGTCCATCTTCTCTCTGGTCTTGTGGGCCATTCCCCAGAACTATTCACTGTGAAGTTTGGACTATATTGTGATCCTGATAGAGATCTATAAGGACAGAAAAGGGGCTAGTAAATTTACCAGAATTATAACATTTTAACCTTGCCCAAGGCACTCCAATGTGGATGACATTCCCAAAGCCCTGGGCAATATTTGAAATTTTGCCAATCCGGAAAGTGAATAAAATTGAGGTCTCTCAAATACGCTCCAAACTTTCTATTAATATTTGTTCTATAGTGATGGGACCTTTATCCCTGTTCATTTTTTCTCCCCTTACCTTAAATTGATAAAGCCCTAAAAGGCAGGAGCCATGTCTGTTCAGTTCATTTTGTAGAGCCCCTGGCATGATGCCATATGCATATTGATGTTTTCCAGATGATTTTATGGAATGGAGTCTCCTTGATTAGACAATAAGAAATGCTTTGATTCCTTGATCTGATGAATTTGGATGGAGGGGTGGCAAATGATGTTATTCATAATTCAAAATTCAAAAATGATGGAGAACCAGAGAGGTGAGATGGTAATGTGAATTATAGGAATGTTGCTAAGGAAAGAAGCATGGAGTAATGAATGAACATGGCCTCAGAGACAAGGTGACTTGGGTTCAAATCTTCCCTTTGACATGTGCTAGCTACGTGATCCTGGCCAAGTCATTTAATCTCTGTGTTCTGAGCAATTCTCCAATATGATTATCTTTAACCTGGAATTGTGGAATTTGTGTGTGTGTGTGTGTGTGCATGTATATGTGTGTGTATTCACTCTCTTCCATGGCTCCAAGAAGCTATATCATGAGCAATGGCCATACTCTGTTGTAGAACCATCTTGGCAGATGGGCTAAACCAGGTTGAGGGTAACTAACCAGCTTCAAAGCCATCTCTGAGTTAGGAGGATGTCCACATCAAGCCAACTTACCCCAATAGGATGGGTAGGTAAGAACAATTTGTTCCATTGGTCATGAAAGCAACTGAAGCAGGCACTATGAATTGCTTTAGAGCTTGGTCAGACATGGAAGACACAAAGGTCCTTGACTGCATCCCAGGCCATCACTAGTCATCTTTAAACTGACTGAACTTTGATGATTTTGGAAGAAAGGATTGAAGCTGATGACTGTGTAACTCTGCCTCACTTAAATCCAGTTCACATGTGAGTTAAAACATTACCCTACGATGTCATTAAAACTCTTTGAAAATGAAAAATGAAAAACAGCTATATCTATATCTACATATAGATAGGTATATTTGTACACACATATACATATGCATGTATACATACTCACATCTATACATATTGACATCTTTTTCAATTTATTGACTTCCTTTATAATTCTTTTTATGTTATACATTTAAAAACATTATTCTGAAAAGGGATTACTATATGTTTCACCAGACTGCCAATGGGGTCCAGGACACAAAAAAGATTAAGAGCCCCTTTTCTAAGACAATCAGATGCCTAACAGTTGCTGAGCTGAATTGGCAGAGAGTAACCTTCCTGGAAGTTCTATATACTGATAATCACAGGGTATCATTGCCCTAATGATGATGATGTTGATGTTGGTGAAGATGAGGGTGATGATGACCAATTACTATAATAAATGCTGGAGGTGATTTGATGATACTCGAGTAGCACTTTAAAGCTTACAAAATTTTACAAGCTCTTGATGATTTTCTCATCTGTACCTCACAATAACCATGTGAAGTATTATAAATGTTATTTACCCCCATTTTACTGTTCACAAGCTTGAGGCTCAGACTGGTAAAGTGATTTGCTCCAGGTTATACTGCTTATAAATATCAAGGAAAAATTGATACTAGGGCTTCCTGATTCTAAATTCTGCACTCTAAAGTCATTAGAATTGTAAGAGGCCACACCATGGGAGCCATTTTGGCCCCTCATGGGAATGGAGGTACCTCAAGCACTACAAGGTATTTTTTGGTAGGAATTTGCTCACTGCTTCTCTAACAGAGGCTAAACCTACATTTCTCTAACATAAAGCCTTCAGTTTTGCCATTTTCTAATGAACTCCAAAACCCCCCAGTCTGTTTGCCAACACATTTGGCATTTTTATACTGACAGAATGATTTTTCATTGCACAGCCTGAGCAATTGCATTAATGAAGAATGAATGAGAGCACCATTTGATGGGAGGTAATGACCACTGGGTCAGCAATCCAGGCTCTTCTATGAGATACTATGTGTCTTTTGTTAAATTTACTGCTACATGCCAATCCTTTTATTCTTCTTTCAGTGCCTTCTGTCACATTCTTAGGGCCACAGAATCTCTGAGTAGGAAGGGACTAGAGAGGAGCAGTGTCAAACACAAATAGAACAGAAGATACTAATGGGTCCATAAGAATCCCTATGGGCCCAAGTTGACTTGGTTCTAAAGTTTTTATCTTTTTTTTATTGTATCTTTATTTATTTTGTCAAATATTTCCTGATTACATTTTAGTCTATTTGAGGACAACCTTGGGAATGTTTCTGGCTACCTGTGGTCAGCATGTTTGATATTTGGGCCTTAGAGGACATCCAACCTATTCTTAATGAGAATCCCCTTTAAACTGTACTTGATAAAGTTGTCATCTAGCCTTTGCTTGAAGACCTCCAGTGAAGGAGAACCAATTGCCCTTCTTAAGGAAGCCCATCCTACTTCTAGACAGCTCTAATTGTTAAGAAGTTTTCCTGACATTAGGCCTAATTGATATGTTTGAAATTTCCACCCATTCCCTCTTTTTCTGCCCTCTGGAGTCAAACATAACAACCCTAATCCATCAACCACATGGCAACTCTTCCAATGCCTAGAGGCATCGGGAGTGTCACCCATTCACCCACCCATTCATGTCTTCTCTTCTTCAGACTAAACATCTCTCCTTACTTCAATTAATCTTTATATGGCCTTTTCTTGAGGATCTTCACCAGCCTAGTACCCCTTCTCTGCATACTCACTGGTTTTAACAATATACTTCCTAGAATATGGCATATAGATCTGAACACAGCATGCCAAATATGACTTGACCAGGTCTGTCTTCTCTTTAGTCCTAGACAATATGCTTCTCTGAATAATTCCCAAGATTGGATTCAGTATGGGCTCTCATATCACATTTTCCAAAATAGTAGTTCCAATTTTTTTTCCTCCTTCCTCAGACCCCAAACTCTTAGCAGACTACTTTTCTCCACTCCTCCTACTTTACCAAAACAAAAGCTCTTTGATTTGAACTCCACAAACTCCCCTTCTCTACTCCTCCAAACCTCTCAGTATCTTCACCCCTTCTTTCTTTCATCCATCTATTCTCCTGGTCAAGGTCAACCCCTTCATCTCTACCCTAAATCCATCATATCCCCTCTTATGACCTTACTTTATCAATCCATTCATGTTCTCTCATATGTCTTTAATCTCTGCCTTAGTCTACACACCACGTTGGGCCTATCTATCCAGTCTCATCACCACCCACCCCCAAACAGACACATACGCACACACACACACACACACACACACACACACACACACACACAATCTTTCCCACTCCTCCCTCAAGCAGTTATCCTACCTTTTTCCAGTCCAGTTCTTTATCATTTACTCTTTCTTCAAGCCTTTCTAGTTCAGCTTCTTCCCCCTTCACTCTATTGATAACAACTGGTTTTCGTGTCATTCATGACATTCTTATTGCTAAACTGAATGGTTCTCTTTTATGTTCTCATCATCTTTGACTTCTCTGAAGCATTGCTCAACTTTGACTTCTCCCTTGGCATTTATGATAGTACCTTCTTCATAGTCCTGTCTCTCTGCCTACAACTCCTCTGTATCCTGTGTGCTCCTCATGTTCCTTCTACCTTTTATATAAGAGTCTCAGGGCCCCAGCCTGGAATCAGGAAGACCTAAGTTCAAATCCAGTCTCAGATACTTACTGTCTGTGTAACCCCGTTGCCTGAAAGAGAGAGAGAGAAACAGAGAGGAAGAGGGAGAGAAAGAGAGGAAGGAAGAAAGAAAGAAAGAAAGAAAGAAAGAAAGAAAGAAAGAAAGAAAGAAAGAAAGAAAGAAAGAAAGAAAGAAAGAAGAAAGGAAAGAAGGAAGAAAGAAAGAAAGAAAGAAAGAAAGAAAGAAAGAAAGAAAGAAAGAAAGAAAGAAAGAAAGAAGAAAGGAAGAAAAAGAAAGAAAGAAAGGAAAGAAGGAAGGAAGGAATGAAGGAAGGAAGGAAGGAAGGAAGGAAGGAAGGAAGGAAGGAAGGAAGGAAGGAAGGAAGGAAGAAGGAAAGAAAAGAAATAAGGAAGGAAGAAATAAATCTCCTCCAAGGTTCTAGCTTTGGCCTTCTCTGCTTTTTTGACATTCTCCCTTGATGACTTCATCCACTCTCATGATCACCTTCATGCAGATATCTTCCAAATAAATAATTCTGTCCTTCCACCCTAAAAAATCTCCCCAGACCTCCAGATACATATTTATAAATGCTTATGAGATGTCTTTATCTACACTTCTCACTGATAACTCAATTTTAGCACATACAAAGTAGAGCTCATCTTCTCAAGACTTACTATTCACCCAGGACATCTCCATTGCTGTCACTTTCACCATCATCCATCCAGTTATGCAAGCTCCTAACCACAGAGATATCTTTCCTTTTGACTATTTCTTCCTTCTAGTCAATAAATTTTCAAATTTTATACACACATTTATATATGTATATGTATGTGTAGATTTGTATTGTATTTATGCATATATATACATATATAATGTAAATAATTGAAGTTTATGTGTTTTATAAAGAATATATTTGACAATGCATACAGTAGAAGTTCATATACTTTATATATATATATATATACTTAACAAAATATGTGTATATATATATATACACATACACATACACATACAGACATACCTATACACACATATATGGCAGCTAGGTGATGGAATGGATTGACCACCAGGTCTAGATTCAGGAGACTTCAGTTCAAATCCAGCCTCAGACGTTTACAAGCTGTGTGATGCTGGAAAAGTCACTTAACCTTAAACTTAAACTTAAAAGTCACTTAACTCTGTCTGTCTCAGTTTTCTAAACTGTAAAATCAGAATAATAAAAGTACCAACCCCACAAAGTTGTTGTTAAAAGCAAACAAGATGATATTTATAAGGTGCTTAGTACAGTTCCTAGCACATAATAGACAATTAATTCCCTTTCCCCTTCCCTCAAAGGTCACAAACTATATACATGCATACATATGTATGTGTGTGTTTATGTGTATGTATGTATATACATATGTATACATAATACACACATATATAAAAAGACATCCATACATTCACATATATAGATTTAACAAGGTAGGGTTTTTAAGCCCCATTATTACCTTTTTCTAAACTCTTTTTTCTTCTATCCTTTAAAAAAAATGCTTTATTGAGGGGTGGCTGGGTGGTGCAGTGAATAGAGCACCAACCCTGGAGTCAGGAGGATCTGAGTTCAAAGTCAGCCTTAGATGCTTGGCACTTGCTGGCTGTGTGACCTTGGATGGATCACTTGACTGAAAATGCCCTGCTTTCCCTCCTCCTAAAAGCAAAAAAAAAAACACCTTTATTAATATTTGTTTCCCATCTATCACAACAGATAACCCACAAACATGTGGAGTCAAGCAAAACAAATCAATATATTGTCCATGTCTGAAAATTCTGGTCTGATCCTGGGCCTCACCTGTCCACCAATAGGTCAGAATTATACTTCATTTGATCAGTTTTTGGAGGTCAGAATGTTTCTAAATTCATAAAATGAATTACACAGGGAACCACATATATTGAAATACAATTATCAGAATCTTTTTAAAAACAAGTTCATAGCATATTCCCTAGACTAGGACATGTTACACTTCATGGGAGTCAACAATGTGACACAGAAGGGAAATATAGGGTGTGCATTTTGAGCTGGGAGGAGCTTTTTTTTAGGATCCTTTGAAAGACTCTTGTGGACTCCATGGAGCTACAGAGAAAAGAATAAGGTGGGGTTAAAGCTGCTTACATTGTTTTATCTCAACTTAAGGGGGGGAAACCCCATCTAACAATCCAACCTGAAGAAGGCAGATGAGCTGCCTTGGGAGATGGGTGTTTCCCCTACCACCCTGAGAGTCCTTCCATCAAAGGTTAGGTGACCCCGGTCAGTTCTATGGTACCAGGGAATCTCAATCAGGTACAAATTAGACTGGATTGCACCTGAGCTTTTCTCATTCTGTGACTCTGTGATTATACTTACTCTAGGACCCCTTGGAACTCTAAATCTTATGATCCTATCATTTTCATATATATGTATATTTTCATATATTTCAGTGTATCCTTCAATGCATGGGGAAAATTATCTGTCGAGCTAAATTCTCTAAGTCAGACCTGATCTTTCCATTGCTTTGCATTACCCATAGAGAGTTGTATTCCTGGACTTTTCCTGGTTTATGCTGATTGTCATAATCATGGCGATCCACTTAGCCTGTGAACATAAAGTGGGGGGAAGGAGGGAGAGTAACGACTATCTCTCTTATGGACAAATAGTAAAAGGGCTACTTAGAAAAGTACCCCTCCCCCCCGCCTTACCCAACACCGAAAATTACTCTGTTACTGACTTGGCTATAATGGTCAGCAAAGTTCAGGGCCACCTCCTCTATCGTGCTTGAGTATGATTGTTCTGTTTAACACAGAAGTGTTCCGGGTAATCCCTCAGTCTTAGAACAGCCTTACCTTGAAGCTGTAGGTGACCCAAAGAACAATGGTGAAGTGTTTGGTACCCCCAGGTGGCAGGAATCACTCCTTTTCCATACACATATGCATATATATATATATAGTTTTTCAACTTTGTAGCACTATGTAAATGTGTGAACCACAAGTTAGTAGTGTATATAGCCTATGTTGACTTAGGTTGAATCAGTATTGTCAGAGGCATTGTGGAGAAAGTGTATAATTGTAAAAGGAGCCAGACTGGTCAGGTCCAAGAGAAGTGGTACCAGATTGGATTTCTCAATTTTATAATACCTACAAAATTTGAAAAATACCAGGTAAGGTGATATGGTGGTACACTCCTGTAATCCCTTCCACTGGAGGGGTGAGGGTGGGTGACTTGCTTGAAATTAGGAGTTCTGAGCTGTAGTGGGCAGTGCCAGTTCTAACCTTAATTTCACACAAAGTTCAGCACCAATACGATGAACCTCTGGGATCAGATTCCTCAGGTTAGGAAATGGAGCAAAGAAGAGCTTTGTGTCAGCCAACAGTGGAATTGCCTGTGAGTAGCTCTTGTACTTCCATTCTTGATGATACAGAGAGATAAAAGAAAGAGAAGAAAGGAAGGAAGGAAGGAAGGAAGGAAGGAAGGAAGGAAGGAAGGAAGGAAGGAAGGAAGGAAGGAAGGAAGGAAAGAAGAAAGGCTAAAAAAAACAGAGGAAGGCCTATAGGTATAGAAAGACATGAGATGAAAAGACATAGAGGATTGTAATATGTACCAATAGAGGGAGTGTTCACAATGTTGACATATTGGATCCATTGAAGAATCAAAGTGAAACTGGTGGACAGCAAGAAACATTAATTAAAATTAAATTTAAATTAGCTTTATATTTGTAAGGTTCCATATGAATAGATGAATTTAAAAAACAGCATTTACTATATGTGTCTAAGTGTATCTATATATATTTATACCATACATACATACATACCAAGCACTGTGTGAGGAGCTGGAGGTACAATTACAGAATATAACCCCTGCCCTTTGGGGCTATGGCTAAATTAATCATTCAATAAGGATTCATTAAGCACCTACTATATGTCAGGTACTTTGCTCAGTACTGGGAATACAAATATAATAACTGAAATAATCTCTACTCACCACAAACTCAAATTCAAAAGCTCATTCATCAGGCAGTTATTAAACAACTACTCTGCCAGGCACTGTCTACGTCCTGGGGATACAAAGAGCACACCAAAACATCTCCACTCCTCAAAGAGTTTATAGTCTCTGACATCCTCTCCCACCATCTCAGTAACAGTACCTTCTCCTGATTTTGCTAATTGTTATTTTACATCACTTTGTAAATACTTTGCATTTATTTATAGGTACGCACATCCTATCCCTCAGGTAGAATGTAAGCTTCTTAGGAGCAGGAACCATTTTTGGCTTTTTAGTGATAGGGTCATTGGACCAGAGATTGCAAGTTGAAAGGGATCTTAGAAGTCATTGATTTCAAATTTTTCATTTTACAGAGGAAAAAACTGAGTCACTTGTAGATTAAGTGACTTGCTAGGATTATACAACTGCATATGCCTACCATATGGTATATGCTTAATAAATTGAAATTAGATACCCTCACTCATCAGACTTGTTGACAAATGACTTCCCCTGGTGTATATAATACAAAATATCTAGGATTCTGGCCCCTGTCCACTGCCACAATGGGACTGCCCATTCTATGGTCCGAAATTTACTGCAGAAGGGAGGTCTGGCTTAGTCAGGAGAGGGGATTCAAAAGAACTCTCCTTTCTGCCCTCGCCATTGCTCCACTTTTTACCCATCCCTTTCCCGTTACAAATAAATATAGAACCCGTTAAAGTAGCGCTGAAGATTCCATCAATCTTGAGTCACGTGAGGGCTTCCCACCTTTTTGTAAACCTAGTAATTAACTTTTGTCAAGCTTCGTAAAAATGTTAACAGGGTCCTGCTGCTCTCCCCATGTAAGGCAATGGTATTACTTGTTAAATGCAAGACAGCAGTTTCCTCTGGTGGAAAATGCATTTGCCCTCGCAGCCTAAAATGTTAAGCCACCAAAAACATCTTTGTAAAAGAGCCACGGCTCCAGACTAAAGTGTGTGGTTTACGGATTTAACTTCTCTTTGGAAATAAAAGATGACTTCCAAAGAAATGACACAAGTACTGAGCTGGTGTGATCCCCTCTTGCAATGATTCTCCTTTGATTGATGTGCCATTAATACTTTAATTGGCAACAGGTGCAGCTGATTGTTGGTGCCTAAGCTGAAAAATCTGAAATTGAACATAAGGCCCTGATAAATTAATAAACTCCTCTGCTCTAAACAGTTGTTGCTAGGAACTAACTTTCCATAGAGCTCTGCTCCATCAAGCATACTGAATTCTTTATGTTAAAAAGCAAAGTGTTACTTAATGATAAATTAAAATTACAAAAACGGGCAAAGACTGAACATAATAACAGCATCTCTCCCCACCCCTTCCCAGGGAAAAAGGAAATTGCTGGAAGGAGCAGAAGAATTTGATTTATGAAATAAATTGGTTCCCTTTTGTGGACCGAAGTGTTTTGTCTCTAGATTCCATATCACATTATTAAAATAATTTTCTGTTATTTAATATAAGTGGGGGGATGGGAGAATAAAGGGTTTTTACATAAAGTTCTTCTTCCCCCTGAGGTAAAAATTAATATTGAAAAGAAACTTGGAAGAAATCCTAAAGGTTCTATAAAATACCTTAAAATGATGTTTTGTTTTGTTTTGTTTAACCCTGTGAGTGTTAGGACAGCTTGCAATTCCTTTTCCATCAGAATTTGACTACATAAGGGCAGTAATTTCAGATCACTATATATAAGCTTCTGGTTCGGAAATTATAAGTAAATTGTAAAGTAAATTTGTAAATTAGATTGCAAATAATTTGTAGATTGAAAAAAAAAGAAGCTTGATGCAGCATCTTTGGAGTCATGGAACTGGGGTTCGAATCCTACCTGGGGAGTGTGTGATCCATGGTGAGTCCCTGTCTTTCAGATACTTAGAATTAGAGAAGTAGATATTAACTCAAAATTAAGTAATTAGAAATGATCTGTAATCACACATATAGTACTTACCCATAGGGTTGCTGTGAGCGAAGTACTTACTCTACCTTAGGGTGCCATATAGATGAGCTGTCACTACCTGTGATTCTGTAGCCCATTGACACTGTGTGGGACTTTCAGTGACATTAGAAGGAAGTCAGTGCCATGCAGTGGGAAGAGCACTAGACTTTTATTCAGAGGACCCCAATTTAAATGGCAACTCTGTCCCTAACCAGAGGCTACAGTGGGGTATGTCATTTCATCCCTATGTTCTTCATAAATGCCTCAGTTTACTTAGCTATTAAATAAAGAAGTTACCTTCTAAGGTCTATAACACTTCTAAATCTATGTTAATATGATCCTAAAGTAATGTCTGATTGTAGGTCCAAAGGTAGACTATTAAAAAGAGACAAAATATCCACAACCCAAGAAGGAAAATTTTAGAAAACAAAGAGATAGAGAAATGGATAAATAGGTAGATAGATATATAGATGATAGATAATAAATTGATGATAGAGAGATATATGATAGAAAGAGATGGATGAATAGCTAGAGAGATGGGTGGGTGGATACATAGAGAGACCAGAGAGAAGAGAGAGAGAGAGAGAGAGAGAGAGAGAGAGAGAGAGAAGCAAATGGATAGAGAGGTATATAGATTATAGTGAGATAGAGATAGAAAGACATAGATAAAGAGATGGATAGGTAGATGATATAGAGAGATGGTTGGAGGGAGATGGATAAGTACATGATAGCTAGATAGATGACAGATGATAGCTAGATAGATTATAGAAAATTAGATGGACAGATGGCAGAAAGATTATTGATAGATAGATAGATAGATATCAATGTGCAAATGCACACATAAACTTAATACATACCAAATATTGGGTCAGAGGAGATTGGACCTTTTCAATATTACACATTTTATTCGTTCATTTCAGTGTTAGGTATAGTGTGGGGGTTGGGTCCATGCATTTCAATTCAATGAACATCTATTAAGGTACTGCTATAACAAGACATTATTCTAGGAGCTTAAAGTAAACAAATTTGCCGGTAGAGGCATTGGGTAAACAAAGTCAAAAACAGAACAAGCAATGTCCTCTAGATATCTAGAGTAAATATTTATTACATGTGAATTAATGGTATTGATCACACACACACACACACACACACACACACACACACACACACACACTGGTCACCAACAAATACCAGGAAAGGTAAACTACGGTTTATTTTCAAGTGCTTAACCATTTCTTTTTACCATTATGGTACCCTTTTAAAGAACACCAGCAAGATCTGTCTCATCTCTTTTCTTAGCCTCTTCTTTCTCATTTTCCTTTCTCTCCCCATGTAGTGGTTTAATGATTTCACTCAGTTATAGTCCCAACATATGTTTATGTAGCCTCTAAGTGAAGACCATCAATGAAGAGAAGCCTTCTGCTCCCTAACACAGCCCAATCCACTTTGGAACAACTTCAGTTGGGTCACTTTTTCCTTATGTGAAACTGAAATCTTCCTCTCTACAACTCCCATTCATTGTTTGTATTTCTACTCTTTCAGGCCAACCAGGAAAACAAATATATTCCTCCTTCCACAGGACAATCCTTAAATTTTTGAAGAGATAGTCATCATCAACTCCTTCCCTAAGCTTTCTGTTCCTCACTTAGAGATAGAAATCTGAATAAAGAAAATCCTAGGGGCAGCTAGGTAGCACAGTGAATAGAGCACAGCCTTAGAGTCAGGAGGACCTGAGTTCAATTCCACCTCAAGACTTAATACTTACTAGCCTTGTGAACTTGGGCAAGTCACTTAACCCAAATGCCCTGCCTTCTCCCTCCAAAAAGAAAAAAAAAATTCCTTCAAGGTCACTGCAAGCCATTTGAAATATTAACTCTGAATTGATGTAAGTGAAGTAAACAAAGTCAGGTCCAAGTGAGACCATGTCCTTCTGCCTCTAAAGTTTGACCGGATCTGAATGTTTTATGGGTACCTGTAAGATCTGTTAATTTGTCTTTTTCTAAGTTATAGAGAACCTGAGATTTACATTACTAATAGTTGTCTTTCACTATCTGTTGACACTCTGATCACTTTCAAATATCCCAAAATGGCTTTTCATATTTGGGACGTCATTTTGCCATTCAAAAAGAGGTTGTTTTTTTACCAGTGGGCCCATTTCCATGCATCATCTATTTTTTATTCAAATTAGCCTAGATTTTGGATAAGGAATGAAAAAAAAACATTTATTCTGCACTTACTAAGTAGGTACTATGCCAAGCACTAGCAAGCAGGAAATCCCTGACCTCAAGAAGATTCTATTCCTAATAGGAGAATGAATAGGAGACCAGTGGCCAGGGTCTTTTGGATGGGGAAGTCACAGAGATGGTGTCTGGAGTCGGAAGACAATTGATTCAGACATTCTTTTTTTTTTTTTTTTTGCTTTTTGGAGCAATTGGGGTTAAGTAACTTGCCCAAGGTCACACGGCTAGGTTTTGTTTGTGTGTGCGTTAAGTGTCTGAGGCCGGATCCGAACTCAGGTCCTTCTGACTCCAGGGCCGATGCTCTACTCACTGCGCCACCTAGCCGCCCCGATTCAGACACTCTTTTGGGCAAAAGTGGCCTTGGTTCCATTACCTTTCCAAGAGCTAGAGGTAGAAATCTGAAGTGGAAAAATGATCATTATCAATTCAAATTTCTGTGATTTTGTGACCGATTCTGTAGTATATGACTAAAGACTATAACTGCCAGTTCATTGGTATGGGGAACTCCCAGGGGAGGAAACTCCCTCTACCAATGTATATAGGTAGCTTTTCTGCAACTTATAGTGTTACAGAGTTGCCTAGAGCATCAAGAGATTTAATTCCTTACCAAGGATCACACAACTAGTATGAGCAAAAGGCAGGATTTTAACCTGGGTCTTCTTGATTTCAAGGCCACGTGCCAGCTAGGTGTCACAGGGCAACTCATCTTCATGAATTCTAATCTGGCCTAGGACACTTGCTAGCTGTGTGACCCTGGGCAAGTTATTTAACCCTGTTTGCCTCAGTTTCCTCATCTGCAAAATCAGCTGGAAAGGAAATGGCAAACCACTCTTTGCCAAGAAAACCCCAAATGAGGTCACAAAGAATTAAACAACTGAAACAGCTGGACAGCACCAAGAACTTCTTGACTTCAAGGACCCTGCTTTCTTTCCACTCTTACACAATGCCTTTCTACCTAGAGGCAGTTTTGGTGGATAGAGCACTGGGTCTTTTTCAATCAACTCCAGTAACTCCCCATTATCTCCACAATCATTATCTCCTCTCTTTGGTTTTTAAAACCCTCTATCAACTAACCCCTTCTTATCTTTCTAATCTTCTTATACTTTCCTCCTCTCCATATATTGTGCCAAGTGACACCAGGCTCCTTGCTATTACTTAGATAAGATACTCTATTCCCCAACCAAGTGCATTTTCTCTGCCTATGGCTGAAATTCTCTTCCTTTTCACTTCTGCCTCCTGGCTTCTTTCAAACTTCAGGCAAAATCCCACCTTCTATAAAAAAGACTTTCCCAACTCTCCCTTAATTTTAGTGTCTTCCTTCTAAGGTTATCTCCAATTCAGCCCATTTTTATCTTGTTTGTACACACTTAATTGCATGTTGACTCTCCCATTAGATTGTAAATTCTTTGAACATAGAGACCTTTTACCTTCCTTTGTATATCTAGCACTTAGCACAATGCCTGAAAACAATAGGTGCCTAAAGATGTTTGATGACTTGACTGGAAGTTCTGGAATGAAAACAAAAAGTTGATTTTGAGGTGTCATGATCTGGTTGAGTCACTGAATGTGATAGAAGGCAAAGAATTAGGGCTGAGGATGACCCAAACAGTAACACAGAGGCATTTGAGGGGCCAAAAACTAAGAAAGTATTCGAGAGAGACAACATAAAGGAAATGATCAGAAAAAAAGATAGAATAGTGACTTAGCAAGATTGTGATGAATAATCAATGATCAGCCCATATATTTAATTAGTGACTAAGTAACATCAAAAGAAAGTGGCCAAGGGGGTGGCTAGGTGTCGCAGTGAGTAGAGCGTCGGCCCTGGAGTCAGAAGGACTTGAGTTCGGATCCGGCCTCAGACACTCAATAAACACAAACAAAAACCTAGCCGTGTGACCTTGGGCAAGTCACTTAACCCCAATTGCCCTCCAAAAAGGCAAAAAAAAGAAAGTGGACAAGACCCTTGGCGTATTTTTGGATGTCCTGTGGAAGATTTACCCAAGGACAGCAGCAAGAGTCACCCAGGATGGTCAAACTGGTGTGAGCTGTGGAGGAAACACCCATTTCAATGAAAACAAAGCTTCATTGCACTATTGACAGAGAGACTGCTAAGAAGTGACATTTTTGTCTTTTTTTTTTTTTTGAGGGGGGAAGGCAGGGCAATTGGGGTTAAGTGACTTGTCCAAGATCACAGAGCTAGTGTTAAGTATCTGAAGGTGGATTTGAACTCAGGTCTTCCTGACTCCAGGGCCAGTGCTCTATTCACTGAGCCACCTCGCTGCCCCAGAAGTGATTCTTTAGGAAGATGCATTTTAGGAGAATAGTAAAGTTAAGGAGAAAGGAAGGCATGCTTAGCATTCAGGCATCTTAGCACGTTGGCATTCTCTTGGCCTCCAGACAGGAGGCAAGGCTGCATCTAAACGCATCCAAACAGTGACATGCCCCTGATAATCTAAAGGTCTTCAGTCCCTAGCACCCCATGCTGAGTAGGATAGGGCTGAGTCCTGTGTGGCCATGTTAGCCTTGTTCTGTTCCGAGGCCCCATTGATTAGTGTAGACCCAACACTAGTCGACCACCTTGCAAATGCATGCCTTTGATCACAGTGGGGACCGAATGATAGAGTGTGAATAAATCAACACCAGGTCATCAAAGCACTGGGCGGGGGGGAGGGGAACCTCTTGAAACAGCAGGACCTCCTGAACAAGATTAGAAGTATTTAGAAAGGACAAGCAAATGGTTATAAAGATCTCCAGGGAGGTAAATGATACAGCCTCCCTCAGACATCCACTCCCGGGTCTCCCTAACATTTCACACCATGTGACTTTTCCTATAATCACTGGAAATTAAATAGTTTCAAGTATTTCGGTGATATTGACGGCTCCTGTTTATTGAGGTTGTTATAGCTAAAACCTTATTTATTGAGATCCATCAAGGAATGAATTATTTCATCTAAGTAAAATTTCCAGATCAAAGAATAATAGAATTTGAGAGCTCTAAAGACCTTAGAAATTAGCTAATCCATTCACTTTCATGTTATAGATGAGGAAATTGAGGCCCAGAGAGGGAAGTGATTTGCCCAAATTTACCCAGAGAGGAAACGGCAGAACTTTTCTTACTGTAACCATGTTATTTCTTATAATACATCTGTTGACTGACAATAAACATCATGAATTTGGGGCAGTCTTTCCATCATCTTCCTCACACCCTCTTGCTAAGATTAACCCTGACTGAAATTCAGTCTGGTGGTCCAACAGCTACTAGTCCTCTCTCTTCCAGGCTAGTGCCAAGTGGGCACCTCCCAGGCAGCGTTCCCTGGGCTGTTGCCTCCTAATGTTGTCTGCTTAAAGGAAGAAGGAAGAGAGCAGAGGATAGAGAAATGAGTGGGATGAAGGGTAATGGTCCTGGGACTGTTAAGTAATAAAAGGGTTTCCTGTGGCTTTTGTTAGAGGATGGCTCTAATTCGAGTGGGCAGCTAGGTGGTTCAGTGGATGAAGCACCAGACCTGAAGTCAGGACGACTCATCTTTCTGAATTCAAATCTGGTCTCAGACACTTCCTAGCTGTGTGACCTTGGGCAAGTCTCTTCACCCTGTTTGTCTCAATTTTCCCATCTGTAAAAATGTGCTGGAGAAGGAAATGGCAAACCACTCCAGTATTTTGCTAAGAAAAGCCCAAATGAGGTCACAAAGAATTGGACCCAACTCAAAAATGAATGAAGAACAACTAATTCAGGCAGTTTAAGCATGTCGTGAGTGATCACTTGGATAAATGCAAGGAGGCTATTTAATTAAAATGATGCCAAACTACAATGTTGTTACAAGTTCTCTCCTAACCAGTGTCCATTTGCCTATTCTTTCCCTAATTTTTAAAAATTTTCTTCTTTTAAAAAATTACTTAGGGGGCGGCTAGGTGGTGCAGTGAGTAGGGCCTCGGCCCTGGAATCAGAAGGACCTGAGTTCGGATCTGACCTCAGACACTTAACGCACACAAAAACAAAAACCTAGACATGTGACCTTGGGCAAGTTAATCAACCCCAATTGCCCTCCAAAATAAATAAATAAATACATAAATACATAAATACATAAACAAAATAAAATTAAAAAGTACTTAATTGTCCACTTTTTCTTTTATCCCTTTTGTTTCCCTTCTCAGTTAAATGATAGTTTTAAAAATTCCCCTCCAATTTAATATATGCATGTGTAGATTTATGTGTATAAGTCTATAATGAGAGAAATTCTGTACATTTCTTTGGACTTTTTTTCTAAGTTTTACTTTGCTCAGTTCTCTTTATTACTTCCCTTCATTTCCACTCTATTCTAAAATTTTATTTTCAGATTTGCAGGGCATATTCTTATCTATTCCTTCATTATTTAAACTGTGTTCTTCTTGGGGCTAAAGTCTGAAGTACTAGGTTTAAACTGTTATCTTCTAATGATTTTTTTCATTGGCTAGAAGATCTTTATAGATCTTGCCTCATTATTCCTTTTCTAAATGTACTTTATTCACAGAAGTATCAATTCATGAGAAGTGTTCAAAAAACTGGTTCCATGTGCTAGAAATTACCCTGTGCCTAAAAATATAAAGCCCAGTCCTTTTTGCTGCCCTGATCAGTTTCCTTTCCAAAGGTAATACCATTTTATCTCTGGATCATTGCCTGACCTTTACCATTCCTGGTACCAGGTATTACCAGGACTTGAAACAGTTTTCTTCATGGGTCAGAGCACTTCCCATGAAGCCATAACAATCTCTAATGGAAAGTGGCATCCCATAGCACTGAATATCCCCAAATTAAAACAATTATGAGATCCCCGTGTCCTGCCATATACACATACTTTATCCTCAACAAGGGGTATACTTTTACAAATGCCATTAATATAGTTTGTTTTCATATCATATACATTTCCCATTATATTCTCCTCTCTTCCTCCTCCCAGAGAGCCATCTCATAACAAATCATGGAAAAGAGAAAAAATAAAATTCAGCAAAATTAAGCAAGATACCCAAAAAAAAAATCTGACTCAATACTCAGGACTCCAAATCATAATCTATCACCTCTCAAAAGAGGGGAGGGAGCTATTCTTTGGGGCCAAGTTAGTTCATTTGAAATAATTAAGTCCCACTTGTTTTCTGGTTGCTATTCTTTCCATTTATATTGAATGAGATTTTTTTTTTTTTGGTTTTGCTTCCTTTGCTCTGAGTCAGTTCGTGTAAGTCTTCTCATGTTTACCTTCATTTGTCTTATTCATTCTTTTCTTTTCTTTGCTAATATTTTGTTTATTTATTTTTTCCACTTAATAGCATTTTTTCACAGTTACATGTAAAGGTAGTTTTCAACATTCATTTTTATAAGATTTTGAGTTCCAAATTTCTTTCTCCCTCATTCCCTCCCTTGCTCCCTCCCAAAGACAGCAATCAGTCTGATAAAGGGTATACATTTACAATCATCTTAAATATATTTCCACATTAGCCATGTTGTGAAAGAAGAATCAGAACAAAAGGGGAAAACCATGAGAAAGTAGAGAGACAAAGACAGAGAGAGAGAGAGAGAGAGAGAGAGAGAGAGAGAGAGAGAGAAAGTAGTATGTTTTTATCTGCATTCCGACTCCATAGTTCTTTCTCTGAATGTGGATAGCATTTTCTTCATGATTTTTTTGTAATCTTCTTAGATCACTGTATTGCTGAGAAGGGTTAAGTCTATCAAAGTTGATTGCACAATGTTGCTGTTATTGTGTACACTGTTCTCCTGGTTCTACTCACTTCACTCAGCATCAGTTCATGTAAGTCATCTCATGTCTACCTGCATTCATCTTAGTCATTGTTTCTTATAAAACAGCTTTTGTACAGACTATGTACCTGTCTCCAAATTGTAGACATCTACTTGGTCTCTAATTCTTTGCTGCTACAAAAAAAGGATTACTATAAATATTTTGGTATATAAAGGGCCTTTATTTTTTTAAACTGAACTCCCTGGGAAATATGACAAATAGTGGAATCTTGGAGTCAAAGAGTATGAATACTTTTTAGTCAATGTAATAACATAGTTTCAAATTGTTTCCCAGAATGCCTACACCTATTCAAAGCTCCAACAATAGTGCATTAGTGTGCTTGTATTTCTACAACCCCTTCCCCATTGACTATTCCCATCTTTTTTTCATGTTTACCAATATTCTGTGTGTGAGCTAAAATCTCAGAATTGTTTTGATTTGCATTTCTCATATTTTAGGGATTTGGAGCATTCTTTCATATGGTTGTTAGTAGTTTGCAATTCTTTTGAGGACTGTTTGTTAATATCCTTTGACCACTTATCTATTGAGGAATGAATGGCTTTGGGGTTTATATATTTCAGTGACTTGCCTATATATCTTGGCCATCAGACCCTTATCGGAGATGATTTGTTACAAAGATTTTTTTCCTAGTCAACCACTTCCCTTTTTGTCCTAGTTAATATAAATTTTATTCATGGGAAGCTTTTCAATTTCATGTAATCAAATTATCAATTTTATCTTCTATAATCACCTCTAACCCTGGTTTGGTTAAGAATTCATCCACTACCACCAACCCCCACCAAGAGATCTATTTTACAGGACAGCCCTCAATTGGATTTATAAGTTCCAGCATACTTGTTTTGATACCTACCTTTATGTCACACATTGTGGCAATAATAATGACATTAATAACACCTAGAAAGAGCATCAGAATCACTCATAATTAGAGAAATGCAAATTAAAATATCGCTAAGCTCCCACCTCATACCCATTGTATTGGCAACGATGCTAAAAGAAGAAAATAGCAATTTTGGAGGGGTTTATGGAAGGACAATTATAAAATGGCATAATATATGAAAAGTGCTTTGCAAATGTTAAAGTACTGTATAAATTTTAACTATTATTATTCACTGTTATTAAGATACCAACTGTTGTTGGAGTTGCGTAATGTTTTAAGCATTCTGGAAAATAATTTGGCACAAAAGTCACTAAACTGTACAAACCTTTTATAATTATTATTATTATTTTACCAGCAATATGAATGCTAGGTATATATTCCAGTTAGTCAAGGACAAAGTAAAAGGACCCATGTGGATAAGAATATTTGTAGCAGCACGTTTTGTTATAGCAAAGAAATGGAAACAAAATAGGTGCCCATTATTTGGGGAATGGTCAAATAAATTGTGCTACATAAATGTAATGAAATTTTATTATCCCACAGGAAATGATGAATGTGACAAGTTCAAAGAAATATATAAAGACTTGTATGAACAGATCTAAAGTAAAATTAGCTGAACCAGGAGAATAAGTCTTGAGAAAACCACCATAATAATGTGAGAGGGTGTCATTTTGAAAGACTTCAGAATTCAGAACCAAAGTAGTGACCAATCTTGACTTCAACAACTGATAGAACACACTTCTCGACTCATAGCAGAGAGGTGCTGAGTAAGACTAACATTCTCAGATGTTGCCAATGTATGGAATGGCTTTGCTTGACTCAACATATTTGTTACAATTGAGGGTTTCTATTCTGGGGGCAGATAGGTGGCAGATAGAACAATGGGCCTAGAGTCAGAGAGACTCATCTTCCTGGCTTCAAATCTGGCTTCAGACACTATTACTAGCTGTCTGACCCTGGGCAAGTCATTTAACCCTGTTTCTTCATCTGTAAAATGACTTGGAGAAGGAAATGGCAAACTATTTTAGTATTTTTGCCAAGAAAATCCCAAATGGCGTCACAAAGAGTCAGGCATTACTTGAAAAATAATGAAACAACACTCAGTTTGGGGGAGTGGAAAGAAAGTGACTAGTGAGAGAAAGGAAAAGGAAAGGAATAAGCATTTATTGTGTACCTACTGTGCTAAGTGTCTTTTACAAATATTATCTCTTTTGATCCTCATAACAAGTAAAGTTGTTGATATTATTATCCTCATTTCATAGTTAAGGAAACTGAGGCAAACAGAAGATGAGTATCCCACAGGGTCACACACATGTAATTGTCTGAGACCAGATTTTGAATTAAGATTTTTCCTAACTTCAGGCCCAGTGCTCCATACACTGTACCAGCTACCTCTGGTTATAGTTAAAATGGCTAAAGGTTTTTGAAAGTATAGAGTGGATAATGGTAGATATTAAAAATCACAATAAAACATTTTAAAAGGAGAAAAAAGTAAAAATGGAACAAAAAAGCAATTTTGTTACTATTTATTAAATGTTATATGTATGTGTATATGTATAAACATATATTATTTTAACAAGAGTTATTATAATACATTCCTCTTCCTTTTTCTACTTTGTACCTTGAGATGTTCATATCTACTCAACCAAGATGGCAGAGTAGAAGCAAGCCTAACTGGCCCCAACAGCCACACAAAGCTCTACAAAATACACTAGACTGAGTCTCAGTTGGGAAATCCAAAATAAATAAATTAGAGGAAATCATTTTTTTCTAGCCCTTAGCAGCCCAGGGAGATAAGCAGAGAGGTCAGAAGACACCAAATAGAGGCACAGCTTAGCTTGTACTATGCAAAGCCTTTCGCACAGGGATTGAACAGGGACCTCCCTGTGGCAGTGCACCAGGGCAAGAGGAGGTCCCCAATCTGACACATAGGAACCTGTGAATAAGATGAGGTGCCCATTGGAAGCTGTGTCGTTCACAGTGCAGGGCTGAGTCACAGAGCTGGTTAAGACTGAAAAGGGTTCTTGTACCTAGGGGTGGCAGTCCAGAGTCCTAGAATGAGTACTAAGCTAAGAGTAACTAAAGAATTAAGCAGCAGCTATGTAGTTCTGACCCAGGAGCAAAGTGGAGATCCCAGAGAGAGTCCAAAGCCCAGTCTGAAGACTGGGGCATAATAACAAGGGCAGGAGGTACAGATCAAAGGGGAGCCTATAGTTCTGACACCTGAAGAACTTTTCAAATGTCTAATAGCAGCTAAGTCTAATAGCAGCCCATTGACCTTCAACCAGAGCCAAGACCACCTTTCACTTGTTCAGAAACAACTAAAGGTCAGGAATTTGTGAGTTCAGATTAGAAGATAATGAGCAGACTTTGCCCTGGGTCAGACTGGATGCCCTAAAAGTTTATACGTTCCTAGTCTGAGACTCTGGTATGACACAATGCTCAAAAACCCAAGAAATCAGTAGCAGGACCCAATAGAAAACAAAATAAAACTAGGGAAAGCCCAATCATTCCCTCCTGAGGTATACGCAGTCTAAGTTTAACACAAAGTCTGAAGGCAATAAAGCTGGAAGAATAAGTAAATGAACAAAAAGAACTCCACTATAAAGAACTACTATGGTAACAAGAACTATCGAGACACCAATCCAGAAGAAAAGAAGGATTCCCAAATATTCAGTCAAAACCTCAAGGAAAAACATCATTTGGGCCTAAGCTCAGCTAGAATTCTTAGGAAGAAATTAAAACAACTGGTCTGAAGAGAAAAGATGTAAAAATTATTTTATGAATGAAATGAAAGCCCCAGGGGAAAAAAACAGAAAAAATTAAGAATAATGAGGGGAAATAGAAAAGAAATGGAAGTTATAAGAGAAAGAATTGAAAAAAAATTAACAGCTTGGCATGAGATATAAAACCTTACTCAAGCAACAGATTCATTGAAAATTAGAATGGGGAGAATAGAAGTTAATGAAACCATGATGGAAAGGCGATATTAAAAACAAAATTGAAAAACTAGAAGGTATCTCATTAAAAAGAACTGACCTACTATTGATTAGAGAAATGTTAATTAAAACAAGTCTGAGTTACCACCTCACACCTATTGGAATGACTAATATGAGAGAAAAGGAAAATGGCAAATATTGGAGTGACATGGAAAAATTGGGACACTACTACATTGTTAAGGCAACTAGATGGCTGGGCAGATAAAGTAACAGGCCTGTAGTCATGAAGATTTGAGTTCAAATCTGGCCTCAGACATTGTGTGACCCTGGGAAAGTCATTTAACCCTGTTTGCCTCAGTTTCCTCATCCATAAAATGAACTAAAGAAGGAAATTACAAACCATTCCAGTATTTTTGCCAAGAAAACCCCCAATGGGACCACAAAGAGTCAGACACAATTTTAAAAACTGCATTCTGGGGAGTAATTTGGAACTATGCCCAAAGGGCTATAAAGCTGAGCATACCTTTTGGTCCAGCAATACCACTAATAGGTGGTCTATATCCCAAAGAGATTGAAGAAAAGGAAAAGAACCTTATATGTACAAAAATATTTATAACAGCTCTTTTATGGTGGCAAAGAACTAGAATTTGAGAGGATGCCCATCAATTGGGGAATGACTGAACGAGTTGTGACATATGGTTGTGATGGAATACTATTGTGATATAAGAAATAATGAGTGGGATGCTTTCATAAAAAGCTGGGATGACTTATGTGAACTGATGTAAACTGAAGTGAGCAGAACCAGGAGAATATTATACATAGTAACAGAAATATTATATGATGATCAATTGTGAAGGACTTAGCTATTCTTAGCAATACAGCGATCCAGGACAATTCCAAAGGACTTATGATAAAAAATTACTATCCACATCCAGAGAACCAATGGAGTCTAAATTCAGATTGAAGAATACTTTTTTACTTTTTTTTTTGAGGGGGTGGTCTGTGTTTTCTTTTATAACATGGTTAATATGGAAATATGCTTTCCATGATTGCACATATATAATCTATATCAAATTGCTTGCCTTCTTAATGAGAGATGAAGGGAACGAGAGAATTTAGAACTCAAATTTTTTAAAAAATAAATGTTAAAAATTGTTTTTACATACAATTGAGGGGAAATTTTTTTTAACTCTTCTGGAAAAGAGATTAGCATAAATAATCTGAAAATCTCTGAATTATCTGAATGTAATGACTCCCCAAAAAACCTACATACCATATTTCAAAGAATTAGAGAAAGAAAACTACACAAGGGTGGGTAGGTGATGCAGTGAGTAGAACACCGGCCTTGGAGTCAGAAGGACCTGAGTTCAAATCTGGCCACAGACACTTAACACAAAAACTAGCCATGTGACCTTGGGCAAGTCATTTAACCCCAATTGCCCTCCAAAAATAAAAAAAAGCAAAAAGAAAACTACTCAAATCTCTTAGACTCAATCACCCAACAAGTACTTACAATGTGTCAGTAACTATGCTAAATTCTGGGGAATATTAAAAAAAAAAACAACAATAACAAAAAAAGCAGTACATGTTCCCAAGGAACTTGGGATCTAATGAAGGAGCTCACAGTCTAATGAAACCATAAGTTTCACAGTCTTAGAACCAGAGAGCAAAGTGAAAATAAAAACAATGTACCAATCACGTCCTGAAGAAAACTCCAAAATTAAAACTCCCAGAAATGTCATGGCCAAAATCCATTGCTTCCAGGTGAAAGAAAAAATACTGCAAGCATCAATGAAAAAAAAAATTCAGTACCAGGAAGCCAGTCAGAATCACACAAGATTTATTAGCCACCACTATAAACTATAATAGTTTGGATTATTATATTACAGAAGCCAAACGATTTAGGCTTATAACCCAGAATAATTTAACCAGAAAAAAACTAAATATAATCCTATGGGGTGGGGAGGGGTGTTGAGCTTTTAATGAAATAGAAATTTCCCAACCATTCCTGATGAAAAAAAATCAGAGTTCCATAGACAGTTAGAAATACAACCACAGTAATCTAAAGAAGAACAAAAAGGTAAATATATATGAGTGAACAATCATAAAGGACTAAACCAAGATAAACTGTGTGCATTCTATTATGTGGAAATGATACATGTATTCTCTCAGAACTGTATTATCATCAGGGGTCATTGAGGAAGTCTTAAGAGAGAAGGACTAGGAAAGTTTTTATGTTTTGATGATTTTAAAAGAAAAGAGGAGAAGGAGAAATGACACATTGGGGTAAAAAGAGAAGAGTAGTCAATTCACATAGGTGATATGAACAAATAGAAGACTATACAAATAAAGAGGAGGGCATAGTAAGAGTGAGTAACATTTGAATTTTATTTTCATCTAAACTGGTTAAAGGAGGGGTTGAGCCAAGGTGATGGTGTAAGAAGCAGGAAAACTCTGTAAGCTCTCCACATAACCACCTAAATACCTATAAAATATGACTCTAAACAAAATTTAGAGCTATAGAATCCACAAAGTGACAGAGAGAAACAAATCTTCTGCTGAAGGCAGCCCAGCAGGTCAGCAGTAGGGGTCCATTGCAGAGTGCTGGGAGCAGAGCCCAGCCCTGTGTGAGGCCGTGGTTTTAGCCTCAGGGCAAGCCCCAACCAGCAACTGCAGTGGACCTCTGAAGAGTGGATCACTAGCAGCTGTGGTGGTTTCCAGAATTATCAACCCATAAATGCCAAAGACAAAGTAAAAGGGCAGTGTGGACTTTGGGAACAGGGGGACTGAGAGCGTGGTGCAGCCTCTGCCCCAAGAGCAAGAAGCTGCTAAGGTATGGTGGCCGTGCATCTGCTGCTTCAGAGCTCCTGGCCTGCAGATCGTAGGGGGATCAAGTGACCATTCAGACAGGTAATTGCTCTTGCTTTAACCTGCTTGGATCTGAATTGCTGTCTTGGGTGGAGGTCCGAGGATGTGTGACAAGGTGCCAGAGCTTGTGGAGGCTTTAGGGACAGCACCCAACTAATAGTTCCAGCAAATGCAAAAAGCCCAGCAATTTGGGATAAAGCTCTCCTCTCTGGAAACAGAGTTCTACTGTGGGAAAAGCCCAAAAGTCAAGAAATTGAGTGGCAACATGAGCAAGCAAAGGAAGCAAAGCAAGCACAGCAATCAGACTTTACACTCCTATTCGGGGGACAAAAAGGAAGAAAGCTTGGAACAGGAGGAAGACAATGAAGTCAGAACTCCTGCACCAAAAGCTTCCAAGAAAAATATGAATGGGTTACAGGCCATAGAGGAGCTTAAGAAAAATTTTGAAAATCAAATAAGAGAAGCAGAGGAAAAATTGGGAAGAGAAATGAGAATAATGCAAGAAAATTATGAAAAGAGAGTCAACAACCTGACTGAAGAAAATAACACCTTAAAAACAGACTAACTTAGATGGCAAAAGAGGTTCAAAAAGCCAATGAGGAGAAAAATTCCTTAAAAAGCCAAAATTGCCAGATGGAAAAAGAATTTCAAAATCTCACTGAAGAGAATAATTCCTTCAGAATTATAATGGAGCAAATGGAAGCTAATGCCTTTATGAGAAATCAAGGTACTATTAAACAGATCCAAAAAAATGAAAAAATAAAAGGTAATGTGAAATATCTCATGGGAAAAACCACTGACCTGGAAAATAGATCCAGGAGAAATAATTTAAAAATTATTGGACTACCTGAAAGCCATGATAAAAAAAGAACCTAGAAATCATCCTTCAAGAAATTCTCAAGGAAAATTGCCCTAATGTTTTAGAACCAGAGAGCAAAATAGAGGTTGAAAGAATTCAACTATCACTGATTGAAAAAGATCCCAAAAAGAAAACTTCTAGGAATATTATAGCCAGGTTCTGGAATTCCCAGATCAAGGAGAAAATATTACAAGCAGCCAAGAAGAAGCAATTTGAATATTTTGGAAACACAATCAGGATAACACAGGATCTGGCAGCTTCTACACTGAGGGATCAAAGGGCTTGGAATATGATATTCCAGAGGTCAAAGGAGCTGGGATTAAAACCAAGAATCACCTATCTAGCAAAACTGAGTATCATGTTTCAGGGGAAAACATGGTCATTCAATGAAATAGAGGACTTCCAAACATTCTTGATGAAAAAAACATAGTTGAATAGAAAATTTGACATTCAGATAAAAGAAGCAAGAGAAGCATGAGAAGGTAAATAGGGAAAAGAAATCATAAGGAACTTATCAAAGTTGAACTATTTATACTCCTACATGGAAAAAATGATAATTGTAACTTTTTTTCAGTATGAGGATAGTTGAAGGAAATGTAAATGTGTGTGTGTGTGTGTGTGTATGTGTATGACGGTGTATGGGCATATGAATACATATGTGAATGTGTGTATATATGTGTACAGGTATACTTAGACAGAGGGCACAGGACCAATTGAATAGGAAGTGATGATATTTAAAAGGTGAAATTGAGAGGTGAGAGAGGAATATAATGAGAGGAGATGGGGAGAGACAGAATGAGGTAAATTATCCCATGTAGAAGAGGCAGGGGAAAACTTACAATGGAAGGGAAGAACAGGAAGGCAAAAGGGAATGGGTCAATCTTACTCTTATTGAATTTGCCTTAGGAAGGAAATGACATGCACACTAAATAAGGTATCTTGCCCTACAGGAGAGTAGGAGGGAAGGGGATGAGAGGGAGGATGATGGAGGGGAGGGCAGGTTGGGGGGAGAGGGTAGTTAGAAGCATACATTTTTGAAAAGGGACAGGGTAAAAGTAAATAATAGAACAAATTGGGGGGGGGGACAGGATGGAGGGAAATATAGTCAGTCTTTCACAATATATCCACTGTGGAAATGTTTTGCATAGCTACACATGTACAACCTATATTAAATTGCTTATCTTACCAGTAAAGGTGGGTGACAAGGGAGGAAGGGAAAGAATCTGGAATTCAAAGTTTTAAAATCAAATGTTAAATATACATATATATATATATATATATATGTATGTATTTATGTATGTATGTATGTATGTATTACATGCAACTGAGAAATAAGATATACAGGCCCTGGGGTATGGAGATCCATCTTGTCCTGCTGGAAAGCTGGAAGGGGGATGAGGGAGGATATAGGAGAGAACAGATTGGGGTAGGGGGTATACAGTGGGATTGCTGTTTTGGGGTGGTGGGTAGGGGAAAGAGAGGGAGAAAATTTGTAACTCAAAATCTTGTGGAAATGAATGATGTCAACTAAAATAAACATTTTTAAAAAATAAAAAATGAAAAAAACTGTTTAAAACAGGGAAGAAAACTCACATAGATCTCAGTGCCAAAATACAGTATATTCAACAAGGAGACAAGAAGGAAAGGGGAGAAAGATGGGGAGGGAAGATTAAAAGAGTGATTGGTCATAAGCAAAACATATTCCAACCACTGAAAGTGAATTACAAAGAGTGATTTAAAAGGAAAGAAAGAAAGGGTAGGAACCCATGATCAAATCTGGGCCAAGGAAATAAAAGGTCAGGGTAGCAGAAGCGTATTATGTCAAACCTAAAGTCCTATTGCTGAGCATGACTCCTTTCTCACCACATTCTTTTATAAGGAAAGAATAGGAAACAGAAGAAAAATATTAAAAGAATAGGATAGTGGGAAATGTACAATTAATTATCATAATTGTGAATGTAAATGCAATTAACTCATCCATAAAGTGAAAGAGAATAGGAAGATAGATCAGAAAGCAGAATCCAACAATATATTGTTTATAAGAAGCACACTTGCAGCATAAAGAAAGATAAAAAATTAAAATAAAAGAATAAAGCTAAATCTATTTTGCTTCAGCTGAAGTAATAAAAAAGACAGGGATAGCAATCATAATCTCAGACAAAGCAACAGCAAAAATAGACTTGATTAAAAGAGATAAAGGTGGAAATTGCATTTTGCTCTAAGGCACCATAGAAAATAAATTAATATCAATAATAAACATACGTGTACAGATATACTTTTAAATATGTAAAGGAAAAGTCAAATGAATTACAAAAAGAAACAGTCAATGAACCTATGAGTGGTGCACCACAATGTACCCCTTTCAGTTCTCTATTAATCTAACCAAAATATAAACAAAAATGAAGTTAAGATCTGAATATAATTTTTAAGGGTTATATATGATAGATCCCTGAAGATCATTGAATGGGAATAGAAAGAAATGTACATATTTCAATGACCAATTATCGTAGCCTTACAAAAGTTGACCATGTATCAGGGCACTGAAATATAACAAACGCATACAGAAAAGCAGAAATATTAAACATGTCTTCTATAGATCATAAAAAATAATGTTATATTCAATAAAGGGCCAAAGAATAACCTCCAAACTGATACATGATTTAGACATAAAGGATGATATCATAAAAAATTAGAAGCACAAAAAAGAAAATGCCCTTTCACAATTATAAATGGAGGAAAATTTTATGACCAAACAAACAATAAAGTGGATCACAGAAGGTTAAAAGGGCAAATTTTATATATATATATATATATATATATATATATACATATATATATATATATATATATACATATATATATATATATATATATATATGTGTGTGTATGTATGTATGTATGTATTTACAAATGAAACCAGTGGAATAAAGTTAGAAGACAAGTAACTGAGTGGAGAGTGGGAGACTTTGCAGCATTTCTCTAATAAAGATCTCATTTCTAATTTATATAGGGAACTGATTCAAATGTATAAGAATGAGCCATTTTATAATTGATAGTCAAAGTATAAGAACAGGGCAGTTTTTTTTTTAAATCCAAGCTATAGGAAATCCAAATGGCTATAGGAAAAAATGCTAGAAATTGCTAATACTTAGAGAAACTCAAAGTAAAGCAACTTCAAGGTATCACCTCACATCCCTCATACTGACAAAGTTAGCCAAAAGGAATATGATAAATGGTGGCAAGTTATGAGAAAACAGGTACATTGCAACACTTAATAGTACTGTGAACTAGTTCAGCTATTTGAGAAAGTAATTTGAAGCTATTCCCCCAAAGTTACTAAACTATATATACCTTTAAATCCAGAAATATCATTACTTTGATCTCCAAAGGAAGAGAAAACATATAAAAATGTTCACAATACCTCTGTGGTATAAAAGATCTGGAAACAAAGGGAATGCCTGTCAATTAGATATCGGCTGAACAAATTAAATTGACTAAACAAAATATAAATGTGATATAATACTATTGTGCTATAAATGATAATGATGATGTCAAAGAAACCTGGGAAGATTTGTATGAATTGATGCAGAGTGAGGTAAACGAAAACATGAGGACAACTTAGTCAGTAACAAACTATTTTTGAAGATGATCAACTGTAAAAGATTTGAGAAATTTGATGAATACAATGACCAACCATAATTCCAAAAGATGGATGAGGAGGCATGCTACCAAACTCACAATGAAGAAGAGATGGAATCAAGGCTCAGAGAGACATGATGTTTTCAGACAGACCCAAGGTGAGAATTTATTTTTCTTGACTTTGCATATTTGATACATTGGTTTGTTTTTGTTATTCTTTCTTTTTCAATAGGAGAGTGAATAGTCAAAAAGAGAGACAGAGAAATAGGAATTAATTTTCATTGATTGAAAAAATAAAATTGTTTATTTTTTTACTTGAATAAGTGGGTTTACCCACTCTTTACTATGTGTGATGATCTTTTGTGTAATTTGCATTTGGCAATAACGAGTAAAGCCTGCAAGTGTAAACTTGTCATATCCTTTTCATTTAAAAGTAGCAACTAGAAGAGCTAATAGCTTTATTGTTTTTGAACTTAAAAGAAAAATTATTCCACTAGACCTGAAATATTTCTTGGTGCTCTTAAATGTAATTTTATTCTGGTACCCTATTTCAAAGAATTACATAGCAAACAGCCTCGTGTCCCCTTTTCTTGCTCCTTTATAGGTATAAAATAAAGTCTCTGTTGGAGAGAAGTGGGTAAAAAGTTAGTCTTTATTATTATTATCTGGATTTGTGTCATAACCTAAAAATGAGCTTTTCAAAATTCCAGTCAAAGTATACCTATTTCCTTTCAAAAAATTTTCAAGATTCTTTGCCATTCACTTCATTATTAGTTAGCATTTCAAGGGATTGTGGTATGTCAATTTTCAATACCTTCAGGTTCTTTGATTTTTTGTTTTCAGATTTTAAATAGCTCTTCAATTTCTACCCTTATTTCATCTAATATAGGTTTAAGAATGAGATTTCTTTGCATTTATCTTTAATATATGGGTGTGGATTTCAGAACTGAGTATATGACAGAAAAGTAGAATGACATCCTCACCTATAACTGATAAAAATCTCTTTCCAACTTCATGATATACAACTGATACATCATAAAACCTTCGTATCTATAATCCATTTCATGTATGCTTGTGGTTTGCCCATTTTAGTGATCATCAATATTTGCACAAAAGTATCTGTTTCTGTTTTTTCCCCTAATTAACTTAACTGGTTGTGATGCCAAAACACAAAGAAGCACCATCTGCTCCCCATTGTTCTCCCTGTCATATTGATCATCACAAAAGCTCCAAATAGGTCCAGCCTGAAACCCTATGCCATCCTATGATATCATTCATTCATAGAAATAGGCCTATCACAGAGGCCAAGGCATTAATCCAACCAGTAGTATCACTGTTATTGTCTGTCCTTTGTTTTTGAAAAGGACCAATGACATAACAGTGTAATGTCTTGACTCATGCATAAATTGTATTTAAGTGAGACAGAGTCATCAGCCTCACTCTCTCTTCCAGAGTCATGGAAGTCCAGTGGCAAGAAAAGAGTCAAGATGAGTGGCGATGGCCAAGGATGCTGTGGATGACCTTAGTGTATGCAATGTCCAACCAAGCTTTAAGTGCTCCATGGAGCCTACTTCAGCCATCTTCATGACCATTGAAATAAATTGTTCTCATGTACCCATTCCACCAGAAAGAACTCTTCACATGCTCAGGGTAGACATCCCCCTAACTTACCAATAGGTTTGAGGCCTTTTGGTTACTGACAATATTGTTTATCCAATTTGCCAAGATGATTTATTGGGTCATAGTCACTGCACATGCTACAACTTCTTGGAAGCAGAGGTAAGAACTGAGTGCCAGGAAGATATTAAAGGTGGGTGAGTGGTCTTGAAAAGGGCTCAGAAAGACCTAATATCAAAGGTGCTAGTCCTCCTTGAACACCCCACAATTATTCAACATTTCAGAGTTCTTTCTAGACTTTTTCAGCAATCCCCAATAAAAGAGTCTTCATTTCACATTGCCTTTGCTGGTATCCTTTACCTTTGCCATTATCTCCATCCTAAATATGTTACTGGGTTGGATTTTTAGGAAGTTACCAGAACCACTACTACCATCAGCAGCAGTATTATGGTTGTTTTTGTTGTTGTCTAAACCTGTTATTTCATAACTATAAGGAAATTCTTGTGTGGAAACTTTCCCACTTTCACAAAGGGGACAAATTACCTCTAACTTATAAGTTTTGGCAAGTTGCCTAGAGCACTTCAATGATAAGTGACTTGCCCCAGGGTCACAAAGAAGAATTTCTTTTTTTTTTTTAAAGCAATTGGGGTTAAGTAACTTGCTCAAGGTTACACGGCTATGTGTGGGTGCTCATTTTCTGAGGCCGGTTTTGATCCCGGGTCATCCCCAACTCCAAAGCCGGCGCTCTTACTCACTGTGCCACCTAGCCGCCCCAACAAAGAAGAATTTCAATCCCCCTCAAATCCAACCCATCATTTACTAGACCATGATGCCTCTTTATCTTTTCTAGCATCAGTAACAACTATGGGCTATTGTTCTTAAATTAGGAGACCCCAGACTAAATCAAAGTTTTCCACCAGAACTTTTAATTGTTAATCCTTTGAAAGTACCTTCTCCAGACTTGAAATAAGGGACAGTACCCCAGTGAAGAAAGCAACATGGTGTTATGGAAATAATGCTGGCTCTGGATTCAGAAGACCTGGGTCTGAATCCCAGGCCAGCTACATGTATAACATTTGGTCTCAGTTTCCTCAGCCATAAAAGATTTGATTTCATGGCCTCTAAGTTCCCTTCTAAACCTAAACCTATAACCTAATGAAGGGATGCCATTTTGCCTTCTTAATCAAATGGATCCATCTGCCATGGGAGATATTGAAACAACCAGACTTCAGCAGTTACTAATCTGATAACAGAAGATCCCCTAGAGGATGGAGTTCTGGAAAATTTTATTTTTTTTCCAGTAGGTTGAGTTCCAGAATTCATAGTTAGCATGGAAAGAGCCTTAAGGAATGGGACAGAGATCTCTGGAGATTCTACAAACTATGTTTCTCCAATCAGATTAGATACAGCAATCTGTAACCCAGATAAGCAAGAAATTTGCATAGTTATTTATTGCTGTTATTTGGCAGTTCAACCTTTAAGGTGTATACATGATGACATTTTGTGTTAGCAAGAGTTGGGATCCTTGCACTGAGATCAACATGGGCCCTTTTTAAAACAAAGGCACTGGGGAAGACAGGGAGGATAGAGCACAGATAAGGACTGGTACAGCAATTCCATGGAAAGCATGGAATGAGAAACTTAGAGCTTTAAATATCACCAAGGGGAACTGTTTCATCTTACAGATGTAAAAACTGAGGCCTGCAGAGGGGAATGGACTTTTCCAGCAAGACTAGGATTTGAACTGACCTACAGGTCTATTGTTATCTCCACAACCCATGCTGTCTGGCAACAGAATCGAAAGCAATCATCCTTTCTGTTGGCCTGTTGTCCCCTTGCCCACACACCGCTGATGTAATTTGGAACTGTTTCTCTATCTCTGTTGTATATTACATATGCTAGTCTTGTTCACCAGGTGCCCTGATAATATTCCTTTACATGTGGTAAGAGTGGGACAGGTTGGTGGGACACATCCCAATTAACTGACAATCCCTTGCCCTCATTTTAGCCTTTCTACCAAATGTTTTCCTAGAATTATCTAATGAGCAGAACCAGCATGCCATAATGAGTCGATGGGCTGCCTGGGAATCTGGAAGACTAGCTTTAAGGCCTGCCTCTGACAGAGACTGGCAGTGTGATAACAGACAAATTCATTTAACTACTCAATGTCCCAGTCGACTCTTAAAAACTAGTAATAACTTGCATTTACATAACATTTTGAGGTTTGGAAAGCACTTTAACAATATTATCTCATTTGAATCCAACGACAACCTGGAGAGGTTGATGCGATTATTATCCCCATTTTAGAGAAGAGGAAGCTGAGTCTAGGAGAGGATAAGTGACTTGCCCAGGGTCATACAGATAATATGTGTCTACGGTTGAATTTGATCTCAGGTCTTCCTGATTCCAGGACCAGAGCTCTGTCCACTATGCAGAGGATTTCCTAGTTGTTGTTATGTTGTTTCTCTCACTTGAATGGGAGTTTCCCACAGGAAAGGACAATAACATTCCTTTTATTTTGTACTTAGCACACAGTCTGACACATAGTAAGAACTTAATAAATGCTTATTGACTAACTGAATAGAGAAAGGTTCCATACCAGCAGGGTCACTGCACCAATGAAATCACAGATGTATATAAAAACAAATATCTGAACTAATGATTACCATCATCAAACAGTTGGCCCTTCATTAATATATTATATATATTATATATATTAAATATATATTATATATATATTAAAGTTTTCTACTTTAGATGTTGTTACTGTTGTTTTGTTGAGTTGTTTCAGACTCTTCATGACCCCATTTGATGTTTTCTTGGCAGAGATACTGGGGTGGTTTGCAATATTCTTCTCCAGTTCATTTTATAGATGAGGAAACTGAGGCAAACAGAGTTAAATGACTTACCCAGGGTCACACAGCTAGCAAGTGTCTGAGGCTGAAGATGAGTCTTCCTGACTCCTGGCACTCTATGCACTATGGAGCCACCCAGCTGCCCCCACTTTATTTTTTTAAATATTTAAACAAATTCTTTATTAACTTCTGTTTTACATCATCCATTTCCACCAGATTTTGAGTTACAATCATCCCCCCCCGTTTTTCCCCTACCCACCCTCCCAGAATAGCAGTCCCGCAAGATATCGCTTCCTCCAATCTGCTATCTCCCATACCTACTCCCATACCCCCTTCGACTTTTCCATTAGAGGAAGGTGAATCTTTGTGTCCCAATGCCTGCAAATCTTATCTCCCAATTACAAGAAAAATAGTATTAATAATAGTATTTATATATATTTGAAACATTTAATCTTAAGACCTTGAATTTCAGATCCATTTCTTTCCTCCCTTGTCACCCATTCCCTCTTGGGAGATAATTAATTCAGTATATATTGTACATGTCTAGTTATGCAAAACATTATCATAGTAGATATATTGTACAAGGCTGCTTATAATTCCCTCCCACTCATCCCACTCCCCACCTGGTCCATTCCCTACATGATCCTGTCCCTCTTCTATAGTGGGTACTTCCAACCTCCCCTCCCCCCAAGGATGCCCTCCCATCCATCATCCCTCCTCTCATCCCCCTTCCCCCTATTCTGCTGCAGGTTGAGATATCCCATTTAGTATGTATGTCATTCTCTCCCTGAACCAAATTCAATGAGAATGTGGTTTTGCCTTTTTTGCCTTCCTATTCTCCCCCTCCCTTGCAACCACTTCCCCTACATGAGATAGTTTACCCTACCCTGTCTCTCCCCATCTCCTCTTGCCACTTTCCTCTCTCACCTCATAATTTCATCCCTTGACTATCCTCCCTTCCCAACAAATTCAACCTATGCCCTCTATCCATATAAAACTGTAACCATATACACACACATTCACATATGTATTCATATGACCACACACCCTTCTTCCATTATTTTCATAGTGAGAAAGATTTCATCAGTCACAGTTATTGCTTTTCCATATAGGAAAGTAAATAGTTCAACTTTGATAAGTTCCTTTTGATTTCTTTTCCCTGATTACCTTCTCAGGCATCTCTTCCTTCTTGTGTCTGGATGTCAAATTTTCTATTCAATTCTGGTTTTTTCCTCAAGAATGCTTGAAAGTCCTCTATTCCACTGAAAAACCATATTTTCCCCTGAAACAAAATACTCAGTTTTGCTGGGTAGGTGACCCTTGGGTTCATTCCCAGCTCTTTTGCCCTCTGGAATATTGTATTCCATGTCCTTCAATCCCTCAGTGTAGAAGCTGCCAGGTCCTGGGCTATTCTGATTGTGTTTCCGCAATATTGAAATTGTTTCCTCCTGGCTGCTTGTAGTATTTTCTCCTTGATCTGGGGGTTCTGGGACCTGGCTATAATATTCCTGGGAGTTTTCTTTTTGGGATCTTTTTCAGGAGGTGATCTGTGGATTCTTTCAACCTCTATTTTGCCCTCTGGATCTAAAACATCAGGGCAATTTTCCTTGAGAATTTCTTGAAGGGTGATTTCTAGGTTCTTTCTTTGATCATGGCTTTCAGGTAGTCCAATAATTTTTAAATTGTCTCTCCTGGATCTATTTTCCAGGTCAGTGGTTTTTCCCATGAGATATTTCACATTGCCTTCTAATCTTTCATTTGTTTGGATCTGCTTAACAGCATCTTGATTTCTCATAAAGTCACTAGCTTCCATTTGCTCCAGTCTAACTCTGAAGGAATGAATCTCCTCAGTGAACTTTTGAGATTCTTTTTCCATCTGGCAAATTCGACTTTTTAAGGCATTCTTCTCCTCATTGCCCTTTTGGGCCTCCTTTGCCATTTGAGTTAGTCTATTTTTTAAGGTGTTGTTTTCCTCAGTCGGGCTGTTGACCCTCATTTCATACTTTTCCTGCATCCTTCTCATTTCTCTTTCCAATTTTTCCTCCATTTCTCTTATTTGATTTTTAAAGTCCTTCTTAAGGTCCTCTATGGCCTGCAACCCACTCATGTTTTCCCCTGGGGCTTTTGGAGCAGGACTTCTGACCTCACAGTCCTTTTCCCGCTCCATGCCCCCAAAATAGGAGTCCAGGGTTTCATTTTTCTGTTTAATTTGTTTCCTTTGCCTTTGCATGTTGCCACTTAATTTCTTGACTTTTGGGCTTGTTGCCACACTATGGCTCTGCTGCCAGATGGGAATTTTCGTCCCGATTGTGTGGGGGACAACTTCCGTTTCTGGAAGCTGGAAGCCCACCTACGACCTCCACCCCAGATCACAATCCAGATCCAGGGAGGTTAAAGCAAGAGCAATTACCCCCCAAGACTGATTGCTGGATCTCCCTACAGTTCGCAGGCCGGGAGCTGGAGCTGCCTCTGAAAACTACAAAATGGCGTGTCTCCTCAGTGGCTTCTAGCCCCCAGGGGAGGAAGCCAACGCATTCCCCAAATACTGGTCCCAAAGTCCATAGGGCACTAACCTCTCACTTTGTCCTAGGCATGTCTATGTTGATAATTCTGGAATCGCCACAGCTTCTGGTGTTCTGGGGTCTCTTCTGATGGCTGCTGGCCCTGCCACCCTGGGGCTAAAACCTCGGCTCACGGGGACCTGGGCTCAGCTCAGCTCGGCTTCCCGCACTCTGTGCTGCAGGCTGCTGGCTCCCAAACCACTGCGCTCGTCCTTCCTGCAGGGCTGCTGGGCTGTCCTCAGTGGGAGGTTAACTTCTCTGTGTCGTTCTGTGGGTGCTGGGGTTCCAGAAGTTGTTCAGAGTCCCCTTTTATATAGTTTGGAGGAAATCTGGGGGCAAAGTGGCTTGGATGAGCTGTTTCTACTCCGCCATCTTGGCTCCGCCCCCCCTGCCCCCACTTTAGATGGCCAAAAAATAAATACAGAGGGGTAAAACAGACATTTCTACTTTCCCCTCAAATAAATAACTGACCCTTAAAAGTCTAGAGTTGATTTGGTCATGTGTGGCTTATGAATAATGGGGACAAGGTAGTTACCCTTTGACAACATCCTCACCCTTTCATAAGGGCCTTATTGTTAAATATTCCACTGTCCTGAGAAGTATGTGATTTTGAGATTTTCCTTTTTTGAAACCCGCGTTCAAATTTGGCCTCAAACACTTATCAAATGTGTGGCCTTGGGCAAAAAACAAAACCTTTTTTGCCTCAGTTTCCTCATCTGTAAAATGAACTACAGAAGGAGAGGTCAAATCACCCCACTATCTTTTCCAAGAACACTCCAAATGGGGTCACTAAGGGTCCAACACAACTGACAAATTGCTTAACAGCAGCAAAATTAGATACCAAAGTAGCAAGCCTATTTATTAAGGCCTTTAATTTGAAGATCTGGAGAATGTGTTTAATTTAACACAGAGACTTATGAGATATTATGGGGTTGAAATGCATTGGTATACATTGGAGACTTATACACGTTCCTTCAGCTTTTGGTGAATGCTACCACACTCCCTTTAGCTGCATGACCTAAAGCCAAACCACTAAGTACCCTTTGGAATGGGAAAATTCCTGACACTAAATATCTTTTTTTTCCTTAGTAAGTGACATTTTTGTTGCATCTGGAAAAGTTGAATTTTGGGTTGTTCTATTTTGCTTCTTTCATGACCCTTAAAGATACCTTGATAACTCTCATTGTGACAGAAAAATAGGGATTCTAGTAATCTGTCCTGTTCATGACCAAGAGCACTCTATAGATTGAAGAAGCCAAGATAAACTAAGAATACTATTAGAGAAACATTTGCTTCCCAGAAATCTATCAGAACCCAAAGAAAATATAAGAACTTATATTAGAGTAGCAGGATCTGTCGGTGTTCCACATTTGAGTTACCAAGGGGCTATCCAAAGGATGTGGGAGATAATAGAGATACATGACATTACTTCAGGAAAAGACATACTAGTATAATGAAAACATCTTTGGGCTTGGAGTCACAAGAACGGAGTTCAAGTTCTGACATTGAAACATACTAACAATGCAATCCTGGAAAAACTGCTGCATTGAGAAATGCCTCAGTTTCTGTTTCAGCAAAATGTAGAAAATACCACTTTTCCTATCTATATGACAAGGCTTTGGGGAAGGGAAGAAGGGAATGAGCATCTTTATTAAGTACCTACTGTAAGCCAGGAACTGTGCTAAGTGCTTTACAGGAAGGAAAGGGCTTTTTGACATTTAGAAAGGAGTACTGTGAGAGATAGCATGGGATAGATGAGTAGCTAAAGAGACAGCCTTGGAGTTAGGAAGAGCTATGTTCAAATCCTACCTTTGATTCAAGCTGCTCAAATTCTGTAAAAATGAGCAAGTACCTTAACTTCTCAATGGTCTCTCACAGTTCTCTAAGACTATGTGTAAACTGACCCTGGAGTCAGGAGGACCTGAGTTTGAATTCAGTCTCAGACACTTACTACCTATGTGACCCTAGGCAAGCCATTTAACCTTGATTGCTTTCCAAAAAAAAGATTATATATGTCTACATTGATGATCTGCCTTGGTGAAAGAAATGTCCATACCAGAAGTTTCCTCCACAAGGTACTGAGTAAAGTGTTCACCTTGGAAGAGGACAATGGATCAAATCACACCTGAGCCTCTAAGCACCACTGCAAACCTAGACAAATCATCTGACCCTCCCGAATCTCAGTTTCCTCCCCTGTCAAACGAGCAATAAATCAGATCGATTCTAATTGGTTTTCCAGCTCTAAACCTGTGATCTGTTCATCATACCTTCCAAGATGTCCTCATAGTAATAAAGATCATGCCTAAAACAACAAACAGAGTGTTATGGACATGAGAATTATTATCTTTGTTGGTATGTAATAGGATCTGAATTCTTTATTCCCAGAAACGTGAGATTTTATATGTGCTTGAATATTACTGAGAACTACAACCTGAGAGGAGGGCTCCATTCCTTCAACGTCCAGGAATCCAGGATTCTATTCTAGCACACAATTTGGGGGGCACCTACCTAGGTTAGTTTCTCCTAGCACTGTCACTAATGAGTGTTTCCTCACTGGGAGTATTGCTAGAACAGCAGCCTCTGCCAGAAATCTCTGGCACCAGATTCTTCTCTGACTCAGCGCCCGATGCCTTACAAGTTTTGCAACAGCTGCAGTGATGCCTCAGTGAGCCATTTTACCATTTCAGAATGGATAAAGAATTGCCACTTATTTATGGCCTGCACTAATGTAAACATGGTCTTTCTGAAATTGATCTTAATAAAAATGGCCAACTGGACTGGAAACAAGCAATGTCCTCAGAAGCTGGCAGGTAGAACTGCCCTCACCCCTATGGAAAATTTCACATGTAAGCTACCGGTAGAAGCATATGTGGGGGTCAGTGAAGGAGGAAGATGTTTCCATTTGTTAGCAAGCATAAGCCACTGATGGCTTCTTTTCTTTCTCATTCATGTGGTCAAATTAAATCTCACAAATAATTTTTAAAAAGGTCGATCTAATTGTCCAGGCTGGCAAAGGATAGTCTTGAATGCAGAGTCTGTTACAAAAAGGCAGCCTCTATCAGGAGAGCAGAGAGGATAGAAACCTACACTCAGGAAGATCTGGATTCAAGCCCTGTCCTTCCCACTGACCAGCTCTGTGACTCTGGTCAGGGAACTTAAATTTAGTGCCTTCTCTGTGAGAGTACCCTTAATTTATCCTTTACACCTTGCTTATATATAGTTATTTGTATGCTATTTCCCCCATTAGACTCCTTGGGAACAGGGGTTGTCTTTTGTCTTTCTTTGTATCCCCAGGGCTTAGCACATTACCTGGAACATAGTAGGTACTGAATGCTGATTAACTGACTGACAGCTTCTTTGGCCATTTTTTTCTCCTCTCTGTAATAAAGGAGCAGAACTTAATGGTTTCTAAGATTTCTTCCAGCTCTGAATCTATGATGCTGTGAACCCCTGCATTGGGAAAGAGGAAGGAATGGGGAAGAAAGCTGGGGGGGTGGTAATCTCATGGCTAATAAGATACCTTTGCAAACCCCTGCAGAGGTCAGCACAGGTATCCATCAAAATGGAGGAAGGAAGGAGACAGTGAGCATTTATTAAGGACCTACTATGTGCAAGGTACTGTTCTCAGTGGATAGATTCCTAAGATGGAAGATAGACAGACAGATACTATATAGAAAGATAGATAGATAGATAGATAGATAGATAGATAGATAGATAGATGGATGGATAATACTAAGATGGATGGATAAATAAATACAAAATACTGAGATGGAGAGATACTTGGATAGATGAATAGCTAGATAGGCAGATGACAGATACTAAGATGGATGTATAGAGAGATATTTAAACAGAATAGATCAATACATAGATATTTAGATAGATGATAGATAGTAATATAGATGGAATAGTTAAGAATATGAACATCATTGCATTTTAAAATGTATATTCATAAGAATTAAATAGCCTAAAAACTGTATTAGGAAATCATAATGGTATGGTAAATAGAACAAGAGATGGAGAATCAAGAAATCTTCATTCTATTCTAAGCTTTTTCTAATAACTAACTACATGACCATGACCTTGACCTTGACCTTGGGCAAGTCACTTAGCTTCTTTCAGCCTCATTTTCTTCATCTGTAAAATGAAGGTGGTTAGACTAATTGATTGCTAAGGTCACATCCATCACTTTCGTATCTAACATTCTATGAGTCTAAGACACAAGCTAAATGTTAACATTTATGACTTTTGATGCAACAGCTTTAGCATTTTTCCCATCTACTTCCCTTTGATAATCATAAGACCTAGAAAGGGCACCTTCTACTTAAAATATAGTTCTTATACTACAGAGACTTCCTCAAGGGCCTCTTATAGTACATCCAAATTCAAGCCTTAGCTGGGGCTTCCCTGTAATTTTTAAATAACTAAAGCCCAAATTCCTTAAAAGTGTTAGAAGAAGGAATCTTCATTAAAAAACTTAAATCCAAACTAGGTTCGGTCACTATTTTACCTACCTTCTCCCCACCTCACCCCCCCAATAGGAAGAATCCCATACCCAGCCAAATCCAAGTTTCTGGACTCAAATCTAGATGGTGAATATTTTTTCAAGAGTGTAATTATTGCAGATTCTGAATATTTATGTGGTGTAATTCACTATTAGTTGGATATGAATTGTGGATTTTTGTGATTTCCCTATCCCTTTGTACTAGATTTTATAATCAGTATTGAAAGATGAGCTACAAGCATGTGTCTTTGTCAGTATCTTTCAGATTAGATAAATTCCTTGAGTAGTCAAGTGTGAGAGTCAATTCCTGATCTGAGAAAAATGAATGAATGAATGAATGAATGAATGAGTGAGTGAATGAATGAATGGTAAATTACTAATCACTTACTATGTGCTAGGCACTGTGTTAGTCACTAGGGATACAAATACATGAAAACTAGACAGTATCTGTCATCAAATGGTTTGCATCCTAAAAAGGAAGACAATATGCATTAAAAAGGACCTAGAAATGGGCAGGGTAGAGGCTTTGCCAAGAAAACCTCAAATGGGTCTTGAAGAGCCAGACTGTATCGAAAGACTAAACTACCACAATAAAAGGCTTAAAATGGCTCAATTTGGAAATGGCCAGGAAGAAACAGAAAGGGCTAGCCTGGGAAAAGATCAAGCATAAGTACACCTAGTACAGTCTGTCACCTATCAGATCATGATAGGACAATCAACATGATTCTTTGAATTCTGGATTCATGGAATGTAAGCTCCTTGAAGGCAAAGATTTTAATTTTATTTTACTTTATTGTATATTTTGGCCTTTGTGTTCCAAGTATTTATCACAGGGCCTGGCACATAGCATGTATTTAATTAGCATTGCTATTATTGACCCCTGTCAAATACAAATGGTGGTGTGTTTCGATATTACTTCTTGATTTTGTGAATTCTAGGGACCTAAAATTAAAGATTTTCTGGTTCAAAAAGCTCTGGGGTAGGCATGGAATCATTTCGTGGACTAGACAGATACATGGGAATGGAGCTCTACAGAATTCAGAGCAAAGGCCCTGATTCTGGACACATACCACCTTCCTTCCTGAGGACTGAACAAACTTTCAGGAGAATTTTCCTAAAAACCAAAGTCAAAGGTGTTATCAGTAAAGGGAAGATAAATAATGGACTTGTACACAATGGCCAGTTTTTTGTGCTGCATGGTTATTTCCTCAATGTTAAGAGAAAACAAGAAAGGCACCTACCATGTTGGGTGAACCTTCTCTGGCGGACTTGTGAGAACACATCATCAAGAGTCATATGGGCTGAGAAGGCCTGAATGGGATGCTAACTACATCATTGAAGGTAACAGTCATATTGAGGAGATCACAGTTTCATTCGAGTATCTGAGAGTTTTCTAAACAATTATGCTAACCGATCAGTGTACAAGCTGATCTGTCTCTCTTCTGAGTCAATGCCAAATCCCTTGACTTATCTTTCAAAACCCTCCACCCCAATCCCCAACCTAATTTTGGAATTCCCAACTCCCTAACACAGATCTTAGGCTCTGACCAGACTAAGTTACTCTGTATTCTCTGAAATTCTCTTGATTAATTCATCATTGTCTTTGCTGATTGGCTTCCAGTCAATGCATGTAGACCTCAAGAGTGAGCTGGAATCCCAACTCCTCCATAAAACCTCTGAACTTTCTCAGCAGCATCTATGTGGTATTTTATCACTCATCTGGCACTGGGCACAAACCACCTTGTACGGCCAGTTAATTTTTTCCAAGTGTGGGTATTACATAGAGGAGGTATAGTATAAAGGACTGAGGGCTGGGCTTGGAGTCAGGAAGAATCATGTTTAAATCCAGCCTCTGATACCTCTTAGCTGTGTGACCCTGGGCAAATACTTTAATTTCTAAATGCCCCAAGTAAATCCCTAGGACTCACTTATTGATCAATAATCAATCAACATTCAATTATTAAGGACTATGTTCAAGGCACTTATGCTAGGGAATGGGATGGCAAAAGAAAAAATTGAAACATAGCCTGCCCTCAAAAAGCTTCTGTTCCTAGCAATCAGTTATCAACCTGTTTGGTGTGAGGGGAGGGAAGGAAGGCAGGGTTTCCATGTCAAAGAAATGGAAGCTTTTCCGAATATTCACCTACATTGTGTTGTTGTTCAGTCCCATTTGATTCTTCATGACCCCATTTGGGATTTTCTTGGCAAGGATACTGGAGGGATTTGCTATTTCTTTCTCTATCTCATTTTAAAGATAAAGAAACTGAAGCTAACAGGGTTAGGTGACTTGCTCAGGGTCTTCCAACTGGTAAGGATCTGAGCCCAGATTTGAACTCAGAAAGTCGAGTCTTCCTGACTCCAGACCTGACACTCTATCCACTGAGCCACCTAGCTGCCCCCATTGAACTCATAAATTGAATGAAATCTCCTGGAAGGCAGAGGCTCTATATTTTATTTCTTTGTGGCAATAATATCAGCTAGCATGTACCTTGCATATAAAAAACACGCTCAATAATTATTTGTTGGGGAGACAGAAGATGGGAAGAACAGAATGTGAACCTAAAAATAAAATAAAATTGAATTTCAAAGAATTATTATTTGTTGATTTCACTTGGTGGCTGTATGGGTAAAAATGTTGTTGTTACTGCTGTAGTTGTTAGCAGAGTGGTACACACACTACAAAGGATATTAGCTTTGGATTTAGAGGGTTTGAATTCTTCCTCAGTCATTTATTACATCAGTGACTTTGGACAAGTCAAGTCCCTTCTCTCTGGGTCTCAGTTTTCTTGTCTGTGAAAGGAGGGTGTTGAAGCAGATGACCTCTAAGATTCCCATAATCCTCCCAATACTAAATCTGGTATCCTTAAGAGTTAGCACAAAGGAGCTGAAAAAGGGGAAAGCAGGTTGTACTGCAGGGACCACAGACGGGTCCAATTTGGCAGCTGCTATGAGGCCAGTAAATGGATTAAAAATAATTCAGGCCCTAATCACATGTGAATTTCAGGAAGCAAAATGCTCCAATGATACCACTAAGTACCCCTTTGTTCTATAGTCCCAGTCTGACTTCAGAGGCAAAATTCTGAGGGCCAAACTCAACTCTGTTCATATTTTTTCGTCTAAACTATAGCATATAATGAACCCGGTAAATTAGGTCCCTTGGCCATAAACCTCATAGAGGGAAAACAGAGCATGAATCAAAAGGGTTTTGGACAGCAGTAAACTATTAGTAACATATAAATTAAGTGTAAAATCCAGAGGTGGAGTAACATGCCTGTGGCTAGTCTGATTGGGTGACTTTACTAAGGGAAGCCAATCAAAATGAAACCCAAGGAAATGTCTTTCTTTAGGCTGTGACCAATTGGGAAGTCCTGGAAAGTGAAGGTATTGCTTCCATGAAACATGATTCTGTAAAATATCTGCTTGTTTATTGTTAGCTGAAAGGTTAAGCTTCCTTTGGAATTTTGAGTTTCTCCTGTCCTGAGCCAGAAGACAGCACATTTTAGGGTTGGGATTTAGAGACAGGGTTTGAGCCTTGGCTCTGATATGTTCTACTTGTGTGACCTTATGCAAGTAAGACTTCCTAGGACTCAGTTTCCTTTTCTGTAAAATGAGTGGGTGGTCTACCTTCCTAGCTGAAATCCCACCTTTTGTGGCAAGTCTTCCCCAATCCCTCTTAATCCTAGCCACTTCTCTTTGTTAATTTCTATTTTATCCTTCATAGTACTTGCTTGAATATAGTTATTTACACATTTTCTCTTCCATCAGACTGTGAGTTCCTTAAGAGCAGACTGTCTTATATTTCTTTGTGTTACATTTCATTGCTTAGAACAATGCCTGCCACATAGAAGTAGCTGAATTAATATCTATTGACTAACTTCTGGCTTTCCTTCTAGTTTAAATCTAGAATCCTTTGAACTTAACTACCTTGTACCAAGTGACTATAGCCTGGTGGACCTGAGAGTAGCTGAAGTTTCTCTCAGCCTCATTTAGGTTTCTGAACAAAGCAAGGAGTCCTGGGAGCTCACAAGCATCCTCCCATTTCTCCCTCTTGGTTTCCTCCTCCCCTACTCTACCCTCGGTCTAACACAACTCTGGCCCTAATTGGGATAATTAAGTTTGAAGCTTTGCTATTTAAAGTTACTGACTTCCACAAGGTGGGAATCTAGCCCACCACTTTCAAAGGAGCCAGCCCAGCCCAATTGTTTCCCCACATACTTAGAGGCTGGTGGAATACCAGGCCATGCCTTCACAGGCCCCTGTGGTCTATTGGCTAAATTCATTTTGACAGCTCCTTCAGAATGGGAATTACTGCCCTCCCCAACCACAGCAGCTCACCACCGCTGTATGCAGCTAATTTGAGTGACTGACATGGTCTGTGTAAGGCTAACCTTGACCAATACGACAGGGGAGAGATATCAGAGATTTCTTTTAAAAAGTCATTTTGCAAGCACTAATGATTTTAGTCTCCATTATTTGCCTGGGTGTCTAGAAAGCCTGGTCTAGTCTTATTATAGCTTCCAAAGGATTTCATGAAATCTAACCCCCCACCCAAAAAAAAGGGACACAATCATGGGGTTTTTGCTTTCTATTTTATTAAGTTAGAGGAGGAGAAAACGTGTAAAAATAGCCAAAGGGATATTTTTTAGGTTTTTTTAAAGTTCACTCTAGGGCTGTACTTATCACATGCCAAATTCTCACTTGGAGTTGATTTTTATGGCTGAGTATGAAACCTCCCCCGAAAACCTGGGATTTCAAATGGAAATGCTGACCCAGCTTTTGGGAGGGTGGTAAGAAGGGAGCCTCTGTGAGATCTCCTCCTATCCTGTTTGCTTTGTTTTTTGCAGAGAAAAAAAAGTCTTATTGCCCAGCCTTAGGCATTAGACAGTGCTTAAAAGCATGTGTCTGCATCGTTATTCTTACTACCAGGTGTTTGCGAAGAACTTAACACAGAGCCCTCCTTTGAAATGAACCCTGGAGCTCAGTGTGGAAGAGTGCAGACTTATTTCCTGACTTTTAATAGGATTTCATTATCTGGGAGACACACCCTCTCCTGGATTTAACAACACACAAGCAAGGAAAAAAAATGAAAAAATCTTCAACTCCTTTATTAGTCCCTTAAATCTTAATTTTGGCCAATTGTCTGCTGGTAAAACAAGAAAAACTAATGATGGCTGTTTGTGCAAATTAAACTATGATGCAAATTACCTGTACAAGATGATATGTAAGCATCAGTGTTACTTTTTTTCCCCCATATGTACATGCATTGTTTTTTTAAGGTGGCTTTCTAATTGATTAGAAGCAGCAACTGGAAAACTTGTGAGATTGAAGGGAGACCCATAGTTCTTCCATTTCTTATTTCCTCAAAGGCAACACCTCACACAGGTTGCTGCTGTTAACCCTCGCTTCCTTATCCTCCCTGCCTTTCAATAAAATGGGATTCATGTTGAAATGCAAAAATGACATTTCTGGGCTTTCAAAATAAAGAGGAAAGAAAAAAAGTTGCCTTTTTGGACCTTAGAAAAAGTTTACATAGATACATCAACCAAGTTTAGAGAGTAGTTTGTGAAGCCCACTCCCCCCACCCTCTCCCCAGCTCCCTGTGTGTTCATTGGATCATAGATGTAGATTTGGAAGGGAAGTCAGAGGCCATCTCATCCAACGTCCCTCACTTTACCAATGAGGAAACTGAGGCCTAGGGAGGATAAATGTCTTACCCAACAAGACATGACTTGTAAGCCATCAGTCAGGTGGTTAAGTGTTTATTAATTGCTTACTAAGTGTCAAACAAGGCAAAAACCCAGTCCTTTCCCTCTGAGAGCTCATATTTTATTGAGGGAGACAACATAAATAATAAAATCATACATACAAGATATACACGCATATATAATATATGCACATACAGAGACACATATGTGTGCACACGTGTGTGTGTGTGTGTGTGTGTGTGTGTGTGTGTGTGTGTAGTGATTAGGGGAAGGATTTGAACCCAAGCCCTCCGGAATACCCCAACTTGGCCAAGACAGAATGACGCTATGGGGAGTGTTATATAATTCACAGCATCCTTAGGGCACTTGGGCCAATGAAAATAGCCACTTTTAGAGTTTGCATAGCCCCACTACATTTCATCTCAGGCAGAATTCCTTTTCCTCTTAAAAAAAATTATTGTTATTTTTTGCTTCGTTTCACTTTACACTGGCTTTATATTCCATTAGATAAAAGAGAGGAAAGGGCCCTGCAGGAAACGCAGTGTTTTGCAGGCTTGGACTCTCTTTCCACCTTAAAATCTTTACCTGGCCGTAATCTGTTGTTCCATTACTTGAGGGCAAAAATGGGAGGAATTGTCTGGGCTAAATTGCAATTAGGCAGCCCTGAGTGAGGCTGGCACCAGTTAACTTGGGATATTGGAGTGAAAAGGCCCGTAATCAGCCTTCGGTCATGTAGAACAATGCATAAAATTAAATTGACATTAATGAATAATTGTGTAATGAAAATGGGAGAGGAGAGTTAATTGCATGTTACAGTGAGTGTAATGCCTAGATAACCTTGCATTTAATGCTATTCTTAGCCCTGCTGCCAAGACTTCTACGAGGCTCTCTCAGCAGGAAGTCATTAAAGCTGTGAGTAGATAATGCCGGCTCAGTGAAACCTAAGTAGCAACAATATAACAAGAGTTTCTTTCAGACCTTAGTGGGTTTTTTTTTTTCAGGGGGGGATCGAAAAAAGGAGGGAGCATCCTGAGGTAATTTGTACACATCTGAATGAAAACAGGAAACTTGCAGCCATCTCTCGTCTATTTTCCACCCCAAGGTCAGTTTTCATTCTCACCATCAGAACTGAGCCTCCACCATCAGGACTCCCAAGGCAATGGGCATCCAAGGGTCTGCCCGTCACAACTTTGCCCAGCATGTGCAAAATCTTTGTAGGAAAGGTTTGACCTCAGATGGCACAGGACAGAGCAAATCATGATAGTAACAATAATAAATAATATGGCACATTAAGGTTTGCAAAGCACATTACAAGTATTTTATTTTTATTAGTTAATTTTAATATTTTATTTTTTATCCTAGGAGGTAGGAGCTGTTATTATTATCCCCCATTTTATAAATGAGGAAACTGAGGCTGGTTGGCCACAGTCACACAGTTAGTAAGTGCCTCAGGTATGAACTCAGGTCTTCCTGACTCCATGTTTGTGCCACCCAGATCCTTCCATCCATCCGTCCATCCATTCATTCATTCAATAAATATTTATTTAATGGGGCGGCTAGGTGGCACAGTGAGTAAGAGCACCGGCCTCGAAGTTGGGATGACCTGAGATCGAAACCAGCCTCAGAAAATGAGTACCGACACATAAATAATGACTAGCCATGTAACCTTGAGCAAGTTACTTAACCCCAATTGCTTATTAAATAAATAAATATTTATTTATTTAAGTGCCTACTAGGGTCAGTTAGGTGGCACAGTGGATAAGAGTGCCAGGCTTAGAGTCAGGAAGACCTGAATTTAAATTCTACCTCAGACACTAGCTGTGTGACCTTGGGCAAGTCCCTTAACTCTGCCTCAGTTCTGTCTTTAAAATGAGCTGGAGAAGGAAATGGCAAACCACTCCAATATCTATGCAAAGAAAATCCCAAATGGGGTCACAAAGAATTAGATACCATTAAAATGATTTAACAATAACAATGTTCTAGGCACTTGGAGGTCCTTTTGGACATGTTGGAGGCACCTGCCTCCAACAGATCAGAGGCTCCTGACTCCTTGTTCCATTTTTTACCATTTTACCATTAAGCCATGTGGAGCACTTCCTAGGTGTGCTTTCTCACCCTCACGTGTCCCTCCCCATCCTTCACTTCCTTCAGAACACAGCTTCATCCTCCTCTTTTTCATGAAGCTTTTTCTAAAGTCCTCAGCTCTAAGTGTTCCATTTTTTTCTTGGACTTACTTTGCAAACACTTTGCGTTTCTTTGTTTATATATACGTTCCATCTCCCCCAGTAGACTATAATATCCCTGCAGGAAAGGACTGTAGCATTTTTATCTACATATTCCCAGTGCCTCCTACAGCTCTGTGCATATACTAGGCATTTAATGGATTAATAGAATTGAATTTAGTTAAATTGGACTTCGCAAACTTTTGCACAAAGAATAAGCCATTGACCAATATTTTCTCTCTTATGAGTTGCCTTTTAGACATTTAAGTTTTCATCATTATAGTTTGGTTCCAGAGGATAAAACCAGGAGCAATAGGAAAAAGACTAAAAGGGGCAAAGTTATGATTTATGACGGGGAAAATATCCTTAATAATTAGAACTGCCTATAAGTGGAAAGGACTACGTCGGGACTAGCTCGATCGCTCAATCAATCAATAAGCTTTTAAATATCTATGTGTCAGTCACTGTGCCAAGCATTGGATAATGTCTGACGTCATTTCTAACTGGATGTGTTCAAGCTACCTTGGACCAACTTGGGACACCTGATTGTTAAATTTCCAGTGTGAGTATTTACAGCTCAGAAATCTGGAAATTGTTTTGGTGATTATCCCTCTAATCTAGAGAAACTGATTGTAAAAATGGTAATGATGTGGATTATTCCTACATTCTTTGGGGGGATAGTTAATTATTACACATTTTTACTGCTTCCAATCCTAAAATTCTCTGATTCTTTATTTTTTTTTCTTTCCATTTAATCAGTGGAATGTTCTGAGAGTGAGAACTTCACCCAAGGGGCCTCTAACATTAGGTCCCATTCCAATGATTACAATGGGATTCCCATGGACATATAATGGCTAAGTGTGGCAAGGAAGCAGTTAAAAAAAAGAGGCTTCATATATCTGGTATCATAGAAAGGACATAGTTGGGGGAAGGCACAGTAAGCTAGTTAAATATCTGTCATTCTGCATGTGTATGTTGTTGTTGTTTTGGTGTTTTTTTTTTTTTTAACATAATAGAGTTTTAAATCTCATCTGGAAAACAAAACTCTCAGAGTTAGCAACACCAGCCAAGATTTATTAATAAGAAAGGGACTCTAATTCTTTTTCAGTCTCATATTTCATTTTTGCAAATCTAGGTATCATTACATATTTCAGGAAAAGTGATTTTTGATGGAGGAATGATTCTGTCCTTAGGGCTCCATTCTGTTTGTTTTTGTTGGTTTTTTTTTTTAATTTGTGCAGAAACTTTCTTGTTGTCATTATCATGTATCTTCAATGTTGAGTGATAGATGCCTTTAGCTATATGAAATTCCACTCAAACTTCCAAATCACTCTGGATGTGGGGAATGTGAATGGACCATAATCAATAGGTAATCAAAACCTGGAGATAACTTCTCTCAGTAAGGATTCACACAAATGGCTAATCTCTGGTGTAAGGATAGAAAAGGTGGGTAGAGGATGTGATGGGACCAATGATTTAGGAAGTCCTCCAGAAAATTTGTATATACCTCTGTGTACTGGTACTATACTGTCATTAAATCATTAACTACCACAGTAGGAACCCAAAGTATTCTATCTTAGAACAATGGCCATGCTAGTATCATTTCTTGGCCACAGGAGTCCCTCTGGTCATGAGATTTTGACAAGAGTTTCTTAACTGCCTACTAACTGATAATTAATTCCCCATCCCATCACAAGTCACATTAATTCTTACTTTTATTTGCTCATGTTATTTTGGAGTGGTAAGTAGGGCATGTTATTGAGGCTTTGACCCATGGTGGATGAAATTTAGAGGGCCTTAAAAATACTTGTACTCCAGCAGGTAGAAACAATTGAGCTCAGTGCCTAATATTCATGCCAGGTAAGCTCTTCCCTGGCCCACACCTACTTTGGTCTCTCTTCTGAAAACAATCTCTCTCCCACCTTATAGTCTCTCTTTCTCTGTCTCTGTCTCTGTCTATCTCTCTCTGTCTCTGTCTCTGTCTCCCCCCCCTCCAACAAGGTAGTGTTCAAGATTGCTCTCCCCATGGACCCCTGTGACTTACTGTCAAGGTCTTAGATATCTCCCAACAGTTTCCCTCCACACCTCTACTCCGGGGTCCAACTGAATTTTCCTTTGCCGAAATTATAGGTAATATTATTATAACTTTTGCTACTCTTTCCAGGTTTTCAAATCCTACCCACTGTGAAAAGTCCAATTCAAGTCCTGTCTCCACCATGAAACCTTGCCTACAACTCTAGCACAAATGGCTCTGCCTTTCCTAATTTCACACATCTTAATGCTAACTCATGTATACTCAGTATGGCTTCCATTATATTAATATCACCATGCCTCTTTAACTACATTCCAAAGGAAATCAATTTGGAACTCTGCCCCAAAAGTCACTAGTCTGTGTACACCCTTTGACTCAGGAATGCCATCACTAGGCCTATACTCAAAGATCAAAGAAGAAGAAAAAGGATCCATCCATATGAAATATTTATAGTATCTCTTTTTTGTTATAGTAAAGGGGGTGTCCATCAGTTGGACAAACTGAAAAAACTATGGCATATAAATGCAATAGGATATTATTGTGATATAAGAAATAATGAAGGGGATGGTTTCAGAAAAGACTGAGAAAATGTATATGAACCAATGCTGAGTGAAGTAGGTAGGTCCAGAAAAATAGTTTGTATAGTAACTAAAATGTTATAAAGACAAGCAACTTTGAAAGACTTAAGAACTCCGATCAATACAATGACCAACCATGATTCCAGAGGATGAATAATGAAGCATCTTTCCCATCTCTGAACCCAAAGGTGCAGACTCAAAACAACTATGCCTATATATTACTTTTTTCAAGGTTGGTGGACAGCTAAAAAGAAGGGTGTTGGCAATAGTCTTGGGAAGGAACAGGAGCGGGGAGAAGAGGAGGAGGAGGATGAAGAAGAGAAGGAGGAGAAAGAGAAGAAGGAGAAGGAGAAGAAGAGAAAAAAAAGGAGGAGAAAAAAGGAAAGAAAAGGTCGTTGAAACTTTTTTAAAAATGTACAGTCAGGAAGAACAAAAGGAAGGTCAGAAGGAAACAGACAAGAAGGACAGATTTGAAACTAAAATTTATATACAGATATATTTATATACATGTATATCAGAGGAAAAGCAAGCTATCCATATATATATATATATATATATATATATATATATATATATATATATATATATATATATATATAATGATTCACAGTTACATATATAATTCTTCTTTTCTGTTTTGTTCTTCATATGCCCAAATGTTCATTTTATTTGCTGTTTGTTAAATTATTATTTTTTAAATTTAATTTAAAATTAAATTTCAAGTACTTCAAGGGTCAGTTGAAACTGTTTCATGCATTTCCTTTATATTTCCCTATCTGACACAACATGGATACTATAGGGAGAGGTGAACATCTACTTAGGGGTCTAGGTCATAACATAGATAGTGGGTTATTTTTTTAATAAGCCACTGTCTATATAATTATTGATCCCTAAACCCCAGAATAAAAGAAGGGAAAAATCAAAGATAACAAGCATAGTCTCTCTAGTTGTAGTAACAATAACAACTGTGCTATACATTGTTTTAAGAATTTAGAAGTAATTTACCTGCATTATTATTATCCATTATTAATAAGACAGATTCTATAGGGATTATCATCCTTATTTGATTTATTTGAAAACTGTTACTCAATATAATCTATAAGAGCTCAGGGTCATGTAATTATCAAACATAGGAGCCAGGCCTTTCCTGATTCTAAGTCCAGTATGCCTTCAAGTAAAATCAGCAAAATATTATTAAGTGCTTACTACAACACATTACCTCTCTGCAAAGTATCACTTGGTTCAGAATTCTCAGAGAATAGGCTGCTCTATTCCACAGAAGTTCAGGTTAACTTGGAGCCAACCATAGCAGACTATTCATTTCAAATCATTTTATGGATGATATTCCTCAAAATTCTCAATCCAAAGCTCAGTAAGTGAAGTTGAGTGAATGCAACTCACTGTTTCTTTGAGGATTCAGTACTTTGCAGTGCCTCAGAATCATTGAACAGTAGTCATTACAGTGGAGGTACAATTGTCATTGTGGCATAGCTAGAAGTGAGGAAGATTTAGGAGACTGGGTTTAATCTGTCTCTATTGAATCCAGAGCAGAAAACACACTGTAAGGAACATAGAATTATTTCCATTCGATGAACATGTATATATTAAGTGTTTATTATGTGCCAGGAATTGTGGCATCCCTGCATTAGAGTAGCTTATATCCTAATAAGAAAGATGACATGATAGATAAGATAGATAGATAGATAGATAGATAGATAGATAGATAGATAGATAGATAGATAGATAGATGGATGGATGGATGGATAGATGGATAGATAGATAGATGGATAGATATAGATCATAGATAGAGAGGTAGAAACAGAGGCAGACAGACAGATAGATAGATACATAGATACATAGATACATAGATAGATACATAGATAGATAGACAGATAGGTAGGTAGACAGATAGATATAGATCACAAATAGAGAGATAGAAACAGAGAGACAGATAGATAGATAGATAGAGATCATAGATAGATATAGATGATAGAAATAGATGATAGATGATAAATGTAGAGATAGATATAGAGAAAGATAAATGGACAGATGGATGGATGGAAAGGGAGAGAGACAGAAAGTCAGGGATTCATAAATTACATGAATGTATACAAGCTATCAAGTAAATGGAAGGTGTAATCATATCATTAAATAATTATTATGAACTTGTTTGATATTTCTTGATCTCACTGCTATGAATATTCTCTCCAATGATATAATTTATCTATGTCCTTTCATCCTCTTGTCAATATCTACCCATAGGTGATCAATAAGGAGCTCACCCAACATAGAAAGTCCTTTCACACCTAGGAAAATCTGACAAAAAGCTCTGAGAAACATCTTTACAAAAAAAAAATGACCATGTTCTAGGCCAGAAGACACTCATAAACAAATGAAAAAAAGAAAAAATAGTAAACACATTCTTTACTGAACATAATGCTATAAAAATTATAGTCAATTAAGAGCATGATGGAGGCTAAATGATATAATCCAAAGAATGTGGGCCAAATGACAAATCATGGAAATAATAGGTAATTTCTTCAAAGAAAGCACTCTCTGGGGGAAATTGATATCTTATAATTGTGAACAAACAAAAGGGAGAAAGAACAGATGAATGACTTGGTCATGTAATTTTGAAACAACTTAGAAAATCAACAAATCTAAAAAGCTCTAAGTAAACATAACATTAAAATTCTAAAAATCAGATTAGACGAAATTTAAAATAAAAAGGCTAACTTGAGAAGCAAACACCAATAACTTCCTTAAAACTCATAAAATTAATAAACCTCCAGGTAATTTGATTTAAAAAAAAACAGAAGAGGGGGGCGGCTAGGTGGCACAGTGAATGGAGCACTGGCCCTGAAGTTAAGAGGACCTGAATTCAAATCTGGCCTCAGATATTTAACACAAAAACTAGCCATGTGACCTTAGGCAAGTCATTTAACCCCAGCTGCCCTCCAAAAAAAAAAAAACACAGAAGAGGAAAACTAAATTGCTATACTCAAAATTGAAAAAGGAGAATTCATAAAAGATCAAGAAGCAAAGGTAATTTTATTAGAAACTATTTTTGCTCTGTTGCCTGTCCACAAAACCTATAAATTAAATGAAACAGATATTTTTTTTTCAAAATATGGAATATCCAGAGTGGTAGAACAAGAGAGTATTTAAATCACTTAATGTCAGAAAAAAAAAAAAAGAAAATGAATCATCAATCAGCAAGTGCTTTACTATAGGCTAGGCAGTGTGGTAAGAGTTGAACCTAAAGAGAAAAAGCAGAAACAGTCCATGACACTAAGAAGTTTACATTGTATTAAGGAAGACACCATTAATATAAATAAGTATGTGTGAGATACACAAAGAGTAAATAGAAGTTGCCTTAAAAAGGAAGGCACTAACTGGGGAGATCAGAAAAGGGTTCCTGCAGTTAAGCTGAGTATTTATTTTTAATTTTATGATTATTTTTGCATTACACACATTTTCAAATTAATCCTACTCCTTGACAGCTCTTTTGCGACAGAGTAAAACAACTAAGCAAAATAAATGGTAGTGGTCATCTGAAAGTGCCTACAACATTCCTCATGGGTAGGTAGCATCCCATCATGCTCCATTTTTAAATACTTTTTAATTTAACAAAAGCTATTTTCTCTCCATTCCAACTGCCATCTAACTGGGGGGAGAAGGGGAAGAGAGATTTTGTTATGGTTCATTACAAAAATTTATTATAATTTCTTGTAACAAATATGCATTGTCAACCAAAACAAATCCCCTCATTGGCTATACACAAAAATATGCATGTCTCATTTTGCATCCTTAAAATATCACCTCTGTATAAGAAGAAAGCTAACAAATTTCATCATTTTTCCTCTGAAAACATCAGTTATCATTGTATTGATTTTAGTTCTTACAGTTTTCAAATGTGTTTCTCTTTACGTTGTTGTTGTTATACTATAAATTGTTTTCCTGGTGCTTTCATTCTTCATAAATAATACAAAAGTCCTTAAAATTGTGTAAGACTTTTTATGATAATTATTTTCATAATAATGAGGCTAGAGAATTTTTTTCTTCTGGGTTCTGTTCACTTCACTGCATCAGTTCATGGAAGTCTTTACAATTATCTATTTCCTTATTTCTTACAACACAATGCTATCCCCATCACATTTATATACATATCTTATCATTTATTGCTTCATTGAGTTTCTAATTTTTTTGCCACAACAAAAAGCATTTTTGTTTCCCCCTTATTTTGTTGATCTTTTTCAAGCATAAGCCTATGCTGCTGGGGCAAAGATATGCACTGATTAGTACCTTTTTATATGTAATTGCAAATCACTTTCCAAAATGGCTGTACCCATTCACAAATCCAAAAACAGTGCAGCAATGGGTCTATTTTCCCACTGCCCTTTTAACATTTGTCATTTTCTTCCTGTGTTATCTTAACTAGTCTGATAAATGTGGAATGGACATCAAAGTTGTTTTAATTTACATTTCTCTTATTGTCAATGATTTAAAGCATTTTTTCATATATTTATTGACAACTTGAATTTTTTGAAATTGCTTGTTCATATCCTTTGACTATCTATTCAGGAATGGTTTTCAGCTTAATAATTAGCTATAATTCCATTGTTTATGTGTTTCCAATATAAGGCTTTTATAAAAAAAAATTGCTGCAAAGATTTTTTTTTCCCCAGTTACCTGGTTCCCTTCTAATTGTGTCTCACTACAGGAGATTTCTTGTGGAATTTTTTTTTTTTTTTAGAATTTAATTTCCCACTGGTTGTGTTTATTTCCATTTTGAAATATATAGCTATGAATATACCAAACATGTGTACTTAGCTGCTTTGTGTGTCTTTGAAATGCAGACTTATGCAATCCCCATGTAATCTCCATATACCAAATTCCCGTCAAGGTAAATAATTTTGTTACTTTTAAAAGCGAATTTGGAAATTGTCTTGTAGTCTGGCAAACTCTGTTTTTCTTTTTCTTTTTTTTTTAAGCAAATGCTTTATTAACTTCTGTTTTACATCATTCATTTCCGCCAGATTTTGAGTTACAATCATTTTCCCCCCATTATTCCCCTACCCAACCTCCCAGAATAGCAGTCCCACAAGATATCAATTCCTCCAATCTGCTCTCTCCCATACCTTCTCCCATACCCCCATCGACTTTTCCATTAGAAGAAGATGAATCTTTGTGTCCCAATGCCTGCACATCTTATCTCCCAATTATAAGCAAAAGAGTATTAATAATAGTATCTATATATATTTGAAACATTTAATGTTAAGACCTCGAATTTCAGATCCATTTCCTTCCTCCTTGTCACCCATTCCCTCTGGGGAGATAAGTAATTCAGTATATGTTGTACATGTCTAGCTATGCAAAACATTATCATAGTAGATATATTGTACAAGGCTGCTTATAATTCCCTCCCACTCATCCCACCCCCCAGCTGGTCCATTCCCTACATGATCCTGTCCCTCTTCTATAGTGGGTACTTCCAACCTCCCCTCCCCCCAAGGATGCCCTCCTATCCATCATCCCTCCTCTCATCCCCCTTCCCCCTATTCTGCTGCAGGTTGAGATATCCCATTTAGTATGTATGTCATTCTCTCCCTGAACCAAATTCAATGAGAATGTGGTTTTGCCTTTTTTGCCTTCCTTTTCTCCTCCTCCCTTGCAACCACTTCCCTTGCTTCTTTTACATGAGATAGTTTACCCTACCCTGTCTTTCCCCATCTTCTCTTGCCACTTTCCTCTCTCACCTCATAATTTCATCCCTTGAGTATTCTCCCTTCCCAACAAATTCAACCTATGCCCTCTATCCATATATAACTGTAACCATATACACACACATTCACATATGTATTCATATGACTACACAACCTTCTTCCATTATTTTCATAGTGAGAAAGATATCATCACTCACAGTTATTGCTTTTCCATATAGGAATGTAAATAGTTCAACTTTGATAAGTTCCTTTTGATTTCTTTTCCCTGATTACCTTCTCAGGCATCTCTTGCTTCTTGTGTCTGGATGTCAAATTTTCTATCCAGTTCTGGTTTTTTCCTCAAGAATGCTTGAAAGTCCTCTATTCCACTGAATGACCATATTTTCCCCTGAAACAAAATACTCAGTTTTGCTGGGTAGGTGACCCTTGGGTTCATTCCCAGCTCTTTTGCCCTCTGGAATATCATATTCCATGCCCTTCTATCCCTCAGTGTAGAAGCTGCCAGGTCCTGGGCTATTCTGATTGTGTTTCCACAATAGTGAAATTGTTTCTTCCTGGCTGCTTGTAGTATTTTCTCCTTGATCTGGGGATTCTGGAACCTGGCTATAATATTCCTGGGAGTTTTCTTTTTGGGATCTTTTTCAGGAGGTGATCTGTGGATTCTTTCAACCTCTATTTTGCCCTCTGGATCTAAAACATCAGGGCAGTTTCCTTGAGAATTTCTTGAAGGGTGATTTCTAGGTTCTTTCTTTGATCATGGCTTTCAGGTAGTCCAATAATTTCTAAATTGTCTCTCCTGGATCTATTTTCCAGGTCAGTGGTTTTTCCCATGAGAAATTTCACATTGCCTTCTAATCTTTCGTTTGTTTGGATCTGCTTAACAGCATCTTGATTTCTCATAAAGTCATTAGCTTCCATTTGCTCCAGTCTAACTCTGAAGGAATGAATCTCCTCAGTGAACTTTTGAGATTCTTTTTCCATCTGGCAAATTTTACTTTTTAAGGCATTCTTCTCCTCATTGCCCTTTTGGGCCTCCTTTGCCATTTGAGTTAGTCTATTTTTTAAGGTGTTGTTTTCTTTAGTCAGGCTGTTGACCCTCATTTCATACTTTTCCTGCATCCTTCTCATTTCTCTATCCAATTTTTCCTCCACTTCTCTTATTTGATTTTTAAAGTCCTTCTTAAGGTCCTCTATGGCCTGCAACCCGCTCATGTTTTCCCCTGGGGCTTTGGAGCAGGACTTCTGACCTCACAGTCCTTTTCCTGCTCTATGCCCCCAAAATAGGAGTCTAGGGTTGCATTTTTCTGTTTCCTTTGCCTTGGCATGTTGCCACTTAATTGCTTGACTTTGGGCTTGTTGCCACACTATGGCTTTAAGGCCAGATAGAGGAACTTTCGTCCCAAACGTGTGGGGGGCAACTTCCGTTTCTGGCAAGCTGTAAACCCACCCACGACTTCCACCCTAGATTACAATCCAGATCCAGGGAGGTTAAAGCAAGAGCGATTACCCCCCAAGACTGATCGCTGGATCTCCCTACAAATTTGCAGGCTGGGAGCGGGATCTGCCTCTGAAAACTACAAAATGGCGTTTGTCCTCAGCGGCTTCTAGCCCCCAGGGAGGGAGCCGACGCATTCCCTAATACCAGTCCCAAAGTCCATAGGACACTAACCTCTTACTTTGTCCCAGGCAAGTCTATGTTGATAATTCTGGAGTCAAACTGCTCCTGGTGTTCTGGGGTTCCTCCAGCTGGCTGCTGGCCCTGCCGCCCTGGGGCTAAAACCTCGGCTCATGTGGACCTGGGCTCGGCTCGGCTCCTGCGCTCTGCGCTCTGCACGCTGCCAGGTCCCAGACCGCTGCGCTGGTCCTTCCTGCAGGGCTGCTGGGCTGAACTCAGCTGGAGGTTAGCTTCTCTGTGTCGTTCTGTGGGTGCTGGGGCTCCAGAAGTTGTTCAGAGTCCCCTTTTACATCGTTTGGGGGGAATCTGGGGGCAGAGTGGCTTGGATGAGCTGTTTCTACTCTGCCATCTTGGCTCCGCCCCTGGAATTTTTTAAAAAGTTTTATACAGTCAAAACCATTCATTTGAGCTTGTTGACACTTATTGTCACTTGTTTAGTCGTGAACTCTTCCCTAATCCATAGATCTGAAAAGCAATTTCTTTCTTGCTCCTCTAATTTGCATATCAGATGACATTATATAGATATAGATATAGATATATATCTAGATTATAAATTCATTTGGAACTCCTTTTGGTATAAGGTAAGAGTTGTTGGTTTAAACCTAATTTCTGCCAGACTACTATGCAGTTTTCCCAGTAGTTCCTGTCAAATAGTGAGTTTTTCTTCCGGTAATTAGTTTATCAAACACCATGCTACTATATATAGATATGTGTATATATGTATGTACATATAATATATTTTTTCTTCCTAATGTTGCATACCAAATCTGTTCCATTGGTCAATCTCTCTCTTTTTTAACCAGTAACCAAATCATTGCAACAATTCCTGTTCTATAATAGTATCTGAGATCAAGTCTCATTGGGAGGACAATTCTCATTTTCTTCCTCACTAGAATTAAATGTTGTTATATTTTCATTCTTAATAGCTTCCCATTCCTCCTGAGCCAATTTCTTTCAGATTCTTAGGCCATGGAATCCTTACAGAATCCTTCCTGTAAGTTCCTTAAATTTCACCCTCTTCAAATCCATGGTATGCATTAGACTGTGCCTCTTTAGCATCACGAAATTAAAGATGTCACAGTTATTTCCTCTCCAGTTCCTTGTCAGTTCTACTTTGGCAAACTGTTCATTTTTATTAGTTAGACTCAGTTTCAGAATAGTAGTTCTAGGATCATTCTCTCCATTTTTGAAGGATGAAGCTATGACCACATCTCCATTTCTCACCAGCTATCCTGTTTATGGATTTCTTTGGACCTTGTCATGTCTTCCTTCCCCAGGAAACTCATCATTGTGAAATCTCATTATCCTGCAGGATTGAATCTGCCTAACATCTCAGCAGTACCTTGTGCCCCTTTAATTAGACCCACTGACTCAGGGGTTCGAAATGAGTCCCGTTTAAGTGGAGGACTCAATGCATCTCCCCATTTCCCAACAACTATCTTTTTGATTTCTTTTACTCCATTATACCTTTGAGCTGAGTACCTACCCCCCTTCCCCCTGCCACTTTTCAGTTTTCATTTGTTTGTGGCCTCTCCCCATTCGATTATAAGCTTTTTAAGGGTAGGGTCTTTGTTTTTATTTGTATCAGTATCATCAGAGCCTAGCACAGTGCCTTGCACAAAGTAAGCACTATATTTGTTGTATCATTTTTCAGTTGTGTTTGACTCTTCATGATTATAGTTGGGGTTTTCTTGACAGGGATACTGGTTCACCATTTCCTTCTCCACCGAATTTTGCAGATGAGGAAACTGAGGCAAACAGAGTGAAGTGATTTGCCTAAGGTCACATTGCTAGTAAATGTCTGAGGTCAGATTTGAACTCAGGAAGATGAATCTTCCTGACTCCAGGTCCAGCACTCTATTCATTGTGCCACCTAGTTACCACAAACACTATATAGATATTAGCTATTATTGTTGTTACTCTTACTAAATTTTGCATTTCTCTAATAGTCATTCAGAACATTTTATCATATGATTGTTGATAGCTTGGATTTCTCCCTTTTATAATTTTCTATTCATATTCTTTATCCTTATCTATTGGGGAATGGCTATCTTAACATCTGAAACAATCTTTATATATCTTGGATGTGAAACTTTTATCAGAGAAATTTAGTGAAATGATTTTTCCAGTTCTCCTTCTAATATGATCACATTGGTTTTGTTTGTGCAAATGTTTTTCAACTTTACATAATTTAAAGAGACCATTTTATCTTCTACAATTTCCGCTATCTCTTCACTCTCACTCTACCCCCCCCCCAAAAAAAATAGCTTCTTCCTTTCTCCTCTAGTTTATGATATGACCTTTTATGTCTAAGTCATGTGTCCATTTGGAGCTTTTCTTGGTATATGGTGTGAGATGGTGGTTTATACTTTATTTCTTACACTTCTTTCCAGTTTTTTCCAGCAGTTTTTGCTGAATAGAGTCACTACCCCAGTAGCTTTGGTCTTTTGGTTTACCTAAGCGTATTCTATTTTAGCTTGTGTATCTAATCTGTTCCATTGCTCAAACTCTCTATTTTTTAAACAAATAGTTTTTCTGATCACCACTTTGTAGTATAGATTGAGATGTGGAACTGCTGAACCCCTTTTTTCACATTTCTTCCCATTATTTCCCTTGAGATTCTTAACCTTTTGTTCCTCCAGATGAGTATCATCATCTTTTTCCCCTTAGCTTTATAAAGTAATCTTTTGGTGGTTTGATTAGTATGGCACTGAAAAAGTAAATTAATTTAGGTAGTATTATCATTTTTATTACATTGGCATGGCCTACTGATAATAAATTAATATTTCTCTAATTATTTAGGTCTGTATTTCTGAAAAGAATGTTTTATAATTGAATTCATAGAGTTCCTTTGTGTGTCTTGAAAGAGAGACTCCCAAATATTTTATACATTCTGTAGTTATTTTAAATGGAATTTCTTCTTCTATCTCTTCCTGCTGAATTTTGTTGGCAATATGCAGAAATGCTAATGATTTGTGTGGGTTTACTTTCTCTCCTACAACTTTGCTGAAATTAACTGTTTCAGATAAGTTTTCAATTGATTCTTACATTTTATAAATAACCCATCATATCATCTGCAAAAAACAAAAACAATAGCTTTTGCCTATTATTATTTGCTTGAATTATTTGGCTTATCTTATTTTTATAGCCAGCATTTTTAGATATATTTTAAGTAGTAGTCCCTGCCTTTTTTGGTAAGGTCTACAGCCTTTCTCAGTTGAATATAATGTTTGCTCTAGGTTTTAGGTAGATACAATGTATCTTATTGGGTATAGATGGTGCAGTGGATGGAGCACTGGGCTTGGAATCAGGAAAACTCATCTTCCTGAGTTCAAATCCAGCCTGAGACACTTACTAACTGTGTGACCCTGGGCAAGTCAGGTAACCCTTTTGACCTCAGTTTCCTCATCTGTAAAATGAGTTGAAGAAGGAAATAGCAAATGATTCCAGTATCTTTGCCAAGAAAACTCCACATGGGGTCACAAAGGGTTCGACATGACTGAACAACTTACCATGTTAAGCAAATGGCCATTTATGTAATGAACAGAAATGTTTGTCAGCTTTTGTTAAATACCTTTTCACAATGTATTGATATAATTTGTGGGTTTTATTACTTTTGATCTCATCACCCTCATTAATTATCATCCTATATTTCTCTTCCTCTCTTGATTAAACTACTTGAGAAAACCATAGGTAATCCACCACTTTATTTCCTCTCAGTTATTTCTTGGTTTAGAAGTCTGGTTTTCAACCTCAAAAGCCAACTGCAAACTACCCTCTTCAAAGGTAACAATCATCTTTTGCTTGCCAAATCCAATGACCCTTTCGGAGCCCTTATCCTCTCTGATCTCTTCAGTGTTTGACACTATTGATCATCTCCTTCTGGATATTCATTTTTTCTATGTTTTTGTGACATTGTCCTATACTGGTTCCTACTACCTGTCCCACAGCTCATTCTCAAGCTCCGTTGCTGATTCATATTTCATGTCATCCCTTCTAACTGTGGGTTTCCCCCAGGTGTCTGTCCTGTACCCCTTTCTCTTTTCACTCTATATTATCTGACTTAGTGATCTTATCAGCTTTCATGGGTTCAGTTATCATCTCCTGCCTCCATACCGTTGCAATCACGGTCCCTCATGCCTGGAATACTTTCTTCTTTCATCTCTTGGTTTGTCTGGCTTCCGACAAGATTCAGCTACATTTCTTACCTTTTTTCAAGAGGCATTCCCCAATTCCCTCAGTTGCTAATGCCTTGTCTTCCGAGATTTCTTGCCATGTAATCTATGTACAGCTTCACTGTACCAAGTTATTTACATGTTCTCTCCCTGATTTAAATGTATCCGCCTTGAGAACACAAATTATTATTTTTTTTTTTGGTTTGTTTTGGTCTGTGTTTGCATCCCCAGCACTTTGTAAAATGCCTGACCCATATCAAGTCCTTGCTGACTTTTATTAACTGATTAGTGTGAACTATTTTATTTATAATTTTCTTTAAATTGAACCAAAAACAAATTCAGTACATAAATCCAACTTGGTCACAAAATGTAATTATTTAAGTGTTGTTTTGACCTTTTTTGCTATTGTTTCATTTAATATTTCTGTACAGAAGTTTATTAGGGATAATGCTTTATAGTTTTCATCTCTCTCAAATTCCTACATTTGTCATGTTCAAAAACGTATATCTCATTCCTCACCTTGAGTCCATCAAAGAGGGTAGCATGTTTTAATATTTTTTCCTCTGGAGTTGTGACTGGTCACCACATAGATTAGAGACCACAACTGTTTCAGTCATTTGTGTTATCATGTGACTGTTATTGTACAGATTGTTCTGTTGGTTTGGCTCATTTCACTCTGCATCAGTTTATACAGGTCTTCATGGGCCAGTTTTCCCTCAGCCCTTACAACAATCACATTTTTCCTCTCTTGTTGTCTTTGGAAATCAGATAGGTTTATGGTAGAACTATTTTAATTTGCACTTCCTTAATTACTAGTGATTAGAAACATCTTTTCATATGGCTGTTGATGACTTGTATTTTTTTTCCTTTGAGAAATCTGTTGAAATACTTTGGACCATTTCATTATGTTGGGTAATGGCTATCATTTTTATATCTTTGAAACTGTTTCTTATATATCTTTCATATTCCAAGAAACTTGCTGCCAAGATTTTTTTTCCCTTCTAAATGCATTTTTTGTGTGGGCAAAAACCTTTCTATATTATACTGTCTAAATTGTACATTATGTAATCCTATCTATGTCTTGTAAAGAAGCCTTTCTCCATAGTTGTGAGGGTATTTCCTTCCTTGCTTATCTCAATTATTTGTAATGTGATTTTCTATATCTAATCTATGTATCCATTTAGAGCTTATTGTCATATATTCTGTTAAATGTTGGTCTACACCTAATTTATGCCAGACTGCTTTCCATTTTTCCAAGCAGTTTTGCCTTACCCTTGTAACTGGGGTCCTTGACTTTATCAATCAGTTAGATACTTGTATGCTTTCATTTTCATATAATGAATACCTAAACTGTTTCACTGATCAAACTATTTTAACCAGTATTAATTAGTTTTGACAACTACTACTTTGTAGTAGTGACATTTGGGTGTTGTTTTTAATTTGGTATGGCATCAAGTAAATTATTTAGCTGGTATAGTCATTTTTATTGTGTTGACATGACCCAACAATGAGCAATTAATATCTGTCGACTTACTGAGGTGTGTCTATTTCTCTAAAGAGTGATTTGTAGTTGTATTCATGAAGTGCCTCTGTGTGTCTTAGTAGGTGGGCTTCTAAGCATTTTAAACATTCTGTAATTCTTTTGAACAAAATTCAAGAGAAAAGGATACTACAGGATTGAAGTGAGCAACTGTGGAATAAAGGGAGAAAAGTGAATTCAGAGCACTGCTTATATCCTGAGAAAGAGGTAAGGACTGTAGAGATAGCAGCTCTCAATGTGGGCAAATGTTCAGGTGGCTTAGTACAAGATGGAAAGAGAGAAGCTTATGAGTGGAAAGTTTGTCTGTTTTTTAATAACCACCTAAGTAGATAACAATAAAGACCTACTGAAGAGTTCAAATTAAAAAAAAAAAAGATTTAGGAAAAGTGGTTAGATCTGTGATTTCATCAGTATAGCCAGCTAGGTGGCATGGTGGATAAAGAGTTGTTCCTGGAATCATGAAAACATGAATTGAAATCCAACCTCAGATACTTACTGTGTGAACCTGAGCAAGTCATTTAACCTCTGTCTGCCTCCGGTTATTTAACTGCAAAATGGGGTAATGATAGTCCCTACTTTTCCTTCCTTCCTTCCTTCCTTCCTTCCTTCCTTCCTTCCTTCCTTCCTTCCTTCCTTCCTTCTTTCCCTAATGAGGAAATTCCCTCTAAGAAATCAGATGAGTACCTTCTTTGCAATTTATAGTATTAGAGAATGGAGCTTCATGGTTTTGGAAGTCACAACTTAGACCACTATATAGCAGCATGGGCCAATGGAAATAACAATGGCTTTGGGGTCAGAGGACCTTATTTTGAATATTCTCTCTGTACTTAATATTTGTGTGACCTAGGATAAATCTTTTATTCTCTTTACTTCAGTTTCTTCTGCTGTAATATAAGAGAGTTGATCTAGATGCCCTCTGAAGTCCCTTCCAATTTCAAATATATACTTCTAAATTACAAGGAAGTTTATTTAGTCTCAATATAAGGAAAATCACCTTAAGAATATGAAAGATTCAAAACAAAAATGGGCTGTCTTGTAAGATACTTAATCCTCCACTCCCCCACCTGTAGGAGTGTTCAAACAGAGAGCAAATGACCATGTATCAGGGCTCTTGTAAATGGAATTGTTGTTGTTTAGTTGTTTCAGTCATATCTGACTCTTTTTGACCCCATTTGGGGTTTTCTTGGCAAGGATTCTGGAGGGGTTTGCCATTTCCTTCTCCGGATCATTTTATACATGAGGAATTGAAGCACACAGGGTTAAGTGACTTGTCCAGGGCTACACAACTAGGAAGTGTCTAAGATCAGAGTTGAACTTATGAAGATAAGTCTCCCTGACTCTAGGTCCAGCACTGTATCCATTGTACCACCAAGCTGCCCTAGGTGCTAGGGACCCAAAGTTAAAAATGAAACTGCCTTCAAGGAATTTATATTATATTAAAGGGGTGAAATCTCTCTCTCTCTCTCTCTCTCTCTCTCTCTCTCTCTCTCTATATATATATATATATATATATATATATATATATATGTGTGTGTGTGTGTGTGTGTGTGTGTGTGTGTGTGTAAATAAAAAATACAAACAAAAATTTATGAAAATGAATTCAGAGAGTTGGGAATAACACCCCCAAAAGTACCATTAATGGAATTAAGACAAATAAGATAAAGGTCACAATAAACATTTTAAATATGGAAAAAAGAATGCATGTACTTCTACAAGGCCAATTATGCAGTCTTTCCCCATGAGAACTAAAATGTATTCTGTCCCCTGTGACAAGAGGAATAATGAAGCATCAAATACACAAAATAACAAAACTAAAATAAAAAATAAAAGAGACCTTATCCCTAAGAATTTCTATTCAGCCATGAATTTGAACCCCAAACCAGCTCAGAACCATTGTATTAATTTTCTTGTCTCTATTCTGGAAAGAAGGGAAAATGCATGGATGCAGTAAGTTAGAAAAAAATGGAGCTTAAGTCTTTTTTTTTTTAACTGATGTTTTGCCAGTCAGGTTACAGGCTTCATTAGAGGATTCAAACTCCAACTTTTGTTAGGACTTCAAAGCATTTTTCAACTCCAACTAAGGTGATGAAATAAATTTGTAAAATCACAGATTCAGAGGCTGCTTTGTGTAAATGGTTATTTTATCACAACATTTTTTTAAGGTTAGTTCTATAGGCTTAACTTCTTTACTTGAAGAAAAAAAAAATCCTGGAAAGTCATCAAAGAGGTTCATTTGCAAAGACCCCAGACAAGAACAGGGTACTAGGTAGTAACCACTGTGGTTCAGAGAGAATAAATCCTGTCAGACTATTCTAATCCCCCCCAAACAGAGGGATAGGCCTGATAAATCAGAGCTCTCAAAGAAGCACAAAGAAAATATACAAAGCTAAGTCAAAAACAAGGATGAACTTAAGAACTTGTTCTAAAAACATGAACGTGGGTTTTTTTTTAAAAGAATAGTTTTCACTAACATCCCTGTAACACAGTTTCCTCATCAATAATATTCAAAAACTGAACTAGGTAATCTTTAAGGAATCTCCTATCTTTAAAATCCCATATTTTTTATGATTCTATTACTCAACAAACATTTATTAGCTTTATATTATGTGCAATCCTATCTTAGTATTTAGGGATGCAGTAACAATAATAATAATAATAATAATAATAAATAGGAAAAAGTATTTATTAAGTGACTACTATGTGAAAGGCACTGTGTTCAGTTTTACAGAGCTGATAGGTGGCACCATAGTGCATAGAGTGCTGGGCCTGGAGTCAGGAAGACTCATCTTCATGAGTTCAAATCCAGCCTCAGAAACCAGCTGTGTGACTCTAGGCAAATCACTTAACCCTGTTTACCTCAGTTTCCTCCTCTGTAAATGAGTTGGAGAAATAATGACAAGCTACTCCAGTATCTTTGCCAAGAAAACCCCAAATGGGGTCATGAAGAGTCACAACTGAGCAACAAGTGTTTTACAATTATTGTGTCATTTGAACCTGGAAGGGAGGCATTATTGTTATCACCACTTTACAGATGTGGAAACTAAGACTGATTGAAGTTATGACTTGTCTAGGGTCACGTGGTCAGGAAGAATCTGAGGTTGGATTTGAATTTTGGCCTTCCTAACTCCAGGACCAGTGTTCTTTCCACTGCCCTACCTAGTTGCTTCATTAATGTAACACTTTAAGGTCTGCAAAGTACTTATCTCATTGGTTCTCATGAATGAACATGTCTGGTAGATACTTAAGTATTATCTCCTAATTTTAGAAATGAGGGAGTGAAGGCTCAGAGAGTTGAAAAGACATGCATTGGGTCAGAGAGCTAAGAATCGAAGAAAGGACTAAGCCTAGGGTGCCATCACTTCTCCACCAGCACAAGGAATAATACAATCCATTCCCTTATCTCAGGGAGTTCACCCATGTCAAAAGACTGATCTAGGGGAAGTGAGATAAGCACAAAGGAGTAACAGAGGGGGGGAGGGGAGGAGAGAGGAAGAGGGGGAGAAAGAGGGAAGGAAGAAGGAGGAGAGAGGGAAAGAAATGGGAAGGAAGGAAGGAGAGGATAGAAAGAGGGAGGGAAGGGCAAACACACAATAATTAGAGTAAATAAACATGAAGACCTGCATGTACAGAAAGCTGTTCTTTTGGATTGTGGACTCATTGTTATAACTTGATTAAACAGTTTTGTGACAGTGACAGTGTTTGTATCTATGGACTGATGTCATCAGGAGGCAGCTCACAAGGGAAGCTCTTCAAGATCTAGACTGGATATGACACAATGAAACACAATGAAACATATTCATCAATGACCCCACAGGGAAAAGTATATCCATGGAGTTTTGAAGTGATGGAAAAAAGGGAGGGAAGTAATAGAGAAGTGAGGGGGAGGGGAGGCAAGAAGACAATGCAGGATTTAGAAAATAGACTTTGGGTTCAAAGTAACATCAAGCAGTTGAAAAATACTCAAGGGGTCCTGTCTTCATTGATGTTAGTATTTGAATCTATCCAAGCTCAACCATACTCCTTAACTCTCATTCATATGCTCCTATGAGTGCGCCATATCAATCTCATGGCCTTTAAGGGCTGGGGCAGGATGAGGGCTTAGTCACTTTCTCTTGACATCACAGGAACAATAATAAAATATAGGAGTTACTCATAGATCGTTCTTCATTCTTGCCATGAGATCAGCACATATTTTTCATTCATATTGCTATGATGATATCACTTATTTTGCTTCTCCTTTGTCAGTCAATAAGCATTGTGGATGCAAAGTAAGGTAAAGTATTCTCCCTGCCCTCAAGGAGGTCACAGTCAGATGCTAGAGACAATAGGCAAACAAGTTATAGATAGGATAAACTGGAGTCAATCAACAGAGGGAAAGCATTCAACTAGAAGGTGGGATATTAGCTGGGACCTGAAGGATGCCAGCAGAGTCAGGTGACAGAGATGAGGAGGAAGAGAATTCCAGGCATGGCATGGGCAGGGGCAAAGAGGAGCAAGAAAAGCAGTGAAAATGTTCACAAGGAAGCCAGTGTCACTGGATCACACATCTGTTGAGCAGAATGAAATGTAGGAAGACTAGAAAGGCAGAGGGGGTGCAGATTAGGAAGAGCTTTGAAAACCAAAGAAAGGAGTTTATATTTCATCCTGATGGCTATTTCAGGAGTTTGTTGAGTAGGGGGAACATGGTTTGACCTGCATTTTAGGGTAATCACTTTGGAGGTTAAAAGGAGGAGGACTTGGAGTAGATGAGGCAACATTATAAAATTATATCAAATAAAGGACCTCTGGCAAAAATATTTTTTTTAAATCAACTGAAGAATAAATAACTTAATCCCAAAGGAATGGTGGGTCAAAGAATAAATCATAGAAAATGCAGAATTCCCATTAATGATCATGATAACAAGGAGACAATATTCCAAGAAATTTTAGTCCCAGATAAAACACTCCTTAAGGGAAAATATATATCTCAAAATACTTTGGGAAAGAATGGATCAATATATTGAGAGTGCAACTAAAAAGTAGAAAACCAAAAAATTTTTAAAATCCACTTAAACCCCAAACTAAGAATCCTTAAAATCAAGAGATTAATAAAATTGAAAATAGAAAAATATATTAATAAGTAAAATTATTAGTTCATTTAAAAAATAAAACTATTCATTAATTTGATTAAAAAGAAGAAAAATAGAAATAAAATTACAAATATTAAAATTTAAAAAGAGACTTCATAACAAATAAAGAGAAATAAAGGATATTATTGGACACTCTTTTGCCAAACTATATGGCAATAAAACTAACAATTGAATGGCAAAAATTGATATTTACAAAAATCCAGAGCACCAAAACTAACAGAATAAAAAATAGAGAATTTAAAGTATGAGACTCAGAGGAAAAAATTGGAAAAAGTAATAAATAAACTTTCAGAGGAAAATATAAAAAGATTGATTCACAAGTGAATTCATCCAGCATTCGTAAGATAATTAATTATATGAACTATTTGCAAAAATAGCAAAAGAAGGGGCAGCTAGGTGGCGCAGTGAGTAAGAGCGCCGGCCTCGGAGTTGGGATGACCCGAGATCAAAACCGGCCTCAGAAAATGAGCACCCACGCATAAATAATGACTAGCTGTGTAACCTTGAGCAAGTTACTTAACCCCAATTGCTTTAAAAAAAAATAGCAAAAGAAAGTATCCTTCCAAATGCCTTCAATGATGCAAATATGGTCTTAAGACATAAACAACAGAGAGACCAAACAGAAAAAGAAAACTATAGACCAAATATCTCTAATGAACGTTGAAGCAAAAAAATTTTAAACAGAATATTAACAAAGAGGTTAAAACAACATATCACAAAAATTAGACAGTATGACTAGATTGGATTCATGTAAGAAACGTAGAGTTGGTTTAATATTAGGAAGGCTATAAACTTAATTATATTAGTAATAAAACCAACAAAAATCATAGGGTTATATCAATTGATGCAGAAAAATCTTTTTTTTTTTAAGCAATTGGGGTTAAGTAACTTGCTCAAGGTTACACAGCGAGTCATTATTTGTGTGTGGGTGATCATTTTCTGAGGCCAGATTCGATCTCGCGTCATCTCAACTCCAAGGCCAGCACTCTTACTCACTGCGCCACCTAGCCGCCCCCAGAAAAATCTTTTGACAAAATTCATCACTCTTTTCTGTAAAAAATAAAACACTAGGAAACATAAGAAGAAATGAACCTTTCCTTAAAATGATAAATAGTGTATATTTTAAACCAGGTGCTACTATTATATGCAATGTAGATAGACTAAAATCTTTTCCAATAATGAGGGTGTTCATTATTATCACTTCTATTTGACACAGTACTAGAAATGCTAGCTATAGCGATAAGAAATTAAAAGAAGTGAAAAAAGAAATTAAGGGAATAAGCATGGGTAAAGAAGAAACAAAATTAGCACTTGTTGCAAATAATAGGATAGTATACTTTAAAAACCCTAGAGAGTAGCACTATATCTTGAACTAAAATACAAAGCAGTAATTTTCAAAACAATTTTGTACTACTTAAAAATTAGAAAGCTTTATCAATGGAATAGATTACATAAGAACAGAGCAAGCAAATCTGATAGTACATATACATACATGTGTATGTATATACATATATATAATATATGCATGTGTGTTTATATATCTATATATGTCATTTAACCCTGTTTGCCTCAGTTTCCTCACTTGTAAAATGAGCTAGAAAAGGAAATGGCAAACCACTCCAGTATCTTTGCCAAGAAAACCCCAAATGGGGTCATTAAGAGCTGGACACAACTGAACAACCAAACTCACACATGCATATATATATATATATGTCTGTAAAGCCAATCACGAGCAGCTCTCCTGAGGACTGCAGCTGTGAATAAGTTTAAGGTTCTAATCTCATAGTATAATGAGCTCTCTATTCAGCAATAAACTAAAGCATAACATTCAAGAAATTAAAGCATAACATTTATAACAACATAACTTATTGCTAAGGTGGCCATATAGTCTTAAACAAAACATATCATTCAGTAAGTCACAATCTCCTTAAGCAATATACAGTATCCAAGTAAATTCCTCTTTCATCTTGAGTAGATTCTGGCTTCCAATCATCCTTAAACCAATCATCCCTAAAGGGTAGCAGAAAAACCATCCACAAACACCATCCACTCCTAGGTCACAGTAAGTTACCATCTCTTCAATCAATACAGAGTATCCAAAGTAAAGTTTTCTTTCATCTTAACTCAAAGCTGACTTCCAAACCCAATGGCTCCTCCTCCATGGGCTGACTACTCCCAGCTCTTGCCTGGATTCACATGTAGGCAGCTCTCCACTCCTGCTCCATATCTCAACTCACAGAGACTGCTCCACTCCAACCTCTTTGCAGTTTCTGTTTCTAGGAAGACAAAGCTTAACAGGGTTATAACAATATTTACACACATTACCAGCACTATCATCTCAATTCACTTTCTGTCTGAGAAATCAACACAAATCAACAAAAGAGTGCTTCTATTGGACAAAATAACACTAACACAAATCAATAGACAGGATGTACAAAGTACATAGATCAACAGACAGAATGCTTCTATCTGACAAAGTAACATCAACACAGGAAGACAGACAGGACTTCTATCTGAGAAAGTGCCAACATCACAAACATTCTCTCTCCCAGTTCTGCCTGTTCCCAGTTTGGTTCATGCTTTTCTTTGCTTTGCTCCTTCCTTCTCCATCCTTCCTGTTTCACCCCCTTAGCAAGTCCCTCCCACCATGGACTCCCATGTGATTACGTTTGGCCTATTAAGGGCAGAGAAGATTTTCAAATTCCCTTAGGTCTATTAAGGGCAATACAATGTATACTGTTTCCAATCTCTTGATACAATCAAAGGTGAGGCTCAAAGGCACCTGATGAGTTAAAGTTCAATCCAGAAAAACAGCAAAAATTCCTATTTTGTTCGCCATTACATTCACGTATATTTGCTGAACATATTCATATTTGCTGTCTATATATTGTTGTGTGTGTATATTTGTACATATAGTGTGTGCATACATATACATAAATACATATATACACATATATATGCATGTGTATATGCATGTGTCTATACATACACACATGAATGTGTGTATTAGCTTTTTTGTATTAATAGACTTTATCCAAATATAGAATATTGGAAGTTAGTAAGCAAAATGAAACTGGAAAACCAATGGGAAGAAGAGTGAATGACCAGTTATCCCTCCAGTAAAATGTCAACTCTCTGAGAGCAGGAATTACTTTGTATTTATCTAGCTCACCACTCCATTTACAGAAGACACTTAATAATTGATATTGAATTGAAATAGGGCTGAATTGAACTAAGAAAACTATAGTTTCTGAGCCATTGGCTTACAGACACAGAGCATCTTTCTTTATCTTAGCTGTACCATCAGACTGAGCAGGAGACTTAAGCTGTGAAGGAGATAATCTCAATCACTAATGAGCATTTCTAGAGAAACTAAATATCAAGCTACAGAATAATATAATCATGGATCTAGAACTGGAAGAATTTTTGCAGGTACCTCAGGCAGGTAGGTGGTGCAGTGGACATGGCTCCCAGCCTTGAGTCAGGAAGACTGGAGTTCAAGTCTGACCAGACACTTGCTAGCAGTGTAACCCTGGGCAAGTCACTTAACCTCTATTTGTCCCCATTTCTTCATCTTTATAATGAGGATAATAATAGTACCTACCTGGCAGGGTGGTTGTTAAGGTCAAATAAGATAATAAATTAAAAAGTATTTAGCAGAGTATGTGGCACATAGTAAATGTTATATAAATGTCAGCTATTATTTTTCTTGGTTTTACCTCATCTAACCCTGTCATTTTGTCAGATCAGTTACCAGAAAACATTGGGCTTAACTCCTGGGCCAAAGAGTCCCCAAGAACTCCATAACTTGTTTATACAATCACCAGTGGAGTGCTGAACAGATAACTCAGAAACCCCTTTTCTCTCTAGCTGTTCCTGGTTTCAACTCTCTTCCAATTATCCTTCTGTGACTTAAAATACCTGCATAATCTTAGGTAACTCATTTTATTTCTCTTGGTCACTTTTTTCTCATTAGCAAAGTTATACCAGTGGTTTTCAAAGCTTTTTTAGTGGCAATCAATCTTTTTTTGAAAGAAAGAAAGAAAGAAAGAAAGAAAGAAAGAAAGAAAGAAAGAAAGAAAGAAAGAAAGAAAGAAAGAAAGAAAGAAAGAAAGAAATGGTACCCATGCTTTTCATTAAAGTCTATAGAAATAAGTTTATTCATGTTTTATTCAAATAAACTTAAGGATTTATTACAATTTTATAGCCACCAAGCAAAATCTCAATATACAATAAAAATAAATAATAAAATATAAACTGATATTGCCTGATAAAATCTATCAACAGACATTTGTTAGGTGATTACTACATGTCAAGCACAATGCTAAGTGTACAGTGAACTCCTTGAAAGTAGGGGCTGTATTTTGTCTTAATTTGTATTCCAGTGCTTAGCATAATACCTGGCACATAGTAGGTGCTTAGTGAGTGTTTATTGACTGACTAGTTGCAGAAGATACAAAGAAATGAGAAAATACAGAATCTGCTCCAAAGAATTCACATTTTATTAGGAAGATAAGATGCAAATAGCTAGGTATAAGCTAGATTCAGGGGATTTCTTGGTCATATGACCCATAAGATGAAAGAATAGAGATTTTCTCTGAGCTTCATGACTGCTCAGACCTTCCCAAAATAGGAATTTTACATGAGATAAACCAATTTTAGCTGTCTCCATAGTCTAAGATTTTAAGAATTTTTTTTGCTTTGCAATTGGGGTTAAGTGACTTGCCCAAGATCACATGGCTAGTAAGTGTTAAGTGTCTGAGGTTGAATTTGAACTTAGGTCCTCCTGACTCCAGGACCTGTGCTCTATTCACTGTGCCACCTAGCTGCCCCCAACTTTAAGAATTTTAATGAACTTACAATTCTATGAACTAATAGCAAAGAAAGTTAATGCCTAACCCATAACATGCTCACTCCACTACCCTTTCCCCACTGCCTATCATGGTAGGTTGGGCTATACCATGAGCTTGGAACAGAATTCAATTCTAGTAACACCCCTACCCTTTACCTCAGTGCCTCAGAGAGCTGAAAAGCAGAAGCTTGCTCTAGCTGAGATAGTAAGTAAGTAGGGCTCAATGGAGCTCAGTCAGAGAACTAAGGAATGGAGAGAACTGAGGCTGAATGCTAATGTGCAGAAAACATTTAGCACTCCACTGAGCCTGAGAGAAAGAACTTAGCATCCTGATGGGTCAGTTTTGTCCCCCCCAAAAGTCACTAGAGGCAATACTGAGGCATGAAACATGAATTGTCCTTTGTGGGAGGAGTCTGAGGTGGCTTTGATGTCCAGCCTCCAGGGAAACCATACTCAAAAGGGAAGGAGTCAGAAAGTGAACAATGGGAGAACATAAAGAGAAAAGGCCAAAATTAGCAAAGATCACAGAATGAAGAAAATTCAGTCAAAGACCATGAGTATGAACAAATAAATCAACAGAGTTAAATATCAAAAGTGCGGAAAAAATGTGCCTTCCAGGTAAGCTAAAAAAGACCAGACATTGATAAATAAATACTGCAAAACAAAACAAAATTAATGCCTAATGAATCAAAGCACCCTGTAGATTCCCAAGAAAGCGTGAACCATGAAAGTATGTTCCTGAATGATTTAAAAGAAAAATAAGAGTTGTGACAGGAGAATTTATGACTTCCACAGCAGTATTAACTGTAAATAAAGAAAAAACTTGAATCTGTGGTAACTAGTCAAAGACACAGAGGTGTAAGATAATCTGAAAGAAGATAAGCCAAAAACAATAACTCTAAAAGAAAAGAAGATATCGATACAAGTTGAATATAGCAATCTCAAAGACAGGATATTAGATAAACTTCAAGGATTATAGATCCCCCCCCCACCAAATACCCATATAGCCATAATTTGTCCATCACTCTTTCACATAAAAATGATGTTCCATGAAAAAAAGTGGGTAGAAACAGCACTTCCAACGTTCTTTCCACCCAGACCACTTCCAAACCATGTAAAAGGGGACTCTGAACAACTTCTGGAACCCCAGCACCCAGAGAACGACACAGAGAAGCTAACCTCCTGCTGAGGACAGCCTAGCAGCCCCGCAGGAAGGATCAGCGCAGCGCTCTGGGAGCCAACCACACAGCACGCGGCGAGCCAAACCCAGGTCCATATGAACCATGGTTTTAGCCCTAGGGCGGCCAGGCCAGCAGCCAGCTGGAGGGACGCCAGAACACCAGCAGCTGTGACGATTCCAGAATTATCAACACAGACATGCCTAGGACAAAGTGAGAGGTATGGACTTTTGGACCAGTATTTGGGGAACACATCTGCTTCCTCCCCTGGCTTGAAGCCACTGAGGAGATACGACACCCTCGCCACTTTGTAGCTTTGGTGGCAGCTTCCTCCTGGCCTGTGAACTGGAGATCCAGTTATCAGACTTGGGAGTTAATCGCTCTTGCTTTAACCTGCTTGAATCTGGATTGTGATCTGGGGGGGACGTCTGGGGTGGGTATCTAACTTGCCAGAGCATGTGGAGGTTTTACATATGCCACCCAACTCTGAAAGTTGTGAAGACTCCAACATTCGGGACAGAAGCTCCCCTGTATGGTGGCAGTGTCCTACTGTGGCAACAAGCCCAAAAATCAAGTAATTAAGTGGCAACATACCTAGGCAAAGGAAACAAAATAAACAGAAAAATGCAACATTAGACTCCTATTTGGGGGACAAAGAGGATCGAAGCATGGAATAGGAGGAGGACTGTGAGGTCAGAAATGCTGTTCCAAAAGCCCCAAATGAAAATATGAGCGGGTTAGGGCAGTGAGGTGGCACAGCGAGTAGAACTTTGGCCCTGGAGTCAGAAGGACCTGAGTTCGGATCTGGCCCCAGACACTTAAGGCACACACAAACAAAAACCTAGCCGTGTGACCTTGGCCAAGTTAGTTAACCCCAATTGCCCTCCAAAAAGAAAAAAAGAAAATATGAGCGGGTTACAGGCCATAGAGGACCTTAAGAAGGATTTTAAAAATCAAATAAGAGAAGTGGAGGAAAAATTGGGAAGAGAAATGAAAAGGATGCAGGAAAAGTATGAAATGAGGGTCAACAGCCTGACTGAGAAAAATAACACCTTAAAAAATAGACTAACTCAAATGGCAAAGGAGGCCCAAAAGGGCAATGAGGAGAAGAATGCCTTAAAAAGCCAAATTTGCCAGATGGAAAAAGAATATCAAAAGTTCACTGAGGAGATTCATTCATTCAGAATTAGACTGAAGCAAATGGAAGCTAATGACTTTATGAGAAATCAAGATGCTGTTAAGCAGATCGAAACAAATGAAAGAATAGAAGGCAATGTGAAATATCTCATGGGAAAAACCACTGAACTGGAAAATAGATCCAGGAGAGATAATTTAAAAATTATTGGACTACCTGAAAGCCATGATCAAAGAAAGAAACTAGAAATCATCCTTCAAGAAATTCTCAAGGAAAATTGCCCTGATGTTTTAGACCCAGAGGGCAAAATAGAGGTTGAAAGAATCCACCGATCACCTCCTGAAAAAGATCCCAAAAAGAAAACTCCCAGGAATATTATAGCCAGGTTCCAGAATCCCCAGATCAAGGAGAAAATACTCCAAGCAGCCAGGAAGAAACAATTTCAATATTGTGGAAACACAATCAGAATAGCACAGGACCTGGCAGCTTCTACACTGAGGGATAGAAGGGCATGGAATATGATATTCCAGAGGGCAAAAGAACTGGGAATGAACCCAAGGGTCACCTACCCAGCAAAACTGAGTATTTTGTTTCAGGGGAAAATATGGTCATTCAGTGGAATAGAGGACTTTCAAGCATTCTTGAGGAAAAAACCAGAGTTGAATAGAAAATTTGACATTCAGACACAAGAAGTAAGAGATGCTTGAGAAGGTAACAAGGGAAAAGAAATCAAAAGGAACTTAGCAAACTTGAACTATTTACATTCCTACATGGAAAAACAATAACTATGATTGATGAAATCTTTCTCAGTATGAAAATAATGGAAGAAGGGTATATGGGCATATGAATACATATGTGAATGTGTGTATATATGTTTATAGTTATACATGGATAGAGGGCACAGGTTGAATTTGGTGGGAAGGGATGATACTTAAGGGGTGAAATTAAGAGGTGAGAGAGGAAAGTGGCAAGAGGAGATGGGGAGACACAGGGTAGGGTAAACTATCTCATGTAGAAGAATCAAGGGGAAGTGGTTGCAGGGGAGGGGAAGAACAGGAAGGCAAAAAGGCAAAACCATACTCTCATTGAATTTGGCTTTAGAGAGAGAATGACATACATACTAAATGGGATATCTCACCCAGCTGGAGAGTAGGGGGAAGGGGGATGAGAGGGGAGATGATGGAGGGGAGGGCATTCTGGGAGGAGGGGAGGTTGGAAGTACCCACTTTCGAAGAAGGACAGGATCAAAGTAGGGAATGGACCAGGTGGGGGGTGGGATGGGTGGGAGGTAAATATAAGAAGCCTTTTACAACATATCTGCTATGGTAATGTTTTGCATAGCTATACATGTACAACACATACTGAATTGCTTATCTTCCCAGAGGGAATGGGTAACAAGGGAGGAAGGGAATGAATCTGAAATTTGAAGTTTTTTTTTTTTTTTTTTTTCAGTTAACAAGCTTACTTTAATCAAACAAACATACATTACCTAGTTCAGGGGAAAAAGGTCAGCACCCCGAACTTCAGAGTTACAGAACTTACAGATCAAACAGACAGGCTTCCAAACTGTCCTACCATTATATCAATACCAAATCACAGTTACCAGAGAGGGAAGCATCAACATCTGGGTTTTCAAAGCCGGGGGGCTCTCAACAACGGCTTCCCACAGTCTCATCTGGTCAAATCACACAACACTTCTCAAAGTGAGCCCCAAAGCAAAGCCTCTCCTCAGGGCTTATATAGCCTTCTCCTGGCTCAGAGAATGTAACAACCTTCTGGACCCACTGCCCAATCACAAGTATCAAGTATCAAGTATCAAGGTGTGGGCTTCCCTGAAAAACAAGCCTCCCACCCCAGGCTCCAGGTGCTCTTAAGCTAGGGGCAGGGAAGATCTTCAAATTTGCATTTCCATTACATTCGGCCCCAAGATCTTTCATGCCCATAGCATACACAATTTACATTTGAATTAGCACTAAACATCTCTTAGGTCACATTTTCCAGGTACATAAGAAAATCACAATATAACCTCAAAATACAATAGTCCAAGTCTTCCACTCATGGGGCAAATGTTAACTCAGTCACTTATCTGTAAAATCAAAAAATAGTCACTCTTAAGTTAACTCAATCAGTTACATCAGTTTTCAAAGTACAAGTCTTCCACTCATGGGGCAAAGTCTTGATTAACTCAATTAGTCTCTTATCTGTAACAATATCTCAAAGTACAATTAGTCACTTATTCAGTAAAGTCTTACTAAGCATGCCCATAGCATAGACAATTTACATTTCAATTATCACTAACCATCCCTTAAGTCATATTTTCAAGGTACATCTAAATGTTACCAAAGTGGCCACTGGGTCTTAAACAAAGTACATTGCATTTTCACATCAATTCACAAAATACAAAGCATTATCACATCAATTCACAAAATACAAAGCATTATCACATAAAGTTCTCTTGGGAGGAGGGGGTTGTTCTTTCCCTCACACTGCTCCAGCCCCTACTTCCAAGTCCAGAGAGGGAGCTGGACAACAAAACCAAATTGGGGTCCTTGGGGTCCATGGCACTTCACCCCACCCACCAGTCACAAGTCCATCCTCCCCCTGGGTCCCAAACTGTGGGATGAAGCAAGGAAACACATTCAGTGCCCCAGCTTTGCCACACAGTCCTTATCTTGTCCTGTGGCTGAACTCCAAACTCCTGGGTTCCTTCTCCTCCAGCAGAAGGCAGCAGCTCCAGGCTTCTCCACAGGTCTCCATGCAGGCAGCTCACCATTCCTGCTCTCAGCTCAGTGAAGTCAGCATGCAGGTCGTTCCTCTCTCCTGCTCCATGGCTCCACAGAATCACAGCTACCACAACTGGGAAACAAACAATTATCCCAGCCCCCATACTTTCCTTTTACTCAGCAGATCCCATCCCTCGTCGCCATTTTGTAGCAGCAAGCACCCCAATATCCCCAGGGTGACTGCCAACACAGGTTCTTAGATCTGCTTTTCAAAAGGAAAGCAACTCAAAATGGGTTAACAAGCTTACTTTAATCAAACAAACATACATTACCTAGTTCAGGGGAAAAAGGTCAGCACCCCGAACTTCAGAGTTACAGAACTTACAGATCAAACAGACAGGCTTCCAAACTGTCCTACCATTATATCAATACCAAATCACAGTTACCAGAGAGGGAAGCATCAACATCTGGGTTTTCAAAGCCGGGGGGCTCTCAACAACGGCTTCCCACAGTCTCATCTGGTCAAATCACACAACACTTCTCAAAGTGAGCCCCCTGAAATTTGAAGTTTTAAAATTAAATGTTTCAAATATATATAAATACTATTATCAATACTATTTTGCATGTAATTGGGAGATAAGATATTCAGCCATTGGGGCACAGAGATTCAACTTGTCCTAATGGTAAAGTTGAAGGGGTATGGAAGAAGATATGGGGAAAGAGCAGATTGGATGAGGGGATATCTTGTGGAACTGCTATTCTGGGGTGGTGGGTAGTGGGAAAATGGGGAAAAATTATAACTTAAAATCTGGTGGAAATGAATGATGTAAACCAGAAGTTAATAAAGCATGTATAAAAAAAGAAAAAGAAAGAAAAAAAGTGACTGGTTTAGCCTACAATTCAAAGAATTGAACAAGTGCTTTTCCTTCAGATAGCCATTATATTTCAGCATTTTGACATAAGTCAAAAAAACCTGAAAACCTTTGTGCAGAAGGTAATGCAAGAAAACAGCCCAGAAATTCTGAACCAGAAAAATGGAAGGAGAAAGAAAAAGAAAAAAAAATTATTCTGCAAATTCTAAGACACATAATGATTAAATTTTCCATTTCCAAGGACAACAAATTCTTCGTGCAATCACAAGAAAGATATTTAAACATAAAGGAAAGGAAATTTGAATTACACAAGACTCTTATGCACCCTCAAAGCAGCACAGAAGGGAATGGAAAATATTCTGAATAGCTTAGGAACTTCCTATGCAAAACCAGTGGCATACTCTGCAAACCTCTCCAGACTGCATTCTTGACTCTTCATATGGCTTTGTCTACCAGGTAACAGAAAACTCTTCACCCTAGAAGCTCATTCCCTCTCTACACCTGTGTGACCTCTACTCTGATTGTCAAACTCCTTCCAGAACTCTATTTGGATCCAATAGTCACTGAAGGCATTGCTTTGAGTGAATGAGAGATCAAATTTTCTTTCCTCCTCTTCCCTCAACCCTCACCACTAATCTCTGTCTCAAGTGGAAGAATACCTCACAAACTTCCAAAAGGATGGAATATTTAGAATTTCTATCAGCATTAACTGCAGGGTACTTGGAGCAACACTGACTGATGGAAACATGTATAGGGAGGTGAGGGACATACAAAGGACAAACTAGATAAGCAGTTCTCAAATGTTTTGGTCTCAGGACTCCTTTACACTATTCAACATTATTAAGTATTTTATAGAGCTTTTGTTTATGTGGGTTATGTCCAATGATATTTACCATATAATATCAAAACTGATAAAGTTTTAAATATGAACTAATTTTAAAATAAGCATAATGAATCCATTATGTTAATATAAATAATATATTTTATGAAAAAATCTATTTTCGAAAAATAAGTTAGTGAGAAAAGTGGTATTATATATATATATATATATATATATACATATATATATATATATACATATATATATATATATATATATTGCAAATCTCTTTAATGCCTAACTTAATAGAAAACAGATATATTCTATCTGCTTCTGCATTCAATCTCTTGAGATATGTTATTTTGGTTGAAATATATGAAGAACATTCAGCCTCAAACAGATATGTTTCTGGAAAAGGAAAGAGCATTTTAACAGTTTTTCAGATCTTCCTTGATATTACACCAAAACCCCACTTAAGAATTAGTCACATGTTGAGGGTGGGGGAGGGTGGACCCAAGATGGTGGAGTAAAAGCAGGGATTTTCTTGAGCTTTCCCCCAAACTCCTCCAAATAGCTCTAGAAAATTACTCTAAACAAATTCTAGAGTTGCAGAACGCACAAAATGACAGAATGAAACACATCTACACCACAAGAGAGCCTGGAAGGTCTACAGGAAGGATATATCACACTGGGCTGGGAGTGGAATGGAGTCCAGCATGGGCCACACTGACTCAGATAGGGCCAGAGCAGGCCTAATGGGACTGAATTGCTAGTATCTATGTCAGTTTCCAGACTTCTCAAACACAGAAAGGCCAAGGACAACATGGAAGATCAGTGGGGGAATTCTGTGGGACCTGGGTAAAAGAGGAGTACTGTATGGCTCCAGCCCCAGAGTGGCAGAGGTGGCAGTGGTGACAGCAGCAGAAGCAGCAGCAGCTGCTTCCAGAGCTCTGGGTTCACAAACAGTAGGGAATCCAGCAGCTGATACAAAACCCCTGAAGCCTTGGACAGTACACCCACCCCAACTGGAAACAGAGTTTTACCTTGAGAAAGAGTTAGGAAGTCAAGTATCTGGTTTGGAAGTTAAACAAACAGTGACTATAGAATGTTACTTTGGTGAAAAAACAAGATCAAATCATACAACCAGAAGAAGAAGAAAAAGTCAAATTTCCTACATCAAAAGCCTCCAAGAAAAATTTGTATTGGTCATAGGCCATGGGAGAGCTCAAAAAGTATTTTGAAAATCAAGTGGAGGAAAAATTTGGAAGAGAAATGAGAACATTACAAGAAAATCATGAAAAGTGAGTCAACAACCTGACTGAAGAAAATAACACCTTAAAAAACAGACTAACTCAAATGGCTAAAGAGGCTCAAAAAGGCAATGAGGAGAAGAATGCCTTAAAAAGCTGAATTTACCAGATGGAAAAAGAATTTCAAAAGTTCACTGAAGAGAATAATTCCTTCAGTATTAGATTGGAACAAATAGAAGCTAATGACTTTATGTGAAATCAAGATACTATTAAATAGATCCAAACAAATGAAAAAAATAGAAGGCAATATGAAATATCTCATTGGAAAAACCACTGACCTGGAAAATATATCCAAGAGAGATGATTTAAAAATTATTGCACTACCTGAAAGCCATGATCAAAAAAAGAACCTAGAACTCATCCTTCAAGAAATTCTCAAGGAAAACTGTCCTGATGTTTTAGAACCAGAGAGCAAAATAGAGGTTGAAAGAATTCACCCATCATCTCTTGAAAAAGATCCCAAAAAGAAAACTCCTAGGAATATTATAGCCAGGTTCTGGAGTTCCCAGATCAAGGGGAAAATATTACAAGCAGCTAAGAAACAATTTGAATATTGTGGAAACACAAGCAGGATAACACAGGGATCTGGCAGCTTCTACACTGAGGAATCAAAGGGCTTGGAATGTGATATTCCAGAGGTTAAAGGAGTTGGGATTAAAACCAAGAATCACCTACCCAGCAAAACTAAGTATAATGTTTCAGGCAAAATATGGTCATTCAATGAAATAGAGGACTTTCGAGCTTTCTTGATCAAAAATCCAGAGTTGAATAAAAAATTTGGCATTCAGATACAGGGAGCAAGAGAAGCGTGAGAAGGTAAACAGGGAAAAGAAATCATAAGAAACTTATCAAAGTTGAATTACTTATACTCCTACATGGAAAAAACAATAATTGTAACTTATAAAACTTTTCTCGGTATGAGGATAGGTGAAGGGAATATAAATGTATGTATATATATATATATATATATGTGTGTGTGTGTGTGTGTGTGTGTGTGTGTGTGTGTGTGCGCGCGCGCGCATACATAGACAGAGGGCACAGGATCAATTGAATAGGAAGAGATGGTACTTAAAAGGTGAAATTGAGAGGTGAGAAGGAATATAATGAAAGATGGGGAGAGACAGAATGGGGTAAATTATCTCATGTAGAAGAGGCAAAGGAAAACTGTTACAATGGAGGGGAAGAACAGGAAGGCAAAAAGGAATGAGTCAAGCTTACTGTCATTGAATTTGGCTTAGGAAGGGAATGACATACACACCAAATAGGATATCTCGCCCTACAGGAGAGTAGGGGGGAAGGGGATGAGAGGGGGAATGATGGAAGGAAAAGAAGGTTGGGGGGGAAGGGTAGTTAAAAGTACACACTTTTGAAAAGGGACAGGGTCAAAGTAGAGAATAGAACAAGTGGAGGGCAGGATAGGAGGGGAGGGAAATATAGTCAGTCTTTCACAATATATCCACTATGGAAATGTTTTGTGTAGGTACACACGTACAACCTATGTTGAGTTGCTTATCTTCCCAGTAAGGATGGGTGATGAGGGAGGAAGGGAACTAGAATTCAAAGTTTTAAAATCAAATGTTTAAAATACATACATACATACATATATATTTACATGCAACTGGGAAATAAGATATACATGCACTGGAGATCCATCTTGCCCTTCTAGAAAATCAGAGGGGGGATGGGAGAGGATACAGGAGAGAGCAGATTGGGGGAGGAGGTATACAGTGAAATGGTGTTTTGGGGTTGTGGGTAGGGGAAATATGGGCAGAAAATTTGTAACTCAAAATCTTATGGAAATGAATGATATAAACTAAAAATAAACATAAATTTTAATTGAAAAAAAAGAAAAGAATGAAAAAGAAGTCAACAGCTTGCTGAAGAAGCCCCAAAAATATACTGAAGAGAATAACAATTTTAAAAATAGACTAAGACAGATGTCAAAAGAGTTCCAAAAAGTCAATGAGGAGAAGAATGCCTTAAAAACAACATTGGCCAAATGGAAAAGGAGGTCCGAAAGCTCACTGAAGGAAATAATTCCTTAACAATTAGAATGGAGCAAATGGAAACTAATAACTTAATGAGAAATCAAGAAATTATAAAACAAAACCAAAAGAATGAAAAAAGACAATGTGAAATATCTCATTGGAAAAACCACTGACCTAAAAATAGGTGCAAGAGAGATAATTTTAAAATTATTAGACTACCTGAAAACCATGATAAAAAAAAAGAGCTTAGACATCATCTTTAAAGAAATCAAGGAAAACTGCCCTGATATTCTAAAACCAGAGGGTAAAATAGAAATTGAAAGAATCCACTGACCACCTCTTGAAAGATCCCAAAAGGAAAACCCCTGGGAATATTGTAGCCAAATTCCAGAGTTCCCAGGTCAAGGAGAAGGTATTTCAAGCAGCCAGAAAGAAACAATACAAGCATTGTAGAAACATAATCAGGATAGCAGAAGACCTAGCAGCTTCTACATTAAGGGATCAAAGGGCTTGGAATATGATATTCCAGAGGTCAGAGGAGCTAGGATTAAGACCAAGAATCACCTATCCAGAAAAACTGAGTATAATATTTCAGGGGGAAAATGGATATTCAATAAAATAGAGGACTTTCAGGCTTTTTTGATGAAAAGACCTGAGCTGAATAGAAAATTTGACTTTCAAATATAAGAATCAAGGGAAGCATGAAAAGTTAAACAGGAAAGAGAAATCATAAGGGACTTATTAAAGTTGATCTGTTTACATTCCTACATGGAAAGATAATATTTTTAAATCATGAGACCTCTCTCAGTATTAGGGTAGTTGGAGGAAATATGTACAAACATGCATACATACATATACATAGATAGATAGATAGATAGATAGATAGATAGATAGATAGATAGATAGATAGATAGATGGCACAGGGTGAGTTGAATATGAAGGTATGATATTTTAAAAATTATATTAAAGGGTGAGAGAAGCTTATATTTGGAGAAGGAGAAAGGAAGAGAGATAGAGTAGGGTAAATTATCTCACATACAAAAGGCAAGAAAAAGATTTCACAATGGAGGAGAAGAGGGGAAAGGGGAGAGGGAATGAGTGAACTTTATTTGCATCAGATTTGGCTTAAGTAGGCAATGACATACACACTAAATTAGTTATCTTACCTTACAAGAAAGTAAAAGGGAAGGGCATAAGGGTGCGGGGAGATGATAGAAGGGAGGAAAAATTGGGGAAGAGGGTAGTCAGAAGCAAACACTTTTGAAAAACGACAGGGTCAAAGGAGAAAATAGAATAAGTGGGTGGGGGGATGGAATAGGATGGTGGGAAATATAGTTAGTCTTTCACAACATGACCATTATGGAAGTGTTTTGCATAACTACACATACATAACCTATATTGAATTGCTTGCCTTCTCAATGAGGGTGGGTGAGGAGGGAAGAAGGGAGAGAATTTGGAACTCAAAGTTTTAAAAACAAATGTTTAAAAATGGTTTTTACCTGCAACTGCAAAATAAGATAAAAACGCAATGGGGTATAGAAATCTATCTTGCACTACAAGAAAGTAAGGGGGAAGAGAATGTGGGTGGTGATAGAAAGGAGGGCAGACTGGGGGAAGTGGTAATTAGAACATATGCCATCTCAGGATGGGGGAAGAGGAGAGATGAGAAAATTTGGAACTCATCGTGTAGAAATGAATGTTGAAAATTAAAAATTAATTAATTAATGATATTAATAATTAATTTTTTAAAAAAGAATTAGTTGCGTTGTGGAATCTAAAAGCACCTCATTGAACTTTTTGTACTCTGTTACATTGAAATCCATTGGTCTAATCTTGTACTTTGAATGGATCCTGTTATGTATATGTGATTTTGTAACATTGCTTGTTGGTTTTTTTTTTTTTGGAAAATATTAGTTCAATGAGTTATACAGATCTTCCAAACATTGATATATTTCATTTTACAATGTCAAAAGATCACCCATCTCATTAGGGAAATATTTAAGAATTGGGAAGCTCTCAGGCTCACAGTGATGAATACAAGTCTTTGAAATTTAATTCCCACTTATAAGCTCAAATTTTATCATTGACAACAAATACCATCAGTTATTTTTCATGAAATGATAGGCTCACTTCATTCATTTAAAAAAAAAGTCCTGCCAAATACCCAAGTCTGATCATTTGTCAGTCATTCTTTCAAGTAAAAATAATGTTCCATGAAAAAAGCAACTGGTTTAGCTCTCAGTTCAAACAATTGAACAAGGATGATTCCTTGAAACAATTATCATATTTCAGCATGGCATACAGCAGAAATTTTTGTGATACTTCTCTCATGGATTCAAAGGTCTAGATTTAATAAAAAATAATATTTTTATTGCTTAATTGAGGACATTTTTAAGTGGAACTGTCAGTGATGAATACAATTTCAACTAGCTGAGTTTGATACTCCTGCCTTGAGATTCAAAAATGTTATTCAACACTGAATATTTGGCATCACTTGTGTTTAGTTGGTGCTGATACTGCAGATAAGATATTAATGCAATCTTCATGATTACAGCTAAATATTTAATTCACAGGTCATCGAGCCTATGAAAAACTCTATAAAATAATGATGATAAAAAGGCAAGTAGCATCTTACTATTATGATGGAAATATTTTTGACATAGACTCACTGAAAGGGTCTCAGGACCTCTAGAAGTCCCTGGACCACACTTTGAGAATCAATGAATTATCTACATTAAGGAAAGGCAATCTTTAAACTTTATAAGGGTATTGACTCTTGGAGCCCTGGAGAGAGCTACACCAAAGAGAAATATAACTTTAAAAGGTTAAAAGGACTTCTAGGAGATCTGCCTTATACTTTGGCCACATGTGCCCTCTGAATATGAGTCTGCACTTCCAAGGGATCATCTTCTTGGGAGAGTGTGCTCCCGTTTGGGTGAAGTATGTGAAATTCTTACTATACCACATAAATAAAAGCTAATTATCTCTGGCTGGCTAATAGATAATCAAGTGGAAATGCACCAAATAGGGTGAACAATAAATAGTACTTGAAACACCTGAGGAGAACAATGTCCAGTTGTCCCTGGGGTTTCTATTTTACCAATGTGAGTAGAAATTGGGGACATAGCCCTGGAAGGGATACTACAATATAATTGAGCTCAGTCAGTGTAGCATTTAATAAAATTCTCTTATATTATATAATTTTTATTTTAAATACCTGTCAACTATGTTGGAAAGTTGTCTTGTTGTGGCATTGATATCAATGGATTTACGAAGTGGCAAATCTTCACTAATATCCGTTTCAACAACATGTTGTACATATGTAATCAAATGAACATCTTTAACTACATCTGTTGTTTCATCCACTTGCAATACAAAATAGGAAGATTTTCATTTCACAATCAATTTATCATAAAAGTCTTGAAACATATGGGGTATTATCAGCAAGTGGAATCATTCAAAGCATCTTTGCATATGATTTACTGAGCATTGTTTCAACCATATCAATAGTTGCAGGTAGTACCAATGTTTCTCTTATAAAACTACAAATGAGGATTTTTCACTTAACAATTCTCTAAGCAGTCTTCTATGATGCAAGAAATCCTTTTATATCATAAACATTTTTGAAAAATGCTTTCATGAATGTATGTATGCATGTATGTGTTTGCTTATTAACTTCATCTAGTTTTCTCTAGGAAAAATGTTATTCACCTGTCATAATACACTGTCTCTGTACTTTTTATAAATTCATTTACTTAATTTTCATTTCACTTATTTCACTTCCACTCCCCCCACACTAAAAAATTGAAAAAAAAATCCTTTACAAACATGTATTGTCAAGCAAAACTAATTCCTGCATCAGCCAAGTGTGATTTTTAAAAATAATGCCTCAAAATGCAATCCGAGCCCTCACCTCCTTATCTACAAGTAGATACATGTTTCATCATGCATACTCTGGAATTGTAGTTATTTATTGTGTTGATCAGAGTTCCTAAGTCTATTATTATAATATTGCATAAATTATTCTCCTAATTCTGCTCACTTTACTTTGAATCAGTTCAACAAGTCTTCCTAGGTTTCTCTGAAAGCATTCTGCTTCATTATTTGTGGTATTCTACCACATTTATATATCATAACATATTCAGCCATTCCCCAACTGATGAGCATCTACTTAGGTTCAAATTCTTTACCACCACAAAAAGATGCTATAAATATTTTTGTACTTAGTCCTTTTCTTCTTTCTTTGATCTCCAGGAGACATAAACCTGGGAGTTGGTATCACTAGGTCACAGAGTATAGACACAGTTTAGTAGCTTTGGGAGATATAGTTTAAAATCACTTTTCAGAATGGTCAGACCATTTCCCAGTTCCATCAATAGTGCATTAATGTACCTGTTTTCCCACAGCCCCTCCAGCATTTGTCATTTTTTCCCTTTTTTTGGTCAATTTTTCCAACCTAATGGGTATGAGGATGTTCCTCAGAATTGTTTTAATGGTCATTTCTCTAATTATTAGTGATTTATCATTTTTCATATGACTATACCTTGAAGCTCTTCTGAAAACTACCCATTCTTATCTTTTGACCATTACATTTTGACCTTTACATTTTCAGGATGTATAAATGCTATAGGTTTCTTGTTATCTGAAGCTAAACAAATATATGCTCAATGATCTTTCCTCCCCATCAATAACAATACACGGGAATCCCCATGATAAATATTGAAGGCAATATTTTTTGTTTCCATATTTTCACTACCAGAGTTGTCCCTAACATATTTTCTTGTATGACTTTTGGCGGCTCCAGTGGTTTCTTGCTTTAAATCATTTCTTTCTTTATTTAATATAATTTAATTCTTAAAAATGGAAACAAGATAATTAAGTTTATTTGTTGAAAATTCCAAATGATTATCTATAGCCATTCTTGAGTTAATTCAATTATTTTAAGTTACAGTTTTCTTGGAACCCAACTAATTATAGTGTATCTATCAAAATGAATGACATTGAGAAATATAACACATATGGTACTTTTAACTTCCACACAAAGATTGTATAACTTTCCATTGACACATCTTTTTCAGATGCAGCAAGCAGTTCATTTATGTCATGAGCTTATGCCAACTGACATGGAAGGTGACAGATTAAGTCTGGGTTGAGATTCACATGATACTAGGCCTAGAGTTGTAGGGGCCCTCAGATGTCATCTGGTCCAACCCCCTCACTTTACAGACAATCTGGGGCCTAGGGAGAGGAAGTGACTTGTCCAAATGACTTGTCACATAAGCCTCAGAGGTGGGTTTGAGTACAGTTCTCCGACTCCAAAGTCAGGATTCTTTCTTTCCATGGTATCACACTGATTCGGCACATTCCGTCTCAAAATGGACCGAGTTGGAACATTCCATATTAAACAATTGCTATTCCACATTCACTATCATTTGAAGCCTATTTGGTTGTATGAGAGTTACTTTGACTGAGTTTGATTTGAGCTCTGTTTTCAATTTTTTTTTAAGTGGATGCCATGAAAGGCACTTAAGCCCTGTTCTGGGGGTGGGAGTAGGGGAGATCATACCATATAGTTTGAAATACTCATCATGGTCTCATGGTGCTGCTGGTATGCATAAAAAGGAGGACAGCGAGAAATTTCCAGAAGTAGAATCCAGAGGAAGCTTGATCAATGGGCATCTTCTCATTCTTTGGTTATTCATTCTCCCCTTACTTCAACATTTAGTAAGTTTCTACTATATGCCAGGCACTGTGCTAAACACTGAGGATATAGAAAGAGTCAAAAGACAGTCCCTGCCTTCAAGGAGCTTATAATCTAATAGGGGAAACAACATGCAAATAAATATATACAAAGTAAGCTACATGCAGTATAAATGGGAAATATTAACAGCAGAAAGGGTAAAATTGCAAATTCCTCTGTTGTAACATTTGAGATCCTTCCTAGTATGGCTCTGTACTATCCTTCTAATCTCATGACACATTAGCTCTTTGCACATACTCTTTTCTCTAGCCAAATTCATCTGCTTCTTATTTTGTATACCTGACATGTAGTCTCCCATCTCCATACCTTTGCATAGGTCGTCCCTTGAATAATCTCCCTTCTCACTTCAGCTCCTTGGAATCTCTAGTTGGTCAATAAGAATTTATAATGTATTTGTTATGTGCTAGGCATATGCCAACTGTTAAAGATACAAAGAAAAGCAAAATGTGTTCGCTCTCCTCAAGGACACAGTGGATAGACAGGGCCTGGAGTTAGGAAGACCTGAGTTCAAATCCAGATCAATGGATAGAGTGATGGACCTGGAGTCAGAGAGACCTGAGTTCAAATTTTACCTCAGGCTCTTAGTAATTGTGTGAACCTGGGCAAGCCACTTAACCTCTGTTAAGTGGGGCAAGGTGGTGGAGGTGGGGGTAGGGTATTGAAATGAGAATAAAAGAGTCCTCTTATAGAAGGTGAGACTTCAGCTGAGTCTTGAAGGAAGCCAGGAAAGCCAGGAGGCAGAAGGAGGAGGGAGAGCATTTCAGGCTTGGGGGATAGCCCAGGCTAAATTTCTACACATCTCTCCCAAGCAGGCCTCACCAACTGTTAAAGCATAGAAGCAACATTCAAATTCTCTTTTTGATATTTTTTTGTATTTACTTATGTAGGCAGAATAGTAGAATGTAAACTCTCTGAGAGCAGGCAAGAGCCCATCGTTCCAAAGATAAAGATCTTTGTGTCATTAATACCTAACCCAGTGCCTAGCACATAGTAGGTGCTTCCTGAAACACTTGTTGAAATAAAACTAACTTCTTCCTTGGGGTTTGGGCCATACTGTTCATTCCTCAAAGAATCAATAAGTAATATTATGGAGAGTTCCTATAGGGAACTATGAGCTATGCTGAAGAGACAGTTCCATTAGCTTTGATTATTAAATTTTCACTGTGAACATTCTTACTCAGAAATCACAGACATTACAAATCAGGGCTTGTTTTGTTTTCTTGACTGTCTAGACTTAAGAAAGTGTTGCAGAATATGTTAATAATGTGAATTAAACTTACAAATGTTTCCAACCTCCTTTCTTTTCTTCTGGAAAGCCAGTCATTAAACATTTATTGATACACTACTAGCTCCCTATTCCTGCCCTGAAACCCATCTTAGGCAGGCCACACAAGGGCCTTCACCTGGTTTGGGGTTGTTTCTATCTTTCCTACCAGAAACTATAAACTGTTTTAATTGTGGACTCCGGTCCTCACCATTCTCCTGAGGTTTAGTATTTCCTCCTTCAATGATCAAGTCCCTAGATTTATTTTTAAAAATCCTCCAAATTAACTGTCTTGAATTGTAATACCCTGATAGAGTTATTCTCATACTTGCTATAAACATGATCCCACCAGGTTTCAAAAATGCCTACGAAGGCAAACTGCCCCGCATTTCTGCATGCTTAGGCATTCTCTTATTATTTCCCAGACCCCTCTCAGGCCTGGGGCCTTGCCTTTCACATTGCTTAAATTGCTGCTGCAGACCCTCCTCATCGCCCCCCCACCCGCCTCCCCAGCCCCAGTAGAGTTTTGTTGGATGCCTAATATAGGATATAGAGCTTTCTACCCTGTAGTCTGTTTGAGAACTCTCCTGTGGAAGAGACTTTAAGCAAGTATTTATTTATAAGTGGACCAGTTTCTCCTTTATTCCCCCCTCATTACAACTGAGTTGTCTGTGTCAGAGTCTGATATGGATTGCTTAAGTCAGGGCCACCTCCACTCTCTGATCTTGATGGAATCATTGATCATGAAGTTCATCCCACACCTCTCTTTGTGTCCCATGGATATTTTGATCAAGAAGGTCAGGCCCTGAAGGCTCACAGGCAACCACCCCCACCCACTACAGGATTTCACTAGAAGCAAAGCCACCAGCTAAGATCTCAATGCTTTGGAGAAATAAAAAAGCAAAGTATTTCTTTCCCAAAAAGAGGTCAGAAGCATTTGGCTTCCATTATAGAGTATTAGAATTTGGAAGGGAAATTAGAAATCACCTAATCCAGCCTCTTCATTTTGCAGATGAGGAAACTGAGACCCAGAGTGGTAAGGAGATTTGCCCTAGTTGTACAGCTCCTCCAGGACTGAAACCATGGTCTTCCAAATCCTGGTCCAGTTTTTTTACCATTAGAGATTATACAGATGCTTTCAAAAACAGTGTCTATCTGGAAGAGAGTAGGAGCCAGTGGAGCCCAAGCCTATAATCTCTGATACAAGGGAGGCTGAGGCTGGTGCATCATTTGAGTTTGGGAGCTCTGAGGTACAGTAGGGTTAAAGCAATCAGGTGATCAAGTATCCACACTAAATTGGGGACCACTACAGTGAGCCCCTAAAAGCCAGGGGCCTCTAGGAAGCCTGAGGAGGGACAGATACACCACAAGTCCACAATGGACCAAGTCAAATATTTGGGCTAATCAACATTAAGATGGGCTGGTGAGTGGCCTCCAAGGAAGGGTAGGAAGACCTAGTCTCAAAATAAAACAAGCTCAAACAGGGTTTAATTCAATTTTCTCTAGATCTTTGGATAGTATCACATAGAATTTTGGACACTAGGAGGAAGGCTTGGGAAAGCCTTCCTTCATCCTTCATCCTTCATCCTCAGAAGAAAGAGATTTGGGTTGGCTAGGTGGCACAGTGAATAGAGTACCAGCCCTGGAGTCAGGAGGACCTGAGTTCAAATTCGGCTTCAGACACTTAGCATTTGGGGGCAGAGTAAATATGGCAGAGTAGAAACAGGACTTCCTCACAGCTCCAGCTTCCATCTTCCCCAATTCATGTAAAAATGATTTTAAACAAACTTTGAAGCTACAGAACCCACAAAATGACACAGAACAGCTAATCTCCCACTGAGGACAGCCTGGCAGGCCAGCAGCAAGCAGCCAGCACAGCACTCTGGGAGCCAACCCCAGCCCCACATGAGCCAGAGGTCTTAGCCCCAGGGTGGCCTGACCAACCACTGGTTGGAGAGACTTCAGATCACCAGCAGCTGTGGCAGTTTCCAGAATTATCAACCCACAGATGCCAAGGACAAAGTGAGAGGTCAGTGCAGTGTGGACTTTGGGACCTGGGAATTTGGAGTGCAATCTGGCCTTTGTCCCTGGGGAGAGAAGTGGCTGAGGCACTGCAGCCATGCAACTGCTGCCATGTGGCAGCTTCAGCTCCTGGTCTGCAGATTGTAGGGGGACCAAGCAACCAGTCTGAGAAGTAATCAGTCTTGTTTTACCCTGTTTGGATTTGGATTGCTATCTAGGGTGGAGGTCCTGGGGTGTGTGACCAGCTTGCCAGAGCATGTGAAAGCTTCAGAGAGGGTACCCAAATAATAGCTCCAGCAGCTGAGAATACCCCAGCATATGGGATAAAGCTCCCCTGTCTGGTAGCAGAGTCCTACTTTGGCAAAAAGCCCAAAAGTCAAGTAATTGAGTGGCAACATGAGCCAGAAAAGGAAGCAAAGTGAACAGAGCAACCTAACTTTACACTCCTATTTTGGGGACAAAAAGGATCAAAGCATGGAACAGGAGGAAGACAGTGAGGTCAGAACTCCTGTACCAAAAGCTTCCAAGAAAAATATGAGCTGGTTACAGGGCATAGAGGAACTTAAAAAGGATTTTGAAAATCAAATAAGAGAAGTGGAAGAAAAATTGGGAAGAGAAATGAGAACAATGCAAGAAAATTATGAAATGAGAGTCAACAACTTGAATGAAGAAAATAACACCTTAAAAATAGACTAATTCAAATGGCAAAAGAGGCTCAAAAAGGCAATGAGGAGAAGAATGCCTTAAAAAGCCAAATTTGCCAGATGAAAAAAGAATCTCAAAAGCTCACTGAAGAGAATCATTCCTTCAGAATTATATTGGAGCAAATGGAAGCTAGTGACTTTATGAGAAGTCAAGATACTATTAAACAGATCCAAACATATGAAAAAATAGAAAGCAATGTGAAATATCTCATTGCAAAAACCACTGACCTGGAAAATACATCCAGGAGAGATAATTTAAAAATTATACCTGAAAGCCATGATCAAAAAAAGAACCTAGAAATCATCCTTCAAGAAATTCTCAGATACTTAACATTTACTAGCCGTGTGACCTTGGGCAAATCACTTAAACCCAATTGTCCTTGCCTTCCCTGCAAACAAAAAAAGATTTTGTTCTTTCTTTCTCCTATATTAATCATTGGTTGTTCTTTTTTGGTTTGGAGATTTTTTTTCCCCCAACAACTATGAGCCCCCTAATCTTCATCCCTGCTACCATCCCTAAACAAATAAATATTTTTAATGCTTAAAAATTATATTATAGTCTCATAATAATAATTCCAATTCCTGGAGTTTTAATTGTAAGCTTTCTAGTATACAAGCCTCATAACAGACTCCTGATGTACATAACATAAATACAATCCACTCACATTTTGCAGATGAAGGACTTAGAGAGATTTAGTCACTTGTAGATGGTCACATAGTTCAATCTGAAATCAGATCTCTGAACTCCAAGACCAGCTCATTTTCTGCCATGCCACAACTGTCTTTACCAAATTATACTTCTTACTCTAACATAATGAGGCATCAAGTCCAATTTGGAGAAAATCTCTCTCCAATCCCTTGTTTCTTTTTTCCATCTTTTAAATTAATTTTTATAAGCCTGATATTGTGTCAATGACCCATTAGATTTGCTCTGCAATTGTTTATATTTAAAAGGAGAAGTTGCAGTGCATAAAATGTCACAAGAATTTTTCCATCATTCCTCTAATACCTCATCAGATATTGTTGATTGTCCATTCATTTTCATTTACTTTTCCTTTTATATGGTTATACCATGCCCTCCATTTTCTGGATATATTTTTCTTTATACTTTGTACCATTTACTAGATCTTTACATTATTTCTTTATATTCCAAATTCTTGTCCATCTTTAATTGCATTTTTCACTACATTAACACACCACAATTTACTTAAACAGACTCTCTATTCTTGGACATTTAGTTTGCTTCCAATTATTTGCAATTATCTATCTATCTATCTATCTATCTATCTATCTGTCTGTCTACCTGTCTAGAATAGATAGCTCTCTATTAACAACAATGGATTATTATCAGTGATAACAAGTCAAAGGCAATTATTTTTGTCTTATAACTCCCATTGTTAACTCTCAAATTCCTTGCCCAAAAGATTCCACTATTTTGAAAATCCATCACAAATGGTTGAGCATCTAACTGTCCACTACCACCCCAAGCAATGAGTTTAATTTCTCTTAGTTATTTTTGTGCATTTGGTGTGAGTCAGTCTCTCAAAGTTGTTTCAGTTTATATCTTTTTGTTGCTATTGTTTGTCCTTCATTTCAAAGAGGACCAGCAACTTGAGTGGTGATGTCTTGTAAGTGAATTGGATTCGGTGAGGCAGTGTTGCACAAAGTCTTCAATCTCACTATCTCTTCCAGAGTCATCAAAGTCCAGGCAAGATAAAAGTCAAGACAATTGGTAATGGCCTGGGATGGATTGGATAATCTTGGTGGCTTCAATGTCTGACCAAGTTCAATGGGTTTCACCATGCCTACTTCAGCTGCCTTCATGGACATTAGAACACACTGTTCTCACCCACTCATTCCACTGGGGGAAGACTTCACATACTGGGGGTCGATATTCCCCTAACTTACCCACAGGTTTAAGGCTTATTGATTATCCTCAACCTGGTTGAGCCCATCTACTGAGACAGTGTTACTGGATTGTGGATTCAGCACATGCTACAGCTTCTTGGAGCCCCAGGTGGGAGTTGAGTGCCTGGTAGACACCAAAAGTGGATGAGAATCCCTGAAAAGGGCTCAGCAAACCCTCACCTCAGAGTGCTATTTGTCTCTGCACACTCCACATGCCATTTTCTAAACACTGGGGAAAGAACAATGGATTCAAAAAATCAAAGGATCTGGGCTCAGACTCTGCCTGTCAACCAACTACATGACCCTGAACAAAATCACTTAACATCTTTGGGCCAGCATCTGCATCAATAAAATGCCGTCAAACTGGGAAACCATTGAGGTCCTTTCTGATTCCAACTCAAAAATATTATGACTATTGCCAAGAATACATAATATTTCAAATGATTATTAACAGTTTGTCATTGTGATTGATAACTGTCTGTTCAAACAATTCCCTATATATTCTAAATGTCAAATTTAACTGTCATATTTGTCTTCAATATTTTCTCAATCTCTTCAGTTGTTTTTTCCTTTTGATTGTATTTTTAATTGTGGGCAAAATGTTTATTTTAATCTATCTAATTAAGTACTTATATTTAGTGATTCCTTCTATTACATTTAATAGGAAAAGGTCATGTCCCCTCCACAAACCAGGAAAAAAAAAACATTACTTCATTTTGCTCCATATTTTAATAGGTTGGCTTTATTTTTGTTTTGTTTTGTTTTTTAAGTATTTAGGGTTTAGGCTTATTGCCCAGTGTAATTCACTGAGGTAGACAAACAATATGGCATGTGACCTAAATGCATTCATTATTATATTGTTACATTTGTTACAGTACATTTGTTAAATAAAATATTTTAAGGCAGGTTTTTAATAGGTTTATTGAACACTAATCTCTTATTGACATTTGGCTAGATAGCTGGTATTTCTATTGTAGTCCAGGGACCCATTTCTTTATTTTTGCATTCTCTAGATAGTTTTAACTTTGTTTTTTAATTTTATAAAATTTCAGAGCACAAGAACCCCTTTATCAGCTTTTATTTTTTAGTGTGCTCCCTTTGATGTTCTTGCCTATTTCTTTCATTTTTATTTTAATAGTATTCTATTTTTTGCCCAATTACTTGTCAAGACAATTTTTAGCATCCATCTTTACAAGATTTTGAGTTCCAAATTTTTTCTCCCTCCCTCCCCTTTTCCTAAAATGGTAGGCAATTTGATATAGGTTATACATGTGCTATCATGTAAAACATATTTCCATGTTAGTCACAGTTGTGAAAGAAGAAACAGATCAAAAAGGAAAAAAAAACACAAAAAAGAATAAAGTACATGAAAAAAAAGTGTGCTTCAATCTGCATTCAGAATCCATCAGTTCTTTATCTGCCTGTGGACAGTACTTTCCTAATTGAGTCCTTTGTACTTGTCTTGGATCATTGTGTTGCTGGGAGGAACTGAGTTATTCATACCTGATCATCACACAATGTTGCTGTTATTGTGTAAAATGCTTTTCCTTTTTCTGCTCAATTCACTTTGCATCAGCTGGTACAATCTTTTCCAGTATTTTCTGAAATCTCCTTCTTCATAATTTCTTATTGAACAGTAGTATTCCTTCACATTCATATACCACAGCTTGTTCAGCCATTCCCCAATGTATAGGCATCCTCTCAATTTCCAATATTTTACCACCATGAAAAGGGCTGCTATAAATATTTTTATATATGCAGGTCCTCTTCGCTTTTACATGATCTCTTTGGGATACAGACCTAGTAGTGGTATTGCCGGGTCAAAGGCTACAGTTTGCTTACCTATAGGGCATAATTCCAAATTACTTTACAGAATGGTCGGATCAATTCACAACTCCCCCAACAGTGCATTAGTGTCCCAATTTTCCCACATCTTCTCCAATATTATCATTTTCCTTTTTTGTCATATTAGCCAATCTGATAGTTGTGAGGTGGTACCTCAGAGTTATTTTAATTTGCACTTCTCTAATAAAAAAGTGATTTAGAGTGCTTTTTCATATGCTTGTAGATATCTTTGATTTCCTCATCTGTCTGTTCATATCCTCTGATCATTTATCAATTGAGGAATGGCTTATATTCTTATAAATTTGACTCTGTTCCCTGTGTATTTGAGAAATGAGGCCTTTCTCAGAGACACTTGCTATAAAGATTGTTTCCCAGCTTTCCTTCTATTCTTGGTTGCATTGGTTTTGCTTGTGCACAAGCTTTTTAATTTAATATAATCAAAATTATCTAGTTCACCTTTTATAATGCTTTCTATCTCATTTGGTCTTAACTTCTTCCCCTCCCCATAGATCTTACAGATAGACTATTCCTTGCTCTTCTCATTTGCTCATGGTGTCACCCTTTATGTCTAAATCATGTACCCATTTTCACTTTATCCATACCTAGTTTGTGACCTTTTGTTTTCCAGTTTCCCCAGCAGTTTTTGTCAAATAGTGAATTCCCTCCACTTCCATTTTATGGGAGAGTTCATCCCATTCACATTCACAGTTATGATTGCTAACTGTGTATTTCCCTCCATCATATTTTTCCTTTTATTTGTCCTCTTGGTCCTTTCATCTTATCCCTCCTCAACAATGTTTTGCTTCTGTCTATCACTTCCCCTCCTCAGAGCAGAGAATGGAGCATATTCAAGAGATGTTGCAAAGGTGAAATCAACAGGTTTTAGCAATAAATAGATGGGGAGCAGGGGAAGAAGATGAAAGATAGTGAGGCATCAAGGATGACTCCTAACCTGAGGAACTGGGAGAATAGTGTTGCCCTCTACAGTAACAGGAAAGTTAGGAGGAAGGGAGGGTTTAGGGCAGGGGTGGGGAACCTGTAGCCTTGAGGCCACATGTAGCCCTCTAGGTCCTCAAGTTCAGCCCTTTGATGAATCCAAACTTTACAGAACAAATCCTTTTTATTATTGCTGTTGTTATATATATATTTTTTAATAAACAAATGCTTTATTAACTTCTGTTTTACATCATTCATTTCCGCCAGATTTTGAGTTACAATCATTTTCCCCCCATTATTCCCCTACCCAACCTCCCAGAATAGTAGTCCCACAAGATATCGCTTCCTCCAATCTGCTCTCTCCCATACCCCCATCGACTTTTCCATTAGAGGAAGGTGAATCTTTGTGTCCCAATGCCTGCACATCTTATCTCCCTATTACAAGCAAAAGAGTATTAATAATAGTAATTATATATATTTGAAACATTTAATGTTACGACCTCGAATTTCAGATCCATTTCCTTCCTCCCTTGTCACCCATTCCCTCTTGGGAGATAAGTAATTCAGTATATGTTGTACATGTCTAGCTATGCAAAACATTATCATAGTAGATATATTGTACAAGGCTGCTTATAATTCCCTCCCACTCATCCCACCCCCCACCTGGTCCATTCCCTACATGATCCTGTCCCTCTTCTATAGTGGGTACTTCCAACCTCCCCTCCCCCCAAGGATGCCCTCCCATCCATCATCCCTCCTCTCATCCCCCTGCCTCCTATCCTGCTGCAGGTTGAGATATCCCATTTAGTATGTATGTCATTTTCTCCCTGAACCAAATTCAATGTGAATGTGGTTTTGCCTTTTTAGCCTTCCTTATTCTCGCCCTCCTTTGCAACCACTTCCCCTTGCTTCTTCTACATGGGATAGTTTACCCTACCCTGTCTCTCCCCATCTCCTCTTGCCGCTGTTGTTATATATTAATAATAAATATCAATAATATGTTATATGACATTTTATTATATATACTATACCATATTATATGCAATGTGTCATATAATAAAAATAATAAATAATATTTATTATATACAACAACATAATAATGATATTACTCTTATTCAATCCTTATTAAAAGTATTTGTTCTGTAAAGTTTGGATTCAGTCAAAGGACCACCCCCGAGAACCTACAACGCCATGTGTGGCTCAAAGTAGGAGGTTCCCCACCCCTGCTTTAAGTGCTAGGAAGGTTTTCCTTATATTGAAACAAAGTATGCCCCTGAAAGTCCTATGTTTTATTCTTTCCTTTCACTGCCAAACAGAATTACACTAATCTTTTTGGATTTTTGAAGACAGTTATTATATATTTCCTCTGTCCCTGCTTCCTGGCACCCTCATGTTCTCTCCTCTCTAGGTGAAACATCCCCAGTTCCTTCAGTCAATATTCATAGAGCTTGACCTTCCATTCTTTCAACATTATGGCTGTTCTCCTTTAGATATAGCTCAATTTCCTAAAACATGATATCTGTAACTGAACAATATTCAGAGATGAAGCCTGGCATGGAGGAGAACAGAACCAAACACTTACAATCTCTCATTACCTTCCTTTGATGGGCATACCTTTTAAGAATACCAAACTTCCTGATTTTATTAATTGATTTTACATGGACCAAGCAAACTTTTGATTTTTAATTTGGTCTTCTGACTGAACCATCACATCAGGAGGGATTCCTTTAGAGATGATTAGTCTGGAGACCAAGTACAATGCCCATTATAAATTAGTGAATTGACTTTATGTTTTAATAAATTAACCTCATGTGAGTGTGGTTCAAGCTTTTCAAATAACTTAGTTTTTATTCTTCAAATAATTATTGCTCAAACATATTGTCACTGTTCTTCTAAATAATTGATTTTTTTGATACATTGATTCTCCAGAGCCTCATCCCCCTGGGTGATCTGATAAAAGTTTCTGAACTTGCAAAACTGAGAATGAAACCACTGGACAGAGTTCAGACATCCTGTGTGGCCTGAACAACCAGCCTCCCAGTCTCTCTAAAATCTTAAATTCAACACGTGTCCTTTGAAGTCTGGATCCTGGAAATAGATCCTAAGGCTATTGAACCAAAAGAAAATGAGACCATGGGTGATTAAGAAGGGTGGGAAAAACAACTGTCTTCTTGGTCACTAAGGCCTTATGTCACTGTTTCCCTTCCATTCATTGAGTCATCACTTTAATTATTGGGAAACTGACATAGTCTGAATCCCTAGGGAGCCTATAAAGTGGCCCTCCTTTCTTCCCTTTCCCCTCCACTTTTAGAAGGAAAAGATTGAGACTGTGGGGGGTTATATTACTTTCCTTTTCTTTCATTTCTTCCTGTTTGCATCCCATGTCTCTGGATCTAAAAAGAAGACCTCATAGTCACTGGATAATGATTGGAAGAAGGGAGAGAGAACCTGGGTCTTCAAATCCATGCCATTAGATGGTGAAGGTAGAAAGTAACTCAGAAGACCTCTAATCTAACATTCTTTTTTTCCAGAAGAAAAAAACTAAAGCTCGGAGAGCTGGGGACTTGCCCAAAGTCTTCCAGCTCACAGAACTCATTTTAAAAACCACTTAATAAACTCTAAAGTATTATGTAAATCTCAGCTTTCTGGCTATGCCTCTACCCTTCCCTGTTTGGGTATGAAATTCATGAGCATCTAGAAGGGAAAAGGAGAATTTCTTTTTCTGCTCTCAATTTCTTCTTCTCTGCTCTCAAGCTTTCATTGATAAGAAACCTTAAAAATTTTGGTGGGTTCCAGATTCTTGGCCCACTCATCGAAATTCCCCAAATTCAACCAATGAGCATTAATCAAGCAGCCATTCTATGTTGGGCACTGTGCTCAGCATGAGATATACAAAGACTACAATGAAATAGTCCCTGCCCTCAGGGAGCTTATATTCTATGGGAAGAGATACCCTGGACAAAAATGGACACCATGAATACATATTACTACATACAAAATAAATAGAAAATAGTATAGAGCTTTTGAAAAAAATCTACCTTGGGTTCTCTGTGTGTGTGTGTGTGTGTGTGTGTGTGTGTGTGTGTGTGTATTGCAGCAAAGGGTGTATGTGACATCCAACTAATGATTTTTAGAAGTGACTTAAGCTTTTCTTTCTGAAATCTTGTAACTGAAGCATAATCATTCAAGAGCCTTTCCTATGGCTACCTGAGCAGACAGCTCCCATCCAGAGCTCCTGGACAGCTGCAAAGGATGATATTTTATATTCTGCCGGCTTCTGATCATGGCTTATAAGCCATAAATGCCCTCATCTGCTGTTTCCCCCTAAGGAATAGACAGGTGTTTAGCCAAGTCTACCACCCCTCCTTAATGTCCAATAGGAATGCATAAAGAATTCATTTAGGGGACCTATGCATCTTTCTGTGTTCTAATCAAAGGGAAATGCATTCCCTGTTCCTCTTCACTATTGCTTGAGAAATTAATGTGCGCATATAAAAGATGTTTGTTCTAGGTAGACTGTAGATTATTATTCAGGATATCCAACCTAGAATCTTCATGAGGCTAGAGAAGCAGCTGGGTCCTACCTGTTGCCTAACATCTCTTGCTCTCTTGCAACATCCCTCAGTGAAGAGTCAAGTTTGGAAGAGAACGTTTCGGACTTGGTGTTGACTAAAGATTTTGGGGGCACAGTTTCATAACAGATGCCTAGAGAAGAGAAAGCTTTCTTGTAAAGAAAAACAACTCCTTTGGTTACCTTGTAAAGGAGAAATTGCTGGACTCCTTGGGATTAGACTCGGGAGGCGTGGCAGGTCTGATGACCTTGTTGCCAATTAAACATAACGGAGGCCAGGGGTTACTCTGCTTACAGCCAATTCTGGCAGGTGTGGGGTGAGAGGGAAAGAAAGTGACTCTGTAGAGGACGATTTACAAGCCAGACATATCCTTCAGAAATGTTGATCCTGTGTCAGCCAGAGGATTTATGGCACTTGGATGGGAAGCAAATATGTAGTGCTAATTCAAGCAGTTACAACTTCCTTCCCCATTACCCATTTTGGGAAAATTCTTCCAGAGGCTATAAATCTCCCATTCTATACCACACACCTCATGAGAAGGGTGTCATGGGGCAGGAGCAATGGGTAAGGGGTGCTTTTCCAAGCTGCGGAGGGTGGGGTGGGGTTTGGTTTGGTGCGTGTTTCACCAGGAAACAGATGTTTCCAGCATGGAGGTGAGAAAGGCAAAAGTGAATGATGAGCACGTGTTTGCCCTTCTTCTAAGAGAACATGGCTTCACAGATAGCTCAGGGACTATCTAATCCAACCCCTTCATTCATAGGAGAGGAAACAAGCCCAGAGAAAGTGACTTGTCCAAGCTCAGTTGTGCATAGGTAGCAACACTGGGATTCAAACCCATGATGTCTTCTGACTCCCAGATTCAGCCTACTCTCTGCCCACTGAGCCATAAGGACAGTGCTCCTGACCTACTATCAGTGTGGTTTATGGGATATCTACCCCTTTACCTCCCATTACCAATTCTTAGTACGACTAGTCAAACAAGATGGTGCTTGGTGTGTGGGATTCCTTTTCAGACTGAGGACTTTGGAGGGATCCTGGAGGGCTTGGTCATAAACTTGGACATGAAAATGCTCCTCAGACTTCATTTAACTTCATTCTGCAAAATGAGGAAATTGATGTGCACGCAAGGTGACCCAGGTCTGGCAAAGCCAGAACTCAAACTCTGATCACAATACTAGAAATTTAGGACCTTTGAATTCATCTAGTCCCTTCCCCTTATTTTCAGCTGAGGAAACTGAGGCCCAGAGAGGTGAAGTCACTTGTGCAAGGTCACATAGGTGGTAAGCAACAGGTGCAGGATGTGAACCCATGTTCCTGACTCCATATCCAACCCTCTCTATATTCTACCATACCACCTCCTAGGATGATCTAATCCAAGTTCCTCACTTTATAAATGTGTAAACTGAGCCCCAGATGGTAAAATTACTTGCCCAAGATCATACAGGGAGGAAGTCTCAAAACCAGGATTTAAACTGTAATCCTGTGACTATTAAGACTGCTCTTTTTACTACAGTTTTATGGCTGCTCAAGCTACATTCTCTACCCCAGCTCACCTCTCTCCCTTCTCCAATGTCACCCCAACAGGTACTCACAAAGTAGCAAAGATTGGAGATCTGGAGCCATAGAACAAAGAGATATTAATTAATACGGAGAGAGCTTGAATGTAAAACCTCATTAGCAGCACATTCCAACCACAGACTAAGTGAAAGAAAAATAGGGAAAAAATCACCAAGAACTTAACTCCTTAGTTTAGGCTTCCATTCTCAAGGCTCTCTATTTGTAGCTGAGAGGCTTTGGCAAAGTCAACAAATCACAGCAGAGTTGAATTTGGCTTGGCATGTCTTGAGCCATATTCTGATTGGTTACCAACAATAGGGCCTGCCTCCAGGATGATTGATGACTAGAGCAAAGGGGGACAGTCTCTTTCCTTGTTTCCTGTGGTCTATGATAGAAAAATGATAATCCAGCTCAGCATTTAGAATTTTAGACCAACATACCTTAAAAGATTAGTAGGTCATTCTTCTTTCCCCCTGCCCATCTATCCTACTGAATCAAGGAGTGAAAAATGTCTCCTGGTATTTATGTCCTATGTTTACTTCAGACTCTGCACATCACCATTATGCCTTAGCTTCTGCTATCTCACTTCGGGTCTTGCCTCAACACCAAAGACCTCCTCACTCTGGGACATCCCTCTGTAACTAGAGATATTAAATCAAAAGTAGCAAATACTCTGAGTGGTTAGATACAATAATTGTGCTCAAATATTTGAAATAAAGAGTTTAATTGTTCTGTTTGGTCTCAAAAGGTAGAATCAGGAGTAGTGGATGATAATTACAGGGAGGCATTGTTGGGCAGAAAAACTTCCTAACAATGAAAGCTGTACATATTGAGATGGGCGGCCTCAGAAGTAGTGGGACCCTCCTCACTAGAGCCATTGATGCAAAGGCTAAATGACCACTTGTTGGGCACATTATATCAGATGGTATTCCTTTTGGAGAAAAGCTTGAACTACACAACAACTGATGACTCTCAACTGCAAAAATTCTGAAACCAGTATGCTTCCCCACTGTGCCACCTGACCCATAAAATAAACTCAATTGACTTGAGGCTTAGGAAAACATATTTATCCAAAAGGAGACCAAGTGCCTTTCCTAATTTCAATATGCAATTAGGACAGAGTAGTGTCTTGAGCACTTCCTTAAACCAGGAAATGCCGCACAGCTATGTACATATAAATGTTCATTTTCCCTTTTCTTAGTCAGTGAGTAACTGATGATTTGAGATAAGTCATATTATCTCCCTTTTGCAGCTGAGAAAACTTGTGCCCAAAGAAAGCACAATTCCTGGCAAATAGTAAACACTACATGTATACTAGCTATTATTATTATTTTCTGACAGTCACAGTTGTGGTTGGTTGGTTGTTGTCTTTCATTCTTGAAGAGGACTAAAATGACACCATTATGTTGGAGTCAGGATAGTGTGTGTCCGACTATGGCTGATCAGACCAGTTGAGCTCAGAAGGCTTTACCACAGGTCAGGCACAAATAGTCCACATGAACATTTGGAGTGAGATGTCTCTACATTTGCACAACTCGTGTTTCTTTAGAAAAACTGCAATTCTGCTTTGCTCATATAGCACAGTGCCTCCTTTAATGTGGGCACTTCACACTGGGAGGTCCTGTGCCAATGTCTCCCATGCTTCACAAACAATTCCAAAGTTCTTCAAAGAGACCTTGAGAGTGTCCTTGTATCTCTTCTTCTGACCAACATATGAGCACTTGCCTTTGGTGAGTTTTCCACACAACAGTATCTTAGGAAAACATACATTTGGCATTTGAACAACATGGCCAGCCCATCAGAGTTGTACTCTCTGCACTAGAGTTTGAATGCTTGGCAGTTGAGCTCAAGAAAGGACCTCAGTGTCCAGTACCTTATCCTGCCAGGTGAACATCATAATCCTTCTGAGACAATTCAAATGAAGCGATTCAATTTCCTGTCATGGTGGTGGCATGCTGTCCAGATTTCACAGGCATACAACAATGAGGTCAACACAATGGGTCTGTAGACCTTGAGTTTGGTAGTCAGTCTAATACCTCTTCTCTCCCACACTTTCCTTCAGAGACTCCCAAACACTGAACTAGCTCTGATAGTGCATGCATGAACTTCATCATCTATGTGTAGCTATATAGCAAGTAAATGATATACCTAGAACTTGAATCCAGGTGTGGTGATTCCAAGAACAGCTTTCTCTTTCTGTTGTATTACTTCCTGTTATGAAATGCTAGCTTTTCTCCTGATCTCCAGTCTTGAATCACTAACTAGATCACATGCCCTAATATATCTAAAGAAGTTTGAAATCTTAGAGTGCTATATAAATGCTATTTTTGTTGTTGCTATTATTTAGTAATAGTAATGAATGTTCCCAAACAAGGTATTTAAATCTCAAACTCAACCTGTCCAAGGTAGTACTCACTATCATTGCCCTCAAACCTTACTCCTCTTCTGAACTTTCCCCTTATCAAGAGTTCTACCATTTTTGGTGAAACTTGTCAAGTTCCACCATTTTTCCAGACACCCAAGTTCACAGACTCTTTTATCCTTAACTTGATTCTCACTCACTCCACATATTCCATCACTGGCCAATTCTTGTCTTTTCTAGTGCCACTGAAACCTCTTAACTCACACAACTCTGGCCCCTCCTTACCTTTTCACCTGGACCATTGCCACAATCTTTAAGCGTTTGCCATTCTTCAGTTCTCTCACCTCTTCAATTCATCCACCATGCCCCTTCCAAAGTATGGGTCTGACCAGGTATGTTATCCTCCTATTCAATAAGTTCAAATGGTTCCCTATTAAGGAAAGGAAATGTGTCTATGTAAATATTTGCCCATCACTGTGCTAAGTGCTTTTTACAAATATTATCTCATTTGATCCTCACAACAACCCTGCAAGGAAGATGCTATTCTTCCTATCTTACACATAAGGAAACTGAGGCAAACAAAGGTTAAGTGACTTGCCCAGGGTCACACACTAGTTAGCATTTGAATCTGGATTTGAACTCAAGCCCTGTGCTCTCTCCCTTGTACCACCAGCTATTAGTTCAAGAATCTAATAAAACATTTAAGACTCTTCACAACCTGATTCTTTCCTGTCTTGCCAATCTTCTGACACATTATTCTCCTCCCTGGACTCTACTACTCACCTACACCTTGGTTTCCAGGCCTTTTCACTCACTGTCCCCCATGTCTGGAATTCTCTCTTTCCTCACTTCTACCTCTCAGATTCCTCGGTTTTCTTCTGAGGTCTCCTATCCCCCAAAGAAGAAAGTGCTTTCCTTGCTAAGTTACCTTATATCTACAGTATTTTCTATTATGTAACCCTTAGTCACTCACGTCAGGCTCATGCCTGATGTGGCAAAAAAGATTAATGGGCCACATTCATAGTCATTCTGCCCTTGCAAGAGTAGTGATGGAATGGTTTGTGATAATACCCCAAGTTAGAGAACAAGAACACTCTAACGGTGAGCTGGGTGATTCTATGAAAGGTCATTCCCCTCTGTGGCTCCTCAAGCTTCCCCATGCCCCATGCCTCTGGCAATGGAGACAAGGAAATGCAAGGACAGTGCCAACCATAGGTGCTTGGACTTGATCCATCAAATGTGACTTTTAATAGAATTTAAAAGGACACAGTTTAAAGCAGGGGCCCATCAACACTCACCTGAAGTCAAGGGACAGGGCTAAAGACTATCAGTTCTTTGTGCCTGTTTCTTATTTTTGTTTTTTTCTTCTCAACACTCCAGCTACTGGACCAAATGCCTGCAATTAAAGCAAGACAGAACAAAATCCAGTCATACATATTTCTGCTTGTCCATTTACAGGTCACCTCTTATTGCCATCCATGGAGGCTTGGGTTTGAAGAAGGAGACTCCAGGTGTCACAACAGCCATGGTCAGCCCACTGTTCCATGAGTTAGGAGTCCTCTGCCACTTCCTTGTTCTTTTCCTCTTGTCCTCTCTCCTCTCCCTCTCAAAAGATCTTCAAAACTCCTCCTATCCTCCTTCCCCTCAAATTCTGATCTTTTCTTTACTTCTCTCCTCAAGCTGGGAAGAAATCCAACTCCCATGGTAGTTTAGAGATTATGGGTATTTACTACACTGACATCTATTAAAAATGCCATTCTTCAGTTTTTATGGAGCCTTGTTTTACTTGGGCAATTGTGGGCAAGAGTTCAGTCTGTAATGAGGACTCCATTCCCATATGGTTTACTGGTTGAGTTTTCCAGAATATTTGGAGATTGGTACTTGTACAATAGGGATTTGTCATCTGACAGTCCTTGAAATGGAGCATAACCCTTGAAATGAAAGATATTGTAATTATGTACCTTGAAACACACAAGTCAAGTATTGCAAGATATTGTGTATGTACTAAAATATATAGCTTGAAGTAATAAGTTGTAGAGTATCCTTTGTTTCAATGCTTTATCTATCTGTTATTGTTCAGTCCTACAGTCATGTCTGACTCTTGATGACCTAGTATGGGGTTTTCTTGGCAAAGATACTGTAGTGGTTTGTCATTTCCTTCTCTAGTGTTTTATGGCAAAGATGAAGTGACTTGCCCAAGGTCACACAGTTAATGAGTGTTTGAGGTCAGATTTGAATTCAGGTCCTTCTGACTCTGGTTCCAGAGCTCCATCTTCTGTGCCACCAAGCTGCACCATCCTTAAAGGCAGGGGTTGTCATTCTTTTGGATTGTATTTGTACCCCCAGAGCTTTACACAACATCGATAATGTTGTTGTTCAGTTAATTAGTCCTGATTCCTCATGGAGTTTTCTTGGCAGAGATACTGGATATATCCATTTCCTTTTCCAGCTCATTTTGCAGATGAGGAAACTGAGGCAAACAGGGTTAAGTGATTTGCCCAGGGCCACATGACTCCAGATCTGGTGCTCTATCCATTGGACCACCTAGCTGCTTTATCTATACGATTCCTATATCCAGGCTACATAAGAATAACCCTTCTTTAATTTCTAATGGCAATGACCTAGTCCTGACTCGTCATCATAAACTTCTCAATTTCCACAAACTCACATGAAATTAACCATTTGTTTGACCCTTCTTTGTCAAACTGTCATTGGTTGAAGTCATGTGGATATCATCCAACAAGTACCTCTTGAGTCTACTCATGGGTCTTTGTTTTTTAATTGGTTCTCATGATTTGGTGGTAAATTTGTAATACCTTGTTAAGAAAGTATGTCTGGGGGGGCGGAACCAAGATGGCGGAGTAGAAACAGCTCATCCAAGCCTCTCTGCCCCCAGATTCCCCCCAAACTATGTAAAAGGGGACTCTGAACAACTTCTGGAGCCCCAGCACCCACAGAATGACACAGAGAAGCTAACCTCCCGCTGAGGACAGCCCAGCAGCCCTGCAGGAAGGACCAGTGCAGAGGTCTGGGACCTGGCAGCGTGCAGAGCGCAGGAGCCGAGCAGAGCCCAGGTCCGCGTGAGCCGAGGTTTTAGCCCCAGGGCGGCAGGGCCAGCAGCCAGCTGGAGGAACCCCAGAACACCAGGAGCTGTGGCGACTCCAGAATTATCAACATAGACATGCCTAGGACAAAGTAAGAGACTAGTGTCCTATGGACTTTGGGGCCTGTATTTGGGGAATGCGTCAGCTCCCTCCCCTGGGGGCTAGAAGCCACTGAGGAGACACACCATTTTGTAGTTTTCAGAGGCAGCTCCAGCTCCCAGCCTACAAATCGTGGGGAGATCCAGCAATCAGTCTTGGGGGGTAATCGCTCTTGCTTTAACCTCCCTGGATCTGGATTGTGATCTAGGGTGGAAGTTGTGGGTGGGTTTACAGCTTGCCAGAAACGGAAGCTGCCCCCCACACGTTCGGGACGAAAATTCCTCTATCTGGCCTTAAAGCCATAGTGTGGCAACAAGCCCAAAAGTCAAGTAATTAAGTGGCAACATGCCAAGGCAAAGGAAACAGAAAAATGCAACCTAGACTCCTATTTTGGGGGCATAGAGCGGGAAAAGGACTGTGAGGTCAGAAGTCCTGCTCCAAAAGCCCCAGGGGAAAACATGAGCGGGGTGCAGGCCATAGAGGACCTTAAGAAGGACTTTAAAAATCAAATAAGAGAAGTGGAGGAAAAATTGGGAAGAGAAATGAGAAGGATGCAGGAAAAGAATGAAATGAGGGTCAACAGCCTGACTGAGGAAAACAACACCTTAAAAAATAGACTAACTCAAATGGCAAAGGAGGCCCAAAAGGGCAATGAGGAGAAGAATGCCTTAAAAAGTGAAATTTGCCAGATGGAAAAAGAATCTCAAAAGTTCACTGAGGAGATTCATTCCTTCAGAGTTAGACTGGAGCAAATGGAAGCTAACGACTTTATGAGAAATCAAGATGCTGTTAAGCAGATCCAAACAAAGGAAAGATTAGAAGGCAATGTGAAATATCTCATGGGAAAAACCACTGACCTGGAGAATAGATCCAGGAGAGACAATTTAAAAGTTATTGGACTAGGGGCGGCTAGGTGGCGCAGTGAATAGAGCGCCGGCCCTGGAATCAGAAGGACCTGAGTGTCGGAGCCGGCCTCCGACACTTAATCCATACAAACAAACAAACAAAAAAAAAAACCTAGCCGTGTAACCTTGGGCAAGTTACTTAACCCCAGTTGCCCTAAAGGGGCGGCTAGGTGGCGCAGTGAGTAAGAGCGCCTGCCTCGGAGTTTGGATGACCCGAGATCAGATCCGGCCTCAGAAAATGAGCACCCACGCATAAATAATGACTAGCTGTGTAACCTTGAGCAAGTTACTTAACCCCAATTGCTTTTGAAAAAAAAAATAAATAAAAATTATTGGACTACCTGAAAGCCATGATCAAGGAAAGAACCTAGAAATCACCCTTCAAGAAATTCTCAAGGAAAACTGCCCTGATGTTTTAGACCCAGAGGGCAAAATAGAGGTTGAAAGAATCCACCGATCACCTCCTGAAAAAGATCCCTAAAAGAAAACTCCCAGGAATATTATAGCCAGGTTCCAGAATCCCCAGATCAAGGAGAAAATACTCCAAGCAGCCAGGAAGAAACAATTTCAATATTGTGGAAACACAATCAGAATAGCCCAGGACCTGGCAGCTTCTACACTGAGGATCGAAGGGCATGGAATATGATATTCCAGAGGGCAAAAGAACTGGGAATGAACCCAAGGGTCACCTACCCAGCAAAACTGAGTATTTTGTTTCAGGGGAAAATATGGTCATTCAGTGGAATAGAGGACTTTCAAGCATTCTTGAGGAAAAACCAGAATTGAATAGAAAATTTGACATCCAGACACAAGAAGGAAGAGATGCCTGAGAAGGTAATCAGGAAAAGAAATCAAAAGGAACTTATCAAAGTTGAACTATTTACATTCCTATATGGAAAAGCAATAACTGTGACTGATGATATCTTTCTCACTATGAAAATAATGGAAGAAGGGGGTGCGGTCATATGAATACATATGTGAATGTGTGTGTATATGGTTACAGTTATATATGGATAGAGGGCATAGGTTGAATTTGATGGGAAGGGAGAATACTCAAGGGATGAAATTATGAGGTGAGAGAGGAAAGTGGCAAGAGGAGATGGGGAGAGACATGGTAGGGTAAACTATCTCATGTAGGGGAAGTGGTTGCAAAGGAGGGGAAGAATAAGGAAGGCTAAAAAGGCAAAACCACATTCACATTGAATTTGGTTCAGGGAGAAAAATGACATACATACTAAATGGGATATCTCAACCTGCAGCAGGATAGGGGGAAGGGGGATGAGAGGAGAGATGATGGATGGGAGGGCATCCTTGGGGTGAGGGGAGGTTGGAAGTACCCACTATAGAAGAAGGACAGGATCATGTAGGGAATGGACCAGGTGGGGGGTGGGATGAGTGGAAGCGAATTATAAGCAGCCTTGTACAATATATCTACTATGATAATGTTTTGCATAGCTAGACATGTACAATATATACTGAATTACTTATCTCCCAAGAAGGAATGGGTGACAAGGGAGGAAAGAAAGTATGTCTGAGAGGAATATGATCAGGTTCTTTGCTGGTAATGTGTGTGCATCTACAAAGCACTGTTCTTAAACTTACATTTCTTATATCCAGTAATTACTCTTATTTGGCCTTGCCACTTTCAGTTTTGCAGAGAGATTGACGTTTCAGTCATCACTTTCGAATATTTTGTCTGTCATTGAATTAATAGGAAAGGGGGAAGGAATAAGCATTTAGATAGTACCTACTATGTGCGAGGCAGTGTTCTATGGGCTTTTTATAAATATTAGTTGATTTGATCTGCAAATCTTCTGATTTTTGTTGCTCCAACTTGCATTATTATTATATAAGATTTCTAGTGATGATATAGATCTGTGTCAAGCCCATGCCTGGCAAAACTCCCCAGTGTTGCTGGAACCAGATTAAAATGTAATTGGGAAATGTTTACCAAAATAAATAAAAATATAATACAGCATACAAAGTTCATCTGTGTTTTTCTAAGTCAATATGTGGCAATAGTAGCAATTATTATCATTGTTTTCATTAAATAATAATAGCATTTAAAAAGCTGTGAATAAAGGGTCAGCCTTAGAGTCCGAAAGACTGAGGTGAAATACTACTTCTGAAATGTAATAGCTGTGTGACCATTGGCAAGTCATTTAGCTACTAGGTGCCCAAGCAGATCTCTAAGACTACAAGTTGCAAAGTTGCCAAGTCAAAAAAAAAAAAAAGGATGGAGGGAGTTCTCACACCAAGATCTTTCTGGAAAGGTAAAATGATATGTCTGAATCAAAAAGAAAAATAATTAAACTTAGATCCTCTGCACCCTTCTGTACAAGGGCTATCATGATTCCCCCAGTTACTACTTCCCCACCAAAAGTACTTTTTATTCATTTTGTGTTCAGTCATATATATAGATGTCATCTGCCTCCTCACCCGAAATAGAATATAAACTGCTAGAGGGCAGTGACTATTGTATTTTATCATTGTGTCCTCAGTTCCTGGGACATATGTTCTTAATCAATGGTGGCACAGTAGGTAGAGTGCCAAGCCTGGAGTCCGAAAGACCTATCTTTCTGAATTCAAATCTGGCTTCAGGCACTTACTAGCTGTGTGACCTTGGGCAAGTCACTTAACCTTGTTTGCTTCAATTTTTCCATCTGTAAAATGAGTTGGAGAAGGAAATGGCAAACCATTTTTGGATATTTGTCAAGAAAACCCGAAATGGGGTCATGAGGAGTTGAAAATGACTAAACAAAAATAACAACAAAATAAATGGTTGCAGTTGGGAAAATATATAATTTAATATAGAGATCTAGTATAATTAAAACAAGAAACAGTGTCTAGTTTCTTAAATATAAGCAGCCTTAACAATACAATTAACAAATTCCCATAGTGGGTAGCAAGAATAATAATAATAAAAACAATATCTGTCCATCCCTTCTTTATAGCCCTACTAAGTAGCATGGTCAAACTGAGGTCAAAGAGAAAGATTATTTTTATCCCTGATCATACCTTTGGGTGGGGAAACAAAAAAAGAGAGAGTAAAATGTGTTTTTCCTAAAAAGCTTTTCAGGATAAGGTTAAGAGTGTTTATGCATGAAACAATCCCTTCAAAAGCAAACATCTGGTTCACGTAGAGCTCTGTGACGTCTCAGTGAACTTTTGCCATCTATTCTCCATGAAATGGGAAAGAAAAACCAAGGAGATAGATAATCCATCCATGCATGCCACCAGTCCCCTCTGTATTTATCCCAGTGAAGATTCTGAGGATCATTTAACTGTAAACCTTCCAACTGCAATGAAAATGACTAACATGTTGAATGTTCAAATGTTTTAAAGGGTTGGAAAGGGAGGTTTTCTATTAAAAAAAAAAGCCATCAACAACAGAGACAACAGAATGGATCCTAGTGATCTGGCAGGCTAGAAGGAGGGTTATGGAGGCTGGAGAGGAAAGGGAGGCATATCCATTACTGTAATTCAATCTCTGAGAAGCTCCAGAACTGGAAAAAGGTGTTGGCATTGCATGCCATTTTCTCATAGCGCCTGACTTGTCTTTCTTAATCATCTCCTCCTGCTAAAAGGTTTAAAATTAATCTTCATGTCTTAAGAGTACAATATGTCAGGACATCCCTAATTTCCCTGTCTGCCTTGATGACCCAAGTTGAAAGGGCTGAATTCCCTCCAATATTGGTCGTTTATTGGAGACACCTGTGCAATCCTCCCTCAAATAAACAAAGGAGCACAGCTGTAGTCGGGTTGATAAGCTTAACCCTCCATTGGGCTTTGATTCTTTTATGAATCTCCAATTTCCCTTACAGACCCAGATTGTGATCCCTAGATGCTTCCCATCCAATATGATTCCTCCTCATATCTTTCTATAAATAGAGAAGATCCCTTCCTTGAACTGGAGTCCTCTGGGGTCATTTAATGTCTTGTGAGTACCAAGACTCTACAACTTTCTATCTGTTGTTTTTGTTCATGTAGTCACATGAAAGATCCTCATGCTTTATTGGCCACATATGTCCTCAATGTTATCTCACACTGGTCATGTTAACTGCACAGTCTCCTTTCATCCACTACGTGTCTTTTTATTCCTTTTTGAATGAATGGATTAAGCATTTATTTAACACTTACTATGTGTTAGGCACTGTGCTAAGTACTGGGGATACAAAAAAAAAGGTAAAAAGAGTCTCTCTTCTCAAGCAGCTCCCACGCTAATGGGAGAGAATGTCAGCTGCAAGGAACATGGAAAGGTCCCATTGTTTTTAGGGTACAAGGACAAAGCAGATGAAAGTGACTTTTCCTTAATGTTTGAGGTCACTTGTAATTTTTATTCTTCCAAAATGTAACAATCCATGATTAATGACATAGTTCAGCATTTGGGGTTCTAGAGTTTAAAAAAATGGTTGCTTTAGGTTTTTTTTTCTTTAAACAAAAGGTGTTCATTGAAAGCAGTATATATAGATATATGAATATCTATATATGTACATATGTGTATATGTATGTGTATATATACATACATACATACATATAAACCATGTGTGTATGTGTGTGTGTCTCTTAAATGTCATCCAATATTTTTTTTTCACCTACTCAATTCTTGGCCCAGCTCATTATCCATCTTATGAATTGTAACTAGGATAGTGCAGCTGGGGCTTTGGCCCAGGTGCTAGGGTGCTTTGTGTATTAAATTCAAGTACTAAATTTAGAAGGTATTAAAAGCACTTGAAGTCTGCCATCAGTATGAAAATAATAGAGCTTAGCTCATACTTAGAATAATTAATTAAAATTAAAGGCTAGTTAATATTGTGTTCAAGTGAGTTCTTCCTTTATCCCCACTCCTACTGTGCATGTAAGCTTCACGTTTGTCCCTTGGAGTTTCCATGACTACTTGGACAGGATAGCACCCTGCCTCTCTACTCTTCACCTGAAGGCATGCATTGGAATGCTTGCTCTGGATATGGTTCCTGGCACTTGATTGAGGCACAGAAATTCCTTGTTAACCCTGTTCATCTGCATACATACATACATACATACATACATACATACATTTATATGTGTATGTGTGTGTATGTGTGTATATATGTGTGTGTATGTGTATGGATCGCTAAACACTGCACTCAGAGTCATGGGGCCATTAGGGTCTATCATCAACTGAATCATGGCTCCAGGTCTCCATTTCCCCTGAATTTTACCAGACTAAGCCAAATTACACAAGCACAAAGCAAAAGATGTTTAATTAAATAGAATAGTAAAGTAAATAATAAGGAAAATTCCCCACAGGCAAAAGTGCAATATCCCTTTGTCTCCCCCAACCCTTCTCATGCTGCCAGTGGGAGAGAGGACAGTCCCTGGACAATTGCCACTCCTACGGTTCTGTCCTAGCTGCAATGCCTCCCAGAGCTTCCTCAGCCACCCACTGGGGCTCATCACTGTTCTGCTTCCCCACAGAGATGCTGCTGAGTTTCTTCTCCACTGAGTGACTGCTCATCTGAGCTACTGCTGCTATCTGCTGGAGGGCTTCTTCCTCAAAAAGAATGTTAGTATATATTTGAGAGACTATCCATCTTTACATAGGCTATTTTAGCCCTCTTTTTAGTCAGACCCATTGTCCCACTCAACCTGCACAGAAATAAGCCCTTAGGTCAAATTCCTCCTCTTTCTCTCTCTCTCTTCCTCCTCCTCCTTCCATTTCTCCACTCCTCTCCTTCCTCCCTCTCTTCCTCCTCCTCTCCTTCCTCCCTCTCCTCTTCCTTCTCTTTTTCCTCTTCTTCCCTCTCTTCTCTTTTCCTCTTCTTTATTCTCCATCTTTTCTTCCTCCCTCTCCTCACCCTCCCCTTTCTCTTCCTTCTCCTCTTCTTCCTTCTTCTCTTCCTTTCCCCCATTCTCCCTTTCCTCACCTTCCCCAGGGAATTGTCTCAAATCCTTTTGATATTGAAATGAGTAAATTTTTAGCACCATTGACATGCAAATTCTCCCAGAGGGTTGAGGTAGACCTGATGGCTTTTGCCCAGTATCCCTACAGCAACATCCAGGGTCACTGTGCTTTCTGTACCTGTAGATTCTAAGGTTCATTCCCCTTCTCCACTCATTTTCTGGTCTGCTCTCTCTCCACCATCTGCCTTGCTCCTGCTTGAGGATGACTGCACTCTGAAGACTTTTCCAGGGAGCATCATATCATCAGAAGCCCTAGCCTCACTGATTACTTCTCTTCTAGCTTACTGGCCCGTTCAATTTACATATTAGTTGCCTTGCCCAAATATGGTTAGCTTCCTTCCTTCACTACCTTTACTACTGCTTCACCCCCCTATTACTTTCTAATCCCTCTTTAAGCTTGTCTTCCCTATAAACTCCTTGAGAGCAGAAACCATTTCATGTTCTTTGTTTTTTCTATATCCAGCCCTTAGTACAATGCCTTGAACATATTTGTTTTGTTTTGGTTTTTTTGCTTTTTGGAGGGCAACTGGGGTTAAGTGACTTGCCTAAGGTCACATGGCTAGTATTTGTGTTAAAGTGTTTGAACTCAGGTCCTCCTGACTCCGGGGCTGGTGCTCTATTCACTGTGCCACCTAGCCGCCCCTTGAACATATTTGTTGACTGACTATAAGCACTGAATAAATGCTTTATCTATCTAGACAATAACATTCTCATCCACTTTGTTTTTCTAGGGTGCATATTTAAACCAAAAAAAATTTCATATCGATATGGATTTACTGAAGAAATCTTATAGTATTCCAGGTCCCAGTGCATTTGGTGCAATGTCATTTATGAAGAAAAACATTTGGAACAATGTACCATCAACAGACTCTTTTACTTAGAATCTATGCAAAGTACATTCTACAATACAGACATGTATCTTAGATTAATATATATCTTAGTGCTTTAAAGCTTACTTGATAAGGGCAGCTAGATGGCATGGTCAATAGAGCACCAGCCCTGGAGTCAGGCCAACCTCAATACAAATCCAGCCTCAGATACTTAATACTTACTAGCTATGTGACCTTGTGCAAGTCACTTAACCCCAATAGCCCTGCCTTTGCCCCTCCAGAAAGACAAAAAAGACCAAAAAATAACCGTATTTGATAACACATACCATGAGATACCAGAGGATAAAGTAGATGAGGCTGCATGGAAGCCCTTCCCTTCAACCTAGCTTATTTCTTCTCTAGATACCATCAGGATCTCCCCTTCCCACTAACTTTCCTTCCAAAAGCTCTTTCACTTTTCCCCATCTTGGATGCACAATGACAATATATCCCCATTCCCATGAGAAAAAGCTCAGAGTTCTAGCTCTACTCTAATCCTTGGGCCCATTCCCCCTTCCCAATAATTATGGCCTTGGGCTCAACTCATCTTCTGATCACAAGGAAGACAAGGCTACTTATATAACTTGGATAAGCAGAGAGTCACTAACTATAATTCTTCCAGTATAATAGAGGACCACCATTTTTTGCCCTGCTCATGAGCTGTTCAGACCATGAACAGTGTCATTTGTCCTTATCCTTCACCTTAAGGACCCCTGGGCCTTGCCATCCTCCCCTCAACTGAACTCTCCTATACAACTGGCTCCATAAGTAGAGTACGAGATAGTCTTTTTTGTGCTTGGCCCATTGTAAATACTTTTTTATGCCTTGAATACTTATGTTATTGTTGCACCTTGTTTGAGGAGATCCATCAAAGTTATGTTTTGTCCTACCAATTTTAATGGCTTTTTTTAAAAAAAAATCATTAAAATTGATATAAGGAAATCATATATACGTCTTAAGTCACTTGGGCATCTCTAAAGATGTCTGGCATAGGGAAAGATCTAGAAAAACCTGCTATTCTATTCCCAGGGTTTCATCAGTGCTAACTTTGCTGCATGCACAGATAACTCTCAGAAAGATTTCATAGTGTGAAAATGCATCATTTTCTTCAGTAGCTGCTAAGCACTGTCTATGATTTGTCCTTTCTTTTGGAATCATTCCATCTTGGGGATCTCTTGAAAATTAATCCCTCAGTACCATTAAAAATCCAGTCACTTCCAGAATAAATCATGTTTATGGACACACAATCCCAGAAGACTGTTCTTGATGAAATCATTTTAAGTATCAAGACCATTTTCCCAAAGTTCCTTATGCTGCCTCCAGTGGAGTCCAAATATAATGATTTTGCTATTTTTGCCTCTTTAGAGATAATTTATAAAACAGTTGTAGATCTGTTCCAATATGTTCCAGTTTCTCATCCTTCTAGTTTCATTTCCCAACCTCCTCAGGGTGACCTCTTGGAGTTGGGTCTCTCTAGAGACGTAATCACTTTCTCAACTACTTTTCTCTGTTTTGATCAATACTGCACTAGGTGAAAAAGTAGATAAAGTCCATATTTCTCTGCTTAACAAAAGGATTAAGTTATTGCTGACTGCAAAATTTTCTGGACTCTTTTGGTCTCCATGTTGTGATACTGGTTTTCATGTTGACTAAATTTACCTAAAAAATGGTGGTAGGGGCAATGTCTTTCTCTTGCACCTTTTCCCCATTTTTCCAGTTGACAGCTCATTGAAAGATCAAATTAAATCTGCTATAAGTATATTTAGTGCCTTCTCATCTGTGCTTCTAATTTGACATTTACTTGGACCCTTGTCCTAAATAGAAGATGACCCAGTTGTATGTTAATAATTAATTGTGAAATGACTGCTATGTTAATAAATAGTCATTGCTTGTCTGTTGACCAGCTTGATCTCAGTTTTTATGCCACTTACTGCATATTCCTCTCTCCCTATTATGTACAGTAGAATACAGTGTATTGCTTAACCCTGGATTATCCAAGATTTCCATTATCTAAATGAGACATATGGCCTTTTTGCTATGTTTTCCCTTTACTATCATTAATTGAACCCCAAAGTTTATAAGGTGCTTCCATTCTTCCCCATTTCATTTGATCTACATGTGAAAATTAATTAGAATGGCCTAAAATATGATGCTGCCACCTTTTTTTTTTTTTGGAGAAAGGAGAGAAAATGGTGGAAGCCAAACTAAACCCACCATTTACACAAACAAGGGATTTAGAACTGGAAAAGCCCTTTGAGGTCATCTGGTCCAACTTCTCTCATTTGATATTTGAGGAATCTTAGAGCTAGATAGGATCATAGCCTTACAGCTAGAAGGTTCCTTAGAAGGCATCTAGCCTAACTCCCTCATTTTACAGATAAGAAACTAAGGCCTAGAGAAGTAATGGGACTTGGCTAGATTACAGAGATAGGAAGCCTGATCCCAGATTAACTATAAATATGGTGCCTTTTCCCAATGTATTATGTTTAAATGACTTGCCCAGGATCACAAAGGTAGCAGGTGACAAAGCTGGGATTTGAACCTTGGCCTCCCAATTCCAGTGTTGTTTCTAATGTAATCTCAATGTGGAAACAAATCCTATAAATGCAGGGGAAGAAAAGGATTTGTATAAAAGGCTTGGTTTTGGACTCTCAGGTATCTCCTGCTTAATCAAGACCCAAAAGTTCCCTTAGACCATGAAGAAGACAATGGCTTGAGTTCCTCTGCCATTGGAACCTTGGATGGAAGGAAACTGAGTCCTAATGAGTGTTGGAAGGGCTGTCCCCAGACTCCACATGAACCTAAGAGTTGATGGTAATATGGCAGACCATAGAGACATGTCAGAGACAAAAGATACATTTCAGATGAAAATTTACTTGAAATGTGCCAGGGACATAGCTATGGTGAAAGATGAATGGAAGCGTGTTCTGAAAACTTATTGAAACACTAACTCCCAGAACCACAGAGTCTGTGGTTCATGTGCTAAGCACTGTCATATGTTCTGCCGAAGAACATTTATTTCCTAGAGAAACTGTCCTCTTGGTGTGTGTTGTACGGTATAACAGCACCATGAAATTTTAAAATACATTAAGTTGGAGCCCTTCAAAGAGAAGGGGCCATATAAATCCTAGCTAATGGGGATGTTATTCTTAGCATGAGTAAAACAACTTTTTTCCCGCTTCTCCATTAAGGAATTCTTTAATAATTTTTTCATACCATGGTTGTCAGAAAATTTATAGCTGTTCACACCTCAATCATTCCATCCTCCAAGAGGCATAAGCCAAAAAGAATTTTGTTTGACTAAGTAGCTTCTTGAGTGCACCAAAATTTGAATACATATTTACAATATTTATATGTATCCTATTTGTAAATTTACGCTTTAAGGCTCAAATAAAGAAAGTAGTGTGGCAAAGTGGAAAGAGAACTGGATATAGCATCAGTGGACCTGAGTTCAAATCCCAACATTAGCAATTACTAGCTGGTAAAGAAAGATAACAAAATGTCATAAACCCCCTGCCCAATGACTTCTGTCTTTGTCCAAAAGTGTGAGGACTTTCCCAAGGATATGATAGAGGCAGAGTGTTGTAGTGGATAGAATTCTGGCCTTTGATCTAGGATTAACTTGGTTCAAATTCTGCCTCAGAGAAGAGGTAGGGAAGAAATTCATTTATATCCCTCCAATAAGAGGTTTTGCTAAAGAGTCTTAATGCTAAGACTCTGGTCTGAAAATATACATGTCCCACTCACAGCCAATCTAGGTGCCAGGGGTACAGTCTCATTTCTGCTATAATTCCACATATACAAACCTAAAAATCACCATGCTGTGCAAAATTGTGAAATTAAAAACCACAGGGATTATAGAAAAATGGGATTAACACTCAAAAACATCATCATAAACAATAAAGAAGGTAGGAATCTAATAAAAATAGTAGCAATATTTTATACATGTTAAATGGTTAAGAAATATGTAAGTATTACAATACATAGTGGCGGTATCTATGGTCTCAGGGTCCTGCTTAGGATCTTATGGTCTCTTAGGTCCTGTACCCTCTTTTCCAAAGGGCAGGGCTGGCAAAGCCAATGGCTGTGAGTGAGAGGTGGCCTCAGTGAGAAGAAACTCCTGGAATGAACAAAGGTCAAAGGTAGGGAAGGAAAATACAATTTGTGGTTTCATACCAACCTTTTTCTTCCCTCAGCTCATACTGAACCAGAAGATATACAATAAACATGACATTTTACTCTCAAAAATACCTGGTTTGCTTGTAGAAGTGGATGTCAGAAGAGTTGCCACCTGCGAATTACTATGAAGTGGTATAGTTTTACAAGCTCTTTCTGTTTCCTGAGAACAAAATTGAGCATAAACAAACATAAATCTCATGTTATGTTTAAAGAAACCCTTAATATATTTATCAGGTTGGAACAAATTTTCTTCAGAGAAACAAGTGTCTTCACAGAACTGATTATACAGTGGCATGCAAAGTACTTGGGATAAGTAATCATTTTGTCACGGTTTCATTTTATAACAGCAAAGTTCATGTATATATGCTTCTACTAACACCAGGCTGACTTAGAACATTTCATTTTGACCAAATGAAAGTGGATTAAACTTATTTCCCCATGATTAATTGGCTCTCAGTCAAATGCTGGATTTCATGTCATAATTCACATCTTTCATTACTTTTTATTGCTGTATTTTTTAATTCTGTGGTTTTTAAGAAAGTTTATTACTCCAAGAAAATAGCAAAAGTTATAGCTATTGAAGAGCACACTTCAAGAACTGTTAGGTATATTGTAGTGATTATTGGTGTGGGGAAGCTAAACATTTCTAATATGATTCAAGAGTACAATGTGATAGGATACATTTCACAGAATGGCCAAAGAACACACAATTGAAAATGAAAAATACCATCAAGAAATGACAAACTATCATGGGGGGGTGGAGAGCCTAATCACTCCTCAGAAAGAAGGCAAAGATATTCAGAGGAATGTGGCAACTAAACAGGTTGTTTTTTGTTTTTAAATTCTTTTAGTGTGTCAGAAGCTAAAAGAACAGTGAGAGCCCAGTTTGTTTTAAAGAAGCTTCTAAATATTGCTATGGGGGGGTGTTCATCATGGACATGATAAGACAAATATCAGAGTACTGAAAGTTAGAAAAAAGGTTATTTCTACTGATAAGCTCACTTTTTTTATTCCAAGGTATATCAAACTTTTGTCCAAAAAATCCAGGTTATACAATATAGGCATCTTCATTAGATTGTAAAACACCCCAAAGAATGGGAAATTTTTATTTCCAATGAGACTAGAAGTCATCCCCAGTGTTGGAATGATGAATGCTAATTAATATATTGTTATGCTGAAAAGCAGAATTATTCCATAATTATGAAAATACACAAATGGAGATAGCATAATACATGCAACACATCCTTGCTCCAATTTATCCAAGACATGGAGATAAACATATTTCAATGACCCAGGAACATGCCAGACATAAACCCCAATGAAAAATTATAGACCATAATCAAGACTAGACTTGGAAAAATTCATCACAGGTACATTTAATATCTAATGTGAAAAAGGTATGGCTTCATAATGAAAAATTAATGGACTTGCATCAAAATCTTGTTAACTCAATGCCAAATTATAAAAAGAAATGATTGCTACAAAACAAATACATATTTTTATGGAATTTTTTAAAAATATAAAAAGTTATAAGACATTATATGTCGATAAAGTTAATTATTCTACTTAGTCCCACTTAATTTGCACATCACCGAGTGTATCTATTCAAGCCTGACATATTAGTTCTGAAACTGTACATGGTGGGGTGGGGAGTGGCAAGAGGGGCCCTTGGGGAGGAAAAAAAACACTAACCTTTGATGTGATTGTGATGATCATTTGCTAAATAAGTTCAGTGTCTCATGATATGTTAAGTTCTGTGGTTGGTGGGTTATACACTGACTTGGAGTGAGGAGGATTCAGCTTCTGACACTATCTTCAGATACCGGGCAAGTCCCTTAAAATGTCTGAGCCTTTCTCTGTCAAAATGGAGGTGATAATAGCACTTACCTCCCAGAGCGTCGTGAGAACCAAATGAGGTCACTTATATGATACACTTTGTAAATCAAGTGAGCAGTGAGAATGATTCTTCTCATTTTCATTGTTAGGGTCATACGTAAGTTTAGAGCTGGAAGAGCCCTAAGTCAACTTCCACATTTCACAGATGAGGAAACTGAAGCAACAGTAATTTGCTAAGATTCACATAAGCAAGGAAATGACTGAAGCAGGATTCAAACCCAGGTCCTCCTACCTAAAAGTCACTATTATCCTTCTCTGAACTGGGAAAAGATAAAATTGACATGAGAAGTTTTTGTTGGTTGTTTTGTATGCTCTTTAAGGTTTTTAGTGCTTACACACACATTCAGGCAGCAGCTGAGTCAGACTTACTGTTCCAGCAGGCCCTGTCATTTTCATCATCCTTTGGGAGTTTTAGTTCCTATACTGACAAAAACGACCACACCAAAGTCCTTGATGTTTCATCTATAGAAACCTGATACAACTCATTAGTATTCTAGAAATGGTCATTTTCAGCCCAGTGAGTAGAACCTGGTTCTGATCACATTTTCCATCAACCAAACAGTCCAAGATGGGAGAATCTCTCAGACTTGCCCACCCAATAATCTGGTGTCACTTTCTTGGGCCCTGTTGAATCTCTCCATATATCTTGATTTTCCCAGCACAGTAATTGGCAACAAATAAAAAAGGTTCCCTTCTACTCTGAAACTTTGCAAAAAAAAAAAAAAAAAGTCCTTAGAAAGCCACCCACGTGTATGCTCACGGAGGGGAAATTGGGAGAGATTCATGGGATTTCAAAATTGCAAATGAAACACCCAAGGTGGAGTTTTTATTAAAGGAGATCCTTGCTGGTATTTTGCCTTTGAAATGTATTCAAGCCAGACTCGAGGGATTGGCAATTTGTTTCAAGAAATGGGTAAAATATTTAAAACCCCCGCTTTATTTAAACTATTGTGCCTCCTTCAGTAAACATTCAGCACAGGACTGAACCCTGTATGAACTTGGGCCTGTTGCTGGTTAAATAGACTCTAAGCTCAAAATCAAAGGAGGCTGCCATTGAGAGAAGAAGGACACACATACAAAGTTGCGTGTGCATTGGGGTAGGTATTTTTTTCTTTTTTTGCCCACACACAAGGAGCTCACCCCCAACATACCACGTGAGTGGACTCCTTTATTAAAAGGCTCCTTTTATTATTATTATTATTTTTTCCCCCTTGGCCCCTGAGTGCTCAACTCCAAGCAAGCTGTTAACAGAAATGAGTAATTATTGAAGCTTTAACAGGCAGCTTTCATGGAAGTTGATTACTGCAGGCATATAATCACTTTTACGGGTGCTGTAATCACAGCGGCACGAAATGCTTGACTTGTTTCTTATTGTTTTCGCTCAGGGTGGAGGTAGGGGGCCTGTGAGCAGCCCCGTTTACCACCTCACTACCATTTCTGCAGCAAAAAAAAAGGAACTCTCCCCGGCCCTGAATGAAGCTCGGGAATCATTTATTCTTCCTTTATTAGCATTTTCTCCTCCCTCACACAAGAGGCTGTTGGAGTCAGGAAATTGCTGTTATTCAATATGCAAGCCAGAGGTTGTAATGACCGCTTGGAAGGGTATGACCAACAATTACAGCCCTTAATGAATAGGGGTAATCTAGTTGAGACTAAACACTAGTAGCAACTCTGGGGCTGTCTCTGGTTAAATTAAAAGAGCGGCAAGGCAAAGGAAGTTAACAAGAATTAATTAGTTAGATCGAACTGAAAACCTACTCATTAGTGATGTTATAGGCAAAGAAAAAGCCTATCTTCAGTGCAATTAGGTAGACAAATGAATTGTACAAGTGACTGATTCACACCTGCTAACAGCTAAGGGCTAGAGCGGGTGTGTATGGGATCCACTTTTTCCAGTTCATGCATACTTGCATAGTTTAATGGCTCTTGCATTCTCAAATTAGCCTCCATTCCCTCCCCGTTTTACTGGGGCGTTTGAGCTAAATATGGGGCTGAGGCCTGGGAGGCTTTGACAGGCCCTGGCTGGGGAGGGGAAGGGTTCTGGAGCCTCCAGAGAGGGGGCTGTTTGCCTGCTCACCACACTCCATCACAGGCCTTTGATAAAAGGAAAAGCATCATCAGAAAGCATATTAGTTATCTTGTTTCAGTGGTAGGAGGGGGTTCTACCAATAAGTATTCCCATGTAAGATGATAATATTTTATAAGGGAGATGTTATGGTATTATAGTAGCTGGTCTTTGGAACCCAAAAATGAGCTCTTCAACCGAGGAGAAGTTACTCCCTTTTATATCTTTCAGACTGGAAGGGACCTTGAAGATTCTCTAAATCATCTCCATGTTACAGATGAGGAAACTGAGGCCTTGCAAGGTTAAGTGGCCAGCCAGCTGTTGTAAGTCATTGGTCAGCTAGCCCTAATCCTTCATTTTGTCGTTGTTGTTTTTGATCAGTCATTTTTCAGCCGTGTCTGACTCTCTGTGATATTATTTGGGCTTTTCTTGGCAAAGATACTGGAGTGGTTTGCCATTTCCTTCTCCAGCTCATTTTACATTTACAGGAAACTGAGGCAAGCAAGGTCCAAATGAGGAAACTGAGATACAGAAACAGTTATTCACCAAAGGTCACAGAACAGTGAGTCCAACTCCATCTCACAGAGAAGAGAACTGAGGCATGGAGAGGACATCAGCTTGATCAGCATCACACATTATGTATGATAACCCCATTGAAGTGACTTCCCCAGTTTCAAGTCATGTAGATCAACTTCCTTTTACATTTGAAGAAATTGAGGCCCAGGGCCATTAAGTACCTGTCCAGAACCACCCAGAAGTGGTGAGTCCTCTCACCCTATGTCTCCCACTTTTTCCACCATGCCACTTGCCTACAAAGTAAAAATGGGTAGAAGTAATGGGAAAGGGACCTAGGAAAGAGAAAATTTAAAAATCAGATGTCTCCTTCTGAATGAGAGGGTCAGGGTGTAGGTGAGAAGAGGGCTGAATTCCTCTTTGTTTTGTTTTCTTTGTGGACAAGAGATAAATAGAAGGGGGGAAGGGGGACAAAACCCTTGGAAATTTAGCCCAAGATGTCTCTGTGAATTACGAGCTCCATCATCCAGTTGCATGTTTTTCCATATGTCCCTCTGATCTTTTTCTCAGCCTTACACCAATTCCATCCACGTTTGGCCTCCCTGTGTTTTTGCAAGGAGAGAAAGTCTGGAAACTTTCATTCCCTGGCATGTTCTCTCCTCGACCCCGGGCTCAAAAAAGTGGAATTTAGGGTGGACTCTTGAAGAGGGAGAAGGGGAGGGCCATCTAAAGGACTAAATCCATTCCTTCATATTTATGAGTAGGATGATGGGGGATGGGACAACTTGGCCTGATCCCTGGGTGGTGGTGTAGAACAGGATTCAGGAGTCATAAGTTTATTTCCCAACTCTACCCCTGTGTCTCTGGATGAACTCAGAATAACCTCTCTCCGGCCCATATTTTCTGCCTTTTTTAATAGGGTTGATCACGGGGGTTTCTGAAATTTATGGGTCAGTCGCTGGGGGAAAATTTCTCCTAGTCCCCCTTTCACCACCTCTTAATCACCTCCCGAGGAGCAGGCAGATTGCTCCTTGTGGTGGCACCAAGAAGGGTGGGAGGAAAGGAGATTGTTTTGGTACCAGCTCCCTTTCATTCTGTGTATTTGACAGTAAGGGAAGCAGATCAGGCAAGGATGGCTGATGGACAAAACAGGGGGATCTCTTTCCCTTGTCCATCATTATCGGTCTCCGGACAACACCAGATGAAAGAAGACACTGCAGCTGGGCTCCCAGAGAAACCAGTTTTAAAACTCCCTTTGCTGCAATGAAGTGGGTGAGTAGACTTCTCAGATTCTTGCCATATTACTGAGAAGGATGGTGGATTGTGGGAAGCCCCTGGAATGGGGCTAGTAAGGACCTTAAAGACCATCTGGTCCAGAGCCCTCATTTTTCACATGAGGAAACTGAGGTTCTAAATGGTAAATGACTAGCCCATAGTCACACAGTGAGTACATATCAGAGGCAGGGTTTGAACTCAGGTCCTTTGACACTAAATGTAGTTATTTTTCCAATGTACCATGATGCTTCCCTGAGTCTTACACTCAATTTTGTATTGTACTTGCAGGAAAATAGCATTAATATTTAAACTTATTATTAATTATAATAGCATTAGCATAGCATCTTAAGGTATGCAAAATGCTATGTATATCTATTTCATTTGGAAATCATCATGAAGACCCCAAAATTCATTACTCTAATTGAGAGGGTGATACACCCAGAACATGGGAAAGATTTCTGATGGAACACTCCGAAGACATCTCCAGCTTGGTTGATATAAGACTTAGGAACTTTCTGAAGGCCTACAAGTTTGGTGAACTTCACCAAGGCCTCACAGTGAGCCAGTATCAACATCAGGATTTGAATTCAAGCCTATAATTCAACAACTTCACCTCTGTTGTTCAACTAACCTGTCACAGAACTCAGCCTATCTCAACTGCAGCCACTTGTCTACTACCAAAGGGAATGCCACTGAGGGAGAGTGGCGATACACAGGATCAGAGTCATAGATACAGAGCTCATCAAAGCCATTCCCTTCATTTTACTGATGAGAAAATCAGGGCTAGAGAAACTGTCATTTTTCTAAGGTTACCCAGGTAGTGAATGGTAGAGGTGAGATTTGAGGTCCTCTTATTCCAAATCCAAGGAAGGAAGGAAAGAAGGAAGGAAGGAAGGAAGGAAGGAAGGAAGGAAGGAAGGAAGGAAGGAAGGAAGGAAGGAAGGAAGGAAGGAAGAAGAAGAAGAAGGAAGGGAGGAAGGAAGAAGGGAGGAAGGGAGGAACGGAGGAAGGAAGGAAGGAAGGAAGGAAGAAAGGATCTATCAGGTATTATGCTAAGTACTTTTTTAATATTATCTCATTTAAAGCCTCACATTAACCTGGGGAGGTAGGTGCTGTTATTACCCCCATCGTACAGCTGAGGTTATTGAGACAAATAGTACTTAAGTAACTTACCCAGGACCACACAGCCAGAAAGTGTCTGTGGCTAGATTTGAACTCAGATCTTCCTGACTCCAGCACAGTGCTCTATCCCCTACTACTCCTAGATTAAGGGTTGGAAGGATCTTGGAGATCACCTAATCCAACTGCCTTGTTCTATACAAGGCCAGAAAAGCTATTTAAGTACAGTTCCCAGGCAATAAGTACAGTAACAGAGCCAGCTTTGAATCCAAGTTCCTTTTCTACCAATCCAGGGGTCTTTGTTGATAAATTCTGCTAACATGTGATAAGAACATCATTAGAAATGAAGCTTGATTTATCTAGCGTGACTCCCACTTTCTCTGGACTAGAGCTGCCCTTGTGTCTAACAACACATCCGAGATAAATAAGGCAATAAGATATGTGTTAGGGGAGGGGGAAGTGGGGAACAGGGTGCACAGAAGGGAAGAAAGAAATTGCATTTGTTGTTGTTGTTGTTGTTGTCAGGAGAAAAGGGAACTGGTGCTCACAGGGGTCACCAACTTTGGAAAGTCTCCCAGGCTTTTTTAAGACTTGAGAGGGGAGGGGTGAAATAGTTGTTTCGAGAGTATTTGGGATCCTGACCCCACAGGCAACTCAAAAAGCAGCAGCAGAATCCCTTCAAGATTGGAATGATGTTGTTTTGGAGTCCCATCCCAGAGGACTCTTTTACCCATTCCTGCTAGTCCTGGTTCCAAGGGTTACTTTGACCCTTTCCATGGGGTTCATTAACTTCAACTTATCCAGGTCACAGATCAGCCATCCAGGGAAACTCTTTGCAAGAGGGGTTATCATAGCATCCCAGAACCAGAAGGAACCTCAGAAGTCTGCTGGTTCAACCCATACCTACAAAAGGAGCCCCTCTACAACAGGCCAGACCAATGCTCAGTCATCTACTGCTTGAAGGCCTCCAATGAGGAGAAATCCACAACCCCCTATAAATAAGATAGCACGTTCTACTTTTGAATAGCTCTGTTAGAAAGCTTTTCCTAATGTCAAGTCTAAATTCACCCCTTTGTATCACCCCCATTGCTCCTGCTTTTACCCTCTGAGGTCAAGAAAAAACAAACTAATCTCTCTTTCAAATGGCTGCCCTTTAAACACTTGAAGGCCACTATAATTTCATCTTTATTGTCCTCTTAGGTTTTTTCTTCTCCAGACTAATCATTGCCAGTTTATTCATATAATCCTCATATGACATAGTACCTAGTTTTCTTATCACCCTAGTTCCACTTCTCTGGTCACTCTCTAGTTTGTTAATATCCTTCCTAAAATGTCATTCCCAGATCTCATTTATTAGCTGGTCAGTCAATGAACAATTATCAATCCCCTACTATGTGTCAGTCACTGTGCTAAGCACTGGAGGCAGAAAAAAAGGCAAAAGACAAACTCTGCCCTCCAGGAGTTTGCAGTGTAAATAGGGGAGACAACATGTAGGCAACTAGGTACAAACCATCTACAGCAAGGAGAAACTGGAAATGGTCCACTGAGGGAAGGCATAAGCATTAAGGGGAATCTGTAACGGCTTCTTGTGGAAGAAAAGACATGGAGAAGCTGGGACTTGAAGGAAACCAGAGAAATCAGGAGGCAGAGATGAAAAGGGAGAGAATTAGGGATTGTACCCAACCAGGACTTAATATAAAAATAGAACACTGGCTCTGGGATCAGAGGTTTTTTTTGGGGGGGGGAGGGTATTATTTTGGTGTTTGTTTTTTGAGGGAGGAGGGCAGGGCAATTGGTGTGACTTGCCCAAGGTCATATGGCTAGGAAGTGTTAAGTGTCTGAGACTAGATTTGAACTCAGGTCCTCCTAACTCCAGGGTCAGTACTGTATTCACTGTGCCACTTAGCTGCCTCAATCAGAGGACTTTGGTTAAAATATTGCCTCTGTCACTTAACCGCCTATGAGATAACAACCCTGGGCCTAAGTTTCCTTATCTGTAAATGCCTTGAAATTTGCAGTCTTGTAGAAATGTCTGGAACATTAAGAGATTAAATGATTTGCCAAGGGTCACATAGCATGTGATTTGAACCAAGGTAGGCTTGACTCCAAAGTTCTCTGTGCACTACTCAGAACTGTCTCTTCCCATTGTTATCACAAAAGGAATACTTTAGACAATTGTGAGAGATATGTGCTTGGTTGAGGGAAAGGAGCACAACGGAAAACCCAGAACAAAACATAAAAACACTCTGTTCCATTGTGAAACAGAGAAGAACAGATTATCCTAGTTGGAAACAGATGGTAGCAATCAAAAAGAAGACCAAAGCCTACAACCAGTAGAGGTTTGCAAACCAGTCAGTCATCTACTGCTTGAAGACCTCCAATGAGGAGAAATCCACAACTCCCCATAAATGAGATAGCATAGCATCTCTATGCAAATCTAGAGATAATAGATGAGGGTGGGTAACGGCAAAGCCTGTCAGGATGAACAACGTGTCTAGAGACCTTGGGCCTCCTTCCCTCCTCAAATCCTTACATCTGGATCCAGGAAGCTCTGCTCCCAACCCCAAGCCCCCTCTCACCCTCCATTCCAAAATTGATCCTGGAATTCCAGTCCTCCCAGTCTTCCTTCTCATGCCCCATTATTGTTGCACTCTTGTGGCAGGACATAGGCTGGAACCCCAAGGTTTCTATTGTTGTTGCTTGTCCTTCATACTGGAAGAGGACCATTGTCATTGAGAGGTTGGGGTCAAGGTATAGTGTGTTCCTTGTGACTAATCAGTTCAACATAAGCTTGGAAGAATCTACCAAAGCTCAGGCACAAATGGTGCATTTGAACATTTTGGATGGAGACGTCTCTTGATCTACGTATCTCATGTTTCCTTTGTGCTACTGAATTTCTGCTTTGCTCATGGAGCACAGTGCTTTCTTTGATGTGGGCATGCTGTGCTGGGAAGTCCTGTGCCACAATCAATACTAAAGTTCTATAGAAAGACCAGCAACCATTAGCAACAATCTGGAGCTGGAAGAGATTCCTGTTCCCAAGGGGTAAGTGGAGAGAAAAGGATGGTGACCTCAAACCCCCCCCACAAGACCACAAGGGGCTATTCCTGGAACCCTAAAGTAGAACTCAGAATGCATTGGTTTTTTTGTTATGCTTAGGCCCCATCATGGTGGTGTTAGCATAAGCCCATACTTCCAGTACATCATGAGTTAATAGGTATTTGTGGACTTGTCTGGGAATGCAAACACCATGTATAGCATTGTTGGAGGAGGAGGGGGGCAGGAGTTCTAAACAACTGACTCAGAAATGAGCTTATGAAACAAAACTCATTTTAAAGTTAGAGATTGCTACTTCTATTGTTCTTCAGATAGAAACTTTAAATAGGCTTTTATTATTATCTTGCTTTTACATAACCTATATGTGTCCCTATATCCCTCCTGCTTCTCTTTCCCAGAGAGCCATCCCTTATAACAAAGAATTTTTAAAAGAAAAAGAGGAAGAGAAAAACAATCAGCAAAACTGATACACATATTTTTAATTACATTTTCCCACACCTAATAACCCTAACCTTCACAAAGGAGTGAGGGGTGGTGCCTTCTCATATCTCTTCTTGGAGCCAAACCTGTTCTTATCACTTTCATAGCATTCATTTTATGTTGCTTTGTGGTTATTTTTTTCCATTTCCATTGTGGTGATCATTGTGTATATTGTCTCCCTAGCACAGCTTATTTCACTTTGTATTGGTTCATTTAAGTATCTCCATGCTTCTCTGTACTCATCAGGTTAATCATTTCTTATAACACAGCAATTTTTTAAAAGTAAAATTTAGCTGTTATTTTCTCCTGTTTTTACATTGACTAAACTTCCTTCCACCCAGCCACCCATTTATAAAATGTATAAGATGTTAAAGAAGTAAAATAAGTAAAAAATCTGAAACAATGACCAATACATTGAAAAAAATCTAAAAATAAATACATTTCCCATCTATTGATCTCCCACCTCTGAAAAGTGGGGGGAGAGCAGGAGGAGGCACATAGGGTGGGGGAAGATCTTCTCATCTATCATCAGTAGGTCCATGTTTATTCTTTGTAATTTTGCAACATTCACTTTTGGCTGTTTTATGATCATAGTTCTTTCCTTGAATTGTAATCATTGGGTATGTTTTTTTCTTGGCTCATTCACTCTGCATCAGTTCATAAAAGTCTTTTGTATGCTTCTCTGTATTCAACACAGCCATCATTTCTTAGAGCACAGTACTATTTCATTACATTCATCTGCCACAATTTGATTATCCATTACCCAGTCAGTGGACATCTGCTATTATTTAAACTCTTTGCTACTACAAAAGGGTTGTTACATACATAACATATATATATATGTATATATATATATACATATATATATATGTATATATATATATAACTAGGGTAGCTAGATGGCACAGTGGACAGAGTGTCAAGGCCTCGAATCAAGAAGACCTGAGTTCAAATCTAGCCTCAGACATTTACTAGCTATGTGACCTGGGCAAATCACTTAACTCTGCCTGACTCAGTTTCCTGATCTGTAAAAAGAGCTAGAGGAGGACATGGCAAACCACTCTAGCCTCTTTGCCAAGAAAACTCCAAATGGGGTCATGAAGAATCAAACATGACTGAAACAACTGAATAACAACAAAATATTAGGGTTAATTGCTTTTTTTCTTTTTTTTTAATGGAGTCTTTTTGTCAATGACCTCCTTGAGGTCCTCTGCCTCACAGAGATCCCCCTGAGCCAAAGGAAAAAAATAGGTGATATTCCAATTGTTTTTAATTATTAGAGAAAAACAGTTCAGAAGATCCATCAAACATTGTTTGTTGTTAGAGAATTCCTTGGGAAACAAGTGAAAGCTCTGAAGTGAAGTGAAGGGCTATCATGGGAATGAGGGATTTCCTTTGTTCTGTTTGGTCTGGGAGAACCAAAGAGTTGGAGAAGCAAAGAAGTAGATGTAAGCTTAACAGAGAGGGAAATGTTGCATCAGTTAGAGCTTTTCCAGAAAAAAATGGGGAGGGCTTTCTCACAAAGTAGTGGGCTCCTTCCCACCAGGCCTTAGTTTTTGAGAAAAGGCTGGTAGATCATTCATGTTTATTTCAGAGATGTGGTTTCATTCTCAGGTTGATGGCAGACTGAATGTTCTCTTAAGTCCCTTCCATCTCAGAGACTTTGTGATTCATTAAGGAGGAAATTCTGCCTTCCTGATGGGATTCTCTCTCTCTCCATTACCAGCACCAAGCACAATGCCTGCAGCTTAGTAGGGGTTTAATAAGTATTTGTGGAGTCATTAACATTGCAGTCAAACTGGTCTACTTCCATTACACAACTTTTAAAATCCTGTAGAAAGTGCCTTTGCTCCCTCTACTTAGAACTGGAACACTCTTCCCTCCTCATCTTTCTTAGGATCCCAAACTTTCTTTAAGTCTAACTAAAGAGCTATCAGGCTGACTTAATACCCCTCATTGCTAAATCTTCTACCTACAAAATTAATTTATGTATGTATAAATTTTTACATATATACACATACACATTATATATGTATATGTATGCATGCATGTATATATGAATTATGTATTCATTATGTACTTATTGGCATACAGGCAACTTCCTGCCCTCCCCACCCCTTACCCTAATAGAGGCAGTGTCATTAAAGACATAGACTGTTCTATTTCTGCCTTACCACCCCCAGCACCTAACACAGTGACTGACACATAGTAGGTGCTTGTTTTTTGAACAGATGAATGAATGAACAAATGAATGAATGAAGTTATCCTTGTGTTTGGCTTTAATAAGTGTAGAATCCTTCACCGCCTGCTCTAGTGAGCAAATCATTCTATCCTGGTCTTTCTTTCCAGTTAAAGGTCATCCACGTTTGGGATAAACTGATCCTCAAATTTCAGGTCTGCAAGCAAAGCTTGTCAGGAAGGGACTTCATTCCTATTACCAGACACAATGAGCCAACCTTTGGACCTGTTCCAAATCCTGCATTCCTCCGTATTTTAAGTTTAGGCATTTTGAAGTAAACCAGGCTACAGGGCCCAAGAACCTTTTTTAATTATGGGTAGGGTGTGTCTGTCATTTCTAAGCCATTAAATGAAGAACTTTGCAGTCTAACTTTTGGGGGAGGTGGGGGGGAGTTGCTTCTGCTCCATAGGGAAAGTTGTAATGATGGCAAAATGGGAAATTATATTTAAAAAAATAAAAAGCCTGAGCTTACTCCCGAGGCAGAGTTGCATGGCTCCAATCATAGCGTGCAGGCAAATACAGTCATAAGGCCAGTGACCCAAAACTGACAAGAAGCAGAGTCTCAGAGGAGTCATAAAGGTCATTCCCCTATTTCTGAAGCCAGGGTGGCTTAAGTCATTGGGATTTGGAGTACAATCTCATAAGCACTGTTTGCTCTCCCGTCATACTAACTCTCTAATGAGCTGGAGTGTTAGCACAATTTCTGGTTGGGCTGAATTTACTTCCGTGGGGCAAAAAGCAGTCATTTTGGTTTTGCATTTTTTTTGCATGTGGTTCACAGTAGCATGAAATTCCAAAGGGTTTTTAAAAAATGCTTAGTGATTCAGGATCATACATTGCAAGATCACTTACTGATGAGGAAACTGAGGCCTAGAAAGGTAGGTAAAGTTATTTGTTCAAAGTCACCTCAGAGAGTAAATGGCAGAGCCAAGATTTTAGCCCAGGTCTCTTCTGTCACTAAAGTCCTTGTTCTTTTCATGATATCACACTGGTCTAAAGACTGTTAACTTTTTGGTGATACAGTTTAGTGAGTCTTTTTCTAAGGAACCATTACTTTTTTTTTTTTTTAATGGTGCTACCCTTTATTGTTTTTATGTCCTCCTGGAAATTTGGACTTCACTTTATTTTTTATGATTTTGCCCTTTCTGATTTGGCAAGCCAGCACCCTCCCCATCCCTGTTCCCCCTCCTTTCTCAATCTTACACTTTGGATTGAGTTGAAAGAAGCATGGTTCCTTTTCTTCAACAGCGGCAACAATGGTTTAATTTATGTCGAGCTGGATCTTGCCAAGTCATCTTGGTTCTGTGCACCGTCCTCAGCACCGATGATAACTGAGCTCAGTACAGTACTTGTTAGCTGCTGGGGCTGACTCAACAGATGGGGCTCCAAACAGTGTTTACATAAGTTCTGTAAAAATAGTGGTTTTTAAAGCACTTTTGGCAATTTTATGGTAGATTGGGGGGGGGGGGGAAATCTCACTTATCATTTAGATTAGTTTTTCCCATAAGATTCTGAAAATGTTAAGGCAAATCAAATTTCAGGCCAAAAAAGGAACTGCCACGGCTTAGATTTGACTTAAAAGACTGTAGGAGTTAGATTTGGAAAAGAAGTTAGAGGTGATCTTGTCCTAGCCCTTTGTTTTACAGATGAGGAAACTCAGATCTACAGAGACAAAGTGACCTGCTCAGAGTCACACAGAAAATTGGGACTGATCTGTCCCAATCCCAGTCAGGGATGCCAACCCAAGTCTTCGAATTCCAATTACAATGCTCTTTCATGTGGCTTCAGTGGGCCTTATTAAAAAGAATCCTTGGTTTCCTTCAAGCGCATGTACCATCTCTTACACAAGGCCTTCCCTAAAATGTATCATTATTTGAAAGCTAGGAGGGCTCTAAGTGGTAATCTAATTCAACCCTTTAATTTTACAGATGATGAAACTGAGGTCTACAGTGACTGAACAGTCTTCCCAAGTTCACACAGGTATTAGGTGGTGGGGCTGGGATTCATTAGAGCCAGAAGGGATCTTAGGAGTCATTGGGTCCAACCCTCCCATCTCACAAATGACAAAAGTGAGGTCCAAAGTTTCTGTGATTTTCCCTGGGTCACAGAGCTAGTAGATGTGTGAGGAAGGATTTCAACTTAGGTCTTCCTTGATGACAACGAATTGATTCTGGTGCATTGGGTTGTCCAAAGGAGGAATGGACTTCCAGATAAGGCCATGAGTTCCCCACCAAGAGGGATGTTCAATCAGAAAACAAATGACTCCTTATAAAAATGTTATAGAATTGATTCATGTATCCAACCAAGGGTTGAACTAGGCAACTTCTAACTTTTCAACTGTGAGATTTTGTGCAACCAATAAGGTTATGATGTGATCAATAATTTCCTGGATACATACAAAAAATAAACAATATGAAAATTTGGTTTGGCCAGATAACCAATAATATATATTTCCATAAGGCTTTAAGATTTATAACATCCTTTCTTTACAACAGCTCTGTGAGAAAGCTAAGACAATTATTATTAACCCATTTTAAAGATGGAGGGAGAGGCTCAAAAAAATTGTTACTTTGCCCATAGTCACATAGAGCTGTTAAGTGCCGGAGCCAAGATTCAAAAGCTGATGTTTTATTCATAGCAAAAAGTCATGCAGACCCTCCCTTTGAGATAAATACTCCTCAGGAGAATGTGAGATTCTTAAGGGCCTATTGTATTTGTAACTCCCAAAGTAGGACAGTTTCTGTCATATAGCAGGAAATTAATAAATATTTGTTAAATTGAACTGAAATAAGAATGATTACCCCTCCCTGTGAAAATCTAACAGGTAACTAAGAGGTTTTATAAAGACTCTCCTGACTTGTCCAAGCAATGACTTAAGAATTCCCTTCTTGCTCTCAAATCCAGTGTTCCTTGTGTTACCTTCTGAGAGAGCCAGCCTTTCATGTAGGCAGTGTTCACTGGTGGCATTTAAAAATGATTAGGAGTACCAAAGACAATTTGGCATGCGTTTTAAAGGGCTTTCAGAAAGCTACCAAGTGGGTATTTTATAGAGGTAGAGAAAATGATAATAAAGGCTTCCCTTTACTACCCGCATTCCATTCATCCGTGTCCTTTGACGATGACCACACAGGTCACATTCTGAGAACAGTTTGGCTTCATCTTCCAGACATCACCATGTGTGAGGTCATAAGTAAGTTGTAACACAGCTATATTGCTTATTACTGCCAATAACCAAATTACTACACAGAAGTGAATACATTTGATTCCTCAAGATCATAACATATGAAAGTGAACTAAAAGAGCTGGGGACAGCTATACTTCAGAGAGGTGAAGGTCAAACGCACAAAGAACAGATGGCATCTATTTTCTTCCCAAAGATAGCCAGGGTTAGAATCCCCTTGTTCTCCCTTGATTGAACATTTCTGAGTTTGATTACCCCTGTATTTTTTTAAACTTTCTTAACATTCATATGCCCCCTTTCTCTCCTCTGACACTGCCATCCCCTGGTGTAGACCCTCATTACCTCACTCCTGAGCCAGTAGCTGCTAGTTGGTCTCCCTATGTCCAGTCTGTCCACATTCTAATAATCCTCTATTTGGCTGTCACCAAGAAACTGTGGCATGCAAAGTTACCACACCCTGATAAACCTTATCAGCAAAGGGGTTAAACCAGGTGAAGGGTAACCAATAGGCCACAGATCCATCAGTGATTTAGGGGGTGCCTACCCGAGGCATGCACAGACTTCCCTGATAGAATAGGTAGATGAGAACAATGTGTTCCAACATCCATGAAGGCAGCTGAAGCAGGCATTATAGAGGGCTTGTTGTGGTGGTTGTGGTTTTTGGTTGTTGTTCTTTGGCCTTCCTTCTCAAAGAGTACCATGATATCAGAAAGGGAATGCTCTAACTTGCAAGTAAATTGGATTTTAAGTGAGGCAGGGCTGTGCAAAGTCACCAGCCTCACTCTCTCCTTCAGAGCCATCTGAGTACAGCAGCAAGATATAGATCAAGACTACGTGCCAGACATAGTGGGGAACCTTGGCCTTTTTAAGTTAAGGTCTCTCCCAGGTCCCAGTCTGACTGAAGCAATACTCATTCAGTGATTAAGGCTAGGTAAGAAATGAAGCAAGAAATGGCCTATTTTACCATAGTCAATAGCTGGATCAAACACCTAAGACATCAGTCATCTGCTGAATCCCACCCAGTTCATGGCCACTTGTCTTGATTTTTGCCCTGACATTCACTTCAACAACTCAGGAAGATAAACTGAGGCTGATGACTTGGACTGCCTCAGTGAAACCTACTTCACACAGGAGTCAGGACATCACCCTGTGATGCCATTGGTCCTCTTTGAAAACAAAGGACAAACAGCAACACCTCTGCTATCAAATTAAACCTTCTAAAGCACAGGTCAGGCCATATGACTTCCCCCCACTCAATGAAGTTACATACAATTGAATCAATGTCCCTATATGATGGAATAAATTCCAATGTTTCCCTTTCCCCTTCAGGATCAAATATAAAATCCTATTTGCCATTCAAAGCCTCTCAGTCTAGCACTAGAAGGGTAGGAAGATTTCTAGTCTTCTTGCCTATCCCCATAGACCCTGCAATCCAGTGACATTAGCCTCCCTTTATCCCTCTAACAAGAGCAGTTCCAGGCATTATCACTGGTTGCCCCTCATGCCTGGAATGCTCTCTCTTCTCATCCCCACATCCTGGCTTCCCTCAAGGCCCAACTAAAATCAGGTCTTCTGCAGGAAACCTTTCCCAACCCCCCCTTACTCTGGTGCCTTCTGTCTTTTAATAATTTCCTATTTATCCTGTGTATAACTTGTTTGCACATGACATGACAACCTCCTCTCTCTAGAAGGTCACTCTGTATTTGTATTTCCAGCTCTTAGCACAGTGCTTGGCACATGGCAAGCACTTAATCAATGTTTGTTGATTTGCCCGTTGACTTGATTGATCTCTTTAACTCATTGTTTATATTATGTCGAAGTCTGTTTATACCCAGCTTTACTCTTTGTTTTATAATAATTCCCAATTCTTCAGATACTGTATTGTTTCATGACTCTGCAGTCATAGAAAGTCATTGGTAACACATTGGTGTTAAAACAAGAGGCCTTTGTTTTCAGGGAGAAGTTTGGGGTCATTAAAAGAACTTTTCAATTTCCCAAAGGTAATCCAACTCCTTCTCTAGATGGCCTCGAAGGGCCTCTGAGCTCTAACTCTGTGACCCCACTTTCCTCTTATTCAATTCTAGGCCCTAGTCACAAAGTAATGGGATATTTACTGCTTCCTGAAGAAGCCCAGTCCATTTCTGGACGTCTCCACACTCAAACATTTGAGTATTTTGGCCAATGTCGACCTAAGTCATCAAAAGGATAGCAAGCACAGAAATAGTGTTCACTGGTTGTCTGGAAATTTCAGTTTTGAAAAGACGAACCTTAAGAATACAGAATTGAGGAGCAGCTAGGTGGCACAGTAAGTAGAGCGTCGGCCCTGGAGTCAGAGGCACCTGAGTTCGGATCCAGCCTCAGACACTTAACACACACAAACAAAAACCTAGCCGTGTGACCTTGGGCAAGTTACTTAACCCCAATTGCCCTCCAAAAGGAAAAAAAAAGAATACAGAATTGAGAACTGGGTCTGACCAGATCTATTAAGTGGGGCTAAGGAAGAACCTGGGGGCCAAATAGGAGAAGGGAAGACAGTTGTGTAACCAAGGGAAGATGATTTTAAGGTCACTCAATGTGGAGGATTTCTATACCCCTCTCAAGATAGGACTGTAGCATAACTCCACATCCTCCTCCAAGGAAGAAAATCCAAGATTTCTCCTGGTCATCTAGTCACCTGCTTCCCTTTCTTGTCTATACTGAGTCTTTCATCCTTCTCTTTGGCTCTGACCATCTTCTACCCAACACCCAGTTGTCTGGGCTCTCAATGACTTGAGCCCTATTTTCCATCCCCCTCACCCCCCAGCTGGAACCTGGAGCCATTCAGTCTCTGGGCAGGGGCCAGAGGCATTTCTTACATACTCATTACCAATCAACTCTTAACAATTAGCTCTAGCTATTAACATACATAAACACAATCATTTAGGGAGGAGTACAGAAAGCAACAGAATGTGAGGGGCTTTCATCACAAGAGTAATCAAGTTACCTTTCTCTTACTCTGTGGGCTAAACAACCCCATTTTTTTTACCTTTTCCTTCAAAGATTCTTTTCAATAACCAAATGCAGCTTGTTCATGCTTCTCTGAACCCCCAAGTCTCCACAACCTATATATGGTAGAACCTCTGAAAGGGACCCAATTCCTCAAAGAGAGATTGCCTTATAGAGAGATGTTGATGAATTTCCAAAAATGTAAAAAATATCAAATATGTATACGTGTTTGTTTATATGTGTGTATACGTGTGTATTGGATTTCCAAACCCTACAGTAACCACAGCATCATTGGATCTCGGAATTAAAAGGAACCTTAAGACTTATCTAATACAGGGGCTTCTTAACCTGGGATTCACATACTTATTTTCATTATTTAATATTTTACTAATTATTTCGATATATTGGGTTTCCCTAGTAATCTTATATACTTTATTTTGTGCATTTAAAAACATGATTCTGGGAAAAGATCCATTGCCTTTACTGGATTGCCAAAGGAGTCCAGGACACTAAAAACTATTAAGAATTCCTCTAGGAGTATACCATAGCCTGCTAAGAGCCAATTGATAAGAAATCAGCAAACACTACAAACCAAAGCCTGATGCACAATTTTCTTTCTTTCTTTCTTTCTTTTTTTTTGTTGTTCAGTTTGGTTGTCCAAATACTTATTAGCAAATCACGACTTGTTATTGTTCAGTCCTTTCCAGCTGTGTCCACCCCTTGTGACCCCATTTGGTGTTTTCTCGGCTAAGACACTATAGTAGTTTGCCATTTCCTTCACCAGTTCATTTTACAGATGAGGAAAACAAGGCAAACAGGGCTAAGTGACTTGGCCAGGGTCACTGAGTTAGCAGAGTCTGAGGTCAGTCTTAGGTCTGAAACCTGAGTCCAAATCTTACCTCAGATATTTGCAAGAGATGTGACTGGGCAAGTCACTTAACTACACTCAGCTTGAGTTTTCTCATCCGTAAAATGAGGGAGGTTGGACTCAGTGGTCTCCAAAGTCGCTCCCAGCTCTCTGCCTATGATCCTATGACCCTAACCTGCTTCTGACCACAGAGCACACTCCCTGGGACCACAAGAACTGCAGGAGATTTGAATATATTGACAACTGCCTAATTTGATTAATGGGGGAATTTTGCAGTTTAGAACAAAGAAAAGTACATTCTGACCTGATACTTAGGGAACCTCTTTAGAAAGAACTAACAACGACAGCTCACACCCTAAGAATTACTGCTCTTGCTGACAGAGTGATGTAAGCTGGGAAAGGTCTTAACCAATAGAATTCTCCAGACTTCATCTCCTTGGCAGCAGCCTTGCCTTTGTACCCTCCCAGATTTCCTTTACATATGGTCCTCCCCTCCTCCCCCCCCATTAGAATGTAATGGAGTGGGGCAGCTAGGTGGTGCAGTGAATAGAGCACTGGCCCTGAAGTCAGGAGGACATGAGTTCAAATCGGACCTCAGATACTTGACACTTACTAATTGTGTGACCTTGGGAAAGTCACTTAACCCCAACTGCCTTGCTGTTCCCCTGCTCCAAAAAAAAAAAAAAAAAAATATAATGGAGGAAGGAACTGTCTTATTCACCTGTACTCCCAGGTTTAATACAGTTCCTGGTACATAGGGATTAACAAAAGCTCTCTATCACTCTATCCATCTATCTATCTATTCACATATCCATCTATCTGTCTGTCCATCTGTCTATCTGCCTATCTAACCACCAATCTCTCTCTGTGTCTTTCTCTATATAGCTACATGTCTATCAACCTATCTGCCTTATATCTATCTACAGGGCTAGCTCTCTATCTAGCTATCTACCTACCTCTCTGTTTATATCTATCTAGCCAATTAGGTGATACTTTGAAAAGAGTATTGGGCCTGGATTCAGGAAGACCTGAGTTCAAATCTGTCTTTGGATACTTATTAGACATGTGACTCTGGACAAGTCACTTAACCTCTGTTTGCTTCAGTTTCATCCTCTTTAAAATGAGGGGAATAATGGCACCTGCTTCCCAGGGCTGTTGTGAGGATGAAATGAGATGATCATTGTAAAACAGTTAGCACAGTGCCTGGCACACAGTAAAGGTTCTATAAAGGAGATGTCTCATCATCATCACCATTTTTATTAACATCTGTGTTTCTGTGTGTCTGTCTGTCTATCATCTATCTATTTGTCTTTCTGCCTATCTGACTTTCTATCTATAACTATGTCTATCTATATGTCTGTCTCTATATACCTGTCTCTCTGACCATATCTATCTAGCTGGCTAGCACTCTGTGTGTGTGTGTGTGTGTGTGTGTGTGTGTCTATCTGTCTGTCTACCTGTCTGTCTGTCTCTCTCTCTTTCTCTTTCTGTCTCTCATTCCCTCTGTCTCTGTCTCTGTCTCTGTCTCTGTCTCTCTCTGTCTCTCTCTGTCTCTCTCTGTCTCTCTCTCTCTGTCTCTCTCTCTCTCTCTCTGTCTCTCTCTCTCTCTCTCTCTCTCTCTCTCTCTCTCTCTCTCTATATATATATATATATATATATATATATATATATTTTTTTTTTAATTGCCTCATAGAGCTATCTCTACCTTGAGTATGGCGTATTGTCAATCAACCTCTGCTTCTCAAAATTACTCACTTCCTTAAGAAGCATTTTTGACATGAAATCTCTCTGGATCCCCCAGCTGCTAGCACCCTTCCTCCTTTAACTACCTGGTTTTTATTTTTATTCATTCTTTTTTTCTTTTTTTTTTTGGAGGGCAAGTGTCTTGCCCAATGTCACACGGCTAGTTTTTGTGTTAAGTGTCTGAGGTCAGATTTGAACTCAGGTCCTCCTGACTCCAGGCCAGTGCTCCATTCACTGTGCCACCTAGCCACCCCTTATTTTTATTTATTCTACAGTGAGGCAGCATATTATACTGTACAGGAAGTTGTCCTCAGAGTCAGTAAGGCTTGAAATCAAATGTCACTTTCAGATGTATATTGGCTGTGTGACCCTGAACAAGTCCCATACCTTCTCAGGGTCTTAGTTCTTTTAACTCAATATTAAGTCGCAGAGAAAATTCTGGCCTGCATTGTTGGAGGGAGTTTCCTCTTCTGGAAACTCCTTAGTCAATAAAATCCCAGTTCTGGTCCCTTTCTCCTCCCTTCTCCATCCCACAGATAAGTTCAATGAGAGCAATGTTTCATTCTATGTCAGCATCTCCACCATCTAGGCCACTGCTTAACCCACAGTAGAGGCTTATTTAATGAATGCTTGTTGATTGATTGATTAATTGCCACACCCCTAGCTGAGTTCTGCAATTTCTTTAGATGACAATATGTAGTTTGAATCACTAGTAAGTTGAGTAAATCTTGCAGAGACAGAACTAGAGATCTTGGCTTCTGGAACAGCAGCATGCCTGAAGCAAACAGCACAAAATCAACCAGAATATTAACCTTGCAATGCATAATGTTAAAATACTGTGAAATAACTAAGACAAGCTTCCATAGCAACTGTACATAACAATTATTAATAGTAGATTAAAACTGCACTAAGACTTTTGAGACTCCATACATAGTTACTATAGAAATCTGTCTTATTTATATTGTATTATTAGCTGTTAAGCTACTAATGTCTTAAATATTATATTATTAAATACTATCATCTCATATTACTAGGTACTAAGCTATTAATAACAAAAAATACACTAAGACTTTTGGGACAACCTTGATTGTTCAGTGCCCTGGGACACAGACCCTATTGTCCCACCCTAATTGCCTATCTCCATTCCAGTTATACTATTTCTTATTTTTAGGTTAAATTCATCACTTCTGAAGCTTTGATTGACATCACCTCCTTCAGTCTCCTCTCTCCTCTGCTTGGAGGGCGGGAAGGCAGAGTACTAAAGTCTTCCCAAAGCTTCCCTTTGGGGAAGGCAGAAACTGAACTTTTGGATTGACTTCACTCAGCATCTGCCTGATTTCCACTCCATGGATCCTTGCTTTCCTCCCTCTTTTTTGTGTGTATCCCTACATTACATTGTAAGCTCCTTGAAGGCAGAGACTATCTTTCTTATTTTATTCATTTTATTTCTAGTTTTTAGCCCAGTTCCTGGCATAGAGTAGTCACTTAACAAATGTTTATTGGATTATTAGATTGGAGAAACCAAATTACTATATGATATGATCTGATTTGCCTTCATTTTGAATTTTTTTTTAACAAGGCAGCTAGGTGGAGCAGTGGATAGAATACTGGGTTTGGTATCAGAAAGATTTATCTTCGTGAGTTAGAATCCAGCCTCAGATAGTGACTAACTGTGTAGCCCTGGGCAAGTCATAAAACCCTGTTTGCCCAGTTTCCTCATCTGTCAAATGAACTGGAGAAGAAAATGGCAAACCACTCCAATATCTTTGCCAAGAAAACTCCAAATGGGGTCATGAGGAGGTTAATATTTATCCAGATTGTATGGTATTTAGCTCTGTATTAGGTATATCATAAAGAATCTATGGAGAAGATAAAACATGATAGACTTAAGTATGGTTATCTGGTCTCATTTAAAACCCGGATTTGGAGTCAGGAGAGGCCTGGTACTGAGTCCCATCTAGAACACGACTAATGGTGTGATTATGGGCAATCATTTAAGCTCTTTGGATCTCAACTACCTCCTCTTTAAATGGGCTTTATAGGATTATTGATTTAGAACTGGGAAGTACCTAACTGGTCGTCTCATCCAACCCCTTCAGTCTTTTGATCAGGAAACTGTGGTTAGGTAAGATGACTTGACCAATGTCACACAACCATAAAAATCTATGTAGTGCCAACATGAAGCTGTTCTAAAGTAAGGGGATACTGGGCCCTGCAATCATCAAAGCACTAAACACAGTGGTTAGTTTAAGCTTTAATAGCTTAAAACTCCACTAAGACTTTGGGGACACCCTATAAAAATGTCACCTATTATTGTTATAATTCTGCTCCCATTTTATAACCACTCTCTCCCTTTCTTTTACCCCCAGGCCAAGGGCACATAAGCATCTGCTCCACATCAAGGGAAGAATTCCCTGACAAACAGATTCTCACAAACACTTACCAAGGAAATCATGAAATGGATTAGGGCAGACAGTATTTCTTTTAGGCCCAAAACCTGATTTCCTTGGGAGTGCCAATTTTTTTTTCCTGACGTTCTAAAAGCAGTTATTGTTTCAAACAGTCAACCAACAAGCATTTATTAAGGACCTACTATGTGCCCGGTACTGTGCTAGGTGCTGGAGAAATAGGGACAAAGAATGAAATAATTTTCATAATTGTATTTTTAAAAGAAAATGGGACATAAAACCATCATTTCATCCTTTCTGTCCTGGATTTGTCCAGAATGAGCTGCTCCCTAGTAAAGTTTCAAATACTTAACAATGTTTAAATAATCTTTAGGTTTTAGAAACAGGCACATACAATGTTACTTTAACAGTCATTTGCTTATTAGTTGTTAAGTGATTTTTTTATTTGTCTCCCCCTCCCCATGTCCACCAATAACAACGTGTTCATTCATTGTTATTGCTTACATCAGAAGGCTGTTGGCTAATCAATCATTAAGTGATGTTCCTTATCATATGCAAAAAGGCTATTAATGCCTTATTGTATAAAAGCTTACCTAAGCGGATATTTGAAAAACAGAGCCATTCAATCACATTGGGGCAGATTTTGGTTTTTGCTGAACACACAAGAAATATGTTCTTACTAATTAAAACACCCAGTGACAAAGAACACATTGGGAATGTATTGATGGAAAAGATAGATGAACAGAGAATGTCTTTAGTTGAACACATCCCAAAATATGTTCTTTGGTAAGAATCAATGATAAATATATTTATTTAAAGGCAGCTGGGGGAGTTGCATCTTTAAATTTAGTGTTGAGCCCAAGCTGCTTCTAGAAAGAAAATAAAAATAAAGAGCCTGTGAATGATTTCCATTTCCTATTTTGTTGTTTGTTAAGAGTTTCACAGCTTTTTGGTGTCTTGGGTTGTTCCAGGCTGGAGATGTATCCCAATTTCTCACAATATGCATCATTCAGTCTTCTAAGTAGAACTTATTATTAAAATTTTTTTCATCTCCATGTCTGTGCAGCAGCCTTGATGCACCTTAAAAATAGAATAAAATCTCTTTCTTTTAAAAAATGTATACCCGATAAAGAGCCTTGGAGGAAGCCTTATCTTATTTTGGGAGCATTAGACTGTTCTCTGAAATGCCAGGTATAACTCTGATTCACCACTAGCCTCTGATTTTGTCACTTGACACTTAAGGTGCCCCATGCTTCCCCTTAGCAAAAGGAGGAAGACATTGCCTCCCCTAAGAGGGATGGGAGCGACCAGTGATGGTAACAGACTTGGAGAGTTTTAGGCGGAAATAAAGAGAGTAATGTCAAGTACCTGGACAGATATATACTCTGCCCAGTCCAGTAGAAATGGTGAAATCTACGCTCCGAAAATTATGCCTTTTACTTCACATTATAATAAACAAACAGGTAAGTTTCCTCACACTCTGCTGTTCAACTACACTGACCTTCTTGCAATTCCTTGAATACATCATTCCACATACGATCTCCATGTTTTTCACATGGAACACTGCCCTCTTACCTCCACTTCTTACCATCTTCGGCTTCCTTCAAGATTCAGCTCAAATCCCATATTCTACAGAAGATCTTTCTCAGTCCCTGTCAGCTACTATTGCCTTCCTTCTAAGGTTGCTTTCTATCCATTCTATAATATCCTTTAGATTGCTAGTTATTTTTTATTGTCTTCCCCATTAGGATGTAAGCTCCTAGAGGGAAGGGACTGGTTTTGGTTTGTTAGATTTTTGCCTTTCCTTATACTTCAACAGGGCAGCTAGGTACTTGCAGTGGATGGAGTGAGAAAGACATCTTCCTTAGTTAAAACCTGATCTCAGACAATTACAAGCTGTGTGAACCTGGAAATGTCACTTAACCCTGTTTGCTTCAGTTTCCTCATCTGTAAAGTGATCCCGAGAAGGAAATGACAAACCACTCTGGTATCTTTGCCAAGAAAACCCCAAATGGGGTCACAAAGAGTCAGACACGACTGAAGTAACTGAACACCACCACATTTCAGCACTTGGTACAATGCCTGACTTAGAGTAAACAGTTAATAAATTTATATAGACTGACTGGTGAATATCAAGTACTTTGAAAATATTAAGGCACCCTATAAATATTATGTATTATTACAATTTTAATTAATTATTCATGCCTAATAGGTTCTAAGCTCAGTTGTTCATGTACTGCTGAAGGACTTAAAATGCTATTATTTCCCCTTCTAAATGCCTTTGCCTTGTGGAAAAGCCCATGGCCCCACCCTAGTTATATCTCTTCACTCACTACATAGTAGTACCCAGGGACCATCACCAGTCATCCAGACCTATGTCTTGCCACTGGATTCCAATGACTCTGGAGGAGAGAGTAAGGCTGACAACTTTGTACATCTCTGCCTCACTCCTATCCAATTCACTTGCAAGTCAAACCATCACCCTCCTGATGTCATTGATCCTCTTCAAGGAACAACAGTACCACAGTGTCACTCAGTGAGAAAGTCCTCCATTCTCAGATTGTGGAAATCTACCAGAAAGAGAATCCTTAGGCTCCATTACTCTCTTGTGGTGTTAGATAGAATGAGGACATGACTAAAAGAAACTGGAAAGAGAAAAATAGTCTTGGCCGTTTCTTTGCATTAAAGATGCAAAGATGTCGATGAATGAAAAGGGGATTTCTAAGTCTATCTCTGGTCATGAGACAAGAAATCATGCATCCCCTCTGCGATGTGCGTCAAGAGAGGCGACCAATTTAGATGTGTGAGGCACTACATAATCCATAGGAATGGGCTCCCTGCTTTCAAGTAGCTTACAGGCTATTTTAAACGGACCCATATGGATACACAGACACATATCCATAAAGCAGAGGTAAACAAGGCATAAGGAAAAATCGGAAAAGGCAAGGAAAACTAGATCTGAAAACATCACTTCTGTGGCTTTTTGGGGAGGTGGCAGAAGGCGAGGCCCTCGGGAAACATTTCAGGGATTCAGTCTAGGGATACCCTGAACACTGGGAATGAAAGATTCGGGGTCTCTGATCCTCCCTTTTGAGTTACATCAAGGAAGTTTTTGCTTTCCAGATTATCCCCAGCTATGATGACTTAACCAAACAGATTAATCAATTTGCTATTCCCTGGAAAGGGCAATCCATCTACCACCTCAGAACATTTACCTAGGCTGTACACCATACCTCGGTCTCTTAGAATCCTACATTTCTTTCAAGATTCAGCTCAAGTTCAGTCTTTCACTTGAGTCCTTTCCTGCTGCCCTCTCACAGTTTCTAGTCCACCTTGAAAAATTAATTTGTACATATTTGTATATATTTTGCATTAACTTATTTCTGTCCAAGTTGCTTCTCCCCAATTAGAATATAAGTTCCAAGAGAGCAGGACCATTTCCTCTTTCGTTACTGAATTTCCAGCATTTAGCACAGGGCCTTTACATACTATAGTATGATTATCAGAGCTAGAAGGGACCAACAACTTCTTTTCCTACTTAAGGAAAGTGAAATTCAGATATCTTAAGTGGCTTGTTAATGGTAATATATAAATGGCTTTGGAGAGAAGGGAAGGGAATTGGGAAGAGAGTAGGGAATAGAAAGAAGGGAAGAGAAGGGAAAGGAAGGGAACCCCAAATAAATTGGGAAGGGAAGCATTCTAGAAATGGGAAGAAAAACCTTTACCCAAGTCATAGTTTGAAACTTTACTATACCACACACATTCAAGACTTACTTAGTATTCCCAACCTCTGGATGTTGAAGAGGCTAGGAAAGCAAAGTCAGTGATAAAGGATCAACAAACATGACTAAATATTTTTGTGGGCTTATCCATTCTGTGCCTAGAAAAACCTGACATAGCTTAAGAAACAGGAACTTGTTGCCCACAAGGTTTTCTGTTCAATGATCCTAATTTTTCATGTTGGCCTGTTATTTTTTTTAAAAGAACAAGGACCAGTCATTTAATTCAGTTGGGTATAGGAAGACTCTGAAACTAACTGGCTTCCTAAGTTGGTGTGTTAAAAAAAAAAACCAAATACTAATACAAATTGTCATCTGATGTCACAATTATTTTTGTAAATTTTTTCCCATCAAGAACGTAGGATTTTTCACACAAACAACTATGACTGTAGGTATGTTTTTACATTTTAAGTGCCTTAATATTACACAAGTCTTTACCTGTCTGACTGTCACTGTTTCTCTGTTTCTGTGTCTCTCTGTCTCTGTCTTTTTTACTCTCTCTTTCTACAACTCTCTGCTGATTAAACACACATTATATATGTGATTTGTAATATTAAATATAAAAATGTTATATTTTTAAATATATATCTAAAGAGGACATATGGATAATTCAAATGTAGACAATTTGAAGCGTTGGTATTTGCAGATTATCACTCTCAGGCATAGCTCTCATATAGCTGTCTCTCGACGTATGCCTCTTTAATATTTCAAAGGAAAGTTTGATAATCAGAAGGAGCTCAGAGCTGGCATTTCCATGATGATGCAAATGAAATCCTGGAAACAAACTTGGCACCAAAAGATTGGGTCAATGTAGAGACTGCATTCCTTGCAGGCAAGTTGAAAAGGTACAGTGTAGATAGAAACCCGACATCACTTGTGAATGGTCATTGGGCTGAAAAGCTGCTTTGCCTCTATAAATAAATGCATACATCAAATCTGAACCTAAATATAGAAATATGGAAACATATGGGTGACTTGTCAGGCACAGGAGGGTAGAAATATGTGACACATGTGAATTGTCTGTTGGAAGCTTATTTTATTTTCTTTTTCTTACTTTCCCATCCTGTGTTCGTTCAATGTGGCAGCTCTGCTCTCTGATTCTCCACAGTAGCCACGTTTCTCACCCTAAAAGCATGTTTTACTTGGGACAGAGACACATCCTGCAGTTTTAATAACCAACAGATGAATTCTTACCATAGGCCATAAAATTGGATTATCATTCTGTTAGGCAGAAGGTCCTTTGTAACCATGAACACTTAGCTTCTGACCTTGAAACAGGAAGGTTTATGTCTCTGAAGCCCTAGATGCTGGAAGTTGGAAACCATTTGCAGCCTAGCAGACTCTGGTTTAGCAAACTGAGGTGGCTTTTTAGATGGAACAGTTACAACTTCAAGCCTCCTAGTATTATTCTAATTTGCCCTCAAATCTCCTACTGATGAGTTTCTGTCCCCCCACAGCTTGAATGGAAATCTTCTCTTGAGGATAAAATACAAGAAGTTAAATAAACATTATCGTGCTGCTTGAATGGTCCATTTCCTTTTTGGTTTATACTTAAGGACATCTAGTCACAATTCAGACCATTAGGATAAGAAGTAAGCCATAAGGTATTAATTCAACTCAAGCCAATAAGAATTTATTAAGAGTCCAGTACCACAATATAATACAAACACTGTGTGTGTGTGTGTGTGTGTGTGTGTGTGTGTGTGTGTGTACATATTGAAGTGAAACAATGGGAAAAAATGTGCTTTGGAGTCAAAGGGGACCTGGTACTCAAATCCCCTGTGTGACCACTAGGCAAATTGTTTCACTTTGGGGACAGACAGTGCAATATAGTGAGAAGGGTCCTGAGCAGAAAGTTAGAGGGGACCTGGGTTCCACCTCTTACTAGCTATGTTTGCAGAAGAAAAATAATTTAATTTCTCTTACCCTCAATTTTCCCTTCTGTTTAATGGGGATAATGATATCTACAGTGCCTGGCTCACAGTGTTGTTGTGAAGAGAAAATTAAGCATGAAAATTAAGCAAGCAAATTAAGGTATGAAAGGTATGAAAAAGTGCTTCCCAAACTAAAGATCTACAGAAATGTCAGTTATTATTATCTATAAAGAGAGGCATTGTGTCAAAGTGTATGGTGAGTTGGCCACCTGAATAAAGAAGGAACCTGAGTTTAAATTTGACCTCAGACACCTACTGGCTCTGTGACCTTGGGCAAGTCATTTAATCCTGTTTGCCTCAGTTTCCTCTTCTGTAAAATGAGCCCTAAAAGGAAATAGGAAGTCAGTATCTGCCTAGAAAACTTCAAAACGGGGTCATGGAGAGTCAGACACAGCTGAAATGGCTAAAATGAGGTAGTGCTGATCTGCTTGATTAAGGGAGTTTCCTGACTGGGAATTCCCTATATCATTGAAATCATAGGCCCAACTGAGAAAAAATTCCCTGTAAAATGGAGTAATTGAACTAGATGAACCCCAAATGTGCTTCTAATACAAAAGAAAGAATCAGAGTGATGGGTGGGGGGCAGGCGGGGTGCAGACACAGAACTATTGCAAGGCATCCCCAAATCCATATGCACACCAAGCATTTTTGTTATATTTTCCCAATTAACAGATTGAGCCATCAATAGTCATTTATTAGTCACCTACTATGTGTCAAGCACTGTGTGTCAGGCTTACAAAAACAAAGAATAAGACACGTCTGCTCTCAAGGAGTTTCTATTCCATCTGATGCTCATCATTTAATTACTATCATGTAGGGGGCCATGCTATTTTTGGACATTATAAAGAGTTTCTCAGAATTGAAAGTGTAGCTGACATTGACCTAATCCAACCTCTTCCCCTCACTTTTACCGATGAGGAAACTGAAATCCAAAGGAGGGGAATGAGCTTCCCAATGTTGCCAGGCAATAAGTGCCAGAGCTGGGGTTTCAGCCCAGGTCTTCTTCAAATCCAGTGGTTACTGTTAATTCAGTAACTATGGCAAGGAACTGAATTCTATTGGCAGCCACAGTCACTTAAAGAGGGTAAATGACAGTAAATTGAAGATGTGGAATCAACAGGACTTGGTGATTGGTCAGCTAGGAGAGACAAAGGAATGGGAGCAGTCAGAGGTAATTCCAAGCTGTTGACTCTGGATGGCTGAAAAGATGGCCACTGTCATTTCCAGAAGTACAGATATTGGGATTCAATGGGGAAGACCATAAATGTCACCAGCACAAGGAATTATAGTCATAATGTTGGTAATGGTGACTTTAAACCGTACCACATCAAAATCTATTGAAGGAACCAAGGATATTTGGCCTGAAGAAGAGGAGACTTGGGGTGGGGGATAGAGGAATAGTTGTCTTCAAGTATTTGAAGGTCTGCCATGGGGAAGAGGGATTAGCCTTAATCTGTTTAGCCACAGAGGGAAGAATTAGGAGAAAACCCCAAGAAGCTGATTGAGACTTGGTGTCAGTAAAAACTTCTTAACTATCAGACCTATCCAAAAGTGCTTTTGGCTGCCTGCCTTGGGACCGATGAGGTTCTCCTCTCTCAGGAGGTTTTTAAGGAAAGACTGATTGACCACTTGTCAGGAATGCTTAAAAGGAAATTCTGCATCAGGTAAAGTTTGTAATTCCTTCTGAGGTGCCTTTTAGTTTTGAAATTCTGTGACTGTAAAGTTCCCCTACTCATGGGAAATAATAGTCTCAGACTTTGGCTCAGCACCAGTTGGACCAAAGAAGAGCTTTGATCCAAAAGGTATGTACTGCAAAGGGTTTCATTGTCTATAAAATCATCGATCTCACCAGCATGAATAAATGAATGGAAAAATATTTAAACGCTTATTCTGTGCCAGGCTTGGCTTATATGGTACTTTAAAATCTGTGTCATCCTATTTGAGCTTAACAACAATATAATATAGACATTATGGGTATTATTCTTACCACTTAACAAATGAGGAAACTGAGGCTAGGGAAGGTTAGATGATTTGGCCACGTTCATATAACTAATAAGTGCCAGAGTTGGCATGTAACCCCAGCTTTACCTGATTCCAAATTCAGTATGTTAGCACTTTAACATGCAGATACACACACACACACACACACACACACACACACACACACACACACACACACACACACACAATTGAGAGATTGGCTAGGGAGCCAGATAGGATAACTAGGCTAAAGTGCTACCAGTTGGGGGAAGAGCTGTTTGTCATTTTATCAAAGCCAGGTGTTACAGGCTCCCTGCTTTCCTCCAGAGTTGGCTGAGAATGGATCCTGGATGGCAGCCAGCTCAGCAAGACATGACCAAGGTGATACCAGCTGCTTTGGGGGAGAGGACTTTGAGGAACACCTGGGTGTTGTAACCAGCCCATCTCGACGAGAGGTCAAGCTTATTCTGCAGCCTGATGATAGGCAGCTTAAGGACGAGATTGTTCGTGCCAGCCTCCCAAGGGATGGCCATAAAGCCAAATATGTTTATCTTCTTTGCTGAAAGTCCTTCAGAGTCAAACACCCCACTTCAGCTTTTATCAGAAAAGGATTGCTCCTAAGGAAGAGGAAGAATAAGATGGATTTTTTTTTGATGATACATGGGTGCAAAATATAGAAAGGGACAAAACAAATAGAGCACTTTTGTTATCACCTTGTTAGAGAGAGGCGGGGAGAGAGAGAGAGAGAGAGGGGGGGGGAGGGAGGGAGAGAAGAGACATATATACATATCTGTATTTGTACATCTAGAATACAAACATAAAAAACAAATTCCGTAAGAGAAATCCACAGCTCTTCTTATTTTTTTCAATCAACAAGCATTTATTAAGCACCTATTGTGTACCAGGAACTGTGCCAGGTGCTGATGATACAAATACAAAGAATGAAATAGTCTCTATTTACCAGGAGAGTACATTCTGGTTGATGGTGCAGATAGAGTGCTAGACCTGGAGTCAGAAAGACTTGAGTTCCAATCCTGCCTCTGACACTTACTTAGCTGGGCGACTCTTGGGAAGTCACTTAATCTCTCTCAGACTCAGTTTCCTCATCTGTAAAATGTAGATACCTACCTCATAGGATTCCTGTGAGGTTCTGATGGGATAGGATAGGAAGTAAAAATCTTTGCAAATCTTAAAGCAATGCATGTGTATTTGTGGCTATGTGCTATTATATATGTTAATATTATTTTATTATATATTGAATTTTTTGTTAATTAACAATAAAAACTTACATTAAAAATAAGCAGGGGAAACCATTCCCTTCATCTATTAACCAGAGTTTTGACAAATAATTCCTGTGCTGCTCTAGACTCCATAAATGTGTTCCTTTCCCATCCTGCAAGTATTTCTGCAGATGATACAAAATTATTTACCTTAACAACCAACTCAGCAACTTCTTTCTATGTGAGTCTAGCTTCTTTGTTAAAGTGGATCAGACAAAAGAAGATTGCCACCATCATTATTCTAAATCTATACATATTACAAATGTTTAGCATTTTTTCAATATTTCACTTTTAAATGTATCCTTTCACAAAGTAGAAAAAAATTGTTTTTCCTGATTTGGGAATTTTTATGTATTTGACATTGAACATAGAACAAAGCCACTTAAATTAAATCTATAGTCATAAATGTTAGGCTTAACTATCCATATCCAAAAAACCAAGTGGATGAAAAATGTCTGTTGTCTGGGATATTAAATACAGGGAAATGAATGACCTATAGAGTTCATCTCTCAATACATATATATATATTTATGAATGTATGAATGTATGTATTACTTACAGTATACATGTATGTCTGTTTTCAGACACTACAAATAGATAATGAGTTGGGTCCAAAATACAATAATAGTAAGGAGAGAAAAGGCTAAATTTCCTTTGGGAAACTATTAAGTTCTGCATTGTAGTCAAACTTTTCCATGAAAAAAAATGCCAAACTTTTTGATACCAAAATTATTCTAGTATAATTTTATGACCATTAGACAAAGAAAATAATAGTTTATGAAAAACTGAAATTAAGAATCACCCACAGGGGAATGGAGAGGCACCTGGTGGATGCAATATATTACAAATAAGAAATGATGAAGTACCAGGTTAAAGGTTGTCATCCAAGAAACTTTTAAAAAGATGGGTATGAAAGGAGATAGGTTGGTCCCCAATTGATAAATGGTCAAAGGATATGAACAGGCAGTTTTCAGAGAAAGAAATTAAAGGTATCTATTAAGCATATGAAGAAATGTTCTAAATCACTATTGATTAGAGAAATGCAAATCAAAACAACTCTGAGGTACCACATCTCTCCAGTCAGATTGGCTAAGATGACAAAACAGGAAAATGACAAATGCTGGAGAGGATGTGGGCAAATCGGAACACTAACGCATTGTTGGTGGAGTTATGAACTTATCCAACCATTCTGGAGAGCAATCTGGAATTATGCCCAAAGGGCTATAAATAATTTCATAACCTTTGACCCAGCAATACCACTTCTAGGGTTATATCCCAAAGAGATCATAGAAGTGGGAGGAAGACCCATATGTACAAAACTATTTATAGCAGCTCTTTTCATGGTTGCAAAGAATTGGAAATTAAAGGGGTGCCCATCAATTGGGAAATGGCTAAACAAGTTGTGTTATATGCATGTAATGGAATACTATTGTGCTATAAGAAATGAGGAACAGACGGACTTCATATTTACCTAGAGAGGCTTATACAAACTGATGCTGAGTGAGAAGAGAAGAGCCAGAAGAAATTTGTATACAATCACAGACACAACATATGTGTGATGACCAACTATGACAGACTGGACTCTTCTCAGCAAAGCAGTGATATAAGTCAATCTCAAAAGACTCATTAAGGAGAAAGGTGTCTACATCCAAAGAAAGAACTAGAAAGAACTGAGTTTGAATCCTGATGGAAGCAAACTACTTGATCTTTTTCTTTCCATTGTTTGGTTTTATTTCTTCTTTACCATTTTTCATTCCACCTAGTACAATACGCCTTTGTAACCTGACTAATGTCTAATGTGAAAGTATTTGCAGATCCTATACTGGACTATATGCCATCGTGGGGGGTGGGGGGAAGGAGGGAAGGGAAATTTAAACTCAAGGAACTATGGAATCGAATCCTGTAAACTAAAAATAAATTAATTAATAATAACAAAAAAGGAGATAGGTTGGTCTCATGGTGACACCAAGGGATGATTAATGGAGAACCTGGATGTTACTTTTTTATATTGCTATCCTCTTGGTGTCAGAAACCCCAAGTACATGGGGAATGCCGTCTACAGTAAATTTATGAGAGGAAATGGTTTAGAGATATACCTGATGATCAGGCATGAATGAGTTGTGATCTTCATTGAAGGGAATGCCCACATTGATGATATCACATTGAGTAATCCTAATATTCTGCTGGCCTATATCTAATTTCACCTAATATAAGAGGATTGAAGGTGAATTTATTTATTCAAATATTTTATTTTTTATCCCTGGGAATCACTTCAATTTTCTGCAATCCTAATAGGACAATTCCACTTCTTAACTAAGGTTCTTTGCCTTTTGGTATCTGGTAATATCAAATCATATTGAATGGATAGAAGTTTTGATCAGCCACTTCTGTTTGATGGGGGAAGGATTCCCAGTAGGAAATCCCAGTCTCTCACTGCACATTTATTTAGGGGTGTGCCTTGAATAACGTAGCAAACAAGTTCCTGAGAAAGTTTCACATAAATCAAACATTCTATTTTAAAGACTATACATTTATAGATGGAATTGCCTTATCCAGGAGTTCCATATATCAGTGAAATCACAGGCCCAATCCACATCCCCTAATTCAAGTATTATAAGAGAAATATGGAGGGTTTAGAGTAGAAAATGGCAGAGTTCTCACCACCATCACTACCAAGTAATTTTTTTTCAGCCTCCTTAACCTACTAAACTCTACTGGGGCCATATTGTTTGGGAGGCCTTCTCCCCCACCATGAGAATGAAATTGTGTATATAACACCCAAGAAAGAGGATAAAAGATGGTCTTCCTTGGACCTTCCCTTTTCCCTTTCCATGGTACAGTGTTAAAAATCACTAGATTTTCAGTCCCACGTTGGCCATTTATTACCTCCCTGTTCTTGACATGCTTCAATATAGCCAGAAGTAAACTGCTTCTCCATCCCCTATAAATATCAGATCCTTTCCCACTTCTTTATGTTTGCTAAGAATATTGCTTGGCATGTCTTCTTTCTATTCCCCACTTCCACCTTTGAAGCTCAACTCAAACACCATCACCTCCACCAAAATTTCATCTAATTCTTTGGAAAGTCATTTCTTTTTCTGGGACTCAGTTTCCTCATATTAACATGATACAGTTGAACTAGATGATCTCTAGACTATTGCAACAGTCTTTTATTAGTCTTATTATCTCAAGTCGTTCCCCACTTTGTGGGAGTGATTTTCCCAAAGCCTAGGTCTGACCAAGTATACACACACACACACACACACACACACACACACACACACACACACACACACACACACACACACTCAACAACCTCTAATGGCTCCTTATTACTTACAGGTTCAAATATGAATTCCTTCATTTGGCATTTAAAATTCTTCATAACCTGGCCCTTTCCCACCTTTCCAGTCTTCTATTTTCGTGCATTTATGATCCAACAACAATGGCCTATTCCTGTTACTAGTATAAGCACTCCATCTCCCACCTCTGTATCTTTGTACTTGTTCTTCCTCATGTTTGAGATGCCCCCTTCCTCATTTCTACTTCTCATTTTCCCTGTCTTCCTTCATGACTCAGCTCAAATCCCACCCTCTGCAGAAGGCATTTCCTAGCCCTCCCTCACTACTCTTGACTTTTCTGAGATGTCCTCCCATCGACTTTGTATATATCTCAAATGTACCGAGTTATTTACATGTTGTTGAATCCATTCAAATATGAGGACGAGGACTATATATTTTTCTTTTTTTTTCTTTTCTTTGTATACTCAGTGGATAGCATGTTTTCTGACACACAGTCAATGCTTAATAAATGTTTGTCTACTGACTGACTCTAAATCTAGGTCCATAATCTTATCTGTGATTCTACTGTCAATGGAAAAAAAAACAAGAAAAAAGTTTATAAGGTCTCTTAAACCCTACAGTCCCGGACATTTGTCCTCAAGGTTTCTATTCAAATGCCTGTGCCTTCATTTTCTCTTAGTCCCTTTCTCTGCCTTTGCTGAAATCAGTATCTCTCGAGGCTGCCGCATCTGGTTCAGGGATTCTGCCTACCGGCGGGTGCATGCTGAATGCTACAGTCATAAACTGCTAAAAATTACCAACATTACTTATTCAGTATCGTCAGCTTCCCTGCCTCTGATGACCCCGTATTATCACACTCTGAAATTAGAAACCCTGCATTTGCAATTTGACTGTGTTGGATCTGGGTCTTCACAACATGTAGTTTGCACAATAATAACACTTGGAGATCTTTCATTTTTCTACAGAAATTAATTGCCTAAACCACAATGATTTATAGTCATACTGAACATGATTATTAATTTTCCCAATGATTATACCTGTGGGCGGCAACAAATCTACTCGTGATAGACCCAGCTTCGCAATTCTGCTAAAAAACTAAAATGTCCATAAGGTAATAACAACTAATTTTTACCTTAATCAACTTACACTTAAAAGAATTTAATATAGGGCACTTGTGCCTTGTGGGGAAACTTGCCTGAAATATAAGGTGCTGAGTTATTTATGAGAATAATTATATATTTGTTACCCTAGTTTGTACTGGGAAATCAGGATCTGAAATTAGACTGAGGTGCATTAAAAAATATAATGAACTCAATGGAATTGTGCATGCAAAGGAACTTTTGCACTAAGGTAAATATATAATAGGGAACAGCCCACATCAGTTATGAAAGAAGATCATTAAACCTTACTAAACTGTGCCGGCTGCTTTTTTTTTTCCTGTACCAGTGTCTGTAAATGCCGTCTTTGTTAACAAGAAAGTAAGGTGAATGATGCTAAGGAGGGAGATCTGCTTCTTCCTCATTACTAAAACAAAAATTAATTTCTATAGACTTTGCTCTTGCTGCCCAATGAGTACAGGTCCCGATCAGTCTCTAATAATACTGGCAAGAATCTTGAGAATGTCAAACTCAGATTGGGCTTCTTAATCACTTCTCCTCCCTTCCTTCCCTGATGGTGGAGTGGTTGGTTCATTTATTCTAAGAGTCACACACCTATGCACCCCCTCTCCTGCCCTGCACTCAGGGGGGACAGTCTAGAAAGAAAAGAAGCCTGTGATTATTGGTTGATATGCAAAGCTTATATAATTCTGTATGTTCGCATCCCAGAAATATTTAAGTCTTTTTTTTCCATGATTAGTGACATTATGCAGTTATGCAAATAATCTGTTATATCTAGGCACATTATGCAGTTATGTAAATGATCTATTTCATTTATATTTCCCACAGAGTTATGGGTAGGAAAAATGTTCTCCCACATCTCCCCACACCCTGGTTTTTAATAAGTTGTGGACCCTATTTGTATATTTCTGCCTCAGGTTTCCATGTTGATTTCCAGTCACCCTTTCCATCTTAAAACTATAACCCTTTGTAATTTGATGGTCCACTCCCCACCTCCCTCACCTTTTTCAGCTCCCTCTACTCTCTATCCTGATACATCATCCTCCTCTCTCACCACCCCTACACACATGCTGAATTCTTCCTTTTGCTAAGGAAGCCCAATGAGACTAGGGGTTTTTTGTTGGTCTATTTTCTTGCTTGCTTCTTAAAGCACAGAGAGCAAGACTTAGGCAAATTATTAAGGAGCACCTTTAGAAAGACGGGCAGCATTTAAAGAAAGAAAAATCAAGATGAGTGACTATCTTTTAAAGGATCAGTGATATATCAAAGACAGATAAAGCCTATGGAATCTGTTTTCAGTAATGGTGTCTAACAGAAAGAACACTGGACCTTCAGTCCATAATCCCAGGTCCTGAACTCAGTTCTATTTCATTTAGGACTATTCCCTTAGCCTCTTGGGACTTCCATATTCCTATCTATAACATATTTGGTAGTCTCTGCCCTTTCTCTCCATTTTCTTACAGTTCAGTGGATATAAGAACCCTTGAAATTTTTAAAGATATTTATTTAAGATATTATGAAATATTAAACATTTAATAAATGTTTTTGGATGAAGTTTTAATTTCATTATTTCAATTGATGAGTTAAACACTCTTCATAAACTAGTTTGTGAGGTATTCAGAGAAGCTGGGCTATGATGGGTCATCTTATAGGTAGAGGAATGGACAGCCTCGTTGAGGGCTCTCGGGAAAGAAGGTTCTAACAATATGTATACTGTCTGTTAATAAAGACTATAGCGGCTAGTTTCTGTAGAGTATTTCCATTTATTTTTTTTTTAAGAGCCAAGGACACACATAATTAGGCCTTTGGGTTTTTTATAGCCAACAAGGGACAAAGAGGGGAGGGCTGAATTTTAATGACAAGGAAAAAAATGCACTTCCTGGGTCTGCTTCTAGCACCAAAAGCCTGTTTTCCAACAGCTTTTCCCAGCTTTTATGGCAAGAATCTACCAGGTTTGTAAAAATTAGAACATTTGTTCCTTCCCATTTAGACCAGGGGGAAAAAATTTAAAACTTTCAAGGTTCACCTTAGATCCAGAGCTCGGGAAGTGCTCTCTTCTCTCCAGTGGCCCCTCTGTCCATCTGCTACTTTCCTTCTTAGTAGTCTCTCTCTATGTCATTGCTATTTTTTCTTTATCAAATCCTCAAATGTGGTCATAGATCATGAGTTTAAGGGAAGCTTAGCTGTTTAGTCCTACCCCAGTATTTTACAGATGAGGCAATGGAAACCCAGAAGGCTAAGCAATTTTGTCAATGTTCTAATAACAGTAAGCGGTAGAGGTAAGATTTTTAACTCAATTGTCCTCACTCCAGATCTGACACTGATTCTGTGGTAGTGGTCTACTCCTCCAGGACCTAGGCTTAGTGGGTTTCCCCATGACCACCATCCAACAGCAGAACATTTTGGAGGAGAGGGGATTCCTTTTTATGAACTTTGCAAACACAAGCATTCCAATACACAGTGAACTACAATAAAAGAAATCTATATGAAATTGGTCACTTCTGTACTGTCTGTTAAGCTTAGAGGCAGTATGACATGGAGCTAGCCAGGAAGTCTTGACTTCCAGTCTGATAAGTAGGGTCTGTGTGACCCTAGGCAAGAGGCTGGACCTCTTAGTACCCAAGCAGCTCTCAAGTGCAAGAGAAGGTGCCAAACTGCATTCAACATTGCTTTGTTGGCTTCTTTCTGAACTTCTATGTGCTTTCTTCTGCCTTGCTTTGATGTTTCATGGATGCTGTTTTTCTTTCTTTCTTTCTTCCTTTCTTTTCCTTCCTTTCTCTTTTTTCCTTATTCCTCTTCTTTCTTTTCCTTTTTAAAAATGTCTTTCTTCCTTTCCTCCTTTCCTCCTTTCATTTCTTTTCGTTTTCTTCCTTCCTTTCCTTTTCTTTGTTTCTTTCATTCTTAATTTATCGCTTCATCCCTCCTTTCCTTTATTCCTTCTTCCCCTTTCCCTTTCTCCTTTCTCTCTTCCTTTCTTTTTTCTTTTTCTTTCTTGTAGCACTATCACTACTTACACACTTCCTTTTTCTATAAAAGTGTTTTTGGGGTCATACATTTTCAATAATAAAAAGTTAAAAATATATACTCAAGAATAATCAGTATAGAGTTAAACAAAAACAAATCTACAAGATATCTCTCTACATAAAGTATGTTTCATTCTGCACCTTCAGTATAACACCTCTATGCCACAAGGCAGGGGAAATGCTTCATCATTTGGCTTCTAAATCATGAATTCTGTCTGATTTACTAACCAGAGTACAAAGGTCTTTCAAAGTTTTTTTATTTACATTACTATGAGTATTGAGCAAGTGGTACTGTCAGAGGTACTACCAGCGAACATTAGTGTTGGCCAGACCCTTCAGGGTTTGAATCAAGAATTCCCACCATACTTCTTTCCCAGTCATTTCATCCCAAGAGGCTATGGTCTTCACTCCCAGAGTATCCTGACTACCCAAAGGTGTAGTCAAGTCACCAGTGTGTCCAAATCCATACAGTTGATGCTATCAAATCTAGAGATTCTAAACCCAGCATCATCACATTCTTTACAAGGATAAAAAAAATCTGGCTGATCCAAAAGAATTTATGAAAGTTGATGTTATGCTTAGATGACTGGAAAGGTAGAGAAACTGACAGCTTGCAAGCTAAGAATTCCATATAGGAAGAATGGAGTGCTAAGGTTCAATTGTCTGGGTACATCTGAAAGGGTCTGAGCTAATACATTTCAAGTCTTGAAAATGTACTCAAATTGTGTCCCAAACAGCTTGCTGATGTGCAATTGTTTTCCTAAACAGTCCATGTAAACACCTTTCATTTCCCATGGTCATGCTACTACAATGAAAAAGCGTGGCAATGAGGGGTACTCGCTACATTTCTGGACCAGCTTATAAAAGGGAGAAAAAAAATCCAGTGGGGGAAAAGAGTAAAGGAAGAAAAAGAATAGAAACTAGCCAATGAAAAGAAGAGCTGAGAAGGGAATGAGGGTGAGGATGGATGGAAAAATCAGAGAGTACATGATACAGTTGAAATGAGGGAATAAGTGAGATCCATTGAGAAATAGCAAAGAGAAACAAGAACAGAATGTAAAAGGAGGACTAAGAAAGGAGAAAGACAAAAGAAGGAAGCTTTGAAGAAAAAAATGAAGGCACAGAGGAATAATATTTAAAGAGATAAAATAACCCTGGGTGGAGGGGAGAAAAACAGGAAGATATAAAGAATTAATAAATGAAAAACTTAGTAGATTAAAAAGTAAGGCACAAATACAAAAATAAGAGGAGGTAGCTAGAGAATTTGAGGAAAATTGTAGAAAGAAAAAAAAGGAAGAAAGAAAGAAAGAAAGGGAAAGAAAACCAAGTAGATGAATAGAATAATACAGTCAAATAGTGAATAGAGGACAGGGAGAAATGAAAAGTTAGAAAAATATTGATTTCTTTTTGTTCACCATTATCATTTCATTTGTCTTTTTAACTTTTTATTGTTGAAAATTGATGGTCCCAACAATACCAATATTGCATACTGTACATCATCCACTGGGTTATATTGCATATATAAATCTGGTAGGGTATTGGATGAAAATACACCCAAAAGGAAAAGCAAGCTTACAAGTCAAAGATAAACTCCAGCTCAACAGCACATACAAAAAGTCATCTATTCCAAATTGCAAAGCCTTTGCTTGCTAGTGGTAACCAAAGATCAAGTCAGCATTCCTACTGGGTTTTCCTTCTTGCCAAATAGCATTAAGGACCCATGTTTGTCTTCCTGTTTATTTGGAGTAAATTCACTTTTTAATATGGTAAGATGGGTTAGGGCAGGGGAGTTACATAACAACAGGGTTGAAGGAGTTGAATGTTTTTGGTCATGGCTTAAGTTAAACAATGGTGGCAGTGGCACAAACTTGTCAACAGTGTATGCTACTTATCATCAGATTACAAGATCAGAGATTTGGAGATGGAAGGGATTTTCCAGACCATCAAGTCCAATGCCCTTGTTTTACACACAAGGAAGTCAAGACCCAGAGAGGGGAAGTGACTTGTCCAAGGTCAAACAGGTGGTAGCACCAAAATTAAACATCAATTCCTCAGGTTCAAAATCCAATGCTCATAACAAGGATAGAATAAAAACAAACTTGAAAAGCAGAGTGAGGAAGCATATGGTTGGAATCTGAAGGAAGTACCGTCATGACATATTGGTACTGGAAAAGATCTCATGAACCCTAGAATCTCAAAGTTTAAATGGATCTCAGTGCTAATTTAGTATAACAGGATCCCTGTCATAACCTGGTAGGAGTCTTCTCTATAAATTCGGTGAGTAGAGACCTTCTTGCTCCTACTGACCTCCAATAAAGGGAAACTTAATGCATGCTTTGGCAGTTCATTCCATTTTGAGTAAGTGTGGGTGGCTAGAAAGCTTCTCCTAATAGAGAACTGAAATCTCCCTATAACTTTCAACCATAGTTGAAGACTCTCCCTTCTGAGGCCAAGCAGAAAAGATCTCATCCCACTTTCATAGGGCAGACCCTCCAATACTGAAAATAGCTTTGAAGTTTTCTATTCTCTAGGCTAAGCAATTCCAGCTCCTAGAATGTATTCCCTTCTGGTATTAGTTTTTATTCCCCTCACCAGTCTTCACTGCATCCTTCACAAAATGTAATAGCCATAAGTGTTTGCAAGACTTTGTATTAGATCAGATCAATACAGAGGACAATGGGATGATCATCTCCATCTTTGTGAAGATTAAGATTAGGCTACCTTTTTTTGGCTAACATAAGAAGAACTCACGAGTTCACAGAGTTTAGAGTCAAGGGGCTCTCTTTGGCCATCTACTCCAACCCGTACCCCATGTTGTCAAACACATGACAAGTAGTCACCCAACCTCTACGTAAATTCGTCCAGGTAAAGAGAACCCACCATCAAATAAGGCAGACCACTTCTCTTTTCATTTTAATTTTCTAATATAAAACCCACATTTGTCCCTTTGCAACTTTGACCCAAGTCTCCGAGTTCTGTCTTCTGGGACCAAACAAAGCAAATCTAATCCCTCTTCCACATGACAAATACATGTATGCCACCAACCCTTGAGCCTTAGGATCCTATGTCTAGATCTAGAAAAGGATTTAGGGTCCATCTAATCCAACTTCTTATTTTATAGATGAGGAAATTGAGACCCAGAGGTGTAAAGTGACTTGCCTAAAGTCACACAGGTAGTAAGTATCAGAGACAAGATTCAAACCCAGGTTCTTTGGCTCTAAAGGCAGTTTTGTCCACTGCACCAAGGTTCTTTCCTCTTCTCCCAGCTAAGTGACTCTAGTTTTCCCAACCTTATAGCTTAACTCATTTGTGTTACAGGATGCTTGCACATAAACCTTGTCTTCTGGATGAGAACACAAGTCTCTTGAGGGCAAAGGCTACTTCTTCCATGAATACTTTCTAATCCCAACACCTAGCTTAGTGCCCTATGGATACTAGGTGCAGAACTGGTGCTTGCTTAATTGCATTGATGATGCTGATGACAACTTATACAATACTTATATTAATCTGCTTATAGCTTTCTTCTCTTTCTATAGATCTTGTCCTCCAGTGTATGATGAGGAGTCCCTTCTCTGCCTTACATATCACCATCATCCCCTTCAGGAAATTTTCCTCCATTCTTGTCTAGGGCCATTAAAACTCCCTCCCTCTCTTTGGGAATAAGCCTTATTATATTTAAGAATAGGATTGAAGAATCAAAGAGAGGATAAGAAAAATTGGAGAGAGAGAGAGAGAGAAAGAGAGAGAGAAGAAAATGGTCTCTCATAGGCCTTGGCAGGTCAGGATGAAGTTTGCTGCCTCCAAGAATAGGAGGACTCCTTGTGCAGAATAGGCTCCTTACCAGATTCAGTCTTGGTCTCATGGGTCTGAGATTTACTGTTTTTAATCTCTTTTCTGATGGGCATTCTAAATACCTGGTCTAGGCAGTGTTTAATTTCAGCACAGCAGGCATTAGTGTATCCATAAATGGGAGTAAGCAGCTTGTTCCCTTCTCTGATGGAATACCAAAAACATGGATAGTTTGGCTCCTACTCTCAATTCTTATGCTTCCTTTCTCTAGTACATTATTGGCTAGGCTAGTTCATTCTCCATGAATGCTCCTTGGCTTTAATATTTCACCTGAAGTTCCTTTTAGCTCTCTTTCTCTGAGAAAAAAAGGGGTCCTCAGAAGTGGTAGACCTTCTGGGAATTGGGCAACCCATGAAGGAAGGGGTGTATAAAGCTGGTTCTACCAGAAGAAAATGACTACTTGGTTAGGGATTATCAATGCTTTCAGGAAAAATTGTCCATAGGTTCCCTTTCCTCATTATTGCTGTTGTAATGGGGGCACCAACAGTGTCTCTTCACGTGGAAGAGGCTTCTTCCAGGAGAATCATGAGGACACAAAATAGAAACACTTTGGAGAGACATTGGAGTATGAACAGACATTCTGCAACTGGTTCTGGTTGATTGACCACATGGTGAGTGGGAGGCTCTGTGATTGACTGGAAAGGCATTCTAAAGGCCTGACTCACCTTCTGCCATCTGTCTTGTCTTGGTCGTTTTAGCTACTCTTCTCATAGTTGGACTCCTTGGCTCCCAGTGTCTGGTGAAAGAAAATGCTCAGAGGCCATGTTGCTTCAAGAAATAAGTCTTTTATCTTTAGTCTCTTTATTTCTTGAGTTTGAAAAAGGTCTGGAGGGTGCATAATCATCCCAGAGTCCCAGAATCTGGGTTTATAATCAGGGTAATAACATCAGTGCCCTGAAGAGCAAGGGATGACCTTTGGAAAGTGAATCTCTTTAACAGAAATTGGAGTCATACTATGGGACAGGTGTTTCCTAATGAAAAATGCCTTTCAATAATATTTCTCTTACTCATTTTCAATCTTTTGATCACCAGAGTATTCATAATACTACCAAAACACTATCTGTTTTGGTAGTATTATGTCTAGTATTATTAGTATATTGGTCTCTTATGGAATTACTAGACCATTGAATTACTTGAATTATTAAAACCTCAGAATTGTTTAAGCATTGTATATCATCTAGTGTCTTGGACAGTGCTGTATCTAGCTTATTTTATTAAAGTTTTTTCAGTCTATCCTATGTCTCACAATTACATCTCACAACTCCGAGAAACAAAATGGTTAACTACAGTTCTAATGACCAAGTCGTAGGACCACAGGAAAATGGTGTCTTGTCCTTGAGCCTACAAAGTACTGATTTAAGAGTGACCAGGAGGGGCAGCTAGGTGGCTCAGTGAATACAGTGCTGGCCCTGGTGTCAAGAGGACCTGAGTTCAAATTTGGCCTCAGACACTTAACACTTACTAGCCGTGTGACCTTGGGCAAGTCACTTAAACCCAATTGCCCTGCCTTCCCCCCTCCAAAAAGCAAAAAAAAAAAAAAAAAAAGAGTGACCTAGAGGGTCAGGAGAGAGCCAGAGAAAGAAGGCCTGGAGTAGAGTGGAAACTGGTGTATGGCCTAAACTGTGAGTCAAGAGAGTAATCAGAGTCTTCTGTGAAGTCAAGTCAAATCAAGCCACTACCAACAAATCCAGTGGACAAAATGGGATTCATGAAAAATTCAGATACAGTAGTTAGGTGGGATGAAGAATGAGTATGGCTTCAGACAGGTAAGAACTATGGCAGAAATAGCACCAAATTTATGAATAACAGTCTGTCTCTCAAGATGTCATCACCCCAAGAGGGCATCCTTTCATTTATGGCAAGAGAATCACAATCTGTGGTCAATCAATCAAGAAGCATTTATTAAGCATCTCTTCCAAGTGATGTGGACAAAAAGATAAAGAATAAAATAATCCCTACTTACAAGAAGCTTGCTTTCTAATCAAGGAGATAATGTGTGCATATTCAGAATGCACGTATAAAAAATAAAAACAATGTTATTAACTACAAGGCAGTTTGAGAGAGAAGGTGTTAGCTCTGGGGTTGGGGGGGAGAGCAAGAAAGATTTATTGTGGTAGAGAAAGAGAAGGATCCCATGACTCAGAGGTAAAGAAGGAATATGTTCCAGGTTGGAGGTGGCCAGTACAAACACACAAAAACAGGAGATGAAATATTTTGCATGAGACCATTTTGGCTGGGCTCTTGAGTGCAGGAAGTTGAATAATGTATATTGAAATTGGAAACAAAGGTTGGGGCCAAGTCATGAGGGGCTTAATCACTAAGTATTAGAGTTTATATATGATCCTAGGCCTAGAAGCAATAGGGAGCCACTTGAGTTTGTTGAGTAGGGAGTGACATGTTCACCTGTGAGTTAGAAAAACCACTTTAGCAGCTGTGTGGAGAATGGATTGGAGTGAGGAGACGCTGGAGGTAGGGATACCAATTAGGAGACCATTGCAATAGCCCAGACAAGAGGAGATTGAGGGCCTGGGGAGGTGGTGGCTGTGTGGGTGGAGAGAAAGGTAGAAATGGAAAGCTTTGAAAATTAATTGGGTATACATGATGTTGAGGATTGCTCCATTATCCTGGTGCCATGAAGCTATGTCTTATTCAGAGATAATCTTGGTCTATGAAATGGTCAGTAGATACCTGAACACCAAATCTTTCCCCAGTTCCACTGTGTCAGCTGCATTAAGAATAAAGATACTGGGGGCGGCTAGGTGGCACAGTGTGAATAGAGCGCCGGCCTTGGAATCAGAAGGACCTGAGTTCGGAGCCGGCCTCCGACACTTAAACCGCACAAACAAAAACCTAGCCCTGTAACCTTGGGCAAGTTACTTAACCCCGATTGCCCTAAAGGGGCGGCTAGGTGGCACAGTGAGTAAGAGCACCGGCCTCGGAGTTGGGATGACCCGAGATCAGATCCGGCCTCAGAAAATGAGCACCCACGCATAAATCAAATGACTAGCTGTGTAACCTTGAGCAAGTTACTTAACCCCAATTGCTTTTTAAAAAATAAATAAATAAATAAAAAAGAATAAAGATACTTGTGATTCCCAATTGGGTTCTGGGGACACCTTCAGTGTTGTTAAAATGATAGGAGAAATAATAATTCTCCCCTAATCGTTATTCATACTAGATTAAAAGACACTTGAAGGCAAGGACTATATTCTTTTATATTCCTCATAATACATATTATGGAGCTGGGGACCCTAGACAAGCCATTTAACTTCTACATGCTTCTCTTTCTTCAGCTCTAAAATAATAACATTTACCTCCCAAGATGGTTGTGAGTATTGAATGAAATACTATTTGTAAATTGCTTATCTCAGTACCTGACATACAGTAGGTGATTAATAATGCTTCTCCATTTACATACACACAGTCTGGGAATTCATATGGCCATTATTTTGGTTCTACAAGGAGCCTTCTTGTTCTTCACTCAATCAACTACAGTATTCCTTAATGTCTTTGTAAAGTCTTTCAGCCCATCACATAGAATCTGTTATAAAATTTCACGAGGGCCAAAGCTGTCAATAAATAATGTTTTGTTTTTTATTGGGTGTGGAATGAAACTGCCACCCAACACGAAGGTCATAGTGGTTTTGCTGGAAATCCTAGAAAAAGGGTGCACTTATCTGTGAGTGGTGAACTCAGAAAGCTATCTTGAAGCAAGGCTGGTTTATTTATTTGTTTCTTTTTTCTAAGGAGTTCATCTCTTAAAATTGGACATATTTACAGCCCAACAAAGATTTCCTTGCTATGAAAATGTTTAGAGGAACCCACTAGCCACTGTAACTTGTTAGTTGGAAATGAATGCTTATTGATTCTAAATATTGATCTCATACTTTAGATTAAAAACAATACTTCTCAAAAGCATGGTCAAAAGGGTTTAAGGACCAAAGTGAAACTCTAACTTGCATTGGTTCCTAGTTGATTGATTGATCACATCTGATCCCACTGCCCCAAATCATTACTCACTGTGACGCTACCCACCTGAGCTCCAGAGTTTGCCCTCATTGAACTGTGTACTAGGTATGAATGACGGACACTCAATTGAGGGCTATTATGTGATATTTTGAGATTCACCCTTCAATCCATTTCACGTATCTGGCTTGCATTAAAAATGAAGCCTACTGAAAAATCCTCAGTAGGAATGGAGCAATTACAATATAAGTGGTCTCCAGTGGATTCATTCACCTGACGAGGCAAAATTCTGTTTTGTGTAGATGCACGTAAGCTGTATTCAAACCTACCACCGTTGGGGAGGATTCTGTATATGGGAATGAATTGTATTTTATTTTTCTCTGTTACAGAAACCACTATATAAAGAACAGACTTAATAAACATGCCAAAAATTGACTAGGATAGTAGAGACTGGCTCAGGTGTCAGGAAGGTGTGGTTTCAAATCTTGCTTCAAACATTAGTTGTGTGACCCTGAGCAAACACTTAAACACTTAGTGCCTTGCTTTCTTCATCTGTAAATCCAGAGGGTTAAAGGTAACGGGGGGGGGGGGGGGGAAGAAAGGGGATAAAGGACCGCCATAAATAATCTCTTAAGTACCATAGCTATTATTATCTATATCTTATAGATTGAGACTCCTAATAAATAAGGAGTTTTATATTTACTAATATCAATATCTAGCATTTATGTAGCACCTACTATGTACCAGGAACTATTCTAAGTGCTTTACAAATATCTCAATCACAATAATCCTGGAAGGGAGGTGCTGTTATTATCCTCACTTTACAGTTGAAGAAACTGAGGAAAATATAGGTTAAATGACTTGCCCAGGATGACACAACTAGTGTCTGAAGTAAAAATTTGAACTCAGGTCTTCCATCTTTCTGACTCTAGGCTCATCGCTACCAGATGCCTCCTATAGCTTCTAAGTATCCTTCCAGATTTAAAAATATGATATGATAAAATATCTTTATAATTACTCTTGTTTTTTGTTGAGAAGCAGCAGAATACTGACGGATAATCAGGAAATCCTGGGCTGACTTCTGTTTCTGATACTTACTAACTATGTGACCCTGGGTATGTCACATAACCTTAGTTTGTCCCAGTTTCCTCTTCTACAGAATAAGGAATGCAAAAACACATATCTCCCAGAGTTGTGATAACATATGCAAAGCCCTTTTTCAAACCTTAACAAGTTACATATGTTTTATACTCTGTTTTTGAAATAGACCTCTGATTTCAATGCTATAAGAACCTTACCAGGGAGAAACACTTATCTACAAAAACAAATCATACCCACTAGGCAAACTGATAGTCTCAGAGAACTGGCAAGGGCAGTGCCGACAAACTCAAAATTGAAAGAGGGTCACTAATCTGTACATAAAGATGCCCGCAGTCTTAATATGGACTTGGCTTTACAATTTCAGATTATCTATGTTTTATTGTATTTTTATTTATTTTGTTAAATATTTTACATTTGGGAGGAATGGTTGTGTTTGATCTCCCACTCTACCCAGCACTTAGTACAGTGTCTGGCACATAGTAGGCACTTAATAAATATGTATTGATTGATTGTTGGTTGATTGATTGACTTCTAGCTTAGGGAACTGAGAGATGCTGGCTTGTCCAGATTCACACAGTTAGGATGTGTCAAAGATGAGACCTAAGCCCGGTTCCTCCTGACTCCAAAAGCACTTTTCAATCTCCTATACCATGCTATCTTTCTTGGCAGTGTGATTTATCGTTGTTGTGGCAGTGGTTGTTGTTGACAATAATAATCCCCAAAAAAACATGGCAAAACAAGGCCTGAAGACAGGAGGACTCAATTTCAGATCCAACTTTTGACCTATATTGGCTACACAACTCTGGGCAAATCACTTAATCTCTCAGTTCTGTACCCTTTGTTGGGTAATTGGCATGCACTGCTCAATAAATCAATATACTCAGAACATAGAAACTCTATTTCCTTAGTCATTTCATCTTTCAGCCTCATACCACATGGAGGAATCGAAAACTTTTAGTGGTAAAGAAAATTCCATCTGGGAGTTCTCTATTTCAATGAAATCCCAGATCCAGTTCCTATTGTAGTAGGAAGAGGAGGAGAAGAAGAAGATGGAAGAGTTGGAATTTTATGAAGACCAAGCACCATGGTCCCAATGTCCCATCTACTTTAGGAGTTCTTAACTATGTTGTATCATGGACCTCTTTTGTAGCCTAGTGAAGAAGCCTATGGAATCCTTCTCTGAAAAGCAATTGTTTTTATTTCTAAATTCATTATTGAAGGAAATTATAAATTTCAGTTAGAGGTTTGTGAAAAAGAAGATAGTATATTTGGTGTGTGTATATGTGTGTGTACAGATAGAGAGACAGACAGACAGATAGATAGGCAGACAGACAGACAGAGACAGATAGATAGATAGATAGATAGATAGATAGATAGATAGATAGATAGACAGATAGACAGACAGACAGACAGACAGACAGATAGATAGATAGATAGATAGATAGATAGATAGATAGATAGACAGATCGATAGACAGACAGATACATTTTTTTTTACTCCTCTGACTTCATGGTCCTTATGGACCGCAGATTAGGAACCTTGTTCTCCTTGTACTATAGGCAAAACCTTCTTGTTATAATGCTATGATTTCTTCTAGTGTTTGAGTATTCCCACCTGTTTTCTAATGCCTTCTAGCACTTTGGCAGAAAGGATCCTGGGAAAAGAAGGCATAATAAAATAGGTTGGATCTCAACTGGTCACTAATATAAGGGTAAGACATGAGCAAGTAGAAAAAAAAGAGGCTCTACTAGGAGAGATGAGAACTGACAGAAAGTATGACTGACCTCCAAGGACTCATACATGCAAAAACCTGGTCGTTCAAGGCTCCAGAAGAAAGCAGAGATGTAACCACAGAAAGCCCAGGAGGTCAGGCCAAAGAGTCAATCACTGATCCAAACCCACCTCATCTGTGCCAAACAGGTCTGCATAAGTCTGAACAGGTCTACTTTCACTCATTCATTCCTCTGGATTATATGTTCTAGGAATGGATCGCTAAATTCAGTTAAATCATTTATTTACCGTAATCATAGACACTAGGGGCCAGACAGAATCTATAGATATCCATAATCCATAGCTCAACAGATGAAGTCCTTAACAAATCCCTGCCCCGAAAGCCAAGACAATTTGAAGAATATAGCATAACTCCTTAGAATGGAAGAAAAAATAGAGAAAAATTCCACAAACTTAAACCTTCTCTCACCTGATTTCCATTTTAGCACTCAGATAATGAAGGGAGTAAGTGTAGGCAGGGGGAGGGGGGAGAAAGAATTTCACAAAAACATATTTCTCTCAAAACTGATAATAGTGAATAGCACCATCTGACCCATCTTTGGCTCACCACCACTCCTACCATCACTGTAATTAGATCAAATATTTACATTTGTAAATGATTAGATTACAGACCACACAAATAGAATGCTTAAAAAGCAATAGGGTCTTTTCTTTATCAGATTATGAGATGTCACTTCATGCCCTTGCTGGTTTGGTACAGTGTTTATGTAGAACAGATATGTATTTTCATAGTTTCCCATTCTATATCAGCCTAAACCTATTTCACACAGCAGTTCATCATTACAGCTTATTACTGCATTACCATTGTTAACAAGGAATAATAACACATATACCTTAGTCTTTCTTAGCTATAATAAGTCTTATGGAACAAGAACACCTCAAAGGCCCCTGGCTTCTAAAAAATGATTAAATTTCGTTCAGATCACAGCATGCAACCCACTTCTGGGCATAGTATCAAAGCCAACTCCATAGGTGCCATCCAAGGCAATGTGCACAGTTCCTGCCTCAGGTTTTAGACAAGACTAGTTTGCATGCATTATATTGCTAGAGCAGATTGCCTTTTACCAAAATCCTATGCATTTTGGCACTTGGAGAGTATCTTAGATGGCATTAACTGTAAAACATTTCCTTGTACATAATGATGGTTTTATTTTGCACGCATGCACAGGGAGAAGTTTTAAGATAAAGAACTCGGGAAGTAAGACAATCTTTGGACCAGGGAGGGGGAAAGAATCTATTGTTAACAATTAAAGTTGGTTTTGTTTTGTTTTTTTTTAATCCTGACAGCCATTTCAGAACTTAGAGGGGGAAAAAATCCACATGGTTATTTTAATAATTGCTCCCCCAAATTACACTGTTACAGGAATGTATGGGAAATACAAGTTCCAATGATTGCAAAACACCTGGAGAATTAGAGCCATTGTTTCCACGGTATATTTCTGTAGTAATAAGACAAGCCTTGTCAATAACTGATAAAAATAAATGTAGAGAGACCTGGAGCTCATTCTAATAAGGAGAAACCTTTCCATGTGCCTGTAAAAGGCTGTGGCCTCCAGCACATTTTCCCATCACTAAAGCAGTCTCTCAAGTCATGAATGTGTTAATTGATATGCTTGTATAAATTTTAGTAAAGCCATAATATTTTTGCATGGCAACTATTAAAAATATTTTTTTCTCTTAATTTCACCAGGGAGGCTGAGACTGAATTTTTCCCTCTTGCAGGAGGGAATAATTTAGATTTTCTTCCATCCCTGTCAGAAGTTGAACAGACGAACAAAACAGATTCTTCAGAGACAATTTTACACAGCGTTACATCCATCCAATTCAATTATAAATTAAATTGACTAACGAACCATAGCTCATTATGGGAATCAATTACTCAGAACTGTCTTTGGACCAAAAATGTGGAAAATAAAAAATAATGGTCATACTTCAATATACCAGATTGTCGGCGTTTGAAAGCTCTGTTTTTCTCTAGCTTGGCATAGTCCAACGCCAAAAAGAAATGATAATCATTTGTTTTACTGCTTGTAGAGATGCTCCCATTTTATGAAGACTAGTTAATTCTTGAGTTTTAATCTCTTTGGGACCAGCACCTTAGGCTGTTCCAAGATGACAGGCCAGCCCTGGAGATGCACCATCACATGGGGATCGTTCAGATCAACTTATGTAAATGTGTTATTAAAAGGGGCCTCATTTTATTGCCCCTAGTGATGCCCAAACAATGGCAGTGGAAAATCCCATGAGGTAACATTGAAGGAGTTTTATTAATAAAATCATTCTCATGACACAACCGCTATGGTTGGGGATGATTCTCCAGAGCCTTAGCAGATCTGAAGCTGAGAGAAAGTAAACCTGAGGATAATCCAGTGGTCTCCTTAGTTAAAGGTGGTGGTGAAGAAAGAGTGTTTAAACATTCCCTTCCTCTGTAGTCATTCTCCTGTTGAGGTCTACAGTCCAGAAACTGGTATTTGCTACAATGAATAATATAAATGATGCTCGTTATGGGAGTGGATATGAGTTGGCAAGGCAATTAGGTGGCACAGTGGACAGAGTGTTGGGCCTGGTGTTAGAAAGACCTGAGTTCAAATTCATCCTCACATACTTACTAGCTGTGTAACCCTGGGCAAGTCGCTTAATCCTGTTTGCCTCAGTTCCTCATCTGTAAAATGAACTGGAAAAGGAAATGGCAAACTACTCCAGTCTCTTAGCCAAGAAAATTCCAAGAGGGGTCACAAAGAGTCAGACTCAACTGAAAAATGACTAAAAACAACAACATAAGTTGACAGACTACACCACTGGATTTGTGACTTTATCCACATAGATAAACTCCCTCCCACAATGCCGAGTGATACCCATCCTGGTATCACTGATATAGACATACCACTGTTTCGTCAGTAGGGGACCACTCAATGGGCTGAGGGCTTTCCCCATGTTCTCTTGACTTTGCCTGGATGTCACTGGAGCACATGAGCACTCCATTAGTTGACTGTCCCACTGCTCTCCCTTTTGCTACAGGAACATGCCATGATATTTTTTTGGTCCTACATTTCTCTAATGACATTCTTTACAATGTGAACAGGCATGAGCATGCCCTGATATGATGTACCGCAGCCTGAGGTTTCCTAACAAAAGCATCTTATTCAGAATTACAGTTCTTGTAGAATAACAATGATAGTTAGCATTTACATAAGACCTTAAGGTTTACAGATCATTTTATTCATGCTACCTCACTTGGGCATAGCAACAATCCTGGGAGGAAATGCTATTATTATCCTCATTTTAGAGATGAGGAAACTGAGGCAAAAGGAGGTCACTTGCTCAGAATCACATAGTTAATAAGTGTCTGAGGCTGGATTGGAACTCCCAATCCCAAACTTGCTTCGCTGAGCCACTAGCTTCCTAAGGTCCCTTTCAGGTCTGATTCCCCAATCCAAAGAACTCTCTGTGCCTCACTCAGTCCCCTCATTTTCAAAATGAACCTGATGACCTCTAAGAGCCCTTCCAAGAGTTGTGAACCAACTAGGGCACTCAAACCACTTAATTATGCAGAGACTTCTTCAGAGAACAAAAGTACCCAGACTTCCTTCAGTTCTCCCTCTGGGAAGAAACTTCCCCATCAACCAGCATTTAGAGAATGGAAAGAGAAACAAAGACTTCTAACTCAAGTAGTCACCTAAGGAACATCAATTAGCAAAAAAAAAAGTAGGCATTTACATATTTGTATATATATTTATAAATACATGTGAGTGTGGACATATGTAACATGTAAATGTATATATTCAGTCCTTTCAGTAGAAGATAATCTGTTTTTCACCAAGGGAAAGCTCACTTTATTTGAAAATCACACACACATATTTAATCTATATTATATAATATATAAAATAAATGAGAGAGAGGAGGGAGTGCATTCCAGGCTTTGGAGAGAGTCTGTGAAAAGGCAGAGAAACTGACTCTTACATAATATAAGTCTAGAAAACACTATATCAATTTCCTCTGAGTTTGAACCCCGGAATAATTTCAGATTGCAAGTGATTTGCAGAGTTACTTATAAAGCTGTCAGAGAGGGGACTCTGTGGGTCTAGAAGAATTCCTGTGGGATGTTCATTCGGCCAAGTCCTTCTACCCTGACTCCATTCCAATACCATACCAGGGCTGTTGCTACTCCCAAATGAGGCTAGGAACTCAAGAAGTACAGTCGACCCTAAGGCCATAACATTACAGCGCGGCGTACTTAAAAAGTGGCATTCCCTCCCCACTCTCAAACTCTACAAGTTGGAAAGCAGACTCCATTCTTCTGATAATTTTTTTCAGAATTTTAATGTTATGTTTTTTATAGGTTTCAGATGTTGAGTAATGATGTATTACATGCATAGAGTGGCATCTCGAAGAAATTCATCAGTGTTAGAAGAAGCAAATACCTTTCTCCATGATCACTGGGGGTGGTAGTGAGATGGAGGAGGGGTAACACCTTATTGCAGTAATATGCAAAGAATTCCAGTCTAAGCAGTCCAAATGAGCCTTGCATCACATCACTGTAGTTCTTGGCAAATCCTTCGGCTGCTTTAATTTTAACCAATTAGAAGAGGCAATCTCCTTCAGTTCAGAAGTATATTAAAAGATATCACATTCAAAGGCTGGACATGCACTCAATTAATTACTGGTGTCCCGCTAAAGGTCTACCATTAGCTATTGCCATGACAACCTTTGGTAGGCCTCAATCCACCTGTTGCAAGCTAGAAACAGCATTAGACAGTTGGTTCCTGCACTCGGCCTCCCTCTGGCCTGTGGGGAATTCGTACTAATTAGAATTAGTTGTCCTTCTGTAGTCCAGCTCCTGACACAAATGGCTTTCTGTAGCTTTTTGTTACACTTGAGGTCACAGACAAAATAGCCCATGCTATGTTTGAAACGAAGCAAGGCAATAGAAAAGGTTTTATGTAATTGGTTAATAGAGTTTAGCATTTTAACGAATATCTTCAGCATGGCTTTCCTGCACAGAATCATATTTGCTTTCTTCTCCTCTTCGCTGATAATTATTTAGGATCACATGTGATGTCATTTTAATATAGTTTGTTCAGGTATCATTAAACCACTGTCAGGCTTGGCTGCCTGTAGAACAAAATGAGTGACCTTTAAACATGATCAGTGCAAGCAGACCCGTGATGGGGGTGGTGTGCAGAAGGACAGACAGCAGCAGAGAAGAAAGAGACTAAGAGGAAAACTGAACTGAGTCTCAGATCAGATGAAATGAGAAGGGTGATGGAGCAGGCAGCCATCAAAGAAGATTATTGGGATTCCTCAGTTGATCAAACCACGGGAAGGCTGTGGCTCACAGACTCCATGACTCTGAGCCTCTTCTAACAGCAGGAAATGATAGGAAAAGAACTTAATAAAGATTTTTGGATATTATTGGTATTAATAATTCTTTAAGCTGACTTATGAGTCTTTAGATCAGGGGTTTTTAATATGAGAACTGCAAAAAAATATTAACAATAACTACCATTTATGTTGTTCAATCATGGCCAACTCTTCATGAGCCCATTTGGGGTTTTCTTGGCAAAGATATAGGAGTGTTTTGCCATTTTTCATTTTACAGATGAAGAAACTGAGATAAACAAGGTTAAGGGACTTGCCCAGGGTCATACAGTTAGTAAGTATCTGAGCCTGAATTTGAACTCAGGTCCTCTAGACTGCAGGACTGGTTCTCCATCCACTGCTCCACCTAGCTGCTCTATTATTATAGTCTGTTAAAGTTTGTGAAGTACTTTACCTATGTTATCTCATTTGATATGTCATTTCGAGATATTTTGGTAACTTTATTTCAATACAATTGCAATCCTGTGCATTTTATTTTATGCATTTAAAAACACTCCAAGAAAGGTCCCATAGACTTCAACAGACTGACAAGGTTCATAATGCAAAAAAAAAAAAAAAGTGGTAAACAATCATTATTTTAGAAATAAGATTATGAATTTAAAGCCAGAAGAGACCCCAAAGGCCATCTCACTCAACCCTGTCCTTTTGCATCTGAGGAAACTGAGATGCAAGGAAGTTTAGTGACTTGCCCAAGGTCACATCCCAGGTTCTGTGACCACAGGACCAATAGTCTCATCTCTCTGTAATTCAATGGATGAAGAGGTACCTGCCTTATACATCACCTCCTACTAAATCAAGATATAAGCTTTCATCATTGGGGCAACAGAGGGTGAGAAGCAAAGTATCCAAGGTCTTTGATGAATAGATTCAGAACCATTTTAGTTATTTTTGGAAATGGCAGAACTCCAAGGTACATAGGAAGTGCTCTCGCCTAAGGAATTCCAGTTAATATTTTCACAGGGCTGGCAGATTGGAGTCTATAGGGCTTCTCGCTTTGTGTAGGGAAAGAAACAAGATCTCATCTGGCCCCTTTCCACTTTGCTCTTGGCACCCAACTCTCTAAGAATCGATAAGATATTTGTTCTTACTTATATATAAAGCTAGGTGACAAAGTAGATAGAAAACTGGACTTGGAGTCAGAAAGACCTCAATCCAAATTCCAACCCAAATATTTTGCTGAGTGATCCTGGGAAGGTCATTTAACTCCTTTCAGCCTCAGTTTCCTCATCTGTAAAATGGGGACAATAATAGCCCTGACTTCACAGAGTTTTCATGAAAATCAAATTAAATAACATATGGAAAGTACATACCTTACATCCATAAATGCTAACTATCATGACATCATCATTCCTATCATAATGAATTCCTCTAGCCAGTATGGCTTCCTAGGTATCTATCTTTATGTTCATGAACATCTAAGATATAAATACTATCTTGAGTAAGAGTGCCCTGAGAGGCAGTATGTTATAGCAGATAGAAAGTCAATCTAAATATCAAAGATTTCGGTTCAAGTTCTTCCTCTAAGGCACACTGGCTGTGTGGGGCCCTAAGCAAGTCTCCTTAACCTCTCAATACGCCTAGGTACCTGTCCAAGACCATTAGTTGTTGTTCAGTCATTTCAGTTATATCTGACTCACTGTGACCCCATTTGGAGTTTTCTTGACAAGGATACTCCAGTGGTTTGCCATTTCCTTCTCCAGCTCATTTTACAGATGAGGAAACTGAGGCAAATCTAGTTAAGTGACTTGCCCTGGGTCACACAGCTAGAAAGTGTCTGAAGCCAGATCTGATAGAAAAGGTACTAATCTGTATTAGTAGAGAAAGTTTCTCACTGAGAATTCCCTGCACCAATCCTAGCTCTTTAAAAAATAAAAAAGAGTGAACTAATTAAAGGTTTGTATTCCAGGCAGATGGCTTCTGATATATGTAAGTTGTTTTGAAAACCAATGTTTACTTTTTCATTAATAAGAAAATGTAAATAGTTTTTTTTTTTTAATAAGGTTCCAGCCCACATCCCATATTCATTCTCCAACCTTCCATATCAAGCTCCTGTTCTTCAGCATGGGCCCAAGGCCAAGAACCAACATCTCTCTTCCTTTCACTGTCTCTGAATCTGAATTCTACCGCGATAAGAGACACTTCAAAAAGCCTAAAATAGACAGAATTAGGAATGTCTGAGCCAAGGTAGGACCTAGCTACACAAAGATAAGCCAGAACTGCCTTGGTGATGGTATTAAACGTGAAATATATAAATGTAAAATATGCAAAAGAAGATATCTAAAAAAAAAAAAAAACGAAGCTTTTAAAGATACATTTTAATTGTGAAAATTCACTACCTTTTTCAGAAATCTTTTTTTTTATCATTTTATCTGAGAACCAGTGTGGAATAGTGCTTAGAAGGCCAATCTTGGTATCAGAAATCAGTCAAAAGCCATTGAGGATTTACTAAGTGCCTACTATGTGCTAGGATCTGACATTACAACAGATGGAACAATCTCTCTTCTCCAGGAGCATACAGGCATACCTATGTGCAAATTCAGTAGGGGAAACAGCTCTGGCTTTAGATTTGGAGAATCTCGGTTAAAATTCTGCCTCTCACAGTGACCATTTGTATACCCCTAGGCAAGGCAGTGGATCTCAGTTTCTTTACCTGTAAAATAGGGGAATTGGCCTAGATGGCCCCTAAGGTCTCTTCCTTCTGTGATTCTTGTCATCCCAAGAACTAGGCGACCTTGGGTATGTCACTTAACCTCATAGTGCCCCCAGGGCCTCTCTAAGACTCTAAGTTACAGATAAGTTAATGTTCTACATTAGTGGAAGGAGTTTCCATACCTGAATTTCCCACATGATTTCAATAAAAGGTTCAAATGTGGGAGTGGGGTGGGAAACAGAGAACAACGGCTCTCAGCATAAACAAAAGCCTTTAAAACTTCCCAAAACAAATTCTAAAACATTCACCGTCTAGCTATGAACCTTACCATTCTTTTTGTGTACTGGGTGACTTAATATTTGTTTATTTATTTGATTTCTTTTCCAGTTGCATCCTTTGCTAAAAGCTATGGGGAGGAAGTATAATAAAGCCATCCATTAAAGTATTTAAAATAGATAACACAATAATAATAATAATAATAGCACAAGTGAAACTTAGCCACATAGCACAGTATAAATAGCGGCGCCCCTCCAGCTGAGTAGGCCAGATTAAAAAGTTAATAAGCTTTTGCAAGATAGTGACAAGCAGCGCATTCCACAGAAACATCCCCCTCCACCGACTCTCCAAAGCCTAATGGTTATTAGGGACACATCATTTGATCTTAAGTGTGTATAGGGAGAGAGCTGATCACTTAGTGCTGAGACTCTGTGGGGAAAGAACCCAGTGCTGTGTATCTACGGTGCGTCTTTTCTGAGTGCTACTGATTCAGAGAAGAATCCACAGACATTCATTCTGGTTTGTTTTCTACCATATGTCTGGTTATCATGGGAGAGTGTCAATACAGTTTGACATTCTATCCTTATCGCTTCCTTTCTTGAGGTTCTAAGTGGGAAACACATGACTGACTGACTACAGCTAGAAGAAACCACTGTAAACGCTAGTGTAGCCCCTCAATTACCTACTGCTGCTTCTGTTATCACCCAGACAATCCAGAGGGACAGAGGTACTAGTGCGGTTGATAATGGAGGCAGAGGCAAAGTCAAGGGGGAGTTGGTCCTGACCAGAGTTGGACCTCAATTTCCAGGCTATCTGGGTCCTTGCTGGACAGGGAATTGTCTTATTTGGATCCCTTTATCTGGATCAGATAAATGCCTCGTAGCAGAGATTCATAGTAACCTGAATGACTTCCTCATTTTGATGAATATATGACTTCTCAAGGGGCCACATCTCTGATTTAAGATTGGGAGAGGCCAAAAGCCATGTGGCACATTCCATTAACCAAGAGTCACATTTGGGCCCCTCTTAAGTTAATGATTGTCTCTTCCCTTAAACTTCCTCTTTGTTTATAGTGTTCCAGAACCTCAGAACAGCCACATAGAGAGAAAGAGGTGAGAGAGAGGAGGTTACAGTGATTGAGAGTTGGTTCTAAGGCCTGGTGTCTCACCCTATAGTTAATCTTTTCGATATGACCTTTCTCATTTCTTTTTTTTTCTTAAGCCACAGAGGCACTTTTCCGAAAAATCATGTGTTGCAAGGAGCCCCAAAGCAAGTGTAAAAGAGAGAATAAAATCATTTGTCAAAATTGTGTGAATTTGTAATTCATAATAGGCAACAGGCAATTTAAGGAAATAGTTTTCTGCTACTGACACCGCTGTCAAAATAAATGTGAGGAAGATAATTATAGTAATTAACAAAATAGTTAATTACATTTTGTCATGAGATAAGGTTCAGTTTGATTTCTGATTAGGAGATCAATACCAAATTCTTTCTTCTTCATAATTGATTGTTATTATAAGCTTAGGCTAAGGATTACAGATCAGTTTCCCAACCATGGCCCTTCCTCGAGAAAACATTACGTCAGTTCCAAGTTGCCTTGCTCTCCAAATCTGCAACTCCCTCCAGCTCTCACCAACGAAAGTTTTATGTTCGACTTCACCATGCCAAACGCAAAGTTTTAGAGCGCTAAGTAAGACATATTTTTCTGATGAAAGCATTCGCTTCCCTGCTGGAAAAATAATGCTTTTCAAAGAATTTCGCATCTGGAGAACTCCTCGGTTCTGTTAGTCCCAGAACTCCATGACCCAGCAGCAAATGAAATCCAACAGCCAAATGAATAAATAGAGAGAATATTCAGTACCTTTGGCCTGAGTCTATCACTTATGGCACCCCTTAGTCAACATGAAGCCAGCAGAGAAACTGGCATTCCTCAGGGATAATTATCTCAGAGGTGAGGAGATGTCTCTCCGTGTGTGTTTGTGTGTGCCCATTTGTCTGTTGTGGTACTTTTGGCGTCCATTTAGCCTACACTGAAGGTCCAAAAACATTATAAATGGGCTGGGAGGAAACACATAGGCTTCATTTCTTTAGTAATTGAAGCAATTAGATAACCTCTCTCTTGGATGCTGATAGCGTTACTCATTAAGTTCCACTGTGCTTACAATCGTTTTCTGCCAACTGTAACCTTAAAAAAGAAGATCGATGTAAGGCTTTATAATGATGGAAGATTGCTTTGAGAGTGGGGAATACTGTTCCTTTGTACATTTCCCTTCTACACCAACCATATCAAGAGAGAGCTTGTTTCCTCAGTAGGAAAAACCTTGTCTCCATCTTTGCCAGGATGAAGGCTGCCAATGCTTCCCTTCACGAGGGCAGGGACCTCAGAATTGAAGGTGGGGACAACTTAATTTTCATTTGTTGGAAAACAGGAATAGGAAAAAGAGGAGGACGGAGCAAGAAGATATTGGCTTTGGTTTGTTTCTTTTTCCCACTTCTAAGCATTCATTCATCATCTCTTTCCTCACTTCCAGCATAGATGCATTCCACCACCACCCATCCATTATCCTCTCCTGCCACTTGACTACTTAGTGGCCACTTCCTCCAGGGTCCTGATGAGCTCAGGTTCTGGGGTTGCCATCTCAAGAAATACTCATGTTCTATGGCCCAGCCTGCTTATTATTATCTCCTATGGATTTCCCATTTATATTTACAAGCAACAGGATAGTGATAATCCATCAACTCTTTGTCCAGGGTCTTCAGATGCTTTGGAATCCTTTTTTCAGGTTTTTTTCTTTTTTTTCCCAAGGAATGATAAATTCAAGTAGATTTCTTGAGTCTGTTAACCATTGCTTTTTGAGAGAACAAGTCAGTGTTCAGTGAGTGGATAGATTATAGTTCCTGAAGTCAGGGCTTGATGTTGTAACCTGACTCTGCTATTTACTACTGGCATGGCCTTGAGCAAGTCACTTCATCTCTGGGTCTCCATTCCTTGTGGTCAAAAGAAGGAAATTATACTAAATGACTGCTAAGTCCCTTCCAGCTCTAAGTCTCTGATCCAATCCTTTATATCCTCTCCTAGCCATCTTGAAATCAGACAACAAGGGCTTGAGAACCAGAAGAGACTGACACAGGCACAAGAAACCCCTTGCTTCTCTGTAACTGTGCTCCCTTGATGCTTCACTATCCAATCCATAGTGAAATTTTGTCATTTCTCCATCCCATATGTGTCCCCTTCTCTCCAGCCATTTCAACCATCTTTTACCCGGGATATTTACAATAGAATTCAAATCGGTTGCCCTACCTCGAGTCTCCCCCCATTGCTATCTGTCTTCTACTTCACTGCCAAAGTTATTTTTCTATAGCTTGGGCTTGACCATGTCACCCCTCCTCCTGCTTGATAGACTCCAATGGCTCCCTATTACCTCTGGGATCAAATCCCTTCCCCCAGCTTTTTTGGTATTTAAAAGTTCTCCATAACATGGTCTGTTCCTATATTTCTAGTCTACTTAGATCTTAACCAACTACACACAGTCTGGGATGTAGTTACTCTGGCCTTCTTGTACCTGCTCTCACAAGATACCCCAACTCCCATTTCTATGTTATTCTACTTACTGACCCCATCCCTGGGAAGTAGGGCTTCCCTGGGAGTTTCTTTTGCTTCTTTCAAGATCTAGCTCAAATCTCACCCAATGCAGAAGCCTTTCCTGGTTCCCACATACTAATGCCTTCCCCTTTCAGATTGCCTTCCACTTCCTATGTATAAATCTTAAATATTCCTTCTTACTTATACATAATCTCCTCTATTAGAATATAAGCTCCTTGAGGGCAAAGCATTTTTTACCTTCCTTTGTATCCCTTCAAACTTTGTAGAGTGTCTGGTACATAAAAGTGCCTAATAAATGCTTGTTTTCTGAGTGACAATTCATTTCACATGCCCCCTCCATGTGAATGCCTTCCTAGAAATGAATGAATGAAAAACCATTTATTATGCTCTTGCTATTTGCCACATCACACACACAACACTCCATCTCTTGCCTCCATGCCATTGTAATGGCTTTTCCCAATGCCTGGAAGGCTCTCCCTCCTTGCCTCAGCTTCTGAGTTTTCTTGGCATCTTGAAGACACAACTGAAATCCCACCTTGTGTAACTAATACCTTTTAGAAGGTCTTTCTTGCTCCCCTGCCTGCAAGTGACTTTCCCTCTTAGATCCCTCAACACTTAGCACAATTTCTGGCTCATAGTAAGTGTTTAATGTAGAATGACTATCTGATTGATAAGAATTGTTGTAAGTGCTGGGAATGACTGTTGGTAACAGGGTCTTTGATGTTTTTTTTTTAATCTTGGAGTTCATGGCCTTGAACTTTGGGGTCTTGACTTTGGTACAACTCCCTCCCCTTTGAGATTCTGTCTTGCCTTTGGGTGTTAAGTAACTATCTCTAATTGTTCTCTATTTGGCCAATAAAAGAAAATTATTTGAGTAAGTGAATTAAAAGTCAGCTCACTCAAAGGGTAGTGAGAAAGCAGGTAGTCTGAGTATATAAGCTTCTTTGCACTGTAAACAAGGAATTATGAAGGAGGAGCAATGTCAAAGATGCTATCAAAGAGATTTATGATTGAAAAAAGAAGGTGGGGTGGTCATGCAGTGAGAGTGAGGGCAGAGCAGTCTGTGGGTTCATCCTCCATCACTCAAAAGCATTTAGTCAGAGCTGACTATGTTCTAGGCACTGTTCCTTCTGTCAAAAGAACTTGAGGAAACCCACCTCACCCCTTAATCGGAATGAATCTCCTGTGGTAAGAGGGTACAGACCAGTATTAGAAACTATAGTCTATGGGCCATATGCAATCTGTTTTATATGTCCAGTGAGCTATGAATGGATTCTACATTTTTAAATTAAGTTTTATTGTATTTAAACATGTAAAAACCAGTGTAGGCTAGGTATCATACAAAAAAAAAGAGGTCAGCCAGTCGGGCTTTCTGGCCATAGTTTGCCAATCGGTGGCACAGACAAGAGTCACCCAGGATAGGGAGGCATGCCCAGGTTGTAATACCCAAACATTGAAAGGCATGCTAATGAGATCATAGAACCTTTGGAGGACTGGAATGATTAATGAATAATGGATTGAGTTAATGGCAGGTTCAACATTGAGATTGCCCAATAAGAGTGGGTCTTGGTTTTAAGTGACACCTACCTACCACATTGGACAAACTGGCTTCTAAGGTCCCTTTGAGGGATCCACTTAAAATTCTATGACTCTGGAACAGAAAATATGAGTTTCAGGGAAGGTAAGCAAGAAGGCTGTGAAACCAGTCTTGTGGATAAGCCTTTAAAGTGGTTCTCCTTCTAAGTTACTAAAACAGAGGCTCTTGCTTTGGGGTTGACAACAATCACCACATTCCTCTGCCTACTCCTTCCATCTTGGCCCCAGCATGCTTTGGACTTCTTTTCCCAAATGCCCCCTTAACTTATGTGTTGAGCAGCTGGGAGGCTTGGGCTGGGCAGACCTACTTACAAAGAACTCAGGAAAAACACTCAAAGATCCAACACTCTTTGCTGGCACCAGCTTCATTTCCTTGTTGTTGTTTTTCTGGCCCTAAAAAGCAAATTCCTTGCAAGTGCTCTAAGACCAGAGACTTGTCAATGCTGAACAAATGTTATTTTAAATGCCAGAATGATAATAATTTAATCAAATCGGATTAACTTTTCAGAACTTTATTGGTCCTTTCACTCGAAAATAGGGATATAAATGTTTTTGTTTCTATTTTCTTAGTGAAGAAAGATAAAGGAACTCCATATTGAAGGACCAGCCCCTTCTGTAACCCCCACCCCACTTTAAGGTATCAGCTCAGCAAATACTCTACCAACTTGCCCTCATCCCTAATGTGATCTTAAGACTTAAAGAAAATGCAAAGCAGACTTTCCCAAAAGAAATGATTGTTGACTCTTTAGAACAGGGGTTCTTATACTTTTTGTGTGTCACAGAGCCCCCTGGCAATCTGGCGAAACCTATAGACCACTCCTCAGAATAATGTTTCAAATGCAGAAAAGAAATGACATTTGATTTCAAAGAAAACTAATTATATTAAAATATAATTATCAGAATTCTTAATAAAAAATATTAAGTTCACACAGTCCCCAGGTTAAGATCCCCTGCTCTAGGGGGCTGAGTCAAGATGGCGGAGTAGAAACAGCTCATCCAAGCCACTCTGCCCCAAGATTCCCCCCAAACTATGTAAAAGGGGTCTCTGAACAACTTCTGGAGCCCCAGCACCCATAGAACGACACAGAGAAGCTAACCTCCCACTGAGGACAGCCCAGCAGCCCTGCAGGAAGGACCAGCGCAGCGGTCTGGGACCTGGCAGCGCACGGCACACAGAGGGCAGGAGCCGAGCCAAGCCCAGGTCCGTGTGAGCCGAGGTTTTAGCCCCAGGGCGGCAGGGCCAGCAGCCGGCTGGAGGAACCCCAGAACACCAGGAGCTGTGGCGACTCGAGAATTATCAACATAGACATGCCTAGGACAAAGTAAGAGGTTAGTGTCCTATGGACTTTGGGTCCGGTATTTAGGGAATGCGTCGGCTCCCTCCCCTGGGGACTAGAAGCCTCTGAGGACAAACGCCATTTTGTAGTTTTCAAAGGCAGCTCCAGCTCCCAGCCAGCAATTAATTGTAGGGAGATCCAGCAATCAGCTCTTGCTTTAACCTCCCTGGATCTGGATTGTGATCTAGGGTGGAAGTCGTGGGTGGGTTTACAACTTGCCAGAAACGGAAGTTGCCCCCCACACGTTCAGGACGAAAATTCCTCTGTCTGGCCTTAAAGCCATAGTGTGTCAACAAGCCCAAAAGTCAAGTAATTAAGTGGCAACATGCCAAGGCAAAGGAAACAGAAAAATGCAACCCTAGACTCCTATTTTGGGGGCATAGAGCAGGAAAAAGGACTGTGAGGTCAGAAGTCCTGCTCCAAAAGCACCAGGGGAAAACATAAGGGGATTGCAGGGCATAGAGGACCTTAAAAAGGACTTTAAAAATCAAATAAGAGAAGTGGAGGAAAAATTGGAAAGAGAAATGAGAAGGATGCAGGAAAAGTATGAAATGAGGGTCAACAGCCTGACTGAGGAAAACAACACCTTAAGAAATAGACTGACTCAAATGGCAAAGGAGGCCCAAAAGGGCAATGAGGAGAAGAATGCCTTAAAAATTCGAATTTGCCAGATGGAAAAAGAATCTCAAAAGCTCACTGAGGAGATTCATTCTTTCAGAGTTAGACTGGAGCAAATGGAAGCTAATGACTTTATGAGAAATCAAGATGTTGTTAAGCAGATCCAAACAAATGAAAGATTAGAAGGCAATGTGAAATATCTCATGGGAAAAACCACTGACCTGGAAAATAGATCCAGGAGAGACAATTTAAAAAATTATTGGACTACCTGAAAGCCATGATCAAGGAAAGAACCTAGAAATCACCCTTCAAGAAATCCTCAAGGAAAACTGCCCTGATGTTTTAGATCCAGAGGGCAAAATAGAGGTTGAAAGAATCCACTGATCACCTCCTGAAAAAGATCCCTAAAAGAAAACTCCCAGGAATATTATAGCCAGGTTCCAGAATCCCCAGATCAAGGAGAAAATACTCCAAGCAGCCAGGAAGCAACAATTTCAATATTGTGGAAACACAATCAGAATAGCCCAGGACCTGGCAGCTTCTACACTGAGGGATCAGAGGGCATGGAATATGATATTCCAGAGGGCAAAAGAACTGGGAATGAACCTAAGGGTCACCTACCCAGCAAAACTGAGTATTTTGTTTCAGGGGAAAATATGGTCATTCAGTGGAATAGAAGACTTTCAAGCATTCTTGAGGAAAAACCAGAATTGAATAGAAAATTTGACATCCAGACACAAGAAGGAAGAGATGCCTGAGAAGGTAATCAGGGAAAAGAAATCAAAAGGAACTTATCAAAGTTGAACTATTTACATTCCTATATGGAAAAGCAATAACTGTGACTGATGATATCTTCTCACTATGAAAATAATGGAAGAAGGGTGTGTGGTCATATGAATACATATGTGAATGTGTGTGTATATGGTTACAGTTATATATGGATAGAGGGCATAGGTTGAATTTGTTGGGAAGGGAGAATACTCAAGGGATGAAATTATGAGGTGAGAGAGGAAAGTGGCAAGAGGAGATGGGAGAGACAGGGTAGGGTAAACTATCCCATGTAGAAGAAGCAAGGGGAAGTGGTTTCAAAAGAGGGGAAGAATAAGGAAGGCTAAAAAGGCAAAACCACATTCACATTGAATTTGGTTCAGGGAGAAAATGACATACATACTAAATGGGATATCTCAACCTGCAGCAGGATAGGGGGAAGGGGGATGAGAGGAGGGATGATGGATGGGAGGGCATCCTTGGGGGTGAGGGGAGGTTGGAAGTACCCACTATAGAAGAGGGACAGGATCATGTAGGGAATGGACCAGGTGGGGGGTGGGATGAGTGGGAGGGAATTATAAGCAGCCTTGTACACTATATCTACTATGATAATGTTTTGCATAGCTAGACATGTACAACATATACCAAATTACTTATCTCCCAAGAGGGAATGGGTGACAAGGGAGGAAGGAAATGGATCTGAAATTCGAGGTCGTAACATTAAATGTTTCAAATATATATAAATACTATTATTAATACTCTTGCTTGTAATAGGGAGATAAGATGTGCAGGCATTGGGATGCAAAGACTCACCTTCCTCTAATGGAAAAGTCGATGGGGGTATGGGAGAAGGTATGGGAGAGAGCAGATTGAAGGAAGCGATATCTTGTGGGACTGCTATTCTGGGAGGTTGGGTAGGGGAATAATGGGGGGAAAATGATTGTAACTCAAAATCTGGTGGAAATGAATGATGTAAAACAGAAGTTAATAAAGCATTTGTTTAAAAAAAAAAGATCCCCTGCTCTAAACTCAAATTATAGCCCTTCTATTTAGAACTTAAGCGACCTTGGACAAGTCACTTAATGTTTGTGAGCCTCAGTTTCCTTGTCTGTAAAATCAGAGACTTGGGGTGCATGACTTTTGAGGTCCCTTACAGCTCTATAAATGTATTCTTATGATCCATCAGTTAATGCTGTACAGTGGAAAGAATTCTGGATTCAAAGTCAGAGAACCTGGTTTCAAATTCTAGACTTGCCACTTACTGCCCCTGTGACTTAAGGCAAGTCAGTTAATGTCTCCAGGCCTGTTTCTGCATGAGTAAAATGAGAGCATTGGTCCAGATGGCTGTAGGGTCCCTCTTCTATCTAAGATTGGCATGTAATGTACCCTGCTCCTCCCATTCATCTAAGCCTGAACCAAGGTCATTACTTATGCTATGCCTGAAGGGTAAAGAGATTAGATATTAAGAGTACACAGCCTACTCCTGTGGTTCTCTTCCACCTACCTCCCCCAGCTCTGGGAGCTGCTACCAACAGCCCTCTCCATTCATCCCTCCAGCCTGCCTCCAGATTTGTGTCTGGGGCTCCAGAAAATCACCAATAACCACACCATCGTCCCCTCTCTTTTAGGTGCTCTCCGGCCCTCTCATGAAGCCCATTCCTGAATCTTTACTTCAGGGCGTCTGAAGTGGTCCCTCTGGACAGAGTTCTGATCAGGTCAAAACCTCAGTGCTGTGACTGGTCTCAGAATCACCTCGAGGAGGATGGCAATGCCCAGAATTGCTTTGTGTGTCCTCCAGCTCTGATTTCTGGAGCCTTCCTCATTCCATCATTCTGCCTCCATTCCCTTTGCAGGTTCAATCTTGTTCTTATCTCCCTTGCTTTTGCAAACTGAAGCCTGCCTCTTCCTAGGCCTCCTCCCCTTGTAAATTTAATTCACCAATTCAACAAATATTTATTAAGTATCCATTATGCGCAAGGCATTGTAATAGGCCCTAGGGATACCGAGAGGAATATTTTTTAATAACGTGATGCCTTTTTATTAGATCAGAGGAAATTTGAAATCAAAGCCAATCCCAAGTACCAAATGCACAGAAATCAAGCAAGACAGCAGCACCCTTGCCCTGGGAATACGAAATAGTAAAAATTGACAGCGAGGTTCTTTCAAACTACTGAATGAGAAAAGAATGGTGGTGACGGTAGGCAAGATTATTCCTTCTATTAATAATATCAGTGGTAGGGGTCAGATGGGTGGAGCAGTGAATAGAGCACTGGCCCTAGAGTCAGGAGGCCCTGAGTCACTTAACCCCAATTGCTCTACCTTCCCCCCTCCAAAAAAAAAAAAGGCTAATAATAATAATAATATCAACGGCATAAATACTGATAATGATCAGTGCCAGTGAGTGCTTTAAACGAAAGATGTCAAACACATACCATAACACTCCTGAGGGCCACCTGGACCAGATTAAAATACAATTGGGAAATATTTAATAAAAACAAATAAAAATACAATAAAACATGGGGAATGTTAATATGTGGTTTTCCCAAGGATCCTTATATAATGGCCCTCATTTTGATTTGAGATAACACTACTTTAAGATATTCACAAAGAACTTTGGACATATTCTCTCATCTGAGGCTTGCCAATAGCTGCTCTTGTTATACACATTTTAAAGATGAGAGGTAGTATGGTATGGTGGCAAGGGAGTAGCCTTGAATCCTAGAAGACTGGGTATATATGTCTTGCCCTGTCACATACTAGCTATGTGACCCTGGGCAAGTCACTTAACTTTTCTGCTCTGGTCTCTAGAAGGCTATAAAATGTAAAGAATGTGCTGACCTACTGTGTTATTGAGAGTCTCTTCACTTTGGAGTTTCAGATATAAATGAAATCACCAGGAGTCTAATTCCTTTCTTTTATAGATAAGGAAGCAAGTTCAGAGAGGGGTTACCTGACTAGTGATTTAAAGTTAGAGTTTCTATACTCTAAGTACAGGGCTCTGTAATAACAATAATCTCTCAGAAAATGCTGACATTTCAGTAGTGCTTCGTGGTCACAAAGAGCTTCATATGCTTTTTCTCATGGAATCCTCATCCAAGACCTGAGAGGTCTGTAGTTTCTTATTAATGCCATCCCTACCACCACAACCACTGCCACCAACCACCATTCTATAAGGAGACTTGTAGTCTCACCCAAGGTCAGACAGCTAGCTAGTAAGCAGAACGATGTTCTGATTGGGAATCTCTCCATCTTTTTCCTATACCACACTGCCTCCAAGTTATCAACTCTCCCCCAAATCCAGTCCGAAGGAGAAGGTGACTAGCAAGTTTATTTACACTCTGAAAAAAAAAAGAAAGCACTGCCAATCCCAATTTATCAGTTACTGTCCTGTGACAATTTATTCCTTGTTCACCGTTAGAAGCCAGAAGTTACATAGAAACGCATGATTGGTGATAGCTTCTCTATTTCAATATGGTATAATAGAGATAACACAGGGCCCAAAAGCTCTGCAACCGCCTTTTTGCGGGCTTTGTCTCTTTTCATTACTCTATCAGAATATTCATTTAATATAATCCAAAAAAGCAAGGTAATTGCTTCACTTATCGGCTATCATCGCACTCGCATACTTATCGTGTCAAAATTATTTATGTGGATGGACCAGGTTGATCTCACTGCATTCAGAAGCTTAAAATTTGAATAACTGTTCTGCCAGTTAGGTTACAGAAAACTGCTGTATAAGCAATGAGGTTCTATCTGGATCTTGATGGGGTGGGGGAGCTGAATACATACCCCCATCTAATGATCAGGCCCTTTACCAGCTTTGGAACAGGGGACTTCCAGCATGATTCCTTCACCAAAGGGCTAACTTAACTAAATCAGAACAAAAAAAGTATACAGGACAGTCTGGGAATCTGGTCTCATGGGGCTAGTAAGGCAAGGGACAAGAGAAAGGAAACTCACTGGACTCTGCCTTTCTCTTAACTTTCTAGACCTTCTGTCAACACGGCACTGCTCCATTATTAAGATAGACAAGGCAAAAACACTCTGCCTACTCATTTCCCCTCCCTCTTTCATTTGGATTTTAGGGTTGAGGATTCCACTGTTCTCCTCTCCAATTTTTAATCATTAGTCAACAATTAAGTATTTTCCCAATTTAAAGATACATCAAAGAGAGAAATTATTGTACGTTTTCAAGTCAGGGAAGAAACATTGATTTTCCTCCAAAATAGTTTGTTGGATAAATGCAGTTTTGTGTAGTTAGGCTTCCTCCTTTTCCCTTTTCCCCTCCCTCTTTCTCTTCTTTACTTTCCTTTCTTCTACTTTTCTTCCCTTTCCCAACTTTTCTTTCCCTTACTTCTCCTTTCCCCTCTTTCCTCTTCCCTTCCCCTCTTCTCCCTTTTCCTTTCTTTTCTTTTCTGTCCCTTCCTTCCCCATTCTCCTCTCTCTTCTTCCTTTCCCTTTCCTTTCCTTTCCTTTTTTTTAAAAAAAACTTAGTAAGCAACAAATATTTCTTCAAAGCCGGAGTTCACAGCCAGACCGAGCTGCTATATTAGCAGAGAATAGGCATCACTGAGCTAAGTGTTCCCTTCCAACTCTTCTTAGGTCTGATGCATAGACCTGAGAACCAAATTGGGAAATCACTAGTTTTTGAGATTCCAAACCCCTCAAAACTGACTCAGGACTTTCTCCTGCAGGGTTTGAAGGGTCATCATCATTCAAAGAGATCGCCCATGTCCAACCAGGCACGCTTTCACCCTAGTGTTATTTTTATATGCCTGGAGTAGATAGATTATTATTTTTATGTGTGTTTGTTTTTGTTTTTTGCTTTTTGAAGGGCAATTGGGGTTAAGTGACTTGCCCAAAGTCCCACAGCTAGTAAGTATGTCAAATGTCTGAGGTCGGATTTGAACTCAGGTCCTCCTGACTCCGGGCCGGTGCTCTATTCACTGTGCTACCTAGCCACCCCAACCGATAGATTATTCTTGTTACTGCATTGCAGGATTTCTCAGACCATCCAAAACTGCTCAGTAGATCATGGGTTTTGTTTTGTTTTGTTATTGCTGGTTTGGTTGTGTGTTTTTTTTTTTAATAAACCATTTCCACAAATACCTAACATCTGTAAAAGAGATTTAACTGGAATAATGGTAAAATTAATTTTCCTAATGTTTAACCCATCTCCTCTGTTGCAATGTGACTTTTCATCTCTCAGTGGTAAAGCTACCATGTTGGATGTACCTGGAAGAGAATTCCTGGGTTCAGTTCTAGGATTCATGTGGCTATAATGGCATTTAAAGAAAATACATTGTGCTAGCCTGCTGGAGGATTAACACTATAAAACTTAGAATCCAGAACAAAATAGACATGTTTTGAGCAGTGGTACAAGTCATTAGCACAAAACTCAGTATCCTCCCCTAAATTCGAATGCATATGCAAAAAATATTACTAAGTATCTACCTTGTACCAGACGTTATACTAAGTATAAGGGATACAAAAACAGAAATAAAAGATAGTGTCAGGCCTGGAAGGAGTTTACATTCTAATGGGGAGGATACAACATATACCCAGAAAAAACAACTTTAAATAAAATCATGCCAAATAGTTTGTGGCTTCTCTTTCCTCCCCCTCCCCCACCCCCAGACCAAGGCCTAGAATGTCCTCTTCTCATCTCTGCTTCTCATAATCATTGACTTTATTAAAGAGTTAGCTCAAATCCACCTTCTGCAGGAGACCTCTCCAGGATTCCTCCACTGTTAATGTCTTTCTTTCAAAGCTGACCTTTCAACTCTTCTGTATCTAGTGTATAGCTTCTTATGTTCATGCTGCATCCCCCCATTAGACTCCAAGCTCCTTGAGAGCAGGGACTGATTTTACTTTGTCATTGTAGCCTCAGGATTTAGCACTGTGCCTGCTGATCGATTGATTGGCTGAAAGTTTAGGACTGAGAGAATCAGGAAAGGTCTGGTACAGTATTGAAAAGTTGCTCATCATTCATGGCCAACAGGATGTTAGCCCCTTGAGGACAGGGATGATTTCATTTTTGTTTCTTTAAACCCAGAGTCTTGCACTGAATCAGACACATGACAGGTCAATCAGCCAATCAATAAACAAGTATTAACCTCCTACTACATGCCTTGAATTTCCTAAGCACTGAGTAGTTAATAAGTCCTCATTGATTGGTTCATTGATAACAGTGAAATCCCATTTTGCCCATGCAGGCTCCTGTCATCATGCAAGCCTGACGTCATTTCTATCTCCTCTAAACTTCCATAACTCTTTCTGTCGCTCAGGTGGAAAGTCTTATACTAGCTTGCATTGGATTTCATCATGTACACATCTCCACAACTAGACTATAAATTTCTAGAGGTCAGAGACCCTGAGTCATGATCTTCCTTGTTTAACACAGAAGGAAAAAAGTTCACATGGTGTCTTGCATATATTAAATGCTCATAAATATTCATTGAATGAATGAATGAATAACAATTATTTAATAACTGCATAGTGTAAGGGAAAATGTGTTGGCTTTGTAGTTAAAGGACCTGTGTTCAAACCACAGGTCTGACACTGCTGGTGTGACCTTGGATGAGTTGTATCACCTCTCTAGGACTCAGTTTCTCCATTTGTAAAGTGAATGGGTTGGGGTAGATGACCCAGCTCCAAGACTATGATCCTATGAACTTCTTGAAAAGGTATCATGTTGTAGTGAATAGACTTTGGGGTCTAGAGTCAAGATCACCTAGGTTCCAATACCTAGCTGTTTGATACCCATAACATTAGTCTTAGCTCTCTCAAGACTGATCTGCTAGGCATGGATGGTTTGCTATAGGATCTGAGTTGGTAGAGGGAGTTCCCAACTTAGAGATTTCTATGCCACCAAAATCCCCTCCATGTTCCTTACAGAGTTTTAGATTACTCTCCCAGTTGCTCCCCCTCACTCAGGTTCAACAAATGTGACCCTTCCTGAACACCGTGTACTTATGACCAAGCTTAGCCTCAGAGAAGAGTGCATTGACTACTGGGCCATAGATCTGAGATTTAAAGGTCATCTGTCTAGTCTAGTGCCTGCACTAGTCATTGCACGTGAGGAGACAGAAGCCCAGAAAGATTATATGGATTGCCCCAAATCACAGTCATGTGAAAAGCAAATGGCAGAACTAGACTTGGCTCTAGATCCCTGGGAGAGGAGGGGTATAAACAGAAAGGAAAATTATGTAAAAACAAAACAATAAAAATAAGGTTTTGAAAATATAGCATTCAACTGTCTTCCTAGTTTAGGTCTTCAACATTCTTCCCCAAATATTCATATCATGAGACCCAAATTGGAATTTGAGGGGAAAAGAGGTAGAATCATTGCCCAATACATGTAGAGTAGCTGCACTGAATTGTTGAGCAAAGAACTTTGATAATCCCAAAATGTAATTTCTTTCTTGTGAATGTAATGTAGAGCTAAAGGGTATGGTTGAGGTCATCTAGTCAAAACCCTAATTTTACAGATGGGGAAACCAAGGCCCAAAGAGTATAAGTGATTTGTCCACGGTCACACACAGTAAATGACAAGATTCAAACCCAAGTCCTTTGATTCCAAATCCAACATGCTTCCCACTTCACTATATGGTGTCCTCACATACCATATCTTTTATTGGGCTATTTCTGACTCTCCAGACTTCTCCACCCTGTCACAGCATTATTCTCACTATAGAAGATTTCTTCGACTTGGCAGATCCCTCCTCTAATTGGTGAATTCTTCCTAGAATCTCCATCTCAAGGAAATGCCCAGGCCAGTCATGTTCACTAAATCTATCCTCTCCCAAATTCACTCCTGACTCTCAGGACTTCTCTACTTTATCCCAGCAGTCTTCTCACCCTGGAAGATGCCACTACTCTGTGACCTTCTTCCCATGGAAGGTCATCCACCCTTGTAATCCTTCCTCCAATTGAGGAGCTCCTCCTGGAACCTCCACTTTTAAGAAGTGCTCAAGTTGTCATGCTTGTTTCTCTAAAGATAACACTCCAGATTTCTCCTTCTTTGCCTTACCCCCTCAGCCTTTCAGTTTCATTTTATGCTCAGTCTTCCCTCATTAGAATGGGGGTAGAGGTGAAGCAACTGTCTTTAATTTTATTTCTATTCTCAGGGTTAGAATAATGTTAAAACAGGGTTAGAGTGTAGCACCTGATAAATATTTGTTGACTTAGACAAGACCAATGTGGCAGGAGCTCCCAATGAGGAAATTCCCTCAACTCAATATATATTCAACTTAAAGACTTAGAAAGTGTCCTGGAATACTGACCCTGTAAATCAGGATCACATAGTCTCTCAATATGAGAGACTAGCCTTGCACCCAGGTCTTCCTGACTCAATATCAACTCTCTACCTACTATACAGCAGTGTCTGCCTCTCATAAACTAACTACTTATGGCCAATTTATTGCATATTGCCCCTTACTCCTTTTTCCTGTTCTTCCCCAATATTACCTCTTATTCTCCATCTCTCTTTGTGGAATTTTGTTTCCCTTGAGTTTGTCCTCACTGTATTTGATTGACCCAGATTGTTTAAAAAATATCACACCAAGACATATGGGTTGTCCCAAAAGTCTTAATGAGATAATAAAGCTGAATATTGCCCTAAGACTTTTGGGGCAGCCTATATAAATACTCTGGAACATAATCTTCACATCTAACATAGTGGTAACTTGTTTTTACCATATATACCATTCCTTCTCATGCACCCATATCTTTGGGAAACAATGAGGTGATACAGAAGACTGTGCATCAAGCCTGGACTCAAGAAGACATAAATTCAATTAAATTTAAATTTAAATTGTGTGACCCTGGGCCAATTATTTAACCTTTCCCTGCCTCAGTTTTCTCAACTATAAAATGGGGATAATAAAACAACTATGTCCCAAGGTTGTTGTGATATTAAAATACTAGATCTTTATAAAGCACTTAGCCAAGTGCCTGGTTCTTTGTAGGGGTTTAAAAAATCATTGCTTCCTTCCTTTCTTTTGTCAGCTATCCTCCAAACCTGAAATATTTTTCCTTCTCTCCTCCTCTTCTTTGAATTTCCAGTCCCTTCAAAGTTCAGCTCAAGAATCAGATCCCACAACAGACTTTTCCCTATTGTTTCTCCTGCCCTTCCCCTCCAAAATGACTTTATATTAAATTTGGCTATATTTTGCAATAACTTGCTAGGTTGCTTATTTTCTCACAGTAGAATATAAGCTCCTGTGGGCAGGGATTGTTTTTCTTTTGTCTTTCTAGGACAAGTGTTGAATAAAATGATGAACACATAGTAGGCTCTTAATAAAGTAGTAGGTTTAGACGGTTTAATTGAATTGAATTGCAACCAAGACTAGATTGTGCATCTCAAGAACTTTCAAATCCATCATTTGGCCAGTTATAGGAATTTCTGATATCAAACCTGGAATTGAGTTTTCAAGAACCTCTCTCAAAACAATAACTCCCAAACTGGCATGAGCCTAACTCACATCTTTGGTAAAACTAGGTATTATCAAATTCTGGGTGAAAACGGGAAACAGTCAAAATTCAGATGTTTTGACATAGCTAAATGCTTGACAACACCAAGAATCCGAACTTTCAAAAAAAGTAATCATTTTCAAAATCTTGAGTATTATTTTCCTCCACTCATACAACCATCAAAAACTCACTATGTTTGAGGCAACCACAGTGCATGACATCTGCCTAAAGGTCATTCATTCTCAAGCAACTCCTCATTTCCCTTTTATAAAAATAGGCACTGCGCTGGCCTTTGCCCAGTGCTCTGGGATTACATCAATTATTTTCTTGGCAAGTCCTGGATAGATTTGGTCAGACTCAGCTAACTTGAAACTCTCTAACACCATGGAGTGATTCTTACCCTATCAAAATGGAGTTTTAACTTTTTAAGGGTTTGTTTTTTTTTTTAACAGTTTTAGGATTTAGGTTAACCTAAACTGAGTTTAAATTTAGACTGAACATAAAATGTTAATTTAGGTTAAATTAGGATTTAACATTAACAAATTTAAACAGATTAGGAAACTGAGACTAAGAATGGTTCAATCAATGGTTCAATCAGGGTCAAATAGGTTGTAACACAGCAGGTATTTGAATCTAGTTCTGGTTCAAATTATGGTGCTAGTTTGAGTTCTAGTTCTGGTTCTGGTTCTAGTACCGGTTTCTGGGACAGGTTCTGGTTTGAGTACCAGTGTCTAATGACAGTGCTGGTTCCAGTTCTGACCCTAGTTCTAATTCTAGTTCTATTTTTTGTTTTGGTTCTTGTTCTGGTTCTACTTCTATTCTAATTCTGGTTCTAAGCATAGTTCTAGTTCTAGTTTCTGGTTCTAGTTCTAGTTTAGGTTCTAATTCTAGTTCTAGTCCTAGTTCCAACTCCACATGGATTCCCTTATTGTAAATTGAATATGTCTTCCATGTCCTTGCCTTCTTATATTCATTTATCTTGTGTCTAGGGTTACTTGGTCTGGGGCAGGAGTGGAAAACCTGTGGTATTGAGGCCACATGTAGCATGGAGGCCATATGTAGCCTACTAGGTCCTTGGGTTTGGCCTTTGACTGAGTCCAAATTTTACAGGAACAAATCCTTTTATTAAGGGGATTTCTTCTATGAAGTTTAGATTCCATCAAACGGCAGCACTTGAGGACCTAGAAGGCCACACATAGCCTCGAGGGAGCAGGTTTCCCACCCCTGGGGGATTCGACACATTTACATACACTAAAAATCACCCAAGATTAGGGAATCACTGAAGTCCATTCAGAATTCATCCCATTATTTCTCTCACTTGACCCATGAAGATATTGGGTCCCTGTATGAAAATCTTACTCTTCACAGGTAGACACATCTTCTCCCAGTGTGACCTGGACCTTTCCCAGATTCAGAGAACCACCTAGGGTCATTCAAAAATCCATCCCTCATCCCAAATCAATTTGGAAAAAGATTTCAGTAACATAAACATCAAGTTGCTTCTCATCTGAGCCAAGTCAAACAATCAGAACAATAAAACCCACTTAGGAGCACACATGAAACTAAGAAGGTCTTGGGTAACATCAATTTGATGACAGCTAACAGAGTGCTAAGAATATAGAGGCAGTCAATTACTATTAATTGATTGATTGATTGACTGATCTGAAAGGCAGATAAACTACACCTGATGTGGTTTTTTCCTTCATCCTGTAAATCAAAACTAATGTCACTGAAGATTTTGAATGTTTCCCTGACCATGCAAAATATATCAAAGCGAATATTTGAGGATTACAGGCTATCAGGACCTCCAGAAAGTATCTACTATGTGCCTCTCACAGTTGGAAGAGACCTCAGAGGGTCACATAAGGAAAGTGCTTTGCAAACTTTAAAACACTATAACAATATAGCCATTATTATTACTACAAACTCTAAAGCTCTATAAAAAATATTAGCCATTATTTTTGTTTATTTATTATCCATTTTATTGATGAGGAAACTAAGACCCTGAGAGGTTAAATGACTTACATAAAGTCACACAATCTGAAAGTACCAGAGCTGAAAATCTTATGACATGAAATTCAGAGATTTTTTCCCCTATTACCCATGTTAAAGTGGCTTAAAATTATAAAATAATAATAAATTAGAAGCTGCCAATGTGCCAGTCTGATGAGAGACTGAGGACAGGTGGAAGATGCATGTCTTCAAATATTTAAGAAAGCAGATGATTTTTAGAGCTGTTGATTGGGGGTGGGGGTGGGGGAGAAAGGAGGCTACATTTAAGCCAGTTATTAAAATAAGGCTATTTTAGTCAGATTGACATCTTCCAGGGTGTTTGCTTTAGAAATAGCAGCAGAATGGCCATTTTGGGTTTTAGAGATGATGGCGAGGTAGCAGGTGGGATGCAAAAGCACATGGTACAGGTATTTCAGGCGAGATTCAAATATAAAGAGTTTGACTTTTGTGAAAACTTTTCTTTTAAGTAGCAAGACTAAACTCAGAAGTGCTGCTGTTGTTGTTGAGGGTGATTTTTCCCCCTTCAGCCATACAATGACATTCCCACCCATGCTAATGGTTTGCCTGAAAAATAATAAAGATAAGCCAGCTTACAGAAAATATAATTATAAGAGAAGTCATATTTTTGATGCAGAAAAATCAAGGATTAGCTCCTGGCAGATCCTGGATTCCTGATTGCAGCCCATCTCACAAAGCAGGGCACTCCCCAGAGGAAATTGTTCTTCCTGAAACCTGACTTGAGGGCAGATTTTCTGGAAGGTCTGGGCTCCAGAGTGAGCTGCCTGGGAAGCCCAGAGACACAATGACATTTCTTAAATTCCCTCGGAGTTGAGACTCTTTGTCTTCCTCTTTGTTTCTTGTACCCCATCTTTTAATGAAGCCTCTTAATCACTTGAAAGGGCTCACAATCTGAATCAAAATGTGTTGCTGGGAGGGTGGCTTAGGTAGGAGGGAAACAAGCACCTACTATGTTCCAGGAAGTAGGCTTTACAGATATTATCTTATTTGATCCTCACAACAACCCTGGAAAGTGGTTACAGTTATTATCCTCATTTTACAATTGTGGAAACTGAGGTAGACAGAAGTTAAGTGACTTACCCAGAGTCACGCAGTTAGTCATCACATGAAGCTGAATTTGAGCTCAGATCTTCCTGACTCCATACCCAATGGTCTAGCCATTGCGCTATCTTGGTACAATGCAAAGATCTTAAGTTCTGCAGTCAGAGGACTTGAATTTGAATCTTGCTTCTGATGCTTCCTATGTGATCTTGAAAAAGTCAAGAAAAACTCTCTGGGTCTCAGTTTCCTCATCTGCAAATGGAGGAGTTGGATTTGGTGGCCTTGAAGCTCCCTTCCAGCTCCAGAGCTACGTCTATCAACCTGGTCCTATGTACTTTTAATTGTCTTCCTGTAGGGGGAATAACTTTGTTTTTAATAATCAACTGTGAAATACTTTATCTTGATCAATGCAATGACCAGTCCCGATGCCAGAGAATCAATGAGAAAGTGGATTGCCCATCTCCTGACACAAGATGGTGGACTCAGTGTGCAAAATGAGATAAATATATTTGGATGAGGCCAATATGAGGATCTATTGTGTGAGAGTTCTAATTTTTCTCTCTTTTTTGTGAGAAGGAAGAGAGGTTAGAGAAAAAAATATATTTGTTAACTGGAAAAATAAAATTTAACTTCAGTAAATGATACCATGTAAGGTAAGTTATATTTTCAATCAACAAATATTTATTAAGCACCTGCCATGTGCCAGGCAGAATCTGGAGATGTTTTTTAAGAGCTAGAAGTAAATGTAGATTTCATTCCTCTCCAGGCTGTCCTGATTCTCTAGGACTTGACTATGCCCTGAAAGCTTGCTCCACACCTAGATTTCACACACTGGAAGTCCCCTCTGCCCCTGTTGCTTCTTCCTCTGGTGGGCTAGTTCCTCTCAGAACCCCCATTTTAAGGAGAGTACCCAGGACAGTCAAATGGTCTTCTCCAGACTTTCTCTTTCTTCCTCTTCAACATCCCAGCACCAGGCACCTTCATCACTTCCCCACCTGCTTTTCAGCTCCCTTTTCTAGTTTGTCTTTCCTGCATTAGAATGTAAGCTCTTTGAGGACAGAGACTCTCTTGCAGACGGTATTTGTATTCCCAGCATTTAACACCGAGTCTAGCAAGTAGAAGAATTTAATAACTGCTCATTGGCTTGACTACTCTTGATTTGGCTGTGTCAGGAAGCCAGGAAGAGGATAGAGGTGAGATTGAAGGTGGGGAGGAGGAAGACATCAGCGTAATTTCATGTTGCCCAGCTTGGGGAGCAAAGGATTTTTTTTCTGCACCACCCCCCCCCAAAAAAAAAATGAACGGAAAGAATTTGTAACATCCCTTTATTTTACAGATGAAGTAACTGAGGCACAGACAGGGGAACTGCCAGTGCCAGGGATCTTTTGACTAAGAAGCTGGCTCCCACCACTGACCCACTCCGCCTGTCTTGAATCGGGTTGGTCTGCGGCTGTCAGTAGCTCCTAGGGTGAATTTTATATGTTTCTATCTTTCCTTTTCTGTTTGCCATTCCATCCCCAGTCTCTCTATCATCGTGTCATGTTGCTTAATATTTAAAGGAACCCTGAGGTGGCTGATTCCTTTTATGGAGTGGAAGAATTCTCTCAAAAAGTAAACAATTCGAGAAACATTTATTAAGGACTTCCTGTGTGCAGAAAGCAGTCATAGGCACTGGTGGGAAGAGAGGGGGTATATACGAGAGAGTCTCTGCCCTTGGAGAACTTACAGTCTAATTAGGGGTATGGCATACACAGATAACTTTTGTACAATGTTAACATAGGATCATATGATCGTGCGATCAGTGATTTAGAGCTGGAAAGGCCATCGAACTCAATAGCCTCAAGTTACATATGAGGACATTGGGCCCCAAAAAAGAACCGTCCAGCATCCCACAGTTAGTAGTAATAAGTGACAGAGTTCAAATTGGAATTCAGGTCCTTGAATTCAAGCTGCAAATATCGGAGAAGTACACGGTCCGTTACTGACCAAGGGTACCTGGGAAGGTTTGGTAGTTGAGTCAGTAAAAGAGTAAGGATACAAGAGGATAAAGTCGGGAGTGGGAGTGCGGGATGACATTGTTGGGGGAAGGAGGAGAGGAGAGAGGGAATAGCAGAGAAGCAGGTTGGCTGATGGGGGAGAGGGGGAGTCTGCTCAATTTCACTGGATCCTGAGAGAGCTGGAATCAAGCTGGGCTTCTGATACATCCTGGGTAGGACCCTGGTCAGGTCACTGACGTTTTCAGTTCCTCAAGCAACCGTCTGTGATTGTGAGTTCTCCATTTGTAGAAAATGATTCTTCACCTGGGAGTTCCCGATACCAGTAATATCACAGCCCAGTCCTTGTCCTTACTTAGAAGGGAACGGTGCTGCCTAAGGCTAGAAAAATAAGGTGTTGACAGATTTGGGGGAACAATGCCAGGTAAAGGGATGGGAACTTTATTTGGTAGGCATTAGGGAGGCATTCAAGGGCTCAGAGGGGATTGATGGCACATTCAGAGGCAGCTAAGTGGTGCATCCAGGGTCAGGAGTTCAAATAGGACCTCAGACTTGTACTAGCTGTGTGACCCTGGGCAAGACATGTAACTTCTGCCTGCCTCAGTTTCCTCATCTGTGAAATAATAATAATAGTACCTACCCCTACGGTTAGAAGAATCAAGTAAGATAATATTTGTGTCTGGCACATAGCAGACATCTAATAGATGCTAGTTCCTTTTCAGATACATGTAGAAGTAAGATAACATAAAAACAGGGGTAGGAGGATAACTTATTCACCTGTTTGTTCATTTGCATTTGCTTATATTAGCTTGTTTGTTTCTTTGTTTTTTCCTTAAACCAGGGCCCACTTGCAAAAAAAAAAAAAAGTATGTTGTAAACAATTTTTAACCACTCTCCAGCTTCTGGGTTTTTCTTTGCCATTTAGTCACCCACAAAAGCTGCTTATGTCCTTCCACCAGAGCCATTATCCTTTAATTGTATGTAAGAGATTATGTGCAGGCACAAAACTCTCTGTTAAATAGTATCAGAATAATATCTGTCCTCAAATTAAAGATTTAGCCTTTGTGGGACCTGATTTAAAATGCCTATGGATTTAGACATAAGAGGGAGAAAATAAATGGAAACATCTAGAATATCATTTTCTCCCATATTAACTCTGAATTAAGCAATAGGCTAGCTTCTCATCAATTCCAGATTTTACTCAAACTTACTTTCAGTTCAATTCAACAAATAATTATTAAGTACTTACCTAGGGGTGCCAAGCACTTTTCAGGGCCCTGGCAGAGACAGGCAGATGAATAAAACACAATCCCTGACTGTTGGAAACTTACTTTCTAGAAGGTCAAGTTAATTTTTTTAAAGATTTTTTTCCCCATCTTTCCTTGGCATTCAAAGAAAATGTGAATTTGGATTGCAAAGTGGTGGAAGCTCATATTTGTAAGAGCCATCAGAAGTCATCTAGTCGAACCTATACCTGAAAAAGAAAGCTTTTTGCCATACTCCCAAACTTTTGTTTTGAAGATATACAAAGAGAGGAGCCCTTTATGTTCCAAGGCAACCCATTCAGTTTGGGGATAGAACCATTGTTATAGGAAGGCTTTCCTGACATCAAAACTAAATTTTGAAATGTATACCCATTCATTGTTTCTGGTTCTACCCTCTGGTGCCAGGCAGAATAAGTCTGGTCTCTTCCACATGACTGTCTTTAGAAAACTTAATGCTGCTAGGTGGCACAGTGGATAGAGTGCCAAATCTGGAGTCAGGAGGACCTAAGTTCAGCTCTGGCCTCATACACTTATGAGCTGTGTGACCCTGAACAAGTCACTTAACTCTGCTTCAGTTCCTCATCTGAAAAATGAACTGGAGATGGAAATGGCAAATGACTCCAGTATTTTTGCCAAGAAAACCCCAAATGGGGTCATGGAAAGTCAGACATGACTGAAACAGCGCAACAATATCAGGGTCTCCCCACACTTAATACATCCACCCCCAGTCTTCTCTATGTGAATGTCCCCAGTTCCTTCAATTAATCTTTGAATGACATGGACTCCATCAGCGGCTTTCACCATTGCATGCCATCCTCTGGACATTTTCCACTTTGTCCTTTCAGGTTCCTAACCCCACGTTTTGATTTAGATCATTCTCCTGAATCTCAAGCTCATACTGTGCTATTGCTTTTTGCAATGATCACTCACTCCCTCTGTTGATAGCAAAACGTCGAGACAAACCTTTCAGATTTTTTTTCTTCCTCTTCTTCCCTTTCCCTTGAGGTCTCTGAAACACATTTGCTAAATATGTTCACCAGGTCCAGATCCCGATCATGTTATGGATTTGTTAACTCTGCAATGCATTCGATTGAAACATCATAATTCTTTCCATGACAACGGCGTGTGGTTATTACGGATGCAGAAACAGCAAGGTCAGTAGTTGACAGATGGAAGTTGGTGCCAGTACAATCACATTTTCCAGGTTATTAAAAAAAATATTTAACTGAAGGCAGCCAAAACCAAGACCCAAACCGAGAAAACCATCAAAAAGAAATGTGAACTAATTGCTACAAATGGCATGATGAGAGAGCCCCTTTCTTCCTGGCAGTGAGTCATCTGTGAGTCTTTCCTAATATCAATATTTCCTCCATCTAAACATTCTTTATCTATATTATTGTGTTGTTGGGTTTTTTTTTCTTTTTTATCCATCAGTCCTAAGGCCTAATCTCATTTGCTTCTATGGTGAAATGATCCTTCTGAACAGCTTTTAACCTGTTAAAAGTTGCCTTGACCTGAAAAAGCCTAAAGTTGTGTGTGTGTGTGTGTGTGTGTGTGTGTGTGTGTATGTTTAAACACAATAATGGACAATATAAGTTGGACGAATGAATGAGTTCCTAATTAGTGGCCTGCATGCCAAGCTCTAGATGCTTTCTGATTTTTGTTTGAATAAAAAAAATTAAAATACCTGCATGTAGCTCACTGCGAGCAGAAATCCTTCAGATGTGACCCCTGTCTTATTGGCTCCATTGTACCCGGATGCACGGCAGTATATTAGCTTTATCTTTTCAAAGGAAAGAGCCTTCTTTATACAGTTAACACATTAGCTTCACAGAGCACTTAGCTCAAGAGTCCAGCTCACTGCCCTGGTAAATTTAAGAAATATCCAGCTTAAGGCCAGTCCTTTCAATCACGTAGAATATAGATAACTTAGTACTAAATGTTGCAAACTACGCCTTTTGTCTCTTTTGTCTTTGCTTATTACCTTCTCCCGGGGATTTTCTGTTTCATATTTAGCAAGATACAGGCAAACAGAAAGATGGTACAGGAATACAAGCTCACCTTTTGGATAAACTGAGGGGGGGGCTGTGGGGGGTGCAGCAGAATGTAATTATAAATTTGAAAGAAAGAGAAACAAAGTTGGCAGCCTGGAGATGGGGGGGGGTGTGTGTGTGTGTGTGTGTGTGTGTGTGTGTGTGTGTGTGTGCACTCTTGATGTTTTGTGGTTGTTTTTTCAGGTGCCAATAAGAAAAGGGTACCCTCCAGGATAATGCTAACACCTGGTGGGGTCCCAGCATGATCTTAGGCAAACCCTGCCTAGCAAGGGGGGCACAGCACCCGGCTCTGATCCATAGCCCGCCTTCCCAAGCTGAGGGAGGCCTATTGTGGCGAATGTCAATCTGCTGACATTTTGTCTCCTGCTCTCTATCTGAGAGGGGAATCTGCATTTTTTAAGCCAGCTGGCAGCAGGCTCCAGAAACAGCAATGCAGGGCAGACCCACAGCCTAGACTGTCACCTCGTAACAAGTGTGTGAATGGAACTCACTGGTGCAAGGGTTCCAGATACCTTCCCTTGGGCTATCATTCCTATAAGCAACTTCTGCTCTTCCTCCTCCTCCTCCTCCTTTTCCTCCATCCTTCTTCCCTGCCTTTCCCTCTCTTCCCTCCTCCCTCTTCTCTATCCTTCTTTGCTCCTTTTCTGCTTCTTTCTTCAGCCTCCTCCTCCTTCCTCCCTTTTCATCCCACACTTTCTCCTTCTCCCTATCTTCTTTACCTCTCCCCCCCATCCTCCTCTTCCTACACCTCTCTTCCTCTTCTCTTTTTCCCTCTTCCTTTTCTTTCTCCTTCTCCTCTTCCTCCTTTATCTCCTTCTCTTGATCCTCTCTTCAACCTTCCCCCTTCTCCTTCCTCCTATTTCCTTCCTTCCCTCTCCTCTATCCTTCTCCCCTCCTTGTCCTCTGCCTCTTTCTTCACCCTTTCCCTCACCTTCCCTTCTCATGCCTTACTTTCTCCCCACTTCCTCCATCTTCTAGCCCTCTCCCTTCTAATCCTCCTTTCCCCTTCACTTCTTCTCTCTCTTCCTCCTTTCCCTCCTCCTCCCTTTCTTCCTCCCCCTCCTCTCCCATGTCACACATTGCCTGAACATCAACCTCTCCAAACTGACTTCTCACCCCAGTCACAATAACCCATCCCAGCCAGTGATGCTTAAAATTGAACCATGGTTCAGAAGAGCTGCAGGCCATCCCTGTGAGCTCCCTGGTGTGTTGAACAACAATTCCAGGTACTGCTTTCCCTGTCTTGGATCAACTATACTTAGGGAGAACCAAACATCTGTCAACAGATGTCAGTTGCTTTGTGAATTTCTCTATCCTATTGTTTGAGGATAAACAAACTTGGATTCTTTTGCTTTTTCCCCCCTTTCCAACTTTGGAGCAGTATCTCCCATGATGTACAGCCCAGCTGGCATCTGGGGGCTAGAGAAGGCTTGCTCCTTGCTGAGATCCCATCCTGAGTGAGCATGGGCCTCGAACATGGGCAGCAAGATTGAATCTGGACTGCTGAGGGGGCACATCCAGGGCTCCTTCTCCAGCATTTGACTGATTCCATTGGCCCAGTGATTACCTTGAATGATACATATTTTCAGAGCAAGAAACACTGCAAAAGTAAACGAACCAAAAAGAGCATTTATTCTTCAGATTTAAAATTAATTTCCTGTATTTCTCTGGGTTGTGGTGGTTTTTTTTCCTCCCTTTTTATCCTATCAGAGCTGTAGACTTATGAGAAGAAAAATGAGAAACTCTTTCTTTTACACTGAGCCCCTGTATCAGATGAAATATAAATGCTAGGATTTCTATAAATGTTAACCCACTGTAACTCTCCATTCCCAAACTCACGATCTGCAGGCTGTTTTCAGTTAAGTTCTTGCTCCTCTCCATGTTGGGTAATCAGATGTCATTTAAGCAAAAATAAATGGGACGTACTCAAGGAATAAAAAAGAGGTGAAAGTGCAGAATCTGGTTTGGATAAAAGTTTAATTCTGCAGTTCCAAGTGGCATAGCCCTTCCAGGAAGGGGGGCAGAGCCCAGGCAGACAGGAGTGGGCCAAGTAATGAAGATAGATGTATCTTGTTATCAGCAAGCCGTTTGCTGGGGCTTGATGTAACCTTAAACATTGCGGATGGCTCGGTGGCACTCACCGCTAAAGCCCTAATTAATGAATAGCAGGCCCCAAATTAACGATGTGCATTTACAGAGGAATTCTGGGCGCTCATTAAATGATGTTCAAATATCAAGCCGTAACTGTTCGGTGAAATCCTGCTGGGTTCCTCCGTGGGCTCTGAGGATTGGTGGGGAAGTTTCCACCAGAGGGTTTTCCTCACTGGCCTGCTGCAAATGCAGGTGGAGAGAGGGTGGAGGGCCAGGCTCCAAAGGAGGATGGGGTAAAGCAGGCAGCCCGATTTCATGTCTACCTGGTAACATCTGGGCAGATGCTCCCAAAGGGCATAGGGACCACTCCAGATTCATCCAGGACCTGTATGAGAAGGGAAATGGTTTGTCTTCCAACACATACTCCCCCCACCATCCTGACTCTGCTTCTTCAAAGGGATGGAGTCTCTGGATGGAGCACTTCCAGCCCCACATTAGCCATCTGTGGGCAGGCTGGAACGGTATCCTGGGACTAAGGATGGAGATAATGTGGAGATTTTGTTTACTGAAGGCCTAATTCATAAACAATTAAAGGCTGGTGATGAGGGAGTCTTGGCTATGGCTACGGTCGGGCAGGCAGACTGTAATCCTGAATGCCACCTCCACTGAGGAGGCAGAAAGCCTTGTACAAAAGCCCTATGTCAATCAAAAGACATGTTCTTTAGCAGGAAGCAGCCAGACTAATTATCTGACTTGAGCTATAGGTTTCCTCACCTGATTTAGGGGAATCCATTTTGGGTTTTGGAATTTACATTGCAAAGGGGTGGAGAGGTGGGAGACAAGTAGTTTCTGACTATTAGAAAGTTGTATATAATGGTCAACTTGTACTAGAGGCAGAGGGAAAGAAGTTTTGGTCTCCACCTTTTATTTAACTGATATAGGGAACTCCCAATGTGAATACTCCCTCTACCTATGGAAGATTGGCAACTGCTCTGTAACTGGGTATCACTAGATCATTGATTTCAACCTGAAATAGAGATTAAGTACCACTCAACCCCTTTGCTTGGCAGTTCAGGAAACAGGCCCAGAAAAGTTAAGGAATTTACCTAAGGTCACACAGGGAGTGAGTGAAGCCATAGTCACAGGATCCTGCATTTAAAGGTAGAAATATAAACCATCTAACCCAACCTCCTTACTTAACATATGAAGAAACTGAGGCCCAGAAATATTAGGTGACTTGTACAAGGTTATACAGCCAGGATAGGTTAGAGACAAGATTTGAATCCAGGTTTCCTCACCCCAAATCTAGCCCTCTCTCTGCAACACGATGCTATAGAATTTAGAGAGTGGATTTAGTGAGGTTTCCCCTTCCCCACTTAGGTAGTAAAAATCCTCAACCAAAAAAAAAGGGGGAGGTTAAAAATGGCCAAGTGAGCAAGGTATTTCTCCATTCATTGTTAAATCCTCCAGACTGGACTTTTAGGAAAAGAAGAGGAGCCTAGGTGGGATGTGGAGGGAGCCCAGCAAGGGCTAGCTGCACGTGGAGCTGCTCCCTTTTCTCTGGCTGGGTCTGTCCACCCTGGAGCACTGCTGCCTCTCAGCCAAGCCAGAGAGTCAGAGGGGCTGGTGCAGAGAGGGCTGTGTGAGTCAGGCCGTGTGCACATTCCACTTATCACCATGTCGGGCGTGCAGTTCCATTTATGGTCAAAACCCAAAGACATTCCCGATTTCTAAGGAGCATTCCCACATTAGCCTTTTCAGACTTGGATATGGAAGTGACTGATCAGGGAAAGGGCCCTCCCATGGTCTCAGAGAAGATGGTTTGCTAAAGAAGAAATTAACTCTTTAAGGCCTCCCTCCATTCTGCCAAAGGGGGTGGGGCAGCAGAAAAAATGTTTTTAGTCTAAAAATAAAATACAAGAATTTCAAACTCATGATGTTTGTTCCTAAATATTCCTAGGCAATTAATGATGGGAATTAAAACCAAGGGGGAAAGATCTGGCATTCCTTTTCCCCAGGGGGTGAGAAGGAGGCACATTTCCCATTAGCTGGAGGCACTGTTGTATGGTTGGTAGAGGGCTAACCCTGAGTCAGAAAGAAAAGAATTCAAATCCTGCCTTGAACACAAACTGGCTGCATGACCTTGAACACATCCCAGCCTCCCAGTGCTCTGAGTAAGATTTTAAGTTGCAAAAAAAGCTGCTAATCTGAATTAGAAAACTGGTAGAGGGTGTTCTATCCCCTGGGATTTCCTTATGCCTGGTAAATCATAGGTCTAAACCTTATCAGAGAGAAGGGGGATGAGGGAGAGAAGAGATGGAAGGGAAGGGAAGAGGAAGGGAGGAGAGGAGAGAAGAGGAGCAAGGAGGAGAGGAGAGGGGAAGTGAGAGGAAGAGAGGGGAAATGAGGAGAGGAGAGGGGAAGTGAGGGGAGGAGAGGAGAGGAGAGGAAAAGTGAGGGGAAGAGAGGAGAGACCAAGACCTAGACACAGAGGAAGATAGGTGGGTGGGTGGATAGGAAGAGAGAGATACACAGATATAGAGATATAGAAGACAGAAATATACATAGATATAGAGTTATAACAGATTTAGATATAGATGCATGTATATAAAATTAGATATAGATGGCTGGATAGATGGATATAGATATATATTCTAAATTTTCTTTTTAAAAAGATTTTTATCACATATAGACAGACAGAGGTTATGAGAATAAAAGCAACCCAAGCAATCATTTTAAGAACTGCCCTCATTCCACATTGTGTGCTTGAATACAAATCCTTTATTCAAGCTCCTTTGATGGTAAGATGTGGATTTAACCTCTGCACACCATCATTATCAGTTCACTGAGTTTCTGAGTTTCCACCACAGAGAACCTAAAAATGTAAGTGATTGGATTCCTGCCCTCTCCCCACTCCACCCACTTCCAAAGCAATCAGAAAGCTGGTGGATATTGGGAAGGGAGAGAAAAGATCAGTTGGAAACAGTGCTTTATTAGCGAATTACTCAGGAAGACTCAGGACCTTCTCCAGGTGATCTGTAGTCATGGGAGCCATCCCCCTGAAAAAGAAGGTAAGAGATGTAGATGAAAAAGAGGGGAACACGGAGAACAAGCTTTCCCTTTCCACTATAGCAAGCAGAGGACAATGATACTAGTGTAACTCAATTTCCTGTGGCCATAGATGGACGACCACCTCAAATGATATCTCTGACATACCACGCCATCCCTAAGAGGGACAAGCTTTTCTAAATCATCTTCCATGTGCCAGACACTGTGTTAAGGGCTTTACAAATGTGATCTAATTTGATCCTCACAACAACTCTGGGAGGAAGATACTACTCTTACCCTGATTTTATAATTGGGCAAACTACAACAGACAGCTATTGAATGACTTGCCTAGAGCAACAAAGCTAGTGTAAGTATCTGAGGCTGGATTTGAACTCCAGTCTTTGGACTCTAGACCCAGGACTGTACCCATTGTACCACCTAGCTGCCCCACATGAGTATTCCTAGAAAAGAAGGATGATCTCACAAGGCTCCAAGCCCTCTTCCTCAAAACCAGTGTGAAAAAGGGTTCATTGTAAGATTTTTAGAAGTCGTAAGGGGAGTCCATGAATCTATGATGTCATTGATATATGGAACTCCTAGTGAGGAAATTCCCTCCACCAAGGCAGAATGTCACATTCTCTGCTGCTTGGGGTCTTATTGTGTGGCATAGAGCACTCAGAGATTATGACTTGCCCAGGGTCACACAATCATTATATGAGAGAGAGAGAGAGAGAGAGAGAGAGAGAGGGGGGGGGGGAGAGAGAGAGAGAGAAGAGAGAGAGAGAGAGAGAGAAGAGAAAAGGAAGGAAGATTTAAGCCTGGGTCTCCTAAACTGTGCTGACTGAGGAATTATTTTAATGATTAAAAAAAACCAACAACATCTAAAAATATCCCCTGCCATGTATGACTTTTTGCTTTCAGGAATAAAGAAGGTTAGAAATGGGGTTCACAAACAAAGCTGGAGCTGGAGCTAGGAGTTTTTGGACATAGGACAAGTTTAGTCCAGTGGAAGGGAGGGGGTAGTATATGGATGGATGTATATAAAAGCAGGATCTTGGTGGCTTGGAGGCTATCTAATGCAACCCCCCCCTCATTTTATGGATAAAGAAACTTGAGTTACAGAGAATGAAGTGTCATGCCCAAAGTCATGGAATAATTGAGTGACTATAGTGGGACTTGAACTCATGTCCTGTGGCGTGAAATGCCATGTTCATTCCATTGAAAAGCATAGAGGATGACAAAGTGAAGTCCAAGGTCATTGCAAGTCAAGTCAAGTGAAGAAATATTTATTAATGGGACAGCTAGTAAATAGAGCACCGGCCCTGGAGTCAGGAGGACTTGAGTTCAAATGTGACCTCAGACACTTGACCCTTACTAGCCATATGATCTTGGGGAAGTCACTTAAGCCCAATTGCCCTGCTTCCCCCCTCCAAAAGGCAAAACAAAACAAAACAGAAAAGCTAAATAAGAGTTGCAATTCTTCCCACCCCACCAAATGTTAGTGCCCTAGGACAAAACCCCAGTCTCTCAGTGTTAGGTAAATAGCTGAGGAATAATACTGAATTTGGTTCCAGATACTTTACATTATTACCTAACTTGGGTCCCACAAAGATTCTTTTTCAGCTTAGTCAGTCAGTCAGTACATTTATTAAGTGCCTACTGTGTTCCTGTCACTGTGTTAAGCACTGGAAATTCAAATACGAGAAAAGAAAGTCTCTTTCTTCAAGGAGCTTACAGTCAAATGAATGGTAGAAGACAACACAGAAAGAAAGATGAAAAGTGGGGGTGGAAAGGAGAAAGGTACTTGGTGCTAGGGCAGCAAGGCAGTGAGAATGAGGAGTGTTACCTGCTCTTACAAGTGCCTAACCATGCCTTGGCCTCTGTGTGTCCAAGCAGGACCTAAAATGCCTCTGGGCACATCTGGACAAGCTTCTATTTATCAGACCTGAGGGACTAGGTGGGAGGTTACCTTATTGTCTTTGGGACCATCTTACACCTCCCAGCCCCCCAACAAAGTAAGGCAAGCAGGGCAGTGGGGAGGGAGGGCATGCCGGACAAAGCATTGAAGGCCATGACTCTCACTTAGGGCACGTTCCCTTTCTGAAGGTTTTGCACACCTACCTCCCACTACTTCACCCCTAGGACATCCACACGCCCTCCCACACGGAGGAACTCAAAAGATTTTAAACGGAGAAGGAATCTCAGAGATCATCTAATCTGATCCCATCCTTTTATGGATGAGGAAACTGAAGACAGGACAGGTCCGAGGTCAGTCAAGGAACATTTATTAAACACTTACTGTGTGCCAGGCACTACGCTAAACAAGACTCAGCCTGACAGGGGAGACGACGTGCAAACAACTATGTACAAACAAGTTGTAAGCAGGATAAGCTGGACCTGATCTCAGAGGCAAAGACGCCAGAATTAAGGGAGATCGGGAAAGGCTTGTTGCAGAGGTAGGATTTGCTGGGAAACAGAAGTGAGCACACACATGAGAGACAGAGACAGAGAGAGGGGAAGGGGAGAGGGAAGGGGGAAAGAGGGAGGGAGAGAGGAGACAGGAGAGGAGACAGGAGAGGAGAGGAGAGGAGAGGAGAGGAGAGGAGAGGAGAGGAGAGGAGAGGAGAGGAGAGGAGAGGAGAGGAGAGGGGAGAGGAGAAGAAGGGAGGGGAGGAGGAGGGAGACTGAGACCATGGGTGAGAAAGCACACAGTAGGGAGATAGAGCGTCTTGTTAGAAGAGCCCAGTGTCACCAGGTACAAAGAGGCAGCCATAAGCTTTGATGACACACCCTCTAACTTCTAACCCTCTTCTCCCACTGCCCTCTAGTTACCCGTGTGTTGGCACTATACCCACCCAGGTGGCACCAGGCTCTCCCCAACCCAGCTCTCCAAATTCCCTTTTGCCTCATCAGTTACCATCTCCATCCCACTAACTCAGGCCTCTCTTAGCACTAGGTGTTCAGTGAACAATCTGATAAATTGTTACACTGGGCTGGAAATGTAGCTGATCCTGTACCCTACTGTTCAGGCTTGTTCATCCTCCTCAGCTGCCGGCCCCAACCTCCTTTGGGTCTTAAACAGCCCATTCAGGCAGGTTTTCTCTTGCTGCTTGTCTACTCTGAGCCTCCTAATGAGCTCTCTCAACCAGCCCTCCCTAGGGTATCTATTTTCTTTTCTTCCCTTGAGGAATGAGGGGGGTGGGGGTAGTGCCCACTGCCTGGGTGTTCCGGAAACCTCTTCATTTTGGCCTCTGTTCTGGAAGTTGACACAGCCATACACCCACCCCCCAAACCCCCAGAGACTGGGGAACAGGGCAGAGCAGATATTAGGGTCCCAGGGCTAGGTTAAGGCAGAGGAAAGCCTTGACTTCCCTTCCCTGAAAGATTAGCTATGGTGCCCCAGGAAGAAGGGGAACATTGGCTCCCAATGACTCCCCCCATCCCCCCTCACAAACTCACCCCCAAAATGTTTAGTTTGGATGAATAAAAACACTAGTTCTTATTCTCCTGTATTAATATCTCATCACATATGCATAATCACCATACAGAGCAATGAGGATTACTCATAACATTAAATATGTGTCATTAACTTTGTTGTAAGTTTTATTAAATTTCACCACCAAACTCCATTGGTGCAGGCTCAGGCTTTACAGTTTGCTGTTGATGTCTCACCTGCTCACAACTTTAAAAAATGATAGGGAACATTATTTGCAGGTAGGAGAGATTACAAGGAATTATTTATCAGACAGCCTAAAGGAAAACAAAATCCCCTGAAAGACAAGACCCCAGAGAAGATTCTGGAGTAAAGCCCTGGGAATCAAATAGGAGAGAGAAGGGAGAGGTGGAACATCCAAGCTAGGAAAAAGACAGAAATCAAAGAGCTAAAATGACTGCGTAATAGCTGAAGCTCCTCGAAGCTGTGCAGTCCTTGGAGGCGGCATATCCTTTCCCCCAAGGAGGACGGAGATACTGTACTTTACGAAAGGCATTCATTTATCATAAAAACGATATGGGGTATCATGCAGACCAGCTGTGAGGCTCTCCAAGGGTAAAATAGACAGTATAAATTGTGTCCAAGTGTCAAGGGACAGAGGGTCACGACTCTTCCCGTGCAGGGAAACAGTCCACTGGGCAGCAGCAACAATACAATCCTACTTCAGATGCCAACGAATCCTGGGTGGCATCACAGCAGAAGGTGGCTTTAACCAAGGAAAATGAATATTCTCTCTTTCTTTTTCTTTTTTTAATGGATGTACTTCTATACTCAGAGAGCTTGGGTAAATTGTGAAATGCTATTTCTCAGCTGCTAGAACAATTCATTCATTAGAAAAAATTACCATCATTTATCAGTAGCTCACAGCTCCCCTCTATTTTTCATTTTAGGATAAGGGGACATGTGTGGAATGTAGGCGGTAGACTCCAGGTTCAATACCAGACCAGTACTAGGATACCAGCTGAATTTAGTCATGTATACAGGGTTTAGCAACCCAGATCACCAGATTATAGATAGAGTTGGAAGGGTCCCTCGAAGCCAGCCCCTCTATTTTACATAAAAGGAAACTGAGGCTGGGGGTTAAGTGACCTGTTCAAAGTCAACAAGGCAGCATCAGAAGTAAGATCTGAGCCTGGCTTCTCTGACTTCAAGGTCAGGGATTTTTCCATGGTAGATTACCGGCCAGAGGTCATAAGGCATCCTACAGATAAGCCTGATTCCTATTACTGGGTACCTTTGTCCGGGGGTGGGAAATCGTCGGCCCCACTCTACCTCCCCTACCCTGTGTCTTTTCACTGGCTTTGCTCCAGGCCTGAAAGACTCTCCATCCTCACCTCTGCCTCCAGGCTTCCTTTGCTTCAATAAAGACTCAGCTCAAATCCCACCTTCTTCTGCAAGCCTTTTCCTCTCCATCCCTTCTCCCTAAAACTTTCCCTTTGAGATTACTATCATTTACACTCAAATATCTTTTAAGTACATAGCTGTTCACACAGTGTCTCGTTAGAATATAAGCTCCTTGTGGGCAGGACCATATTATCAACTTTTTTGCATCTCAAGTGACTTCAATGCCTGACTTGGTAAACATTTAATAAAAGTTTGTTGACTGACTGCTCTTCTGATACAGATCAGATTGGGAGTGGTCAGCAGGATGTGATGAAAGCTTCATTCATTCCATTTCAATGCACTTCCACAGATATATTACCTATTTGCTCCATGTGTGTGCAGTCTTTGTGCTAGGTGCCTGGGGTACTAGGGCAAAAACAGCTACAGTACCTTCCTTGTCCTTAAGGAACTGCATTATCCTGGGAGTGGAGAGTGGGAGATAGGGAGAGGGATTTGAAGGGGACCACATGTACAATACAATAAATACAATACAGAATATATACAAAGTTATTTCATCACTGCTCCTTCCTGCAGCTGCAACCCTGGTGCATTGTGGATGGGCTGGAGGGCAACAGAACCCTTGATCCCTAACCATCATAGGGCATTTTACCTCTACATAATCACAGAATGTCAGAGCTAGCAGAGGGGTCAGAGGCCAGATAGACCAAAACATACCTGAACAGGAATTCCATCTGCTAGGTTCTCAGGAAGTGGTCATTCTGACTCTTCTCCCACATCCCCCAGGGCCTCTCCAGGCAGCCCATCAACCCCCTTTCGAACTCTAGTTTTTAGGAAGTATTTCCTTACATCAAACAAATCTAACTCTCAACTACCCCATCAACAGTTACTTCTGGTTCTTCCCTCTGGGGCCAAACATAAGATGTCTAATCTCTCTTATGGATGTACTTAGAAGCCTTTCAGAGACTCAAAAACAATTAGAAATGCCTTTCCTTCCCCAAATCTTATTTTCCCAGTATTATTTTACATTGTTTGGATAAAGGCATAGATAGTGTATTTATTAAATTTTCAGATGACACAAAGCTGAGATGGAGGGAGAGCTAACACCCTAGATGACACAGTCAGGGTTCAAATGGAACTGGACGGAGTTGAGCATTGGAATAAATCTAATTAAGTAAAATTTATCAGGATAAATGTAAAGTCTGACACATGGATTCAAAAAGTCAGCCATGATTTATATACGTCATAAGTAAAATTCAGGAGAGGAAAAAATTCAATGATTCATGTGAAAATGAAATGGGGATAACAGTGGATTAGAAGTCAACAGAGGCATATGGCATCCAAGAAAATGAAACCAACCTTAGGCCATGTTGGAAGTCAAAATTTCCAAGCCAAGAAAGGTGTTGAGTCTATTCTACGCCACCCTGGTTGGACCATATCTGGAGTGTCTGATTTTAGTTGATTTTAGTCAATCACCAGACATTTATTAAGCACCTACTATGTGCTAGGCTCTGGAGACACAAAGACAAAAATTAGAGTTCCAGACCTTCAGAAACTTACAGTCTAGTCAGGGTGAACAACATATGTACTTATTAGGTATATACAAAAGTGAGAATTTTCAGAGGGAACTACTAAGAGTTGGGGAGATTCAGAAAAGCATTATGTAGAAGGAAACCCTGAAGCTGAGTCTAAGATGGGATGCTAAGATGGAAAGGTGAAGAGGACAGGCATTCCAGCCTTAGTAGTACAAAGGAGATGGGAAATTGAGTGCCATGTGTAAGGAGTAAGGCTAGTTTAACTAGGATCCTTTGTGAATGAAGGGAAGTTATGTGTAATAAGGCCCAAGGGTAGGATGGGGCCAGACTGTGAAGAGCTTTAAATACCAACTACAGAAAATTATATTTGATCCTAGTAGTAAGAGAGAGCCACTGGAGTTTGTTAAGGAAAGAAGTGACTCAGTCATACCTGTACTTTCAGAAAACCATTTTGGCAGCTGTATGATGGTTTGGAACTGGGTGAGACCTGCAACAGGGCAAACAATCAGGAGGTTAGGTTATTGTAGTAATCCAAGTGAGAGGTCTTGAGGGCTTAAACCAAGCCTTGTGAGTGAAAAGAAAGGGGCAGATGTGAAAGATGTTGTGGAGGTAGAAATAAGATGTGGCAACTGATGAGATTACTTCTCAGGACTTGAGAGGTAATTGCAAATGATGGAGGACAAGTCTGGGAACCTAGATCCTAGATCTTAGAAGATACTAGATCTTGGAAGTTACTAGATCTTGGAAGATCCTAGAAGAAGGGAGATTCCTTTAATAGAAACCAAGAAGTTTTGAAAAAGAGTTCATTTTGAGTGGAAAGATAATGGGTTCTATTTCAGAATGTTGCATTTGAGATGTCTATGGCTCATCCATAATGAAATGTCTAATAGATCATTGGTGGTGTAAGCCTAGAGCTCAGGGGAGAGATTAGGCTGGATGTATAGATAGATGATAATTAAATCCACACTAGGGTGATGTCACCAAGAAATGGAATGAATAGAGAGAAGGCATAGAGTCTCAAGAGACATTAGCAATTGTTGGACACAATGTGAATGAAGATCCAGCAAAGAAATCTGAGAAGGAGGAGTCAGCTAGATAGGACAACTAGGCATGTCAGAATAAAAAAGGAAAGTATCCAGAAAGAGAAAATAATCAACAGTATCAAAGGATGCAGAGAGGTCAAGATGGATGTGGTTTAAGTAAAAGTAATGGGATTTGGCAAATCGATCTTTAGTGAATTTCAAGGGAGCACTTTCAGCCAGGTACAGATTGAACTGGATGGGGCCTCCGAGATCTTTTCTGGCTCTCAAGTTCTGTGATTCCAAGAGCCCAGGTGTCTTTAATCACTCTTTGCCTGGCAAGATTGCTAGCCCCCCTGCCATCCTTTTCTTCCTTTTCTGGATGTACTACTAATTTTCAATTTCCTTTCAAAAATGGGATGCCTAGAACTGTACCCCCAACACACATATATGACAATGAAAACACAAGGAGAAGAGCCTGAGGTCTCATCACTGCAGGTACCGTGGATGTTTCCCAGATTCTGCTGCTCTCTCCCTTCTACTCATTTCACTTGCCACTCAAAGAAAGCTCTGTTGGCCCTTAAATATGGCTAACTCTGGTCATAGCTTCTCTCTTTCCCATTCTACATACCCAACAGAAAGTTCAAGGATATAAAGTAAGATTGAGGCATCAAGGACTCTTAAATCATTTATTGGCCCTACGCAAATCAAGAACAACAACAAAAAAAAAGGGAAAGGGAAAGGGTCTCTGCCTACAAAAAGCTTGCATTCTACAGAGGAATATAACATATACAGATGTCAAATATAATTCAAGTTAAAATGAGGTTGTTGATTGCACCAACAAATGGGGTGGATGGGAAAGTCAGAGATTTCACCTGAAGAGTAACACCTGAATTGAGCCTTGAAGAAAAATAGGGATTATCCAAGGACTGAGATGAGAAAGAAGTACATTCTGGACAAGGTAGAATAGAGGGGAGTCGGGAAGGGAGAGAGCTTATTTGAAAATCACTACACCCAAAAAGTAGGACATGGCAGGCTCAAGATTGCCAACATTTATAGGCTGGTCATTGCCATTTGGCCCCTGGTTATCTTGAGTTCTCTTGCCTGCCAAGTCACTATTCCTGCTGTATCCCATTCTTTTCTAATGTCTTGGTCTGTCCCTGAAATTGGGAGCACCTCCGTCAAACCTTCTGCATTACCTGGAGAGGGTTTCCCTGTCAAACAATATTAGAACTTATCCCCTCCTTAAAATGTCATATTAGCAATACCTCCTCCAGATCGGAAAGAAGTCAGTCAGTCAACCAACATTTATTTAGCACTTCCAGTGATTCAGTCCCAGGGTTTGGATCACAAAGGGATACGAAGAAAGGCAAAAACAGTCCCTGCCCTCACAAAGCTCAGGATTTAATGGCAGGAGACAGAAAGGAGCAGCTGGAAATTCTTGAGCAATCAATCATTCAATGAACAAGCAATTATCAAGCTCTTACTATGTGCCAAGTACTATTCTAAGCACTGGAAATCCAAAGAAAGGCAAAGTCCTTGACCTTAACGGGCTTATATTCTAATGGAGGAAGCAACATGCAATCACCTAGGTGACTGGGGAGGATAGACAGAAAAGATGAAAAAAAAATGAAAGAGGAAAGGAACATAATCAAGGGACACCTGGAAAGGCCTCCTGCAGTAGATGGAAGAATATGAACTGTTTGAAGAAATCCAGGGAAAATTGTGACTGCTGAAATTCATCAATAGAAACTCTGTAATGAGTTCCTTTTTCATATTCGCAATGTGGAAGTCATTGCTTTGAGTTATCCATAGAGGTACCTGAGCAGAGTTCCAATCTCCTCATCATCATTTCCCATCAAAGGGCAGCCAGATGGCTCAGTGGATAGAGCACTGGACCTAGAGTCTGGACTTGAGTTCAAATCCAATCACTTCACCTCTGCCTCAGTTTCCTTAGCTGTCAAATGAAGATAAAAATCCATGCCCCACCTACTTCATAGAGTTATGAGACACTTTGTGAACAAGAAAGCACTTTCCTCTACTGAAGTCATTCCCAAATGCCTCCTGAAGAGGATCCTGAAGTCTTTCAGGCTATGCTGGCCACCTTACACTTGCTCAAAGACTCCTAGTGAGCATAAAGGGGAGAGACGGGTCTTATAGCATTTCATCTGATTCTCAGAATAGCTACAAGAGGATAAGGGCAGGTATTACAGGATCAAAGATTTAGAGTTGCTGTAACCCTGTTTGCCTCAGTTCCTCTTCCATAAAATGGACTGGAGAAGGAATTGGAAAACAACTCCATTATCTCTGCCAAGAAAACCCCAAATGGGATCACAAAGAGTTGGGCACAACTGAAATGAAGAAACAATAACTTAATTCCACATGTACAAGATGACTGAGGCAAAACCAGACAGAAGTTCATCCAGAAAAGATCTAGGGGTTGTAGTGAACAGCAAGCTCAATATAAATTATAAATATAATAAAGCAGTCAAAAAAAAAGCTAATGTCATTTTTATTTATTGTTGTTGTTTTCACTCAAATATCACTATACATTTATCTCTATTAAATTTCATCTCACTAAAAAAAATTGGGAGGTCAATACAATTCCTCGAATCCAGCTAACTCCCCCATTTTACAGATTGGGCGACTTAGGCCCAGAGAAGTAAGATATCTTGCTTAAGTCATGCTATCTTCTTTTCACAGATAAGGAAAGAAAAGTAAGAAAAGCTTCCCCAGAGGAACAAAGTTAGTTCCAGAGCGGGACTGGACCCCAGATCTGCTTTCTCCTAGCCCAGAGCTTAAAAAAAAAAAAAAACAGACGAAACACAGAACTTGTGGTACCTTAGAAATAATACACTGTCCTCCTTCTAGGGCAGTCCAGAATTTCCTGTCTGGGCTTCCTTC